>OX336389.2:874705210-875905210 GCA_946902985.2 Meconema thalassinum | reverse complement strand
TCTTTGAAAACTTTAGAGCGAATGGCATGGAAACTTATGGCATTGATGCAGCTCATTTTTACACTGCTCTATCTATGTCTTGCTGTGCAATGAAAAAGATAACCAATGTTCAACTTGAATTGCTTCAAGATATTGATATGTTACACTTTTTGAACGATCTATTCGAGGAGGTAATGTTCAGTGTATAACACGACAGGCGATTGCTAATAATAGGTATATGAAAACTTATGATGAGAAAAAACAAGACTCCTACATAATGTACCTTGATGTCAATAATTTATATGGATATGGTATGATGGATTATCTTCCAACAGGTGGATTTAAATGGGTTGCAAATGTTGAAGGGTTTGATGTTTTAACTATTGATGATACTTCAGTAATAGGATATATCTTGGAAGTAGATTTGAGTTATCCTCAAGTGTTACATGACAAACATTCAGATTACCCTCTATGTCCAGAAAAGTTGACAAAGCTAATGGCTACCCTGGAAAACAATGAACGATATGTTTTGCATTATAGAATGTTAAAGCAATGTATTCAACTAGGAATGAAATTAGAACGTATTCACAGAATAATTGAATTCAATCAGAGTCAATGGCTAAAACCATATATTGATGTGAACACAGAGAAACGAAAAGAGGCAAAAAATGATTTATTTTTATTTTTTATAAATTGATGAATAATGCAATTTTTGGTCAATCACTGATGAATGTGAGGAAGTTAAGGGACATCAAATGGCATGGACCTCATGGTGCTAGGTCTTTAATAGCTAAGGCTAATTTTAAACATAGAATTATATTCCATGAACAATGTATGGTCATTGAGATGAGCAGACTAAAGATTTTTCACAATCTACCAGTATATGTTGGTGCATCTATATTAGATTTGTCTAAATGTAAAATGAATGACTTTGATTACAATGTTATTTTAGCAAATACTGAATCAAATGTGAGGTTGTTATACACAGACACCGATAGTTTTTTGTATATATTCTATTATGATATTTATGAGTTCATAAAACAGCATTCAAATTTGTTTGATACTGGAAACTATGAAACAAACAATCCTTTTGGCATTGTGAGACAAAATAAAGGTGAAATTGGTTTAATGAAAGATGACAATGCTGGAAGGATTGTTGAAGAATTTGTGGAGTTAAGACCCAAAATGTATGCAATAAAATTGTGTGAT
Source organism: Meconema thalassinum (assembly GCA_946902985.2). Lineage (NCBI taxonomy): Eukaryota > Metazoa > Arthropoda > Insecta > Orthoptera > Tettigoniidae > Meconema > Meconema thalassinum. Next base: position 875,904,022 of record OX336389.2, on the reverse strand, counting down.
GAAATTAGTAGCTTGTGTAAGGCTAAAGGCATTAAGAAGAGTGTGAGTAAAACTATAAATATTGATGAGTATCGAAAGTGTCTCTATAACAGGGATCAAGCCAACAAAGTTCAAGTTTGTATAATTTCAAAATCTCATTCTGTATTTACTGTTGGGCCAAATAAGTTGGCAATTTCATCAAACGATGATAAAAGGCACATAACTGAAAACGGAATTGTTACTTTACCGTTTGGTCATTTTTCTCTGAAAAAAAAATGAATAGAAACTAATTTGAGATTAAAGCACTTCATCTCTCTTACTTACTTTCTTTATTTCTTTCACACACTTTTATTCTGATAATAATAATACTACTTTTTGTGTGTTCCTTTGCTTATAAAAAAGAAGAATAAATAATAACCCGAATTTTGTGTGTATTATTTACATCTCCTCCCCCCACCATTTCCATTTTTCTGAAATATATATAATTACATTATATTACTTATCATTTAGTAATGGTTCGTTGTAAGAGAAGCAACTCTAGCACTCCATATAAACGATCAGGAAGTGGATCATTAATTAGTCGTGTACTTAATAAAACTATTGATAATTTACCCGTGGAATTACACATCCCGGGATATGAATATTTTGGACCAGGAACAAAATTAGAAAAGCGATTGAGCCGTGGCGATCCAGGAATAAATATATTAGATAAAGCATGCAAAGAGCACGACATTGCTTACGCAAATCATAAAGATTCAAACAAAAGAAGAGAGGCTGATGAAATTTTAGCTTCAAAAGCTTGGTCACGTGTAAAATCCCGTGACGCATCATTAGGAGAGAGAGCGGCTTCACTAACAGTCAGTGGCATAATGAAAGCTAAGTCTAAGATTGGAGGAGGTAATCGAAAATCAAATAAAAAAAACAACAAGAGAAGATTAAAAAAAAGAACATCGAAAAAGCAAGGTGGTATTTTACCCCTACTTCCAATATTTGCAGCCTTGTAGGGCTTGGGGGGTCTAGCAGGCGGAGCAGCCGGGGTAGCGTCTGCTATAAACAAAGCGAAAGCTGCACAAGAAGAATTAAAAGAAATGAAAGACACAATCGAATGATAGAAGCAATGCGAGGAAAAGGAGGTCAAGGCATTTATTTTAATCCCCCTGCATACAAAAGATAATTAACCAAATACCAAATAAAGCATTAAGTAATTTCGATTTTGCTAAATACGCACATCAATTAAAGATTCCAAATTTTAGAGGAGTCTTTATGCGAGATACGTTACCAAGATATCCTCGAAAAAATGTAAACTGTATTGTTAACCTTGAACCGATGGTTAAATTTGGTTCACATTGTGTGGCTTTCAGTAAACGAGGTATGTACGTGCATTATTTTGACAGTATCGGTAATTTAAGACCGCCATTAGAAATTTTAACATATCTTAAAAATTGCTGTCTACAATATAATTTTCACTCATATCAATCAATTACTTCTTCGATTTGTGGACATTTATGTTTAGTCTTCTTGTATTGTATAAATAAGGAAAACACAGACCGTCTTTAAACATTTCAAAGATGGCTTTCGAAAGACGGGTAACTCTTGAAGGTAAAGGCTCAAAGATTGATGTTACATTGTAGAACCCGATTCATCTTGCAGGAGCAGAGTTTTTTGAAATAGGACTTGCCGGATTGTATACATCTAATTCTATTCGAAATGTTACCAACAGAAATAATAAATTTCGCATTCATTTTACTAATTTTTTTATCAATTGATTTAGTGGTACCACCAGGTATTTATGAATTTGAAAATCTAGCCTCAACATTCGATGATTTACTTAGTTATCACTCATTGTCGAAACTTATAACAAATCATTTACAAAAAACAAATCTTTATTTGGAAGAGGATATAAATGGAAAAGGACGCAACCGTCTTGTTTTGTCTTCTCCGTTTAATATTGATTTCGGTGTACCCAACAGTGTAGCAGAGGCTTTAGGTATTGAAAAGAAAGTTTACCCTAAAGAAATAAAACAAAATCGAGATTGATCGAAATAGAATCGAAAGTGAAGTAAAAATTAGCGAAAATAATAACGTTTTAGCTATAAAGATGAACGATGTGGATAGGAAAATTGTAATAATACCCGATGCTAGCTATACGTTTCAACAATTAAGTGCAAAGATTAATGAATTATTACTAGCACATTTATTAGCACTTTCATTAGGTGAAAAAGACAAATTTCCTTCATATATTTATATTAATTATGATAAAGTGTTCTATAGTTGTAAACTATATTCGAAATACTTTGCTATAGATTTTGGTGTTGCAGATTCTATTGCAGATTTGTTAGGATTTTCTCATAAAAAGTTCGAGGCAAACACAACTCATTATTCTGAATATATGATTAAAATTAACACTGTTAATAGTAATCGAGTATGTTGCAACCTTATGCTTGGTACGAGTTCTTATTTGAACCATAAACCAACACACTCTGTATATAATTTTAAACCTCTTGTTCCTGCTGGTTATCCGATTGTTGTACAATCAACAACAATTAATTTTTTGCCTATGAACAGCAAGATTATTCAACATGTATCTGTGCAACTTGAAGATCAACTTCATCAGCTCATTGATTTGCAAGATGAAGATTTGACTGTAGAATTTATTATTCGTCCACCACGATATCTTGCTGTATAAACTAATGAAATACTGTTATATTTTCATTCTACTTGAGTAAGCTTACTAGAAAACATTCACAAATATGGTTATACTATATAATACTCAAAGTTTGAAAAAAAATAAGTCAACTCTGATTCGAAAAAGAAATATAAATCAATCAGCTAAAATTTCTAAAAAACAAACAAACAACGCCATCGTACCTTAAAATCTAAGAAACAGTTATCGAGTAACAACAAACATTTCTTACAGTCTTTAGGCTATCGCGTACTTTAATTTCAATATAAATATATATGCAATTGTTAATCTTATTTAGTTTCTATCTATATTTGAAGCTGATAACATGTTTAACATGTTTAACATAACGGATAAAAGAAAGGTTGACAACAGAGTTGTGCCACGAGAAGAAAGAGTTTATCAACCTTATTCAGCAAATAAATTCGAAAATAATGATGACATTCGAATATCTATTCAAAATGAAGAAAACATAGTTTTATTATCAGAAGGTGTTCTTCACTTAGAAGGACAAATTAATACTTCTAACGTAAATCCAGCTGCTTCTACTACAGCACATCCTGACCAAAATTTTGGGGCTAATCTTTTTAGCGAAATTCACGTCACGTTAAATGGTAAAGAAATTGATCGTACACGCCATCTATGTATAACAAGTTCTATAAAAACCTTTGCATCATATTCAAAAAACGAATATACAGCTTTACAAAATGCTGGTTATTTTCTCTCTTTAACAACACCAGCAAGTGAAGCAGATATTGTTGATAATATCACAAAACGTTTTCATGTAATACTTCCTTTAAGCAACCTGTTAGGTTTAGCAGAGGATTATAGAAAGCCGATTTTAAACTGCAAGCATGAGCTAATACTTCTCCGATCGTCACGTGACGCACGTGCGTTGCAATCGGCAACCGAAATTGATCTTTCTAAGGTCAAGTTATTTAATGTTTATCTAAAAATTCCTGTTTTATTATTATCGGACGAAGATCAAATTAAAAGATTAAAACTAATGCAGAAAAATATTCCCATTCAGGTTGGTTTACGATCATAGGATGTTCATGTCTTGCCTTCTTTTCCTAGAACAACTAAATATAGTTGGACTGTAATGACAACTTCTGAAACTCAAAAACCACGTCAATTTTTATAAGGCTTTCAAACTAAAAGAAATATACTAAATACGTACTCTTCCTATTTTGACCATTGTAACATTAAACCTATACGAGTTTTTTAAATTCAATTTTTTATCCCTATGAAATGCCAAGTTCTGAAATTGCTATAAATGACTACAGCGAATTGTATGACATGTTTGTTAAATTTCGTAATGTTTATGATCAGATCGATGATTTTCGTTCAGAGACTCTAGTTTCACGAGATGAATTTAAGTCTCATTGTCCGATTATGTAATTAATTGTCTTGAGCAAGTGGAAGCAGTGAAGACATCTTCAGTTGATGTGCGAATTGAAATAGAGACAAGTGAGAATATTCCTGAAGATACAACTCTTTAATGTGTTCTTATTCATGATCGTCAAATATCTTACAGACCATTAACTAATGAAGTAATTATCTAAACCATTATTTGCTCAGTTATAAGCAAGCAAGTAAACAAGTATTCTCACTTTAGTTGCAATCATGGAATTGACAACAACAAACTCTCCTTCTACTGATGCCGACACGTGGAATAAGAAGCAGCCAATAGTTGCAGACATTCGCAAGCGACCAAACGGCAGTTAGGAACTTGCTTACTGTATGTTAAATAACAGCAATATACCTTCATTCAGTCCTGTGTTCACATGGGTCGCAGCGTATTGTGAAAAAAAATTCTGTCTTCTTTTTTTGACTGTATTAAAAATAAATATGAATATTTAGTTGTATATAATTTGCCACATGAATTTTCTCTGTTTGCACTAAAAACACATTCCCCTGGGTCATTAATCGATCTTAATACGATTGATGGAATGTCAGATCTAATGTTGAAGGATAGCCAACGTTTACCTACAGATTGTCCAAAACATTTACCATCTCTTGCAATGGGAAGCAATAGTTGTGCTAAATTTAATGTCAATGCTGTTCAACATTGGTTAAATTCTTCTGATGGCATCATGAAAATCGTGTGTTCGATAATAAACAAGTTTCGAAACAATGGACTTCAAGGTTTTAATAAGTTTGATTGGAACTACTTTCCTATAAACATACTGACTATATATGAGCCACAACGAATTCGTCTGGAGTGGGAACATCGACCAGATTATCTAAAAAGAAAATTTCAACTGTTTCATCTTCGCTGCAAATGTGATAACTGTAATCGCTATCTATAAAAGACAATTAATTAAATCTACTAGTGTTGTTGACACCTATACATATTTTGTTTTTGTTTGCTTTTTAACACAGTGTATATTTTTGTCAACAGAAAATAAACATCTGGACAACTAAAAGAACAAGATCATCTCAACACACACTCATCAGGACAACTAAAAGAATGAGATTACTTCAACACTCATACAAGAGAAATAAAATTGTATTAATTGTAATTCTAAATGAATAAAGAAGAAAAGGTCTTTGTACCACTTCATATTAAAGTTTTTTTAATGATCAAATACCTCCTCACTCCACATGTATATAAAATAATATTATCAGGTGAGGGATTCGAACCCCCGCTTTCAATTTCTGAAAAGTAGATCTTAAGTCTAACGCCTTAGACCGCTCGGCCAACCCAACACACGCAAATCATGCATATTAGCCAGAGTGTTTTTTTGAATCATATCAGTTCACATTTAGCTTCGTGTGGTGAACATCTTTTTTGTGAAGTAAAGCAGCATCATGAAGTATTTTAATTGTGTAAAGTATTCCAAAAAACAGTTAATGTAAATGATATTGAGTCAAAAAGAAATGAATTTAAAATCTGAAAGAGATCGGCTAAAAACATTTAAGAACTTCAGACAGTTTTACGGACACTGCATGGTTAGCAGCTGCAGGATTTTACTATTATGGATACATGGATATGGTCAGGTGTGCTTTCTGTAACCTGCAACTTAGTTATTGGGAAGAAGATGATGATCCGTTTGAAAACCATAAGAAATGGGCTCTTTCTTGCCCTTACGTAAACAATATTTCTCCTAGCATGGAATTAAAATCTGAATATGAAAGACTTAAAACTTTTCAAAATTGGCCTCATCCCTGTCCAAACGAATTTTGTTTAGCATCAGTAGGATTTTATTACACTGGTCATGGTGATAAGGTTAAATATATATTCTGTAAGATTTAAATTGAAAATTGGAAAGAAAACTATATTCCTTTAAATGATCATACAAATGGGCACCATATTGTCCATATTTAAGAGGGTTTTGCATCGGCAACGTTGATTTAAATCCTGAAAATCCTACTATTATTCCATATAATACAAGTTATGATACGTGTGGAAACAATATATGTTGATGTGATGTAATTTTTTGTGCAGTGTGCATTGTCAGACGTAAACGTTGACATGCTGAAGTTTGTTAAGCAGTCAAACACTCTACCAGTAATTTCATTTACTAATGGTGAAAACTAGAGTAAAAGTGAAAAAAGAAAGCATAGTGTTTTACTACCGAACACTATTCGATGTATCATTTGCGGTCCATCGAACTGTGGCAAAACAAACGTAATGATAAATTTATTTTGCCACAAAAATGGAGTTCGTTTTGAAAACGTTTATATTTATTCTAAATCACTTGCTCAAAGTAAGTATGTTGAATTTAAAAAGTTTTTGGACTCTATAAAGGAAATAAAAAGTGATTTTTCTGATAATGATGAAGTTATGCCTCCAGAAATGGCTAGAAAAAACTCTATATTTGTTTGTGATGATGTAGCCAGCAATAAACAACAACACATGAAAGATTATTTCAGTAGAGGTCGTCATCACGATGTTGACGTATTTTATCTTTGTCAAACATATTCTTGTATACCTAAACATCTAATTAGATGTAACGCTAATTTTTTAATTCTTTTTAAACAAGACGGAACAAACTTGCGTCATGTATATAACGATCATGTAAATACAGATATGAGTATGATCAGTTCTTTGATATTTGTTCTTATTGTTGGCAAAACTCTAAGTTTGGCGTTTTGGTTATCGATAAAGATAGCGATTTACAAAATGGTCGATATCGCAATGGATTTGATGATTATTTTCAGTTATAATAATAGTTCAAAAGAGCTAAATGCTCATTCGCGTTATACACGTTGTGTGGTTATCAACTTAACTATGACATCGTGTAACAAAATCAATAACGTGTCTATCAGACCACCAACTTCACGCAATGATATTGCAACTAAATCGTATGTTGATGATAAGCTACTGCAATATGGAAAACAAATGACAACAACAACAAGCGATGGACATCTAAGTATTAACAGCAAACGGTTAAAAGATGTTGGAACACCCATACATGTTGAAGATGCTTGCAACAAAGGTTATGTACTGAAGTTATTGAATGAGCTAAATTAAATTGAGTCTTAAGAAGACATACAACGAAACATTAACGATCTTAAAGAATTAATTTTTTCAATTTGTAAAATAGAGAAACAACAACTTGACTTTGAAAACAAACGTCTTGCAGGCTTAGCTTTACCATCATCTGCAAATGATACAGTAAACCTTATTGCAAAGCAGCAACATACATCGAATATAAAAAATATCTGGACAACCGAATAACCCAAGTGTTACAACGAGTAGAATTCATCCATGGTTTAGTGAGCGAATTTTCAGAAGATCACTTTCCGTTTGATGATGATAGTCTCGACTTGGGTAACAAAAGAATAAGAAATGTTAAATATCCAATTCAAAATCAAGATGCGGTATCGTATTCTTTTCTTAAAACTCATGTAACAAAAGAACTCGATGAAATTAAAAATCTGTTTTGAATATAAACAAAGATGATGAAACCATCGATATGTTAAATAGAAGAATAAAAAACATATCTCAACCAATCGATTCGTTAGATACAATAAACAAATATTATTTAGAAAATTGTGGTGTTTGAAGCCATATTTTCAGTGTTGCCTTAGTAAACAAGAGTTTAGTGCTTTTCAGTCGGTCAACACGAATGTACCCAAAAGAGATGGGTTATGCCCTAATCCTGAAATAAATTACATGAGATTAATAAAACACTAGGATGACCAGTTTCGATCGTCAAGCGATCATCATCAGATCCATTACACTTAGGCTATAAAATCTATGTTTGAAATACAGGTGAAAATATTTACAATATGTACAATTATTTAGTTGCAGTATTGGTACTGCAACTGTCAGTGTATGCTAAATGCAGTATATATGTTAGGTGAAATGCTAAATGGTGATAGCTATCCGGAGTTTGTACTTTAGAGAGATTATATGGTTGTAAACTATGGTTAAACTATAAAATTTTAGGTTAACTACTTATCTGATTGTCTTCCGTACTACAGCTACTCGCAGTTTTCGTGCTCACTGGAACTCAATGTGCGGTCGACTGCGGTGGTTATCTTAACGACTGGTTTTTCCCCTGCCTTCTCCCCCTGCCCCTACGTGCTGTGGGGAGTGATAGCGATGTGTTTATGTGAGGTGTTGCCAACCTAGATAAGATGTATGTTATTGAATGAGGTGGGTCTACAACTATTAAAGACCGTGGATTAGCCCTCGCCACGCGTGGAGCATAACCCATTTGAACTAAGCGTTGACGGTCTTATGAGGACGTCCCGGCACCTTTAATACTGCCGCGAATATGGGCCTTGGTTTATTGCAGAAGAAAAGTACATCGTACACCTGATCCACATAACATTTACCTATTAAAAAACCCATAATTTCCCCCCTTTTTATCTAGCTTGGCTGTGTCGCTAAATTGTGTCTTGTTTCCGACAGGGTGTGTTTTTTAGTAGCGTGAAGAGGGGTGAGCTCTCCATGAACGAGTGTTCATTTAGATTGTTGGGATTGTTTCGTTTGGCTAGGTGTACCTCGATTGCTTCCTTTATGTCAAGAGCTCTGCCTTTCGATTCGTGATGGATTATTTTAAGGTCCGACTCTATGTTGGTAAAGCTGTGCCCTGCGTCACACATATGTTCGCACACGGCTGAATGTGTTCCGTATCTTATCGCATTCCTATGTTCATTATAACGTGTGTCTACTCGCCTTCCACTCTGTCCGATGTAATTAGCTTGACAATCGGTGTCTTGGCACGTTACAGAATATACCCCTGACCTTGAATACGGGTCACGTTTATTTAGATTACTATTTAGGAGGTGCCTAGCGGTTGTGTTTTTCGTCGTGAAAGCTATCTTTATGCCTTGATTTTTGAATAGGTTAGTGATTTCATATGTATTCGCATTCACATAGTTGAAACGCGCAAATTTTTTCTCATTACTGTCCGGTTTGGGAATAGTTTTATCTTTATTTTTATGTTTGGCTATAATTTGATTTATTTTGCTTGGCGAGAAGTTGTTTTCCTTTGCTATTTGCATAATAGTTCTTATTTCCTTATTATAGTTGTCTTTTGACATGGGTATGTTTAAAGCCCTGTGCACCATTGAATTGAAACCCGCTAGTTTGTGCGTTCTGGGGTGATTAGACTGATTGTCGATTGCATGCGAGGTTTGTGTTGCTTTCCGAAATATGGAATATGAAAGGTCGTTGTCTTTACGTTCAATAGTTATATCGAGATAATTTATTTTCCGGTCTATTTCGGATTCCTTAGTGAATTTGATAGAGTGGTGAAGGCTATTAATGGATTGGAGAATTGTTTCTTCGCTTGTTAGTTCAGTATCGTAGATGCAAATTACATCATCTACATATCTTTTCCATATTACTATTCCATTTGTTGAAGTCTTTTCTAAGAACGCATTTTCTAGTGCATTGATGAAGATGTCAGCGATTAACCCACTTAGTGGCGATCCCATTGCTAGGCCTTCTCTCTGTGTGTATATTTTATTGTCGAATTGAAACACGTTTTGGGTGAGAACGACCCTCAGTAATCTCACAATCTCTTCATTTTCTTTTACCGAATTGTTGGATTTTAAGTTGTTTTCGATAGTGTTGATTGCTTCAATAATCGGAATATTGGTGTACATGTTAGTTACATCGAAGGATACTAGCCTGAAGCTAGGTTTCATTTGTAGGGTGTTCAATGCTGTTACTAGTTCTGTTGTGTTCTTTACAGAGTGGTTTTTGTCGTTGGAAAGACGGCATTTTAAGATTTTTAGTAACTCTTTGCTGATTTTGTAATTAGGGGCATTCCTACAATTGACTATTGGTCTCATTGGGCATTCCTTTTTGTGTATTTTTGGTTGTCCCCTCAATGACGGTATTTTTGGGTTCGTGTTTATTAGTTTTGATTTTTCGGCTTTGGGCAGTATGTGGTAGGAAAAGGGAGAGAAGGGAAGATAGTAGGAGATTTTGGATTAGGTGAAAGGAATGATCGAGGAAACAGGCTGATGGAATTCTGCACCGAACATGAGTTGGTCATAGCTAACACCTTATTCGATAACCACAATAGAAGAATATACACATGGATGAGACCAGGAGATACAGGGCGTTACCAAATCGACTTCATTATGGTCAAGCAGAGGTTTCGAAACCAGATTTTGGATTGTAAAACATATCCTGGTGCTGACATAAACTCTGACCACAATCTGGTTGTAATGAAATGCAGATTAAAGTTGAAGAAACTGAAGAAAAGTCAAAAGCCAAAAAGGTGGGCAATAGACAGACTGAAAGTGAAGGATGTAAACGAAAGATTCAAGAAAAGTATAAAGGAAGGACTAATCAAAACCCCTAAACAAACTTCAATTGCAGACGAATGGGCACTTTTGAAGAATGAAATAACAAAATCCGCAGAAGAAAACATTGGTAGGAAAGAAAGAATAGGTAGAAAACCGTGGATCACTCAGGATATACTAGAATTGATGGATGAAAGGCGGAAACTCAAGAATCTAAGAGATGAAAAGGGGAAAGCAGAATACAGACGTTTGAGAAATGAGGTTAACAAGAAGTGCAGGGAAGCGAAAGAAGAATGGTTGAAAGAGAAATGTGCAGGTATAGAAAATTGTCTGAAATTAGGAAAAGTAGACACAGCTTATCGAAGGATTAAGAATACTTTTGGGGAAAAGAAGACTAAGTGCTGTAATATTAAGGACACAAATGGAAAGCCTCTAACAGATAGGGAAGAAAAGATCGAGAGATGGAAAGCTTACATAGAGTGCTTGTATAAGGGAAAGGAGATAGAGAATCATGTAATGGAAAGGGAGGAGGAAATTGATGAGGATGCAAAAGGAGATTTAATATTGAGATCAGAATTTGACAGAGCATTAGAGGACTTAGGCCGCAACAAAGCACCAGGCATAGATGATATACCGATTGAGTTGCTACGCTGCATAGGAGATGAAGGTCTGATCAGGTTATTTCACTTGGTGTGTAGGATTTATGAGACAGGTGAGGTACCCCCTGATTTCAAGAAGAATGTTTTCATCCCTATACCAAAGAAAGTGGGAGCTGACAGATGTGAAGATTACCGTACAATCAGCTTGATTACTCATGCTTCAAAGATCCTGTCTAGAATAATTTACAAGAGGATTGAAAGCCAGATAGAAACGGAGTTGGGTGAAGACCAGTTTGGTTTCAGGAGAAATGTAGGAACAAGGGAAGCTGTACTAAGTCTTAGGCTGATTTTGGAAGGTAGAATAAGGAAAGATAAGAGAACGTTCATGGCTTTTGTAGACTTAGAAAAGGCTTTCGATAACGTTGATTGGACTAAATTGTTTGACATTTTGAAATCTATTGGACTAAAGTACAGGGATAGGAGGGTGATATACAATCTATACATAAACCAGACAGCAGTCATTCGAGCTGAAGGACATGAGAGAGAAGCTGGTATTCAGAAAGGTGTAAGGCAAGGCTGCAACTTATCACCCATACTTTTCAATCTTTACATTGAACAAGCAATGAAGGAAATTGGAGAAAAATTTAAAGTGGGAGTGAAGATTCAAGGAGAAATAATTTCAACTCTGAGATTTGCTGATGACATCGTCATCTTGGCCGACAAGCCTGAGGATTTGAATGAGTTTTTGAATGGTATGGATTCCGTCTTACGGAAGGAATTCATGATGAAAATTAATAAATGTAAAACAAAAATACTGGAATGCAGCCGAAATAAATCAGAAACCTCTATAGAGATCAAATTGGCAGGTGAAAAGCTGAAGGAAGTAGGAAACTTCTGTTACTTAGGAAGCAGAATAACCAGTGATGGACGAAGCAAAGAGGATATAAAAAGTAGGTTGGCTCAGGCAAGGAAAGCCTTTCTACAAAAAAGGAATCTGTTGACATCGAATATAGATTTAGGTATTAGGAAGTCACTTTTGAAAGCCTTTGTCTGGAGCGTGGCGCTCTATGGAAGTGAAACTTGGACTATTGGTGCAGCAGAAAAGAGGAGAATTGAAGCATTTGAAATGTGGTGTTACAGGAGAATGATGAAGATCAGATGGGTAGATAGGGTTACAAACGAAGAGGTATTAAGGCGAGTGGGAGAGGAGAGATGTTTCTGGCGACTGCTAATGAAGAGAAGAGATAGGTTGGTAGGACACATACTAAGACACCCAGGAATAGCAAGCTTAGTTATGGAAGGAAGGGTCGAGAACAAGGACTGTAGGGGTAGACCAAGGTTAGAATATGTTAAACAGATAGCCTCTGATGTAGGATGTGGTAGCTATGTAGAGATGAAACGATTGGCTCAGGACAGGGAGGCATGGAGAGCTGCATCAAACCAGTCAAAATACTGAAGACTCAAACAACAACAGTATGTATTCTGTTTCTTTTAGCGCACTTTTTATTTGTTTTTGGAATTTGTTGGTGGGGTCTTTTGTTAATTCCTTGATTTCGTTGTTTAGGAATTCGACTGTTTTTTCAATGTATTCTGTTTTGTTCAAAATTACTGTAGTATTTCCCTTATCTGCTTTTGTGATGATTAAGTCATGTTCTTTTATTTTTTGTTTCAACGAATTTATTTCTTTGAGTAGTTTGTTGTTTTGAATGTTATTGCTATCGCCCTCTCGTTTGAGGTTCTTTTTTTTTTTTTTTGGCTTCGTTGGTGGCGAGATTTTTGGTTAATTCCCTTTCTTCTGCTGGGAGCTTGTGACTGGCTATCTCAATATCTGTGATTAACTGTTTTATATTGTGGTTCGTGTGTGCGTCTGTGCAGTTGTATTTCAAACCTTTGTCTAACATATTCATTTCACCTTGAGAGAAGGTTACGTTCGTTCCGTTGTTTACTCTGCTGTGGAAATTGAATTCATTGTTATTCGTGTGTTGTTCGTTAGATTGATGGTTCTGAGTTTCTCCTAGTTTTCTTAATTTATTTTCTAGCGTTTTATGCTTCCTCGTTGCTCTGATTTTGATTGTGTCATGTAGGTCTCGGTGAAGCTGTCCCATTGGGCTGCGTGCCAGAAATTACTTAGTTGCAATTGAATGTCGTATAATTGTTGGTTAATTTTTTGCTTTCTTATGTATGCAAATCTTAATTCGTTTTTTATCCAAAGCGCTTTGGCTTGTTTAGTTGAAATGATCGAGGCTGGTGTGTTCGGTACGGTTTTAATTGGTACGTATTTAGGGGTGAGGTTTAGTTCTATACATTTTTTGTTGAACCAAATTGACTTGTCTAAATTCCTGAGTTTAAGCCTGAGTGATTTGAATTTCTTGGCTTCACGATTTGCCTGACTAGCCCTGAACATTGTGGTGTTTGAAGCCATATTTTCAGTGTTGCCTTAGTAAACAAGAGTTTAGTGCTTTTCAGTCGGTCAACACGAATGTACCCAAAAGAAATGGGTTATGCCCTAATCCTGAAATAAATTACATGTGATTAATAAAACACTAGGATGACCAGTTTCGATCGTCAAGCGATCATCATCAGATCCATTAAACTTAGGCTATAAAATCTATGTTTGAAATACAGGTGAAAATATTTACAATATGTACAATTATTTAGTTGCAGTATTGGTACTGCAACTGTCAGTGTATGCTAAATGCAGTATATATGTTAGGTGAAATGCTAAATGGTGATAGCTATCCGGAGTTTGTACTTTAGAGAGATTATATGGTTGTAAACTATGGTTAAACTATAACATTTTAGGCTAACTACTTATCTGATTGTCTTCCGTACTACAGCTACTCGCAGTTTTCGTGCTCACTGGAACTCAATGTGCGGTCGACTGCGGTGGTTATCTTAACGACTGGTTTTTCCCCTGCCTTCTCCCCCTGCCCCTACGTGCTGTGGGGAGTGATAGCGATGTGTTTATGTGAGGTGTTGCCAACCTAGATAAGATGTATGTTATTGAATGAGGTGGGTCTACAACTATTAAAGACCGTGGATTAGCCCTCGCCACGCGTGGAGCATAACCCATTCGAACTAAGCGTTGACGGTCTTATGAGGACGTCCCGGCACCTTAAATACTGCCGCGAATATGGGCCTTGGTTTAGTGCAGAAGAAAAGTACATCGTACACCTGATCCATATAACATTTACCTATTAAAACCCCCTAATTTCCCCCCTTTTTTATCTAGCTTGGCTGTGTCGCTAAATTGTGTCTTGTTTCCGACAGGGTGTGTTTTTTAGTAGCGTGAAGAGGGGTGAGCTCTCCATGAACGTGTGTTCATTTAGATTGTTGGGATTGTTTCGTTTGGCTAGGTGTATCTCGATTGCTTCCTTTATGTCAAGAGCTCTGCCTTTCGATTCGTGATGGATTATTTTAAGGTCCCACTCTATGTTGGTAAAGCTGTGCCCTGCGTCACACTTATGTTCGCACACGAAGCCAAAAAAATCCTCAAACGAGAGGGCGGTAGCAATAACATTCAAAACAACAAACAACTCAAAGAAATAAATTCGTTGAAACAAAAAATAAAAGAACATGACTTAATCATCACAAAAGCAGGCAAGGGAAACATTACAGTAATTTTGAACAAAACAGAATACATTGAAAAAACAGTCGAATTGCTAAACAACAACGAAATCAAGGAATTAACAATAGACCCCACCAACAAATTCCAAAAACAAATAAAAAGTGCGCTAAAAGAAACAGAATACATACTGACCAAAGCCGAAAAATCAAAACTAATAAACATGAGCCCGAAAATACCGTCATTGAGGGGACAACCAAAAATACACAAAAAGGATTGCCCAATGAGACCATTGTAGGAATGCCCCTAATTACAAAATCAGCAAAGAGTTACTAAAAATCTTAAAATGCCGTCTTTCCAACGACAAAAACAACTCTGTAAAGAACACAACAGAACTAGTAACAGCATTGAACACCCTACAAATGAATCTTCGATGTAACTATCATGTACACCAATATTCCGATTATTGAAGCAATCAACACTATCGAAAACAACTTAAAATCCAACAATTCGGTAAAAGAAAATGAAGAGATTGTGAGATTACTGAGGGTCGTTCTCACCCAAAACGTGTTTCAATTCGACAATAAAATATACACACAGAGAGAAGGCCTAGCAATGGGATCGCCACTAAGTGGGTTAATCGCTGACATCTTCATCAATGCACTAGAAAATGCGTTCTTAGAAAAGACTTCAACAAAGGGAATAGTAATATGGAAAAGATACGTAGATGATGTAATTTGCATCTACGATACTGAACTAACAAGCGAAGAAACAATTCTCCAATCCATTAATAGCCTTCACCACTCTATCAAATTCACTAAGGAATACGAAATAGACCGGAAAATAAATTATCTCGATATAACTATTGAACGTAAAGACAACGACCTTTCATATTCCATATTCCGGAAAGCAACACAAACCTCGCATGCAATCGACAATCAGTCTAATCACCCCAGTACGCACAAACTAGCGGGTTTCAATTCAATGGTGCACAGGGCTTTAAACATACACATGTCAAAAGACAACTATAATAAGGAAATAAGAACTATTACGCAAATAGCAAAGGAAAACAACTTCTCGCCAAGCAAAATAAATCAAATTATAGCCAAACATAAAAATAAAGATAAAACGATTCCCAAACCGGACAGTAATGAGAAAAAATTTGCGCGTTTCAACTATGTGAATGCGAATACATATAAAATCACTAACCTATTCAAAAAGCAAGGCATAAAGATAGCTTTCACGACGAAAAACACAACCGCTAGGCACCTCCTAAATAGTAATCTAATTAAACGTGACCCGTATTCAAGGTCAGGGGTATATTCTATAACGTGCCAAGACACCGATTGTCAAGCTAATTACATCGGGCAGAGTGGAAGGCGAGTAGACACACGTTATAATGAACATAGGAATGCGATAAGATACGGAACACATTCAGCCGTGTGCGAACATATGTGTGACGCAGGGCACAGCTTTACCAACATAGAGTCGGACCTTAAAATAACCCATCACGATTCGAAAGGCAGAGCTCTTGACATAAAGGAAGCAATCGAGATACACCTAGCCAAACGAAACAATCCCAACAATCTAAATGAACACACGTTCATGGAGAGCTCACCCCTCTTCACGCTACTAAAAAAACACACCCTGTCGGAAACAAGACACAATTTAGCGACACAGCCAAGCTAGATAAAAAAGGGGGGAAATTAGAGGTTTTTTAATAGGTAAATGTTATCTGGATCAGGTGTACGATGTACTTTTCTTCTGCAATAAACCAAGGCCCATATTCGCGGCAGTATTAAAGGTGCCGGGACGTCCTCATAAGACCGTCAACGCTTAGTTCGAATGGGTTATTCTCCACGCGTGGCGAGGGCTAATCCACGGTCTTTAATAGTTGTAGACCCACCTCATTCAATAACATACATCTTATCTACGTTGACAACACCTCACATAAACACATCGCTATCACTCCCCACAGCACGTAGGGGCAGGGGGGAGAAGGCAGGGGAAAAACCAGTCGTTAAGATAACCACCACAGTCGACCGCACAGTGAGTTCCAGTGAGCACGAAAACTGCGAGTAGCTGTAGTACGGAAGACAATCAGATAAGTAGTTAGCCTAAAATGTTATAGTTTAACCATAGTTTACAACCATATAATCTCTCTAAAGTACAAACTCCGGATAGCTATCACCATTTAGCATTTCACCTAACATATATACTGCATTTAGCATACACTGACAGTTGCAGTACCAATACTGCAACTAAATAATTGTACATATTGTAAATATTTTCACCTGTATTTCAAACATAGATTTTATAGCCTAAGTGTAATGGATCTGGTGATGATCGCTTGACGATCGAAACTGGTCATCCTAGTGTTTTATTAACCTCATGTAATTTATTTCAGGATTAGGGCATAACCCATCTCTTTTGGGTACATTCGTGTTGACCGACTGAAAAGCACTAAACTCTTGTTTACTAAGGCAACACTGAAAATATGGCTTCAAACACCACAATGTTCACGGCTAGTCAGGCAAATCGTGAAGCCAAGAAATTCAAATAACGCAGGCTTAAACTCATGAATTTAGACAAGTCAATTTGGTTCAACAAAAGATGTATAGAACTAAACCTCACCCCTAAATACGTACCAATTATAACTGTACCGAACACACCAGCCTCGATCATTTCAACTAAACAAGCCAAAGCGCTTTGGATAAAAAACGAATTAAGATTTGCATACACAAGAAAGCAAAAAATTAACCAACAATTATACGACATTCAATTGCAACTAAGTAATTTCTGGCACGCAGCCCAATGGGACAGCTTCACCGAGCACCTACATGACACAATCAAAATCAGAGCAACGAGGAAGCATAAAACGCTAGAAAATAAATTAAGAAAACTAGGAGAAACACAGAACCATCAATCTAACGAACAACACACGAATAACAATGAATTCAATTTCCACAGCAGAGTAAACAACAGAACGAACGTAACCTTTTCTCAAGGTGAAATGAATATGTTAGACAAAGGTTTGAAATACAACTGCACAGACGCAAACACGAACCACAATATAAAACAGTTAATCACAGATATTGAGATAGCCAGTCACAAGCTCCCAGCAGAAGACAGGGAATTAACCAAAAATCTCGCCACCAACGAAGCCAAAAAAATCTCAAACGAGAGGGGGGGGGGGGGGCGATAGCAATAACATTCAAAACAACAAACAACACAAAGAAATAAATTCGTTGAAACAAAAAATAAAAGAACATGACTTAATCATCACAAAAGCAGATAAGGGAAACACTACAGTAATTTTGAACAAAACAGAATACATTGAAAAAAAAACAGTCGAATTCCTAAACAACAACGAAATCAAGGAATTAACAAAAGACCCCACCAACAAATTCCAAAAACAAATTAAAAGTGCGCTAAAAGAAACAGAATACATACTGACCAAAGCAGAAAAATCAAAACTAATAAACATGAACCCGAAAATACCGTCATTGAGGGGACAACCAAAAATACACAAAAAGGATTGCCCAATGAGACCATTGTAGGAATGCCCCTAATTACAAAATCAGCAAAGAGTTACTAAAAATCTTAAAATGCCGTCTTTCCAACGACAAAAACAACTCTGTAAAGAACACAACAGAACTAGTAACAGCATTGAACACCCTACAAATGAATCTTCGATGTAACTATCATGTACACCAATATTCCGATTATTGAAGCAATCAACACTATCGAAAACAACTTTAAATCCAACAATTCGGTAAAAGAAAATGAAGAGATTGTGAGATTACTGAGGGTCGTTCTCACCCAAAACGTGTTTCAATTCGACAATAAAATATACACACAGAGAGAAGGCCTAGCAATGGGATCGCCACTAAGTGGGTTAATCGCTGACATCTTCATCAATGCACTAGAAAATGCGTTCTTAGAAAATACTTCAACAAAGGGAATAGTAATATGGAAAAGATACGTAGATGATGTAATTTGCATCTATGATACTGAACTAACAAGCGAAGAAACAATTCTCCAATCCATTAATAGCCTTCACCACTCTATCAAATTCACTAAGGAATACGAAATAGATCGGAAAATAAATTATCTCGATATAACTATTGAACGTAAAGACAACGACCTTTCATATTCCATATTCCGGAAAGCAACACAAACCTCGCATGCAATCGACAATCAGTCTAATCACTCCAGTACGCACAAACTAGCGGGTTTCAATTCAAAGGTGCACAGGGCTTTAAACATACCCATGTCAAAAGACAACTATAATAAGGAAATAAGAACTATTATGCAAATAGCAAAGAAAAACAACTTCTCGCCAAGCAAAATAAATCAAATTATAGCCAAACATAAAAATAAAGATAAAACGATTCCCAAACCGGACGGTAATGAGAAAAAATTTGCGCGATTCAACTATGTGAATGCGAATACATATAAAATCACTAACCTATTCAAAAATCAAGGCATAAAGATAGCTTTCACGACGAAAAACACAACCGCTAGGCACCTCCTAAATAGTAATCTAAATAAACGTGACCCGTATTCAAGGTCAGGGGTATATTCTATAACGTGCCAAGACACCGATTGTCAAGCTAATTACATCGGGCAGAGTTGAAGGCGAGTAGACACGCGTTATAATGAACATAGGAATGCGATAAGATACGGAACACATTCAGCCGTGTGCGAACATATGTGTGACGCAGGGCACAGCTTTACCAACATAGAGTCGGACCTTAAAATAATCCATCACGAATCGAAAGGCAGAGCTCTTGACATAAAGGAAGCAATCGAGATACACCTAGCCAAACGAAACAATCCCAACAATCTAAATGAACACACGCTCATGGAGAGCTCACCCCTCTTCACGCTACTAAAAAAACACACCCTGTCGGAAACAAGACAGAATTTAGCGACACAGCCAAAAAAAAAAAACGGGGGGAAATTAGGGAGGTTTTAATAGGTAAATGTTATCTGGATCAGGTGTACGATGTACTTTTCTTCTGCAATAAACCAAGGCCCATATTCGCGGCAGTATTAAAGGTGCCGGGACGTCCTCATAAGACCGTCAACGCTTAGTTCGAATGGGTTATACTCCACGCGTGGCGAGGGCTAATCCACGGTCTTTAATAGTTGTAGACCCACCTCATTCAATAACATACATCTTATCTAGGTTGGCAACACCTCACATAAACACATCGCTATCACACCCCACAGCACGTAGGGGCAGGGGGAGAAGGCAGGGGAAAAACCAGTCGTTAAGATAACCACCGCAGTCGACCACACAGTGAGTTCCAGTGAGCACGAAAACTGCGAGTAGCTGTAGTACGGAAGACAATCAGATAAGTAGTTAGCCTAAAATGTTATAGTTTAACCATAGTTTACAACCATATAATCTCTCTAAAGTACAAACTCCGGATAGCTATCACCATTTAGCATTTCACCTAACATATATACTGCATTTAGCATACACTGACAGTTGCAGTACCAATACTGCAACTAAATAATTGTACATATTGTAAATATTTTCACCCGTATTTCAAACATAGATTTTATAGCCTAAGTGTAATGGATCTGATGATGATCGCTTGACGATCGAAACTGGTCATCCTAGTGTTTTATTAATCTCATGTAATTTATTTCAGTATTAGGGCATAACCCATCTCTTTTGGGTACATTCGTGTTGACCGACTGAAAAGCACTAAACTCTATTTATTTAGAAAACTTTGCTGCTTCTCGAAAAGATCTAGAAGTCTTAATCACTAAATTTAATAAACGAAACTTCTTAAGCGTAGACGATGGTGGGACTTTAAATATGATGAGTAGACGAATTACTCACGTAAACAATCCCATATACGATAACGATGTTGCAAATAAGACGTTTGTTCTACAATATGCCGTTTCCCGACGTGAATTTGAACAAATGAAACAGACAGTAAACAATCTACAACATCAAAAACAAACAAATGTTGAGTTTCCTGTTAACGACCAAGATGTGACAAATAAACGGTTTGTAGAACACTATGCTGCTTCACGAACTGAAGTTAATCAACTAAAAAAAAATTAAGCAATTTACAAACTCGTATTGATGGTGTTGCTAACAATCTTAATATTGTTAAAAAAGAAGAACTTGAATGTTACGCTGCTGCATCCAATGATGAATATAACACGTTAAGAACTGAACTAGAAAAAATTGAGCAATTGGTTAACAAAGAACCACTCGAAAGTTTTACTGCATCCAAAGAAGAATATGGTATATTACAAGATCAAGTAAAGAAAAAGAACTTATCAATATTCCGAAATTCTCCAACACACCATCAATCCATTCACCGGTATACACGCTTCATAATCTTAATATACAATACCAACTTCCCTATAAAGGTATATTAAAACCAATTTTGGTTTCACCAAGATCTCCAATTGTGTATGCAATTTAAATATACGTCAAGAGATTGAACTGGATTGCAGTGATATTGTTGTTGAAGAACAAGATGAAATACAGTTTCGACTTAGAGACCCTGAAAAACATAAAACCAATGACCTTCCTCTTCAAATTGATTTTGAATATACTATAAATAAGTAAAACAACTACAATTTTAGTTTAGACATGGAGAAGAGCTTGAAGATTAAAGCTGACAAGTATCTTTCACTACAAAATGATGTTAGACGTCAAGAATTAGATATAGAGAGTAAGTTTAGACCAGTAACAAATTCATTAAATCAGCTTGAAGCTATTGCTAATACAACGTCAACTAAAAAAAATCAAAAAAGAAAAAAAAATGATGATTCTGAATCAACTGCTACTTCAGACGAAGAAGATGGAGATAGCATCAAAATAATTACACTAATTAACCGCTACTTTGATCTGTTCATTAAACAAAACGTGGATAGAACATTTGGTATAACGATAAGAAATGATAAACAATACTTGGGACGTGAGCGAGTTTTCTTTGATAAAAAGTGGACAAAAGTTGGTGGTGAAAAATTTCCTATAACAGAAGGTCTACTTGAATTGATTCAAAGGAAAGTACCAGACCCCACTCTAATAGATAGGAGTGATTTAAGTTCTTATTTGAAATTATTAAATGTTTCAAACGTGCACAAAAGAAATTATGCAAGCAATGCAGCTCCGAGAGGAACACAATCTCATAAGTATAGAAATATAATTGAACCGCTTCTTACTGAAGACATAGATATAATTATAAAAACAACAGATGAGAATGAAGAAGCAAATACTACGATGCATACTGGATATGGCCAAAGGAAACACATCACACCACAAGCAATTTGGAAATTCGAAGGAGGAAACAATATTGAATTTGTCCATTGGAATGAATCAAACAAATTAGTATCAAGACATAAAAAATTAATTGCATCGAAGGCTGCAGGTCACACAGGACTCGACAGTGAAATCTTTGCAATTGAAGAAGAACTAAGAAATGCAAGATATATTGAATACAATTTCAAATATTTGTAAAACAATGCACAATATGTTATAAATCCTAGTTTCGAAAATAACTATGAACGAAATCAGACGAGAAATTGCAAAAGAACTTCATGCTCCTCTCAGAAAAAAGTTTAAAAGATGACATGTTATTAGCAAAGGAATTTATGACCTCCATGAAGCTGATCTTGTGGACATGTCAAAACTTGAAAAATGGAATAATGGATTTAAATATTTATTAACCATTATTGTCGTTTACTGAAAATATGCATGGGCAATTCCCCTTAAAACCAAAAAAGGAAGTGAGATTGTAAAAAGTTTAAAATTTGTTTATTCTCAAATTAAAAGATTGCCCAAATATTTTCACACTGATCGAGGAACGGAATTTTATAACAGTGAATTGAAAACATGGTCTCAGAAACAAAATCTAAAGCATTATTCCACTGGAAGCAGCATTAAAGCGAGCGTGGTAGAATGATTTAATCGAACTCTTGAGGAATCGATGTGGAAAGAATTCACAACACGAGGTTCATACCGATGGGTAAATATTTTGCCTGAGTTATTAGTAAAGTATAATCACAAAATACATCGCAGCATTGACATGAAACCTATTGATGTAAAAAGAAACAATCAACCCCGCTTGCCAACCCAATATACTGAAACTAAAAAAAACAAAGTATAAAATTGGCGACATTGTGCGAGTATCGAAAATCAAGAAACATTTCAGCAAGGGCTACGAAGCTAATTGGACTACGGAATTATTTACAATTTATAAAGTTGAAAATACTAATCCAAGAACATATCTTTTAAAAGATAGTAGAAATTTATCGATATTTGGAGCATTTTATGAAGCATAGTAACAACGAACAAAATATCCTAATATTTACTTAGTTGACAAAGTACTACGTAGAAAAGGAACCCGAGCTATCGTATCTTGGCTGGGATTCGTTTCAACTCACAACTCCTGGATTCTGAACAAAAATATTTTCTAATTACAACAATGTAAGTTTTGCTTTATAATTCATCGCAAAAATATTATTATTATTAATGTGTCTCTATATATTTTCAGCTCACTAATACCAACACAGTCAGGAAAGAAAATAATTATTGTACTTACCTCTAACACAAGATCACCAGCATATTCAACAGTGCAGACAACATCTTCAATTCTCAGCAGCTTGGCGGAAAAAAAGAACTATTTACCGCTTTATGAACGAAGATCATACCATTTTTTTCACTATTTCGTATTATATAATTAATGTAAACCACAAATGATCAAAATAAATATATTTTAAAAATTTACATTTGAAAAAAAA
Source organism: Meconema thalassinum (assembly GCA_946902985.2). Classification (NCBI taxonomy): domain Eukaryota; kingdom Metazoa; phylum Arthropoda; class Insecta; order Orthoptera; family Tettigoniidae; genus Meconema; species Meconema thalassinum. Next base: position 875,880,699 of record OX336389.2, on the reverse strand, counting down.
ACACTCTCTCCACCCACTGTGCATTTAAATTATTTCAACGTCATCATCATCGTACACATCCTCTTCCACTTGTTCTGCTCCATGCATATCCTCTTCCTCCTCTAATGGAGGAAGATCAGGCAGGTTGAATGGCCTTAACCAGATCGCTCTCAGTTTTTCAATAATAATAGTTAAATTGTGTGCTGTCACTCCTTTAAAAATAAACTCTTGACATGGCATGGGTCTCTTAACAACTCCAAAACCTCACAATTAAACACCTCCTTTTCAATCGCTGTCAGTTTATTGTACCATGCACCCTCCTCCGCTTTCGTGGCACTGACGACGAAATTTAAACCCAGCTTCTGGGCGCTATCTGCCATCAACTTGATGGCTAGCAATTGCTTCAACTTTTGAATTAAACTTTCACATAGACTTATGATGATGGCGATATCTAACTACTGCTCCATAGTAATCTCCTCATATATACTATGAAGTTAAAGAAGCAAAAAGCTCTTTAATCGTATCACATGAATGAAGGTCTGTGAACTAACATCTGATCATATTCTCTTATTAAAATAATTTCAGAGTTCAATAATGATGGCTAAGAATTTAAAACAAACAAGCCAATATTCATTTCATGCAGTCAAAGATACATATTTGTGTTATAAAACAGTATAAGCAGAATGAGGGCATGAAGCATGCCTGCACACAAAAAATGTTAACAGCTGCATGCCATATATGTGATCAGCAAGGAAGCTCCCCGCTCGCGCTCGCGCGAGCCACAGCTGCGCGGCCAAAGTTTATCTGCTTCAAGCGGTTAATGGTCAGCCTCTTCCTCACGTTAACACGTGCAGTGCACTAAGCAACCAGATGTGGATACCAGGCTGGCTCTCCACGCGCGCCGTGCCCATACACTCTCAATCAAATGTTACTACACCCAAACAATTTTGAACAATTCTTTCATTTTTGTCCTATAGACCTGGGAGTTGGTTTACTGGTAGAGGGGTATACAGTGTGTGAGTAGTGCAGTGTCACAATGTGGAGCAACACTAGGAAGCTTTCATTTATGATAAACAAACTGTTTGTAGAATTCGTAGTTTCCAAACTAGTGACAATTTTGGAAAATTCATTTTCCTTTGTCCTAGAGAGTTTAAATTTGGTGTAGTGCTAGAGCAGGTCAAGGCCATTCATTTATGTAAAACAAACCTTTTTGTAGAATTCCTAATTTTGGAAATATAGCCTATTTTCAAAATTAGTATTGTCTTGTCCTAGAGACTTGAAATTTGGTATGGGGCTAGAGCAGGTCAAGAGCATTAATTTCTGCCAAACAAACTTTTTTTAGAATTCCTAATTTTGGAAATATAGCCACGTGCTCGCTCTAAGGGCACATGACGTCACCAAAAGGGCTATGACGTCATCGCGATTACGCAATATCTGGTCATGATGATGCAATATCTGGAGTCTTAAGTACTATACTACTAGTGTGTGAGTAGTGCAGTGACTCAATGTGCAGCAACACTAGGAACTGTAGTGGTATAGAGAGTGTGAGTAGTGCAGTGTCACAGTGTGGAGCAACACTAGGAAGTGTAGTGGTATAAAGAGTGTGAGTAGTGCAGTGTCACAATGTGGTGCAACACTAGGAAGTGTAGTGGTATACAGTATGAGTAGAGCAGTGTCACAATGTGGTGCAGCACTAGGAAGTATAGTGGTATACAGTGTGTGAGTAGTGCAGTGTCAAAATGTGGAGCAACACAAAGAAGTGTAGTGGTTATAAAGTGTGTAAGTAGTGCAGTATCACAATGTGGAGCAACACTAGGAAGTGTAGTGGTATACAGTCGGTGAGTAGTGCAGTTTCACAATGTGGAGGAACACTAGGAAGTGTAGTGGATATACAGTGTGTGAGTATTGCAGTGTCATAATGTGGAGCAACACTAGGAAGTTTAGTGGTACACAGTGTGTGAGTAGTGCAGTGTCACAATGTGGTGCAACACTAGGAAGTGTAGTGGTATCCAGTGTGTGAGTAGTGCAGTGTCAAAATCTGGAGCAACACTAGGAAGTGTAGTGGTATACAGTGTGTGAGTAGGGCAGTGTCACAATGTGGTGCAACACTAGGAAATGTAGTGGTATACAGTGTGTGAGTAATGCAGTGTCACTATGTGGAGCAACACTAGGAAGTGTAGTGGTATACAGTGTGTGAGTAGTGGAGTGTCACAATGTGGAGCAACACTAGGAAGTGTAGTGGTATGCAATGTGTGAGTAGTGCAGTGTCACAATGTGGTGCAACACTAGGAAGTGTAGTGGTATGCAGTGTGCAGTGTCACAATGTGGAGCAGCACTAGGAAGTGTAGTGGTATACAGTGTGTGACTAGTGCAGTGTAACAATGTGGAGCAACACTAGGAAGTGTAGTGGTAAACAGTGTGTGAGTAGTGCGGTGTCACAATGTGGTGCCACAGTAAGAACTGTAGTGGTATACAGTGTGTGAGTAGTGCAGTGTCACAATGTGGAGCAACATTAGGAAGTTTAGTGGTATACAGGGTGTGAGTAGTGCAGTGTCTCAATGTGGAACAACACTAGGAAGTGTAGTGGTATACAGTGTGTTAGTAGTGCAGTGTCACAATGTGGAGCAACACCAGGAAGTGTAGTAGTATACAGTGTGTGAGTAGTGCAGTGTCACAATGTGGAGCAGCACCAGGAAGTTAAGTGGTATACAATGTGTGAGTAGTGCAGTGTTTCAATGTGGGGCAACACCAGAAAGTGTAGTGGTATACAGTGTGTGAGTAGTGCAGCGTAACAATGTGGAGCAACACTAGGAAGTGTAGTGGTATACAGTGTGTGAGTAGTGCGGTGTCTCAATGTGGAGCAACACTAGGAAGTGTAGTGGTATACAGTGTGTGACTAGTGCAGTGTCACAATGAGGAGGAAGTGTAGTGGTAAACAGTGTGTGAGTAGTGCGGTGTCACAATGTGGTGCCACAATAAGAAGAGTAGTGGTATACAGTGTGTGAGTACTGCAGTGTCACAATGTGGAGCAACATTAGGAAGTTTAGTGGTATACAGGGTGTGAGTAGTGCACTGTCACAATGTGGTGCAACACTAGGAAGTGTAGTGGTATACAGTGTGTGAGTAGTGCAGTGTCACAATGTGGAGCAACACTAGGAAGTGTAGCGTTATACAGTGTGTGAGTAGTGCAGTGTCACAATGTGGAGCAACACTAGGAAGTGTAGTGGTATACAGTGTGTGAGTGGTGCAGTGTCACAATGTGGTGCAACACTAGGAGGTGTAGTGGTATACAGTGTGTGAGTAGTGCAGTGTCACAATGTGGAGCAACACTAGGAAGTGTAGTGGTATACAGTGTGTGAGTGGTGCAGTGTCACAATGTGGTGCAACACTAGGAAGTGTAGTGGTATACATTGTGTGAGTGGTGCAGTGTCACAATATGGTGCAACACTAGGAAATGTTGTGGTATACAGTGTGTGAGTAGTGCAGTGTCACAATGTGGAGCAACACTAGGATGTGTAGTGGTATACAGTGTGTGAGTAGTGCAGTGTCACAATGTGGAGCAAGACTAGGATGTGTAGTGGTATACAGTGTGTGAGTAGTGCAGTGTCTCAATGTGGAGCAACACTAGGAAATGTAGTGGTATACAGTGTGTGAGTAGTGCAGTGTCACAATGTGGTGCAACACTAGGAAGTGTAGTGGTATACAGTGTGTGAGTAGTGCAGTGTCACAATATGGTGCAACTCTAGGATGTGTAGTGGTGTACAGTGTAAGTAGTGCAGTGTCACAATATGGATCAATACTAGTAAGTGTAGTTGTATACAGTGTGAGTAGTGCAGTGTCACAATGTGGAGCAACACTAGGAAGTGTAGTTGTATACAGTGTGTGAGTAGTGCAGTGTCACAATCTGGAGCAACACTAGGAAGTGTAGTCGTATACAGTGCGTGATAAGTGCAGTGTCACAATATGGTGCAGTACTAGGATGTGTAGTGGTATACAGTGTTTTTACTGAATGGGACACACTCTCTCCAGGGTTTATAAATATGGAGAGCCCAGGTCAGGGTATGAGTGAAGACGTCAACGGCAGCTGCGGTGATAAAGGAGTCCTTCGGTAAAGCCAAGTTGGCGGAAGAGGCAACCCAATGCTCGGAGTTAATAGAGTAAAATATATTTGTCCATATTATGAATACCCGTAGCGTCTGTTGTCCAGAGGAACGGCTACAAAATGTATCTGTTCTCCATGTTAGGAGCGGCAAAGTTCATACCTGGCAGTAGTAAAGGTTTCCTCGCACGATTAAATAATAGTATATTTTCCATGTTTGGATATTTGTGACAAGTGCCGCCATAATAGAAATCGTTATAGCAAATAACCATAATTTACAAAGTGCATAGTTTAACAACAAACCATTTTGAACGCCTTACAGCAAAAAAGATTATACAACCGCCATCTCTGGCACATGACAGTGACTCATACTCGTCAAAAATCTGCCAACTGTCACAAGTGTAATAAGGCATTCGTAGCGAATCATTCCGGGCTGAAACCATTTAACTGCAACTACGTGGGAACCAAGAGAAAAATGTATGTTAACAAAGAGCGACAAAGCAGAAGACCAGCGAGGTTTGAACACTCTGACTCATCCGACATATATGGTGGACAAACGAGCAGAAGGTCACGTAAAAAAGATAACGAAAAAGGAATAAAGAAATGTTCATAGCCATAATGACCGAATGGAAAGACATTAAGAAGACAAATGAGGAATTCAAAAAAGGAGCACGGGAACAAATACAGTCCATAAAAGACGAGATAGGAAATAGGGAGCAACAAATGGAAACTAAGCGCGAAAAGTAAGAAACAAAAATAAATAACAAGGAAAACAAGACACGAGAACACCTTCTAACGATAGAAGAAAAAGTGAAATTCCCGACAGAACAAGAAGAATACAGGACACACAGAGATAGGAAAAATAATATCATACTAAAAGACAAAGTGTTGGGGCAAATAGAAGGCAAAGTCAGAACAGTGGAAAATCAAGAGAGATAATGAGAAATCTTGCGAAAGATGCAGAAATTGTTAACATCAGCGACATAGGGCAGGATAAGAACAAAAGGGGAATAGTGAGAATAACCTGCAAAAGCTTCAAAGACAAAATGGAAATCCTAAAACAGAAGTCCACGCTAAGGGGAAAAGTCACTTACATAGATGGCGACCTAACCATGAAAGAGAGGGAAATACAAGCAGGACTAAGGCAAATAGCAAGACAGGAAAGGGAGAAAGGGAACATGGAGGTAAGAGTAGGCTACCAAAAAATTCTACTAAATGGGCAGTGGAAAGATTGGAAAGATGCGCTAGCAAAAAACTAGAACGACCACACCATAGCACAACGGAAACCAGAGAACAATCCCCTGATGTACAAACCGATCTAATCCTGGCAACACTAAACGTACGGTCTCTGGGAAACGATGTAAAGGAAATAGAGCTACTAAATGCAATCAAGAATATCAGAATTGACATTCTGGGAATGAGCGAAGTGAGACGCTTGGGGGAAGAGATAATAGAAAAGGGAAATGGGGACATCTTTAGCTATATCGGAGAAAATAAAGGGCAGAAGGGCGTGGGATTCTTAATCAAGAAACATCTAAAAAGGACATAATAAAGATTCAAGGAATATTAGAAATGATTGCCATAATATCCATAAAGATTGACAATAAAGTAATGACAATAATACAAACATATGCCCCCACGGAAGCTAGTACTGAGGAAGAAAGTGACAACTTTTATAACTTATTAGATGATACAATAAACAATCACAAATCAGACAGGCTAGTTATTATGGGAGACCTAAACAGCAAGATAGGGCAAAAGGAATCAGAGGAGGAGGTACCTATGGGACCATATGGCTACGGACGCAGAAATGCAAGATGAGAAAAACTAATACAATTCGCCCACGGACATAAATTGAAAATAGTCAACACTTTCTTTAAGAAAAGTCAATCTAGCAGATGGGCATGGATAGCTCCCAATGGAACGACAAAAAATGAAATAGACTTTATTCTGGTGGACCAAATGGAAGGAATAGTGGATATACAAGTAGTAAACGGCCTACAATTCGACACAGATCATCGGATGTTAAGACTAAAGATGATCTTCGAGAAAAAAAGACGCAATTTCATCAAACAAATGGGAGCTACTCCAGCGTTACTAGACAAGGAACGATACAGATCGGAACTGAAATGTTACAACTGCAAAGAGCTCAAACCGAAGGAGAACGACACTCTGAAACTATACAAATACACAATATCAGGCGCGGCTGGTCATTAAAGGCTCTTAGGCGGAGCCTCTCCTGAAAGAATCTATAAATATACATACCGTATTTAATTGAGGAATTTATAATTTATATTGATTGGAAACATTTATAAATTTCACTCAATTCATTCAGTCACGAGTCAATATATTTGGAACTGTTGATAAAGAATGTTTTTCAGATGGTTAGTAGCGCCGTTAGGCTGCGCCTTCGATGTCCTATTCCTTCCTATGTAACAGGGACGGGAGGCGTGGTTATGAAAGCTCCATTCGTTTCAATTGTATCGCTGAAGGCTCAGGCGACTACAGCCTAAGCCAGGCTTGCCAACGACGACAAGATATTCTTATTCTGTGGAATGCATTCAAAGTTGTTCAAGGAGACTGAAACCACTCTCATGAAAGTTTATCTTTTCCCTCTTTCACTCTCCGAACGATTAATAATGACAAGTTACCAGAAACAGTTAGATATGACTAATAAGTGATAATCATTATTGAGAACTCAAATGGTATCCCTTAATGTATAATAACTAAAATATTTCCGCCAGATAGCACCATGAGGTGGCAAGGGGTAGCTGAGCCATCTACCGAGACTTACGGGATGTATTCTGTTTAACATATGCCACCGCCCATGCTGCGTATTCGTAAACAAGTGTTCGCGCGTTAAAATCGTTGGTGTAACTTAATTAGTTCATTAATTATGTTGTTTGTCAGTGGCAAGTCTTAATTTGCGTGTCATGGACTACAGTTAGGGTTGCCATTGCATTTTTAAATCAAGGTCGTCAAACGTTGTAATAAATAATGCACATAAAGCAAGCCTCCGTGGCCTAGGCGGCAGCACGCCGGCCTCTCACCGCTGGGTCCGTGGTTCAAATCCCGGTCACTCCATGTGAGATCTGTGCTGGACAAAACGGAGGCAGACAGGTTTTTCTCCGGATACTCCGGTTTTCCCTGTCAAAATTTCATTCCAGCAACACTCTCCACTATCATTTCATTTCATCTGTCATTCATTTCATCATTGCCCCGAGGAGTGCGTCAGGCCTCGGCAGCCGGCACAGTCTATATCCTACCGATGGGGGCTTCATTCATTCCATTCCTGACCCGGTCGGAGACTGGAAGCAGGCTGTGGATTTTCATTTTCATGTATTAAATAAGCATTGCATAATCAAATACACATATCATATAGGCCTATGGCACCAGCAACTTACAAATGCTTTTCATTTGAACAAACCTTTGCAAACATCTTTTATTTGTAAGTACCGGTTCCTTCTGATAAAATTCACTACAATTTTCGTCATAATTGTAATATGTGAACAATGGAGTTTGTTTGTATAATCTCTCCAATTGATATTCATGACAGAAAAAACTCTCTCCGTAAATGCATTGGAGGGGGAAATGCTGAGTATTAACTTCACAAGGACTACGATACTCCTTTATGTTGTTGCCCCTAATATATCTATAACATGTATCCAACTATCTAACACAGACATAAAAGTCATTTTCTCTTTGAAACTTGCACCTGTATCACCAGAAAACAAGCTAGATATTACAATCAATTATGAAGCGGGGCATTTGAAAATTGGTGCAAAATTGAATATACTATCAAATGAACAAAAAAAACGGAATATTTGGCGTTCCGTTAAAGATTAAAACAGAACGCGGAACAAAACAAGAAACAACGGAATTGTTCCGGGTAAAACGGAACGTCTGGCAACCCCAGCTACAGTAGTGGTAAGTGTATGTCTACAAGACAATGAATTCAGTTAGTAGCGTATCGGGCAAAAATCTCGACCACGAAACTTGGCTGATTGTGAAGGGTCACAGGAGAGACAGAGCGGTGTTTCTATACCGTAAAACGAGTGAAAACATTTTTACGAAACACAATGAAGGAAGGCCGACTGTGCACTTGCAATGTGTTCCACAGAAAAGGAATTGTTGGAGTCACCGAACTTCAATGAGCTTCTCATTGACCACTTTTCAGCTCTAAAGGAGAGGACGGCAGACTTCACTTACAAACCTATGAATTAAAGGGCATGTGTTTATATAAAGTAATAGCAAGTAGCTTCACTGCTCTTAATATCTACAATTGTGTTCATTTATTTGTTTCCATTTATCCCTCAAGATCGGGTTCACTTTCGGACTATGTTACAGATCAATTCCCTTACAGTTCTAGCTGATAAGCACAGTGTTTTCTAAGTAAATTGCGATTGTTTGGTAGTGTACAACCGTGAAACAGACTCCTCTGATCGGGACTAATTAGAATGGGGAGTAGGTTAAATTAGAAACGGAATGCATTGCCTCTTCCTGAATGTTGAAACTAGGTAAGTACATTCATTTTAATTAGGGAGAAAAATGCTTTATAAAATAACATAATGGTGCCAATCTGTAAGTCTGTTCTGAGCTCCCCCACCTTTCACCGTGAAATTAAAAATCCTGCAGCCGTGTATGTGGGTGTCGTATAATGCGTTATACCAGCATTTTGCCACTACGTGCTGAGCCTTCCCCAGCTCCAACACCACGAGCCGCGGCTGCACAATATCATGCATCAATGAAGCAGTCAAGAACTCACAAGAAGCAAGTCCACAGGGAAAAAGAAGGAACAAGCTGAAAATATCAACCACCAACATGATAGAACATAGGGAAAAACAGAAGGCAGTTAAAGACAAACCCTCAACAAAAAAGGGAATACGAACAATTGAACAGGAACACTAAGAGAGAAATACGGAGAGACTTGCGAGAATATAAGTACAACCAAATCAAAGAAGTGATGGAAAACTCAAAATCTATAAAGAAAATAAGAAAACGGACCAGGGAAGGCACGCACTGGATGTTGGGAGTCAAAGGCAGCACAGGTCACAAACTAACCTCAAGAGAAGAGATCTCAAAGGAAGCTACCAAATTCTATAGCCAGTTATACTCCAGTACGTCACAGAACACACTACCCCTCATGAACCAACTCACAAGACCCACAGAGGACATCCCAAACATCCTCCCAAGTGAATTAAGGATGGCTATACAAAGCTTGAAAAAGGATAAATGTCCAGGCGAAGATAATATATACAATGCATACCTTATCTTCGGAGAGGAAGAATTAATACCAACAATACGGAACTATTCAACCAGATAATCGCAAAGGAAGAAATACCAGAAGATTTGGGAAAAAGTCTGATTATATTGTTAAACAAAAAAGGAACCCGGTACAATATAAACAACTACCGGCCAATTAGCCTGTCTGCAAACCTATACAAACTGTTCGTGAAGATAATAAAGTAAAAGGCTTGAGAAAACACTTGACGACAATCAACCAACAGAACTAGTAGGATTCAGGTCCAATTACAGCACCATCGACCACCTCCAAACCATATGCCAACTAACGGAAAAGGTACAGGAATACAACCAGCAAATCTACATCGCCTTCATCGATTATAATAAAGCCTTTGACTCATTAGAGCACGAAGATGTGCTGCAGGCCTTAAAACAACATGGTATCCCCATCAAATACATAAGGTTATTAGGTAAAATATACCAAAACAGCTCAGCAAAAGATAGAACCGAAAGAGACGGAGAATGGTTCCAAATCAGAAGAGGAGTGAAACAAGGGGACCCTCTATCACCAAAATTAATTACAAGTGTGCTGGACATCAATTCCGAAAAATGAAATGCAAGCACAATCACGGAATAAATATAGACGGACAGAAACTGACACATCTAAGATTTGCGGACGTCATAACGCTAATAGCAAGGTCAGCAAAATCACTAGAAGAAATGACCAATGAGCTGGACAAAATAAGCAGAGAAGTAGGCCTCACAATGCACCCCAAAAAACAAAAATAATGACAAATGAAATACAAGATCCAATCCAAGCACATCAATCACCACTAGAGTATGTGCAACAGTATGTGTACCTAGGACAAAGCATCTCCCTGAGCAAAGACTCAGAGAGTAAAATCAAACGCCGTATAGGACTGGCGTGGAACAAATTTTGGTCGCTTAAGTTCTTACTCACAGACAAGAGACTAAAAGTAAGCACAAAAGCAGAAATCCTGGACAAATATGTTATGCCAACACTACTTTATGGTTGTCAAAAATGGTCCTTGACAGAAAAACTGGAAAAGCAGCTACAGGTATGTCAAAGAAGAATGGAGCGTAAGATCCTAAATGTTCCTCTAAGATACAGAATCAGGAACGAGGAACTAAGAAGAAGGACAAACATACGCGACGTGGTAGAAAGGGCAGAAAGCCTAAAATGGAAATGGGGAGGACACGTATCACGCATGGATCACCAGAAATGGACGCATCGCACCACAATGTGGGACCCGAGAGAAGGACGAATAAACGTGGGACGCCAAAAAACCAGATAGGCAGACTATTTTAGAGCTAAAGCGGGAAAACAATGGTCGAGAGTGGCAAGAGACAGGGAAGCATGGAGACAGATGGAGCCAAACAGGAATCAACATGCACCAAACAGGACAGAATGACAATGACAGTGAGTGCAACAAGACAAAAGCTCCCAAGGATGCTCACCTTCGGAGCCTAATCACGAGCACGTCCCTGTGCAAACAGGAGGCCTTTGCCCTTACGGGATGTCTATAGGCTAATTTTATTATTATTATTATTATTATTATTATTATTATTATTATTATTATTATTATTACTATTATTATTATTATTATTATTATTAATTGCAGAGGAAAAGAAGAAAAGCTGGGGAAAATTCACCCAGGAAATAAGGGAGGATTTAAATTGTGGAAAAAATGCTATTTCGAATTATAAAAAGTAGAAGGAATGAAAAGGTGAACACTGGGTTCGTGAAAAACAAAGAAGGTGATATATTGACAAAAACAGAAGAGATAACGGACAGATGGAAATAATATTTCAGCGAGCTGTTGAAGGTGAGACGTCAGGCATGCGGAGAAGTTACGCAAACAGCCAAAACGATGGAGGAAAAAATAAAAGAAGAACCAGACATCACTATGGCAGAAGTGGAATGGGCAGTTAGGAAGATGAAGAGGGGGAAAGCTGTGGGAATCGACGAAGTGGCAATAGAAATGATCAAGGCGGCAGGACCAGTGGGACTGCAGTGGACAGACAGATTTCTCAGGAGTGTGTGGAGAGAAAAGAAAGTTCCTGAAGACTAGAAAAAGGGAATAATATTGCCAATATTCAAGAAAGGAAACGGGAAGGTGTGTTGTAACTACCGAGGAATCACCATCATCTCGCATGTTGCCAAAGTAATGGAATGAATCCTAGAAAAAAGAATTAGAGTAAAAGTAGAAAGCCGAGCAGTTTGGATTTAGAGTGGGCAGGTAAACAGTGGAACCCATTTTCATTCTGAGACAGAACATTGAAAGAGTTGGGAATATGGAAAGGATATGGTAATGACTTTTATTGATCTAGAAAAGGCCTATGATAGTATCCCTAGAACAAAAGTTTGGGAAAGCTTAACAAATAGGAGGATAGGCAAGGAACTGAAAGACATGATAAAAGGAATGTGCATGGATTGCTACAGTAGTAAAACAGTGGTGATGAGTAGAGGTAAGAAAGAAGGAAAAGGAGTAAAATCGGAGATAAGAAATAGGAAGTGATGAAACACTAGATTTGAAAATTAGCAGAAGAATACAACTCGGGGGTGCTTTCTACCAACAGGTACGAGGACTAGTATGGAACAAGGATTTACCAATTAAGGCTAAAGAAGTTATGTACAAAGCATATTTATGTTCCTATAATGACATATGCAGCAGAAAGTTGGACAATGACTAAGCGGGATGAGAGCAGAGCACAGGCAGCTGAGATAAGATTCCTGAGAAGTATGGTCCAGAAAACGAGGAGAGACAGAGTGAGAAATGAAGATATACGGAAAGAACTGGGAGTACAGAAACTAAATGACAAACTGGAGCAAAACAGATTGAGATGGTTTGGACATGTCAAACGGATGAATGAAGCAAGGCTACCAAGACGAGCACTGGAACGACGGATGACAGGGAAGAGAGGACAAGGAAGACCAAGAATGCGTTGGATGGACTCGGTGAAGTATAGCATTAGAGAACGGAACCTGGATTTGACCACCGTGTCGGAAGAGGAATGGTGGAACGACAGGACAAAGTGGAGAGGGACCATATTTTCCCCCACCCAGTGTCAGCTGAAAAAGGGGGAAATGAGGATGAATGAATGAATTATTATTATTATTAGGTTATTATTATTATTGATCTGTACATTCTTATTTAATTTCTTTTATTTAAGTATTCTTTTTTAAAATTTAACCAAAGGACCAAACTTTCGGGAACTAATTATTAAAGAAAGATGTAAAGATGTTTTACTCGGGATTACATTTCCTTTCCCGTGAATTATTTATTTTTAGATTTCGTGAAAAGACCAAACTAGAAAGTCATTGACCCGAGATTTTGAGAACCAGTAATTGTAGAAACTCGATTCAGGATTTAAATTAATGCATGTAATATTTTGTTTTATTTTTATGATCTTTTATTTTTAGATTTTGCTGATCTGAGATTTAGCGAACAAATAATTGAATTTTATTTATGACAAACACTGGACTAGCAGTTAGAGTACCCGAAGCTGAGCTATATTTTTACTTGATAAACCGCGCTGTAAGAATTTAAAAAAGTACATTTTCTTAAACACGACTATACCTTTGAATTAACTTTTAAGTTACTTACCCGAGATTTCTCAAACTAATAATTGTAAAAATTTGATTCAAAATTTAAATAAATGCATGATTTGATTTGTTAATCTTTTATTTTAGATTTTGCTGATCCGAGATTTCACGAACAAATAATTGAATTTTATTTTTGACAAACACTGAACTAGCAGTTAGAGTACCCGAAACTAAGCTATATCTTTACTCGGTAAACCGCACTGTAAGAATTTAAACAAGTAGGCCTACTGTATATTTTGTTTCAACACGACTATACCTTTAAGTTAACTTTTAAGGGCCGGTTTCACCATGGTTCGTTAAAATGTTAACAAACCAATTAGGCCTAAGGCAGTTGACGGACGATTACCGAAAAGTCGTGGTTCACCAAACTTTAACAATCCATTAGCTTCCCTAACAAGCCGTCAAATCTAATTGGTCTGTCAACATGGAATTAACGACTTGACGGTCGATTTACGTAGCATCAAATCCAAAATGGAGCGTGCATTAAACTTCATTCTGAACGATGACGACGTTTTGGAAGAAATGCTAGATTTTCGTCGACCACGAACTTATAAAGAACGAAGTAATTACTTCGATGAATGTGACGACACTGAATTTATTACGAGATTTCGGTTGTCAAAACCTTCCGCGTTGAATGTTCTACAGATGATAGAACCTAACCTGGAATTCCCATCTGACAGGTAAGATATGTACCAATTCTTATATTTATGTGTGGTATTGTGTGATACATCGCGGTTTAACACATGAAGTTAAATTTAATAAAAGTCTACCTAAACCTTACTTTTTTTTAAATTGCAATATGAACTGGAATCTCCCCTATAAGAGAATTTGTGTATAGACCTATAATACAAATTAGGTACCTGTAATTACACTACCGACTTTACTCCAGATTACTATTAATTATTGTTGTTCCATTAATTTATGTTAGGAGCTTGGGTTATCTTTGGCTATCAGTCTGCATGTAGCCTAGTTGGGTGTGTTTAGCATGCCTGATAACCTTGACTCCTGTGATGACTCTAGTAGTGCATGTATTAAGGACGGGGTTGGGGTAGGTGCTCCGGAACCTGAAGTTAGGTACTATCCCGACATTTGCCTGGAAGGTATGTGGGAAAACCACAACCAGTCCAGCCGCTGTCAGCGCCGGGATACGAACTTGCTACAGCTGCCCTTGCGGTCTTGGTGCCAAAGAGCATGGCTACGCCGTGGGACACAATTAGGGGCAGATGGACTCTCTGTTCCACCCCGTAAAACAACAAAAACTATAAACACAATTAATTATTACCGGTATGAGACCCAACATATGGCTACAACTCTTCACTATCTTATTTTATTGCAAATTGCCCCCAAAACCTGTAGTGGTAAATTAGCGTGCAGCTTTTAATGGCTTCTGTAGGTTATTATAAGATATGTCACCAGCTGTGCTGTGAAAAAAATGAAAATATTCTCAGTTCAATATACAGTAGTTATAGGTTTAGGGGAAACAAATTTCCTGAGACATTGAAAACCGATATGCAAATTGGCATAAAGTAAAGGAACAACAGCTGTGGGTCAGATTATTGGAGGTTCATTTATAATAATCTCATTCGACTTGTTGGGACAATAAAATTAAATCGATAGAGATGGCATAGGTGAGAATGGAACCAGAATTGTCTTGATGGATAGCAACTGTGTATTCTTGGACCACACCACAATAATGAATGCACACAAGACAATTTGATGATTGCCACTCAATACATGATATACTCAGGTGTTGAAATGTTTTTTGACTGCAAACAACATTCTGAACTGACTCCATTGTAATTTCTTTTCCATCAACTGTGATCCGTTCCTCTTGTAATCAAATTATTCTCATTTCTATAACCTGGGTGAATATTTCAATTCCACATCTACCATAGGTCCATAGCAGAGCTAGCGTATGGGTGTAGATCACGGATAGTTGTTCACATACAGTACATAGGCTACCCCCACCACTCCAATGCCTGAGTGTACTGTACCGGTACCTTTCTCATATTTTAGGCCCTCGGTACCTGCCTGTACCTATCTGCCCCCAGACAGTTTCATTTAACAACCACACCATTGCAGAAAATATTATGACCACATTTTTTTGTGGTAATCAAGTCAATGATATAAATAATTTTATTTTATTTTTTCTTCTCTTTGACAGTTCCATCAGACATAGGCTAGCAATAATCAAATACAGTACTATGTGCGTGAATGCTTATGTTATGATAACATTATTTAACACATATTTCTGGAAGTTTGGTTTACATTTTTGCCATTGAAATACAGTAATGCAATTTATATAAGGTGTAAATATTCAGGATACAGATATTCATGGCTAGAATTATTATTTTGAAAGCATATTTCAGCGAAATATGGAAACAACTCAAGTGGCCTCATGATGATATTTCATTTGAGGGGCTTGAACATCGTTGTCATTTAACCCCGTGTACTCGAGTGTGGAAATTTTGTTTGATAACCTGTGTTAGTGTGATGGCTATATTTAGCCTATTTGTAATTCAGGCAAGGATTGGGAAAGAGGCGGCAGTTACGGTACCTTAAGTTAGGAACCATACCAGCATTCGCCTGGAGTAGAAGTAGGAAACCACGGAAAACTGCCAAGACGGCTGAGATGTGAATCAAGCCCACCTCTACCTCTATTCCATTTAAACGGGGTTGTGACATGAGTTGCTATGTGGTGGATGGTTTCTACAAGTAAATGACAGTTCTGAGGCCACAGAAATAAAAGGAATAAAGATGAATGAGTTGGAAGAAAGCGGCCATGGCCTATAAGAAGTTACCGTCCAAACATTTCCCTGGAGTTGAAAACGGATAACTAAGGATAATATTTCCACAGATGACTGACAGTGGGGTTCACACCCCAAGTGTCTTCCAAGTCTGGAGATACTCTGACCCCATGGGTTTGTGTCTTTGCACGTGTATCTACATTCTGGTTACAATTAGTGTGGTATTGAAATTATAAAACAAGTCTAATGAAAGGAATGTGTCTGGACAAAGCAGGGTTGTGGTGATTGTGGCTGTTTAAAGGGGTTGAACATCGAAGTCATCTGACCCAGAAGAAAAGTACTGCATGTTCTTATTTTATAGTGAAATTATCAAAACTAAAGTAAATGGAAAATTGATAAATTGTTTTATTCATTTTTGTTACAGAAATCAGTCTATTGCACCCATTAACCAGTTGTTGATGACATTAAGATTTTATGCGACCGGTGCACAACAGCTTGTCATGGCTGATTTCATTGGAGCGAGCAAGGGAACAGCGAACAGAATTGTACATAGGGTCAGTACAGCAATAGCCCAGTTAAGCCGCCATCACATCCGATTCCCTGGGACTGAAGATGAAATCAGGCAAACACAGGGGAAATTTTATGAAATAGCTCGATTCCCGAAAGTTCTGGGTGCTTTAGATTGCACTCATGTGAAAATCCGCTCTCCAGGTAAGGGTTATAATTTTAGTTTAACCTGTTTAAAGTGAGATGGTGGTAGGCCTTTTACCAACCATGTTTAACACTCATTTTCAGACTGTTTTGCCTTTCAGCACCCAGTCTAGTCTACAAGTCTCTGTGTGAAAAGTCCCCTCCATTATTATCTGTTAGCACTCTGCTTCTATACTCCTCACCTTGAAATCATTAAACACTGCACACATTGCTTCTCTTACCCTCTACAGTCGAATTCATTAACCTCTTAGGTAATCTCTCCTTCCCCATTCTCATCACATGACCCCATCATCTGGGACAGCTCATATGATCAGCCTTATCAAACATGTTCATTTGAAATTTAGCCGGGAGTAGTATGATGGGTCTCGATACATAAACAAAACAAAATGGTGACATCCTTGGTAGGGTAGCAGTCAGCGCCATAATCAGGGTCCTCATCCTCTGTGGGATTATCCTGCCTATTTTGACATTTGGAGCGTAGCATAATCTGACTCAGTGATACCGGTACGTAAGCTGTCAAGTTTGGTTAAATGTAGTGGTAGTCTGCCCAGGTAATGTAGGCCTACCAAACTGATTTTGAGCATGTTTTCCATTGTTTAATGTCATCACAGCATCCGACACCCTTATTCTAAAACATTTTTATGTATGACAACTCTCATTCATGTTTTTGCACAAATATAGCCTTTGTTGACAAATTAATATCAATCAGTGCACTGGCAGTTTAGCCAATCTATGAAGCACAAATTATTTCAGAAAACTTTCTAACTGAAATAGAACTGAAGATATTTGGAATTTTATGAAAGGGTGCAAAATTACAGCAATCAATATAACTTTTGAAAAATATTAACACCTTTAGTTATAATTGGAGGACAAGGATAAATAATACATTAAAATAAACAGACTGTTTAATTTTGTTATAAGTTATAAGTTATAAGCCATCTCACCTTAATTCAAAGTGACTGCACAGATGCAATGTCTTGTCCCATTACAATACTGATCCTTCCCTTTTTCAGGTGGTGGCCATGCAGAATTTTATAGGAACAGGAAAGGTTATATGTCCATTAATGTCCAGGCAATATGCAATGCCAATTTGGAAATAATTGACCTAGTTGCTCGTTGGCCTGGCAGTACACACGACCAAACCATTCCTAATGCGTCGTATAGAAATCTCCTGTTTGAGAATGGACGCTATGGAGATGCTGTCTTACTAGCCGATAGTGGGTACATGAACCGTCCCTACATCATGACACCGCTTGAGGTAATTCACACTGCTGAAGAGAGGTTGTATAATGAATCTCAAGCGAGGTCAAGAAATAAGGTGGAATGCTTATTTGGAGTCTGGAAGCGTCGGTTTCCCATTTTAGCTGTGGGAATGCAGATGGCACTTGGCAATTGTTTGCCAGTCATTGTCGCAACTGGTGTGCTTCACAATATTTTACGGAGATTGGGAGAAGATGCACCACCCGATGATCCAGAACTCTTACTCCCTGCTCCTTGGGAAGCATTAATTCAAGAAGGGCAGATAAGAGAGCAACGACTGCAAAGAGGGCTGGTCCAGCAGAGAGACATCAATCCTGTCCGGAGGAGCCTGATCAATAATTATTTCAAAACGTAAGTCACACAGACTTCATTTTAAATTGAAACGTATGTACGGTAAAATTGGTTACAAATTCCCAATTCATTTCTTTGTGCATTATAACCACACACAATTAGGCCACCAATTTAAATCAGGAACGGTTGATTTAGAACATAATTAACAAAATAGTGTGGATATCATTTCTGAATCTGGTCATAATAATAATAATAATAATAATTATTATTGTTCAATAGAACACAGGTTAACATATTTTAAGTACATCAACATTAATGCAGCAACCATAATAGTGAACAATGACGTCTATAAGGTTGATGCGTTTCACAAGTTTTTACAAACGTAGATAATATTTGTCCACGAGTGTAATTCATAAACATAAAAGCATCTTATTTTGTGATAAATATCTTGTGTAGTGTTAGGGCACAAAAATTTGTGTTGACTGGCTGAAAAGCTTTCTTTATTGTTATAGAAGCTTAGACTTTCACAGCCGGCGTTCATAATTAAGTACAAGTTATTCGGGCTTGTAGGCCGTGGTCCAGACAGGATATCTCCCGACGTTTCACCGGTAACTGCGTCCGGCATTATCAAGGGTTCCGCTCCTTTTCTATCCTGTCGGGACCACGGCCTACAAGCCGAATAACTTGTACTTATTTCTTTATTGTCTTCTTTAATCAGTGTCCCTACCTATCCCACATACATAATGATCTCCTGCTCAGCATGTCCTCCTTTCTATGCTGATTTCTACATTGGAACAGTGTGCCCCTGCATTAATTTATTTAACATCAACATTCTACTTCTGTCCTAGTTCAATGTTAATGAGCAATAAGATATACCAGGTGCTTGCTTTGATTTTATTTTATTTTTTTCTTTTCTTTCAGATTGATTGATCGAAGGGTTCAGTAGAGGAGAGATGAAAAACACAAAATAAGAACAAAAATATTTGGATTTTATTGTAATTCAGCCATTCCAAAAGTATTTGTATTTTATTGTAATTCAGCCATTCCATTATGTAAAATTGTACAAAAGTTTCTAACTTAAGTTTTAATTTAAACAAGTAGTTCCGTCAAGAACTATACAGCCTATTTTCATATATCCTACTTATGTTAATTGCATCTATCAAAACACAAAATTTCAGTTAGATTGCTGTAATAGATTCGTAGATATTGAGAACGGTTTAAATATTTTGGATGGTCGCCATGTTGGATTTTTGTATATGTAGGCCATAGAGTTATGTTTTATTAGATGACTATTTTTGCGTAGGTGCATTATTCAAACGTTCACTTTTATCGCATGATTAATACAGAAGAAATAAAAACTTAATTTTAAAACTGTGCACCAACTTGAGGTTATGTGAACAATTTAACTAAATTAGATGCTAGGGCTCCCGTCAGCCGGCTCTCTGGGATTTGTGCAGAGAGAGACAGAGATACATGTCCACTGTTGCAACAGGTCAACCATGTCCGAGTCCCCACACCGCAGGCTGCTGCTGTGAGTTCCTGCTCTGTGGCAACACCACCGCTTAGCTCATCGAGGCTGTAAACTTTTAAAGTATTCGTACACTTTGCCTATGCTTTCATAGCACTCGAAATGTACACAATCGCTTCCTCGGAATCCTTAAATATTACGATATAATCACTGACAGTGATAGGTGGGATGGAAGTGAGGCATGATGTAATGGAAGCGTTGCATTCTGCACACCGCCTTCCCGGCTGACTCGAGCTCTAGTGCATTACAATGTGTATAAACATTTACTGTACCATATTTCACTGCGCTCTGATGTTTAAATCGTGAGACAAGTCTATTAAAATGTTTCACCTTCGCTTGGCCGCCATGTTGGTTTTGTAAGTCTCATAGCTGAACTTCTAGTAGAACCCTTTATCGCTGTACAAAATTTCAGGGTGATATCAGTACTAGTATTGGGGATGTAGAATGCCGGTGAAATATTTCGCACAGCCGCCATGTTGAATTGGTGTGTAACAAAATTTGAAGGGCACGGTCGGGGTCAGGTCAGCTGAAATCGTACTATTGACCTTACTGATTTTCATTGAAATAGCTCCAGCCGTTGAGAAGTTATTAGGGGGGAGAGAGACACGGACAAAAGGTGATCTCACAAGCCTAATTTTTCATAAATGAAAATAGGCTAAAAATGCCAATATTACATAATTAAAGGATTTGAGTGTAAACAACGGTAAGAGATGTTCCGAACAATCTGGCGGAAGCAGTAGGGTGAATATTTGTATCTATAGTAACTACTGCTTTGCTGAACGTGCACTATGGTATGTGAGAGATTTGTTACTTACCATGGTTTACAAAATACCATGGCTTACGATTGCGAGATTAACAGTTGTGTACAACTACAGGCTTCCTTCATTTTTAAATTGTTCATTTCATATGTTGAAATGTTTGCTTAGTAATGATGTAATCATCACAGGATCGTTCCTCTTAATATTGTCAACAAGGAAACGACTGATACATCAACGACAGTACAACAGCTACTTAAGATGTAATTACTAAGTTGGTATTGTGGTATCTTTTCTACTGCTGTTCCCTGAACTCTCGGAAGGTCTCTCCGAGTTTTGACCTAGGCCTATACAAGTTATAGTGAATATCTTAAAAGTTACGTTTCTAGATGTTTCACCCCTTAAACCAACAATGTTAATGGATGTAAAAAAAGACTTCTCTTTAAGAAATGTGAAAATTAACAGTTAATTACCATCACAAATGTTGTGAAGAATCCATAACATAAATTTCCTCCTATATGAGTTATTGACAGCTTGATCTATCATATCAGCAAATAATTCCTGTATGGATGAGATTGTAAATTAGTTTTATAAATGTAAGGTGTTCAAAAATTTATTTTAGGTAGGCAATATTATATTAAAAAATCAAGTTATAATGGAATGGCTAAAATAAGAATTAAAAAAATAAACATTATTCCAATGAAGCCTTTTTCTCCTTCAACTCGAGGAGCAACAATTCAGTCCTCAATTTCTCCTGCCTTAATTTTTCTTCTAACAGTTCTTTGTTGAGGCGGGCCTCTTCTTCGTCATGCCTCTTCATGGCTTCGATAAGCTCGATTTTTTTTATTAGCAGCTCTGAAGTGAAGCCTGACAGCACTGGTCTCCTTCTCCTTGTCCAGGGACCTGGCTTTTGGCTTCTACCACCTATTAGTGAGCGACCCACCGAGGGTGTTGCCACGTCTAGGTCCCTCCTTTCGGTGGGA
Organism: Meconema thalassinum; assembly: GCA_946902985.2. Classification (NCBI taxonomy): domain Eukaryota; kingdom Metazoa; phylum Arthropoda; class Insecta; order Orthoptera; family Tettigoniidae; genus Meconema; species Meconema thalassinum. The sequence continues at coordinate 875,859,477 of OX336389.2, read as the reverse complement.
GGAGACTGCAGCGGCTCGGGACCAGGCTTCTGGTAGCAGTGTTCTGAAGATGGCGTTACCGAATGGTCCCTTACTTCTGCAGGTTCACACCGCAGGGGTTCTGCAATTGGGGTCCTCAAAAGAGATGGGGACCATACATCCCAGCCATCCTGGAACAGACATAAATATGACTTAAGATTCAAATGTAGAAACAGTTTTAAACCATGACACAAAAGTGTTGTTCATTTATATCATGTCCGATCTTGTGGCAATGTGGTTAGCATGTTAGGCTTTCAAATCCCAGCAAGATCATATAGATTTTCATATTCAATGGTAAACTACCCTGGCTCAAGGACTGGGTGTTGGTGATGCCTTGATCATTTTTTCATCCTGCTCGACACACAGACTTATACCTGACATCCCCGGCGGAGGGGGTCACATGCCATTTTTATTATGATGATGATCATGAGACAATTATAACATCCTCAAATGTATTAGACCTTTGAGAAAGAAAGCAAGGCTTGCTAACGCACCTGCCTCAAGTTGATTGACGGCTAGAATCCTTTTGGAATCCAGGTGCTTATTGTGACAGAATCAGACAGAGAGGTTCAGTCAGCAGCTTAAAACAAATCAGCTCATTGCCAGTGCAGATTCTTACCCTTCGTACACAAAGTGAGTGATGCCTGTTGTTCTTAAGAACAAAATAGGCAGAAAATTGTAAGAACAGCACTGATGATAAATGAGCTGATGCCCACAGCATGTTGTAGTTGCTGCGGGCACTGAGTGTACTCCTAATGATTGACGGCTGCACCCAGCAACCTGACTAGCAGCGGGCATAAGGCAGTCGTGAAGTAAGCAGGGATAATCGATCTTCAGCTTGTTATGGGACGATCTCAAGTGCCAAATTGTTCTGAGGCAGTATTAACATAGCACTTGGTTACACTGCACCGCACCCCATTATAACAATGTACACTGATATTCGTTAGGATAAATTGAGTTAAGAGTGAACCAAAATAAAGGTGTAGTTGTAGAATTCCATGTATCACAAGCAACCTCCCTACTCATAAAAAAAAGGTATGTCATTGAAAATCGCCCTTTCTTCTTCCACTTTTTTTCTTTCTTTGCATTTTTCAGCATTCAAAGAAATAACCTAGAACTATTTAATAATGAAACCCCTCCACCAAAGAGATCAATAGACTAATCAACATATTACGTAGCACAGCCATGGACCGGCAGTAATATTGGTAATACTGAATGACGTATCACTTGTTGATAACAACTACCGAAATTAGCCAAAATACCTTTTCTAATGATGAAGGAGAAATCAGGAATTGATGTAGTAATAAATGTTGACTACTCCAAAGTCCATAACCCCTTATTTAGATCACGACTAGTACACTAATGCCAACCCCGGTCTTACAGTACTATTGTGTATATTTTTTATAATACAGTAGTCAAAATTTGTGGAATCCAGATCAATGGGTTTTGAAAATGGTTGCAGCCTAACGTGTCATCAACAGTGCCCTGCTAGCTTCCAGCGGCCAAGGCCGCACCTCAACTCGACCATTCTAACCTTTGTTTAGTCAAATCCAATGATTTTAGCCTGCGGGCCGCGTAAGCAATATTTATGCCCCTGGTCTTAGTCACGCACAGCAGAGTCGTCGTGGTGTAATTTGTATGCCACACATTTGCGACTAGCGACGTCAATGTGTGCGCTTTGGTGGCAGTTTAACATACTAACCATGCTGTCGAACATGGCTGCCCTTGTTAAATAAGCAATAAATAAAAACACATACTTATGCAACTTAGAACATATATCCAGTGCAGTTAGTGCCGAAGTGACCAAGGTTAGTAATTACAATTGATAATGTCCCCCCAGAAGATGAAACAAGGTATGAAAATCATAAACTGTCGAAATGAAAGCGAAATAGAGTGATACTTCAATCAGAATAAGTGTCATTTTTAGAGGATGTAATTATTTTTTTTCTTTTACAACACCGTGTGCAGGATAATAGCAAGCATAATTACTGCACTTTGCACGGGACTAAACTTTATCCTCTGCTCGCTTTGCTCCGCATATTGGAAACTTGAGAGACCAATGATTTTACTATCAATCATACCTAACTAATGGAATTAGTATCCACGGATCATGGAAAGCGACATTATTCAGTAATTGTTCAGGAGCGATGAACCTAAATTCTACATTTGCACTTGGATATGTCATTTTCAAGATTTTCAAACCTTATTTCATATTCTGGGAGTCATTACCAATTGAAATTTCTGTACATTATCACTACTGCACTGGAAATATGTGATTTTGTTTCTTGCTCATTCAACGACAACTGTTACTGATGCGCACACATTGACATAGCATTACTGTTACCAACATAATGGGACACAAAATACACCTTGTAATTAAGAGAAAAGCATTAACTGGCAAAATTATTGGTCTGGATAAAGCTTATTGATGTGAGAGTACTCCCACTGCGCGCGACAAAAACCAGGGGCGTATATATAGCGGGCTCCGCTACCTAACAATTATTGGTCTAGGTAAAAACCATCGGTCTGGAAAGAGATTATTGATGAGTAGTACCGTATGTGCAGGGTTGGCAATATTGTACTTGTCCTCTAATTCACGCGTATTTTGATGGATGCAACTACAGGGCGCCAGGAAATATTCTCCGCAGTTGCTGCGTGTTGCTGGGAGAGGTAGCGAAATGAGTTTAGTTGGCAGCACGGTGTCCTTGATAGGGTGAAGGCCATATGTGTGGGCTGTTGAAATCGTCAGTGTGTATAGTTAGATTATTGGAAGAGTGCAACAGTATGTTATGAATGGCTGTGGTGAGTAAAAAGTTAACAGTTTGTTTGTTTCAATACAAGCGACAGCCATATGCCAACTTAACTAGTGACGCTATCTCTCACAGAAGCATGTAGGCACTGCGGAGAACATTCCCTGTATATTTGAGTCGTGATCTAAAAAGGGGACAGTGGGTTGGTCTATAGACAGAGGAGAAGAAAACACAGCATTTCCACAATTATTGTTCATCACAAAAGATATTTCAGCTAATTTAAGTAGTTTTGTATTGAACTGAACTGTTACCCATATTCTTCCTGTGGCAGTGTTTGCTAATGTCACATCATCTTAACGTAGCAATGCTTCCTTAGTGACTCGTGAAGCAGTTCCGATATATTCACTGCTATCAACATGTGATCCTGCTTGCAAGACAAAATTCTCATGTCAAATTAACTAATTTCTGTGGAATGGTATTCACAATGGAGAAGATAAGAAAATTATGAAAAATATGAAGGAAGCTCATGCTGCTAAAGAAATAGATAAGCACTTGCTCCGAGTGAGACAAATGGAAATCATTGTCAAAACTCAAGTGCTGTTCAACGATCCACATCTCATTCACGATATGTGTGTGTGGATCATTTTGAGTGAGAGCCTTCCCTACAGAACGGAGCTTCGCCTAGGCTGTGTAATGGGTGAAGTACAATGAGTCGGCACTAGATGACTAGCATTTACCGATTACACAAGAGCCGGTCGGGAATTTGGCAAGATAAATTAAGTTAGTTGAGAAAATTAAGACTTGTGGTGAAGTGCCATAGCCTGTCTCGTATCCAGTGAACATGATTAGGTATAGAACATCGAATTTTCCTAGTGGAAACTTATCTTCTCAAGAAGAAGTCTTCCAGTAAACGTGTTCGTATGTTTTTTCCTTGTGGGGGGATCTCAAACGAAAGGTATACAAAAACAATCCTCAATTCTGCGTAGGCATTGGAGAAGGAAATAACTGCACTGAAACAAAATATCAGTGAGGATTAATTACAGGAAGTGTACGAAAACTTCCTATGTTGGCGCAATGTGTGTTTTGAAAATAAAGGACAGCATTTCCAGCAACTATTCTGAAATTCACTAAAGTAATGATGCTTATTAAATACATTATAAATCTAAATGTACTATACTAGTTGGACGCTACGCTGCTGCTAGCACCTTGCTTGACAGGTGGCTAGTCACAGTGCCTCAGCAGTCACACAGCACATGCGATGATCAGTTCTATAAATGATGATGATGATGATAAATGTTGTTTTAAGGGGCCTAACATCGAGGTTATCGGCCCCTAGTTCTATAAAGAAGGCTCTCGCTGTATATACAGTCGAGCAATGCTGAAACTTCAAGTAACCTTCGTGGCAACAAATTACATAATTTGGCTAGTGAAATAAGATGTATACTTATTACATGTCTAATCTCATACAGGTTTGAGTCATAACAAATCTCTGAAAATTAACTTACCTGGCTATTTCCAGCTTCTGAAGAGACAACCTCGACACAAGCAACAGCAGCTGTTGATGTATTGGCAGACTCTTCAAATATAGCATCGCCATCAAAAGGATTGTAAAGTCCTTCAGCCGATGGCCCCAAAAGACTGAGGACTCGCTCTTGGATGGCCCCACTTGGCGAGGGATGTTTACTACCTCCTCCTGCGCAATAGTACATAAATTAAGTCAATATCATCTGAAATCCATCACTACAATAAGTATTGCCAAGAGTTATATAATGCCACAGTATAATATGTTAGTTAGCAACAGCATAGCTTACTTTCATTACTAATAGTAATAAAAGCGATAACATAAATAAAATAAGCTATCCAAGCTGTTATACGCCCAATCGAATTGAACACCTGAAACAGGTTAGGCCTACACCAACTTACACTTAGGATACATTCATTTTATATGTTCTAACACAGTAATTGGCATGACATAACGTAACTCCGTAATAAAATATAATTTAACTTACCTGTAATAAATATATGTTTCTTTTCGGCCGTTTTGGATTGCCTCGTAGTCCGTTTTATGTTGTCCCAACACGTTTTGAGTTGGTCGACGGAGCGGAAAGCATAGCTGCTTGACGAATTAAAGTCGTCAGCCAGCTTCTTCCAGCCCGCCGCCTTACAGGCTGAAGTTACTGCATCAGTACGCTTGTTTTCTACAACGTCACGATACTTATCCACCAAGTGGATAAGCACGTTTCTCTCATCCAAAGTAAAATTTGGCCCACGGACTTTTTTCCTTCTCTCCTCATCAACCATGTTTCTGCTTCTTGGTAGAGAGGAATTGGACCAAAGGATTTTGGGGTTAGCTATTATATAAGCGACTATCTACTTTCTACAGGTACACCACAGAACAGTATAGGTACACAAACACTAGGCGTAACACAAATAATCACTCAATGGACAGTCGTGAAGGGATTGTAAGGAGCTGTAGGGGATACCATGTTTGTTTTATTCAAGGAACAAGTAACTTTTAAGCCTTATTTCGTTCACGGCCAGCCTGATTACGCCAAAGAATATACAAATACCGTCACAATCTTCATCATTCAAAGAGTTTTGTACAGCCCTTAAAGATAACAAGTCGTTTGCTAATGCTGATCGGTGAATGTGCTGGTGAAACGGAGACAAGCTTAATGCCGATGTTAAAGTTAACAACGCATTTACTGACGGTCTGTTAACGCTGCGTTGGTGAACCCGGCCCTTATTAGTCTTTTACTTGAGATTTCCAAAACTGATAATTTGGTAATGTTATACAACAGCATGGATGAAAAAGCGTAAACCCTTTATTACTAGAGCAAGTTATTTTTTAAATTTTGACAAACGACCTAACTAAAAATTTGAGTTTTTAATTATTTTTAAATGGTAAACGATCTTAACGCTAAAAGAGTTATTTTCATGATTATTTAACATGACACCTGGCTGTACTACAATAGGATAGCCGAGAGGTTTTTTTTAGAGAGAAGAGTATTATTATTATTACTTAGTATCCAACTTGTTCCGCTTTAACACGCATGGTGATACAGCTGTTGAGATCAAATGATAGTTTAAACTAGAGAAAACCTGTTGAGTGATAGCGATTAACCATACAACGTGGATAAATGAAATATTTATTTACTATTTATTTATTTATGCAGCAAAACATTTCTTTTTATCCGCGAGTGTTACGACACCCCGGACCGTTCCGACAGGCTGGCCGAGTTGAGTATTTTATTCGGTTAACTGAAGTTATTATTATTATTATTATTATATAACATGTAGATTTGCGTTACCATTCGTCAAGTATTCCTTTATTTGTAAACGACGTTATTCATTTTCTCTCTTTTGTCCAAACGCTTGAAGCTTCGACTTGGGTTAGAAACTTTTATATTCCACGGAAAATATAACAAGATTTACCCAAAATCAACAATTTACTAAGAAATCCTAAAATTATAAGAAATATAGTGAATTTAACTTAAATTACTATTTAAAATACATAAACATTCCTTAAATCTCACAATCCCCGGAGCACTCTCAACATTGTTATAACAAACGAGCGTTTCTCTACCTTTAACTACATAGATAAAATGCTTTTACCAAAAGCAGATGGTTGTTACAATACATGAACAACACAACAGCGTACCCAAACGGTTTAGTTAAACACAGATTTCCACGACAAAGTTAACTATTGTCTTTATTTACCTGAGTCAGGTGTTACTTTTGTTGGTATTCCATTATCTCTTCTAGATTAACACTTATTTTCTCACGAAACCAACAATATTAGGGAAGCCAAGGCCTGAGATGTTAATACCATGACCGCGTCCAGGACTTTCCGACCTACTATGGTGTAACGATACATACTACTAAAGTTAACGAACGATAGCCTTCCCTATTCTGCCTATTTTCTCGATTATAGTAGCTATTTCTCCTATACTCATTATTTCTGTGGAAACCTGTCCTTCACTGTCCGTTATTCCAGTATCGGTTTTGATACGGCCTCCCCTCTCTCGGTCTCCGATAACCAAGCTCTTGAAAGCTTTTTTGTCGCAAATAGGGCGTCCTCGTTGGACCTACTCTGTCCGGTTCCCTCTCTGTTTGCTGAGTTTGGTCAACTAACACGGTGTGAATATCACGATTCTATTGGCTTCCTCTGCTATTGGGAGTATTTGTTACATAGCTTGCGTGGTCAAGACGTCTTAAAATCTCCGCCTCTAATGTTCTTACATTCGCGGCTAAGATATATCGGCGTACTTCTGTTGGAAGCTGGCGTGAAATAGCCTGAACTAACTCTCCCTCTGCTAATGGAGGTTGTAAGTATTGCAATTTGGCAAGCTGGCTAGTGAAATAACTCGCATAACGTGTCGGTGCTGAATATGCGTACTTCTTCGAATATATTTCATGGTTCATGGTAATAACATCTCAGGCCTTGGCTTCCCTAATATTTCAGCCCTAACGTCCTGGTGCACTTCAATAGACCAAAATATTTTTTGGAGAGCATCCGCAAGCTCTTCAAAGTTATGGTAAGTGTAGTGAAAATCTCGGTGCCAAATTAGTACCTCTCGATCCAAATATTTCCACCACTCACATTTCTCTGTCTCTCGGGATCCTATTATCATCAAGATAACATCGCATATCTCTTAGGGATTCAACAGCGGTTATATTCCCATGTCCGGTGAAACGAGATGGCTCGTTATCTATGTTTTTCAAAAAGATTACGTTTTGAGCACCTCTATCCATTCTTGGCTTGTAAAGTCTCCCTAGATCTTCATATTTCTTTTGAATACGATCTATCCCGGGCTATTGATCATGTCTAGCATGTTCGTGGCCATTAATACTAACTCTGTCTTCTTCGGTTCTGTCCGCTCTTGCCTCGTAAGTGCCTCGCTATACTCGTGACTTATCCTCTCGTTCGCGAAAGAATTTCCTTAAATCTTCCCTCATATCGTTACGGACATCAGTTCTCAAGATCTCTACGTTGCAAGATTCCTTAATGCTCATAGTTTTATTTTTTCGTTAAGTGCAGATATTTCTGACTCCTGACTCGATTTTAATTTAGTTAATTCAATTGTTACGTTATCAACTGCCTCTTTGACATTATCAAGCTCTCCTGACTTATCCAATTCCGGTTCATTAGCCAATTCATACATCGTGGCAACGCTAGATTGCTTTACATCATCTATACGCTTATTCAATTCCTCACTAAAATTTGCAATACTGACATTAGAATTGTATTCTATTTTACCTACATCTTTTATAATATTGGAATGCATATCTAGAATATATTCCCTAATACATATCAATACATCAGCTTTCAAATTATTAACGGTTTTGACAATACATTCTGTGATATCAACATTTATACCCTCCTCGATCAGTTTTTTTATGATTGGCCAATTTACATTGTAAATCAACAACAGTACCACTTAAATTGATCAATTTTACATTTAGTGTATCATTGGACTCTGTGAAATGATCAAAATGTTGTTTATTTTCTTGCTTTACATCATCTAGACTTGTTTGCAATTTGGTTTGGAGTAGAATAATATTCTCACTACTTTCAACTTGGGCCTCAACTACCTTTTTTAGTGACTTCTGCTATTAGTGTGCCTAGATCTACCGAAACTTTATGTATCTTATCACCACTAAGTTTAGCAATCTCCTGAGCTTTCTTGTTTTCTTCTTGGGCTAATCTAATTTCTTCTTGGGCCTTCTCTAAAGCTAACCTAGTTTCTTCTTGGGCCTTTTTATTCTCCTGTTGAGCCTTCCCTAAAGCTAACCTAATCTCTTCTTGGGCTTTCTTACTCTCTTTTTGGGCTTTTTCCTGAGCTACCCTATTCTCTTCTTGGGCTTTTCTACTCTCTCCTTGGGCTTTTTCATGAGCTAGCCTAGTTTCTGTTTGGGCCTTCCTACATTCTTCTTGGACAAGGGTAATGTTAGCTTTGTTAAGGGTTTAGGCCTGTCCAAACTCTGCCTTCAAACTAGTCTTTAATATGTCAGCTGTCTATTTTATCTCCTGCTGCATTTTCTTTCAATTATCATGTGAAAACTTATGCAAGACATCCAGATCACAAGTCATCTGGGCCTGATTTTGTTGTACCTTTAGAACATGGCTTTAATAGCAACCATGTCTGATGACTACATTCTTCTTGTACTTGGAGAAGCTAGGGGAACATCACCTACGACAATACTGTGGATATTCTGAGCGAACATCTTTCTTATATCTATTGACCAGTGGAATATTCCAAAATAATAACGTTAAACTTATAACTATACCTATTCTTACATCTACGTTCCTCCCTGATCGTGATCTAAGTCACTGATCCATGTATCTTCATTCAATAATCATACTTTACTTATTATCAGAACAATATTAACAATGACTTTAATTTTACCTTTACATGACCGAAACTCGTCATCAGCTGGTATAACAAAATATGCCTATCAACTCTATGGTATTCCTCAAAATGGTTATGCCTATTCACTTCCACATGCTTCAAAATGGGATCGGCAAATGGGTAAGACAATAAATATACATCGTGTCTCACATATGACAACGAATCGAGCCCTACAAATGACTTCGATCGTCCCATAAATGACATCGAACGCCGCACGTTGGAAAATGACAATTAAATATACTCCTATGTACCCAAAATTCACGTAACCACCATCTATTATCCGAAGGATGGAAAGGATCGCAAGGGACGCTGATACCCAGCTAGTTAAACCAACAATTCCCTGCTACCTAGTTACATACAAATCCTACAACAAAGTATTGGAGGACGAGCTTCTTGGAATATCAAGGGTGAACGGATTGAAAGTGGGCGCCAGTGTCTAACTACTGATATCGCGTCAGGAGATGGGGGTTTGAACTGCAGGGTTCTTCCCGCTCACTGTGTATCGCGCATTCAAAAATCATTCATTTGGTCACTACTTGTTTCACTCACTCAGCACATTCCTTCTTTCACTGGCTGCGGGAAGCCGATATATTTAAGTTTGGAAAAAGCGGACCGCGGATGCGTACTGCAAGACCTCCCGCATCCCGTCGCGATGACAGTAGTAGTACCACCGTAGCTGATTATTAAATGAAGAGATCGCAAAATTCTATAAAAGGAACAGACAAACTAAACAGTGCCTGCTAACGTTTATTAAAAAAGGACAACAAATATAATAAATGTCCAACAAACGATTAATCAACATCTCACTTTACGAAAATAAAATTTGTTGCTTCAAAATAAAAATTAATAGCTTGGTCTAGAAGCAAAATATACCGTGAATTTCGGTATTGGGACTTCACTGTGTCCCCATTAAGGAGTAAATAACAACTATTTTGATAGACACCTCGTTTATAAATATTCCTGAAAATATCAACCACTTGTACTCATTCATATTAAATTAATCTCTTAAAACGTCGTTCTCTACTTAATTTTCTCCCTAAATTATACATAAGTCTCCTTAATTCGACGTTCTAAAAGTTCTAAACCTTAAATACAATTCTTTAAATCCATAATTTATTATTATTATTATTATTAAATATTAAATATTTACAATGTTGTTTATCTTTATCGTTACCGGCACGATATTCCTTTGCTTCTATGATTATTTTCTAGATCACATTAATATTCCTTAACGTCACGATCATTTTCTAGATCACATTAACTTTCACATTATCGCTTATAGTTTGCCAAATCCTAGTGAACATATGTAACAAACAATTAAGCTAGTTACTGATCCAAAACGTCTAAATCTTGATAGAATTCAATAACAGATGATATTATATATCAGACTATCTTCGTGGCTTTCACATTATTTAAAATATAGTGGGTTTGAGTATACATCTTCGCATTCATATACGTTGCTTACTTATATATCGCTTTCATCGACAACACTGTCATTAATACCATTTTACTGATCGCTATTATTTATTTTACATCGCAGAAATATTCATATTTCCCATAAACAAGTCTTACATGGCGTTACATTATCCGCATAAATTCTTTCATTAACATTCCTCTCCACTTCAACTCAATATTGCACGGAATTCTAATACTTATACTTATCACACGCGTTTACGTAATTTACCTCCGAAAATTACAATAATCCTTCTACTGATTATACAATATTCTATAGTTCCTCGTGCTCGCATTATTTTGACTTGACACTCATAGTACTTGTTAAATATTTCACCTTTAATACAACTCCTTAGCGATTCATTGCGATATTACCATATGATCATTTAATAAAACCACAGTTTCGTTGAACTGTTACATTTTAAGATAATCGTCTGTATATAGACATCATATTAATAATGATACGTTCCATTTCCTCTGCATTCATTGTTACAGTTCATGAATATTAATTCATTTCATCTTCAACTTACACCTGTTACAATATAGGTCGATGCATTCCAATTACATCCCTGCATTTCTTTCCATATATCGCTAGTTCAGTGTTGTCAAGAGCTCGGCCCTGTAAATAAACTATAAATTCTTCCAAATTTTACTTTTAAGTCAACAATACGTTGATTCAATCAAATTAAACTTATTGACGTTCAATAATGAACACAGTCAATATTTATCAATAAATCCGAAGATTTAAATAAATGCAATCATGATAAATATCATAAATATACAACTCCTAATTTAACATTACGAAATAATTACGAAGTATTTATAAAAAAATCTGAAATATTCTGAAGTATTCCACTATCTATAAACACGGGTTCGCATAGAAATTCGAAAGACTAAACAATATCAAAAATGCGACGAAGATTAAGAAATACGCTACGTCAAAATCGAGAAACGATGACGTGTGAAAAATACTAACGTGGCATTTCTGAAATCGATTAACTAAACTGGACTATCAAATATTAAACATGAAAAATGGTCAAATAGCTACTTAAAATACTGGTCAGGTCTAATATCCACAATACTGCAAACAAAACTACGAAATATAATCAGATCGCTTTATCTACCTTCATCCCGAATATCTTCTTCATAACCTGAGTCATTGTTGAAGTCTGGAATGCGGCGTTTCTTCGACTTGCGTTAGGAAACAGCTGATCTTGCGAGCGAGCGTGCGGCCCACAGCTGGTCTCGCCTTCTCCGCTGCGACAGCTTCCGCCTACTTGAAGTCGAACCATCTCGCCTCCGCAATCTCTCGGGATATGAACTGGCATCTTTCGTTCACTTCTGGAGCCAGATGGTTCCAAATGTTCATGCTTCATTCGAGCACTCTCTAGAAGTTCTCCGGTGAATTGTAGTTATATTAATGAGGGTTCCGTATGGTATTGGAAACTCATTTCGTCGTTGTTTATGTGGTGATTTTAGTGGATTGTAGTTGTTGCAATACCACTTCCATTTATATGTTCCTTGGGGCGTTAAGTCACTCCAGGAATCCACATATTGAAGGAGGCTAGTTGCCCTTAATTATTTAGTGTGTGTTGGAGAGCGCTTGCCACAAGGTTCGGATACTCCAAGCTGGTTGCCGAGAGCGCTGGCATAGCCTGATCACAATGGATGCCAAGGCAGTGTCCAGTCTTGTGTTTACACTCTGTGGAAACAAACTCTACCATCTCCCATGCTGTGTTGGGCTTAGAGCACATGTAATATTGTTATAATGTAGGCTATTCAATTTCAAATAAAAGCACTCAAGTGTTACAGTACATCGATCGTTGTTATTTATAATAAGCTGCTATTTCATCAGGTTATGAGGCCCAGTCTACGGCAAACTGCGCTAAGTGGATTAAAAGTATGTTTAACGATCGTGTGCTTTGACTGTGTGCGGTTACAAGATGGCTCAAGAAAGTGTCAAGTTGAATATTCCAATGTTAAATGGTGGTAATTTTATATTTTGGAAAACAAAGTTGCGATCCGTATTAGTGCGTGATGATTTGTGGGAAGTTGTCAGTGAACCAAAGCCTGAAGTAATTAACGCGGTGTGGCAGAAGAAAAATAACAAAGCCTTAGCGTACATTACATTGAGTGTTGAGGACAGTCAACTTATTCATTTTGCACATTTGAACGATGCGTGTGATGCATGGCAGGCACTGTCGAGAAAGTACGAGAGATCCAAGTTCGGAAGCAGGTTATATTTACGACGTTAACTGTACGGAATACATTATCGTGGTGGACCAATGAGCAGTCACATCGACGCAATTATGGAAGTAGTGGGTTTGCTGCGTAGATCTGGTAGGTCACTTGAAAACGACGAGATTGTTGCAGTTTTGCTGGTGAGTCTTCCAGAAGCTTATTCAGGGCTTGTTACAGCGCTCGAGGGCCGTGACGAGGCAGATATAACAGTGGAATATGTAACTGGGAAAATGCTTGACGAATACCAAAGGCGTGCCGAAGCTGGGTGCCTGAAAATTGTGATTCAGAGGTTGCACTACAGTCGGCGGTCGCGTGCTCAAGTAAGGTTAGTCGTGCTCATCAAAATGAACAACTAAAAATTCAAGCGGGAAACAAAATAAGGATGGCAAAGGGACACGGGCATGTTAATTCTGTAACAAACTTGGCCATTTAAATGCAGATTGCTATCGATTCAAGAAAAGTCAACAGCAGAGGTCAGCAGGTTCAGAATCGGCAAAATCATCGATTGAGGTTAAGGTATGCAACACACAGAACTATGCTACTTTTAAGGCACTAGATCAACAACATGCTGCAAGTAGGCCTACTGGAGGATGGTGCATAGATTCAGGGGCAACCAGTCATATGACGAATGATAGGCAATTTTTCATGTCTATTCGTGACACAAGTGCTACAGTCTTTCTTGCTGATGGTTCATCCGTGGTAGCTGCTGGAATCGGAGATGGACAATTTAACTGTGAGGTACCAGGCGGGCACCTCCAAGAAGTACTATTAAAAACTGTGCTGTTTATTCCACAATTGGATGATAGTCTACTTTCGGTGAGGCAAATAACAGAGCAAGGTCACCGAGTGACGTTCGAGAATGACACGTGCAGCATCTACAAAGAACATCAGGTCATCGCAGAAGCAAGGAACGATGGGAATTTATTCAGACTTCAGACTGTGGTACCAAGTTCGTTAGTTCATGTGGCGAGAGAAGCTGTATGCCTACACCAGTGGCATCGTCGATTGGGACATCGGGATCCGGTTGCAATCCAGCGTCTGATCAATGAGGAATTGGCTACAGGAATCCAAGTGTCAAAATGTTCGGAGAAGGTAGTATGCGAAGACTGCATCAAGGGAAAACTAACCGAAGCAAAATTTTCTGAGAGTACATCCAGAGAGAAGGAGCCCATGCGACTCATTCATTCTGATCTTTGTGGGCCCATGCAGACTGCAACGCCAAGTGGAAATAGGTATTTTCTATCACTCATTGACGATTACTCCCGTTTTACTGTGGTGAGGCTGGTAAAATCCAAAGATGAGGTGGCAGGCGTCGTAGATGACTACATTGCTGCAATGCATACTTGATTTGGAAGGAAGCCGATTGCCATTCGTACAGACAATGGCAAGGAATATGTTTCACAAAAACTGGAGAACTTTCTGCGGAAGGAGGGGATCCAACATTAGCTCACAGTCCCCTCCACTCCAAAAAAAAAAACGGCGTAGCAGAGAGGAAGAATCGGTCATTGACAGAATCTGCAAAGTGCATGTTGTTGGATGCTGATCTGAACAACCGCTTCTGGGGAGAAGAAGGTTTGACCGCAGCTTATTTGAAGAATCGATCAACGAGCCGGAGTATCAACAAAACTCCAGTTGAATTGTTTACAGGAGTGAAGCCAGATCTGGGTCATTTACGTGTGTTTGGATCTAAGATCTATTCGTTTTTTCCCAAACAAAAGCGAAAGAAATGGGACAACAAATCAATAGAGGGCGCCCTGATTGGCTATGACGGAAACACCAAAGGCTATCGGATTCTGGTTGCAAAGACTGCCAAGGTTTGGATCAGCAGATCGGTGCCGGTAATTAAGAGTGTTACCAAAGATCCAGCTTCGGTAGGCAGTGCACCGAAAGAAGGGGATAATGAAATCACACCGCAGAATGTAGGGACAGTGGAAAATGTTTCGACACAGACAGAATCAGCTGACAACTCGACACTGAATTCCAGAGGTACCAACACGGCGACTTTCAACATAGGAGAGACTGTAAGCAGCATAGGAGATGAATGTGAGACTGAACCAGAAACTCCACAATTTCCACGAAGAGTTTCTAGACGGCCAAATAAGGGTGTACCAGCAAAGAAGCTAACATACAAGGTGCAGACGAATCACACCAGAGAGCCAGCCTCATGGAACGAAATGCTCAAAATGTCACCTCATGAGCAAAAGTTGTGGACTGCTGCTGCGGAAGAAGAAATAAGCTGTCTCAATCAACATTGTGTATGGGAATTAGCGGAGCTTCCACCAGGGAAGAAGACTCTTTCTTGTAAGAGGGTATTTAAGGCAAAATTAGATGGTAACGGTCAGATCCACACTTACAAGGCCCGATTGGTAGCCAGAGGATTTTCTCAACGATATGGTGAGTATTACGATGCAACTTTTGCGCCAGTGGAGAATCAAGACACTATTCGAGTTTTATTCAATGTAGCGGCACAGAGGGGACTTCACGTTCGGCATCTTGATGTGAGAAGTGCTTATTTGAACGGAGAATTAAAAGATGAACTGTATATGGAACAGCCACAGGGTCTTGAGGAACCCGGTCAAGAGAGCAAAGTTCTGAAATTGCGGAAAAGTCTCTATGGTTTAAAGCAATCGGCACACGTTTGGAACAAGACAGCTACAGAGACATTATCCAAGTTAGGCTTTCAACAAGAAAATGCAGATCAGTGTCTTGATTCAAGAAAGGAAGAAGATGGAAGCATTACTTACATTCTGTTGTATGTCGATGATCTGCTGGTAGCCGGTCAGTCTGCAAAATTAACTGATAAAGTTGGTTATGTGCCCGTTAGAGGTGGTGATCTGATCCACTACCGATCGTGTGTAACTTTCCAGATAACCACATCCTTGAACACATGTGGCCTAAGAGGATTGGAGTACACTCCTTGTGGGCTATTCCGGCACAAGACTCCTCGTCATCATAGGGATCAGGTTGCCATCATAGCATAGTCATAGACCCCGCGAGGTAATGCACCCCCTTAAAAACTATTAAATTAATATCCAGGCTTAAGTAAATTCCACAAAATGATTTATAAAAATCATAAGCCCCTATCCTACAATCGGGGGTATCAGTCGGCTAATCCGTTAACTAAACACAGGTAAAGAAATAAAAATAAACTATTACTTTCTATGTAAAAATCACCCCTCGATTGGTCCTAAATACAATCAGAAAAAAATAGCAAAGCTAGGGAAATGGTTCAAAAGATTTTAAATTGTAATTATAATTAACAAGACATGACGTTTCCAAGCGAAACGTTATGATGGCAAAAATGTCAAACATGACAGGAAAAACTACAAAATAAGCTGTGACCATCCCGTATTTACATTTAATTTTTAATTAATCTAAACTCATCCTAAGTGGTAGACTTTCCACTCAAATAAAAATGTATACCCAAAAATAGATAATAAAATAACCTCTCCCATTGGAGGATACGCCTGCTCAGTGGCGTGCTTTACATATCACAAAATAGGGTTTCCAAATACTGACTTCAGTAACAGCTGATTTAAATTACTTAATTACAGCCCCGTTTAAATTACACATACAATTGGTTCGTTCAAAGTGAACATAAAAATGACATTAATTGCACCGTGTGATAAAAACACACACATATTTAATCAGGTGACTAACTCACGATTAGGAAATGCATTGGAGACGTACGCTGCGATGTGCTATGAAACATGAAAGATTACCATAGTCGGTAAACTAAAAGAGAAACCTACTAAAACAAAACCTAACTAGATGACTGTGAATAGAAGTACGATCGTTAAAACTACTACACCAAAGACCATCACCTTACAAAAGACATTAGTTAGACTTACGAAGAACATTGCAGCTCACCTCATTCCTACAGGAATAATAGAGGGGTATTTCCTTCCATTTCGAGCATGGGCCATACTTCCAACGCTCGGATAGGCACATTGTAAACCGTTCTTCAGCCTCCATTTTATTATTCATTCATTCATTCATTCATTTATTTGCCATGGGGGGTGTGTCCCCCGGTGGAAAATTGGATATACATAAGTTTTACGACTCCCTTTTCTTACCGGAGAAGAGGATTAAGCAAATGGTCCATTTAAGCGGTAGAACTAGGACGGTGAACTTTTACGTTCGAGTTGTTCGTTTATCACCAACGCGAAGGAAATGTGCTCAGTTAATCGAGTGCAGCTTACCGGTGGATTTCCTGTCGGGGTGGGGAGAAGCCTTCCCGAGGAGTGTGCATGCCGTACTTCTGGGGTGTCCCCTGGCCAACTGCGTACTAGTTAATATCTTCATCTCCGCCAGGGGCCCAAAAAAATGAAAGTTCCTCCGCTACATTGAGAAACATAAGTACCGTGCACGCTTCAAGAACTGGGATCTAAATCTGTTTGCTCTTGTTGCCATGGTAACTAGTTTTCAGAAATTTGTCAATGCAACACGCTTCAACGAGTGCGATCTACTGGTCGGCTTCGGCGGCATATTTAGTAGCATGCTGAGCTTCTATGCCCAAGATCGCGGATTCAAACCCGGCCGAAGTCGTCGGATTTTTAAGAGCGTTAAAATCCCTCAGTATGCCTTCCTTCGGAGGGGAAGTAAAGCCGGCGGTCCCATGTCATAGATTTATGGCATGTTAAAGAACCTTGTAATTATTGTCAATTCAAATTGCAGTACAGTAAGTATGTAGTTAGTTTTAGTTGTAAGTATGAAGTTAATTTGTTTATTAGCTATATGTCATTGTTCTATTAGACTGTGGTGTGTGAGTGTGTCTGGTGAGGGTGCATGTGAGTGGGCCTGGTGACAGACTGTTTTAGTGGTAGTATTTGTTTGTTGGTGAAACTTTAGTATTTTTTTCGTTAGTAGAATTTTGGTATTTAATTGTTAGTAGAAGGTTAGTATTTTGTAGTAGAATTGCTCTTTACTTAATCTGAAAGGGAGTAGCAGCCTTCCAGAATAAATCAATTCTTTACTAGTCTAATAGACGGTTACGATATTGATAATATAAGCCAACTAATGGCTACACTGCGTTCTGCTGCACGGCTGAAAGCAACGGGAAACTACAGCCGTAATGCTATTCCCGAGGATATGCACCTCTCTATGCATAATTGCATGTGATGATGGCCTCCTCCCTTGTAAAATTTCAATCCGGAGGTAAACTAGTCCCCCGTTCGGATCTCCGGGCGGGGACTACTCGAGAGGGGGTTAACATCACAGAAGTGACAAAGAGGAAATCTGACATTCTACGGATCGGAGCGTGGAATGTTAGAAGTCTGCTAGGAAGTGGAAAGTTAGAAAACTTAGAAAGGGAAATGGATAGGTTGAGGTTGGATTTGGTTGGGATTAGTGAAATGCGCTGGCAGGAAGAGCAGGACTTTTGGTCAGGAGACTATAGGGTCCTTAGCACCAAATCAAACAATGGCCAAGCAGGGGTTGGTCTCATATTGAGTAGGAAACTTGGACAGCAGGTGGAATATTATGAGCAATACAGTGAACGGATTATTGTAGCAAAAATCAATACTAAACCTACGTGCACCACAGTGGTACAAGTCTATATGCCTACCAGTCAAGCTGATGATGAGGATGTTGAAAAGGTCTACGAAGAAATAGATGACATTCTGAGGTATATCAAAGGTGATGAAAATGTTATAGTAATGGGAGATTGGAATGCTCTGGTAGGAAAAGGGAGAGAAGGGAAGATAGTAGGAGATTTCGGGTTAGGTGAAAGGAATGATCGAGGAAGCAGGCTGATGGAATTCTGCACCGAACATGAGCTGGTCATAGCTAACACCTTATTCAATAACCACAATAGAAGAATATACACATGGATGAGACCAGGAGATACAGGGCGTTACCAAATCGACTTCATTATGGTCAAGCAGAGGTTTCGAAACCAGATTTTGGATTGTAAAACATATCCTGGTGCTGACATAAACTCTGACCACAATCTGGTTGCAACGAAATGCAGATTAAAGTTGAAGAAACTGAAGAAAAGTCAAAAGCCAAAAAGATGGGCAATAGAGAGACTGAAAGTAAAGGATGTAATCGAAAGATTCAAGAAGAGTATAAAGGAAGGACTAATCAAAACCCCTAAACAAACTTCAATTGCAGACGAATGGGCACTTTTGAAGAATGAAATAACAAAATCCGCAGAAGAAAACATTGGTAGGAAAGAAAGAATATGTAGAAAACCATGGATCACTCAGGATATACTAGAATTGATGGATGAAAGGCGGAAACACAAGAATCTAAGAGATGAAAAGGGGAAAGCAGAATACAGACGTCTGAGAAATGAGGTTAACAAGAAGTGCAAGGAAGCGAGAGAAGAATGGTTGAAAGAGCAATGTGCAGGTATAGAAAACTGTCTGAAATTGGGAAAAGTAGACACAGCTTATCGAAGGATTAAGAATACTTTTGGGGAAAAGAAGACTAAGTGCTGTAATAATAAGGACACAAATGGAAAGCCTCTAACAGGTAGGGAAAAAAAGGTTGAGAGATGGAAAGCTTACATAGAGAGTTTGTATAAGGGAAAGGAGATTGAGAATCATGTAATGGAAAGGGAGGAGGAAATTGATGAGGATGCGTAAGGAGATTTAATATTGAGATCAGAATTTGATAGAGCTTTGGAAGACTTAAGCAGGAACAAAGCACCAGGCATAGATGATATACCGATTGAGTTGCTACGCTGCATAGGAGATGAAGGTCTGATCAGGTTATTTCACTTGGTGTGTAGGATTTATGAGACAGGTGAGGTACCCCCTGATTTCAAGAAGAATGTTATCATCCCTATACCAAAGAAAGTGGGAGCTGACAGATGTGCAGATTACCGTACAATCAGCTTGATTACTCATGCTTCAAAGATCCTGTCTAGAATAATTTACAAGAGGATTGAAAGCCAGATAGAAAGGGAGTTGGGTGAAGACCAGTTTGGTTTCAGGAGAAATGTAGGAACAAGGGAAGCTGTACTAAGTCTTAGGCTGATTTTGGAAGGTAGAATAAGGAAAGATAAGAGAACGTTCATGGCATTTGTAGACTTAGAAAAGGCTTTTGATAACGTTGATTGGACTAAATTATTTGACATTTTGAAATCTATTGGAATAAAGTACAGGGATAGGAGGGTGATATACAATCTATACAGAAACCAGACAGCAGTCATTCGAGCTGAAGGACATGAGAGAGAAGCTGGTATTCGGAAAGGTGTAAGGCAAGGCTGCAACTTATCACCCATACTTTTCAATCTTTACATTGAACAAGCAATGAAGGAAATTGGAGAAAAATTTAAAGTGGGAGTGAAGATTCAAGGAGAAATAATTTCTACTCTGAGATTTGCTGATGACATCGTCATCTTGGCCGACAAGCCTGAGGATTTGAATGAGTTTTTGAATGGTGTGGATTCCGTCTTACGGAAGGAATTCATGATGAAAATTAATAAATGTAAAACAAAAATACTGGAATGCAGCCGAAATAAATCAGAAACCTCTATGGAGATCAAATTGGCCGGTGAAAAGCTGAAGGAAGTAGGAGACTTCTGTTACTTAGGAAGCAGAATAACCAGTGATGGACGAAGCAAAGAGGATATAAAAAGTAGGTTGGCTCAGGCAAGGAAAGCCTTTCTACAAAAAAGGAATCTGTTGACATCGAATATAGATTTAGGTATTAGAAAGTCATTTTTGAAAGCCTTTGTCTGGAGCGTGGCGCTCTATGGAAGTAAAACTTGGACTATTGGTGCAGCAGAAAAGAGGAGAATTGAAGCATTTGAAATGTGGTGTTACAGGAGAATGATGAAGATCAGATGGGTAGATAGGGTTACAAACGAAGAGGTATTAAGGCGAGTGGGAGAGGAGAGATGTTTGTGCCGACTGCTAATGAAGAGAAGAGATAGGTTGGTAGGACACATACTAAGACACCCAGGAATGGCAAGCTTAGTTATGGAAGGAAGGGTCGAGGATAAGAACTGTAGGGGTAGACCAAGGTTAGAATATGTTAAACAGATTGCCTCGGATGTAGGGTGTGGTAGCTATGTAGAAATGAAACGATTAGCTCAGGACAGGGAGGCATGGAGAGCTGCATCAAACCAGTCAAAAGACTGAAGACTCAAACAACAACAACAATTCAATAACAATTATACAACAATTAAACTGGAGTATTTACACAAATAGTCAGTCTTTTCTTAAACACACCTATATGTTTGGGAAAAGGCTCTAAGACTGCGGCAGGTAGAGAGTTCCAGTTATCAATGGCACGGTTTACAAAAGAATATTTACCATAATTTTTCGCTGTGGTCGGCCCTTAACTTTGAAAGGATGATCGTTCCTACCCATGTAAGTGGGCTTTCCCAATCGTTTGCTAAGCTCACCCCATGCTGGTTGATTTGTATACGTGTTGTACATAGCGCAGAGTCTAGATTTCATCCTCCTAGCCTCCAGTGATTCCCATCCAAGTTTCTTTAACATACGGGTCACACTGCTCCTGGGATTAAAGTCACTGAGCACAAATCTAGCGGCCTTTCTTTGTACCATTTCCAACTCGTTGATGAGCCCCACTTGATATGGATCCCAAACCGCCGAGGCATATTCCAGAATAGGTCTTACAAGTGACAAATAGCCTAATTCTGTAGCAGGGGTACTACTTCCTATTAATACCCTGATTACAAAGTGCAGGGATTTGTAAGCTTTTGAAACTACACATCCTACATGACTACTCCATTTCATATCATTCCTTACATGAACGCCCAAATATTTGCAAGAATCTTCTTCTACAAGTATTTCCGAGCCAATGTTATATTGAAAATCCTGCCTTCGCACTTTCCCTATTTTTAAGAGACTACATTTTCTTGCGTTTATTTTCATTTTATTTTCAATCGCCCACTTATAGACCAGGTTCAGGTCCTCTTGAAGCACTGCATTGTCTTGTGAGTCATGTATCTTTCGATATATTACACAATCATCCGCAAACAATCGACAGTCACTGCGAATCCCATTTGGTAAGTCATTTATAAACGCCAAAAATAACAAAGTTCCGATTACGCTGCCCTGAGGGATACCCGACGTTACGGTAATTTCATCCGAGAATATGCCTTCGACTTTCACTTTCTGTGAACGACCCGTCAAAAATTCTTGGATCCATAAAATTACTCTTCTATCAATCTTCGTCGAAGCTAATTTATGGAGTAGCATGTCATGCGGCACGACATCAGATGCCTTCGCAAAATCTATAACCACGGCGCCGACGATTCGCTAATGTCTTGAAAAAGTGATAGCATCTGACTCTCGCATGAGTAACCTTCCCGAAATCCATGTTGCCTATCATTATACCATGATAATGTTTCCCACTGTTCCCTCAAGTAGTCGCAAATAAGATGCTCCATCTGTTTACAAACGATGGACGTAAGGTTAACCGGCCTGTAGTTGCCCAATTCAAGTCTGCTCCCTCCCTTAAATATTGGGACTACCGTAGCTCTTTTCCAGTCATCTGGGATTTGCGCATTGTTAATGGACACATTAAACATCACCTCCAAGTATCTTGCCACGGCCCTACCTCCTAGTTTAAGTACTTCACTAACAATATTACCAGGACCCTTTGATACATTGAAACGTAGTTTTTGTATTAGCTGTACAATTGCTGACTGGTTTATTTGGAACAGGGGAGTCCCTGATTCGTCGTTAAGGTCCAACACACAGCTATTGGATTTATTGAAAACACTACCGTAAAAGACATTTAATTCATTAGCAATGGCCGGTTTCTCAGTAATTAATTTACTGTCACCAGACATTATCATCGACAAATTATTTGAATTTCCCTTTCTTCTCCTAACATAACTGTAAATTTTTTCCACCCATCACCTCCCGAACCAAGTAAACCTTGCATATAACTGTCATGGGCAGCCCTCTTTTTTAAGACGAGCTCTCTTGATAAGGACTTAAATTTCAATATATACTTGTCACTATCATGTCTTTTATTGTATAATTTCCTAATTTTCCGTTTTAGACTCCTAATTTCTCGTGTGTAATACTCAGGATCTGGGTTTTGTTTCAGCAATTTAAATGGGACAAATTTATCAACAGCGCTATTTAAAATTTTCAAAAAGTTAGTCCACAGGATATTAATGTGATTTCCTTCCGAAGCCCATCCTTCAAATAGCTCATTCAAATACCCCTGAAACTTGCCCTGATCCGCCCTGCGATACTGGAATATGATCTTTTTTGCTACATCAGAGTCTAATTTTGTAATGTCACCATATCTAATATTTAATTCAACCCCAGAATGGTCACTAATTCCTGGTACTTTCAGACAGTTAATATACAGCTCTACAGGCCTTACGAGATAAACATCTAAGGTATTATTGTCTCTAGTTGGGAAGTCCACTACTTGGGAAAATCCCCCCTCCCTTAAGAATTTATTTGCAGCGCTCTGAGCTTGACCACAGCTAGTTGACTCACCAGACCAGTCTACTTTGGGGAGGTTTAAATCTCCAGCAATTATTATGCTCTTTTTCATAGCATTACCCGTACAAGTTTTATCATACAATGTTTCGAGGAGAGAAAAGTTATCTTTCGGTGCTCTATACGCCCCTATCACCTGAAGAGGGAATTTATTTCCTTTATCCGAAATTTGTACACATAACATTTCATGATCCATATCAGCCCACTTTAAGAAACTAGCTATATTTTTGCGCACACAAATAAATAGCCCACCACCTCGCTTCCCCCGATCCCTTCTGTACATTTCGTAGGTCCCTTGAATTATTTCGCTACTATTTATTTCCTCATATAACCAAGATTCAGTTGCAATGACAATGTCCGGAGAATACGTCTCTACAAGATTCCAAAATTCAATTAATTTATTTCCTAAACTCTGACAATTAACCTGCAGTAATCTTAGAGTCTTACCTCCGCAGCAAATATCTCAAAATAGCCCCTTCTGTTCCCATCGGCTGGCAACCTCTGGACCTGCTCCTCCTCACAAAATCCGGCACGAACCGATGACCCTGTCATGTAGGCTCCCTAGGTTAAAAGCGCCCCGTCGATTTAGATGCAGCCCGTCTCGGGCGAAGTCACGGCCACCAACCCAGCAGTCAGCTTCTACGTACACTAATCCCAGTTGTGCACATACCCAGTCCATGCGGTCATTTACAGTCTTAACTCGCCTTAACGGAACATCTCCCCGCCGAACAATGCCACTCATTATAATTTTTGCATTTCTAAACTTGCTTTTAGCTTTTCTGCCTAGTTCGTAGAGCTCCCCCATGATGTAATCAGCTGTAGCCCTCTTCTTCAAATCGTTCGTCCCAACATGTAGCAACAACACTTTAACTTTGTCACAGTCCTCTACATTTGATTCTTCCACTTGTTGGGCAAGCTGGTCAATTTTAATCCCCGGATAACACCGCACTTTCGCACCTGATTTCCTCGAGATATTCGCACTCCATCGTATCATTGAATCACCCATTATGATAACGTCATCCTCAGTTTGCTCCTGCACGCCCTCTTCCACACTGATCCCAGTAGAAAGCCGTTCAGTCACATCCTCCACCGATTCTACTGATTCACGAAGCTTTGCTCTAAGTTCCTGTATTATTTGATCCCTTGCTTTGATTTGCACCCTCAAACAGTCCGGCGTATCACATACTTTACAAAACCAATTTCCGACATCACAATCCTCCTTCTTGAACTTAATACAGCCGAAGTGAAACCATTTCTCACATAGTCTACACTCAACACCATTCTTCAATGTTTTACTGAACGTTGAACACTTGAAAGCTGCCACTGGATCATTTTCCTGATTCACATTTGGAGTAACAGGCCCTGGATTCACTTCCACTCCACCAATAACTAGCAATGCAGCTATCACCAGGGCTATGAACCACAAGTTGCTAGGTCCCGTACGCACACACAAACACCGGAAATCCCAACTACCCTTCGCATACCACAGTCCTATCCTCGCCCGATAACACTACAGAGAACAACCCATTTCAGCACACCTGAGAGCTCGGGAAAAACACGACCTTTCACTTTGACTGCCAACTGATAACTCCTGTTGTGGTGCTGGGTATCTCTCTCATAATGTGTCTACGCCATGATCACCCACATGGTGAACGGTGGTAAAGCTCTTCTTTTCTGGTGGATCTCGTACATCGTGGTAACGTTGATAAGTTACACAAAAAATTCACTGCTTCTAGTGTGATTCGCTAGCAAACACAGCATCTACACTTGGTAATTTTGCAGACTCTATTCAACAAATGGCCATGTCTGCTCCACAGATTCTACTCAACACAATCACGTGTTGGTTCACTTTTTCCACTATCACACATGGTGAAAAAAATTATCTGATGAAATCTGCGACATCGGTCGTTCGAGAAAATTACGGTTTCACACAACGTGGATTATTTTATGCAATTCTCACTGGTGTGAAATATGACACTGGCACTTTCGAAATCACAGTTACTCACACTTCTAAATGGCACACACATCGGCCATGCTTTCGGTTAAATCACCGTAATATTTCACTGATTTCGAATGCTTACAAAGCAACACTTTCACGGAGTTTTCCGCTGCACACATCTCGTGCGTTATCATATAAACTGGCTTACGTTTCCAACGGATTTATTCCTTCACTTACTGACGTCTCATCGGCCACTTGACCGGACTATTATAACTGCGTGTCGCACACATGCGGTGCTGAACTTAGACAATCAACGAGTGCTTTCCTCCCGGTAGCGGATTGTACTGGCTTTGAGACTAGTCGAGTCGTTGAACGTCTCTAGACATTATTCCTGCATTTCCGCAGTGTCATTCCTTAGTCTAAAGTACTAAATAGATAATGTTAGGCCACTTCTCCTTGGCAAATTATACAGAAATACTTGATGTGGTATATTCAAAGGTGCACATTAAAGAATACCTTCTCTAATCATGGTAAAATAAATATTGACAGTCTTCCAACGAAGTCAAAAGTACAACTGCATCTCTCTGGATGAATTCAGAGATTCTTTCTCTCGTGTTACCAACTTTGGCATATAAAAATACTCCCCAGCATGAGCGGATACGGGCTCAGTACAGAATTGCAGAATTATTTTGACATCAAAGGCTTGGGTGATGTTAGTTACTATCTAGGAATTCAAGTGGAACGACAGGAAAATGGAACATTTATGCTAAACCAAAAGCCAAAGATCGTAGCATTGTTGGAGGATCATGGCTTATCGGAGCCAAAACCAGCTGCGACTCCAATGGAAACCAATTTCTTGTCTGGTGAAGTGACTCCAAGTGCAGAGTTACCAAATAACACTCTGTACAGGAAAGCCATAGGGTCTCTACTATACATAGCCACAGTATCCAGACCAGACATCGCAGTCGCAGTGAGTCTACTTAGTCGTCGAGTGGAGAAGCCTACTCAACAGGACTGGAATGCTGTAAAACGATTGATGCGGTATCTCGCATTTACAATACACAAGACACTTCGTTTATCTTCAACTAAAGACACAGAGCTCAAATGTTATGTGGATGCTGACTGGGATGGTGACAAAACCAACAGGAAATCTACAAGTGGTTATGCTTTCTTTCTTGGCCTAGGAGTTGTAGCATGGTCAAGCCGGAAGCAAACGTCAGTTGCCATGTCGTCTACGGAGGCGGAATACATTGCAGCATCATTTGCCAGTCGGGAACTGCTGTGGCTCAGACAATTACTTATGGACATGAGTTTACCGATTGCTGGTCCTACAACCATATATGAAGATAACCAAGGTTGTATTAAATTAATTGAGTCAAATTGGTTTGGGGCTCGCACCAAACACATTGATGTATGTCATCAACAGCTTCGGGATCTTCGAGAAAAGGACATCATAGAAGTGCTGTATTGTCCATCCATCAAGATGCTGGCAGATGTATTCACGAAGCCTTTGGCTAAAGAACCATTCCAGAACATTGTGGAACAACTGGGTCTACAATGATTCGAACCTATGGCAGCGAGAAGGGGTGTTGGGGAGCGTTTGCCACAAAGTTCGGATACTAAAAGCTGGTTGTCGAGAGCGCTGGCATAGCCTGATCACCATGGATGGCAAGGCAGTGTCTAGTCTTGTGTGTACACTCTGTGGAAACAAACTCTACCACCTCCCATGCTTGTGTTGGGCTTAGAGCACATGTAATATTGTTATAATGTAGGCTATTCAATTTCAAATAAAAGCCCTCAAGTGTTACAGTACAACGATCGTTGTTATTTCATCAGTGTGCCATCACTGCTGCCGTCAAGAAGTTCATATTAAATATCCTCGTCGACTCAGGTTTGATTACCATATGAAAATATTTCAAAGATATAGTGGAAATATTTCAATGTTCGAAGATTCTTTCGTGGAAATAATTTCATTAATTTTCTAATTCCTCTTGTAGATTTAACATTTTGGATATTCTTCCTTGCAAATCCCTTATATATGCGTAGACTTCCTTCTACTTATCGAATATGTCAAACTCACTTCGTTGAAACAATTATATATTTGTTCTCGGCTTCAAATATTCTAAGTCTTTTCCTATGGTAATGCTCATTCAGCGAAGCCTCTACTCAGCTTCACCGAAGGTGACGACGATCCTCCCGTCAACCTAACTCTGCGATCATCGCACTATATTTTTTCTCAGAGAAGCGCGTCTGTCTACAATCGCTGCTCAAAATGGAATAATCTGGCCGAGGACGCATATCTCCTCTTCTTGTCAAAATAAAATGGCGTCATTGGCGGCGAACAACGGAGGTTTACTTCATAACCAAATATCTCCGTTGTCAGCTTTCAACTCAAAATTCCTATCATTCCGATGTGTTTTATTTTCAATTCTCTTCATATTTCTGTCGTCTAATTACTTTTTAATGTACTCCAAAGTAATTATAATATAGTTGCACGTCATCAATAAATAATATTCCCATTGGTTGAAATCCTGTCATGTGATCTCTTTGTCCACGAGCTTGGTCGCCTGTCATGCGCAAAGCCACGCACCTAGTCGTGCTAGCCATGCTTACATCACGTGACTTGCCAAAGACCGGTTCCTGCCACAAGTCTTCACAGAAACTAGATATTGCGAAAATTTCCAGCTCGATCTAAATCTCATGTATTACCATGTTAAAAATATTCGTTTACAAAACTCTTTCTTTCTCTGCACATAAATGAGCTGATAAAATCTTTCAACGCTACTACATAGCTCGCTTGCGTTGCAGAATGCGCGTTTGTGAAGCGGGTAGCCTATTCAGTCCCTTAAAATCAAAACATATATAGTAATTGTTACTCGCGGCCGGGTCGATGGTCACCTCGTGACTTACACTGGGCTTTCTAAATACGGGTTCAGTTCCTCGTTCGACTTATTAATGAAAGTAGAGCATACACGTTCTTTAACAATACATTCATTTCTTGTTTTGAGCCGTATTTCTTCCAAAAATTGATCTTAGGATAATATCTCTTTAATTTTGTATGGTTGAATTTTCCAATAAGCCTTATTAGTAGAGGCAGTCGAACAACCCCTTTCCCTAGGACGACAATTTTTGTCCTCTACGTATTTATTACGTAACATGTCGAAAATGTCTTCCCCGCAATTACCCAAATTACAACTCCTCTATGAGTACAGCACTCGTAATCTATTAAGGCGATTCTCCCACCCTTCCTTATTTGTTGCTTATATTTCTCTACACCTTCATCGCCAAGATATACTCCAAACAAGAAAACCTATCTGTTACAATGTCCTCTTCCCGGTTTTATTGTTCCAAACAGTTGTAATTACCCATCTTCCTGACATCTCACGCATGTCATCACGTCATGATCCTATAATCGTCGAGCGTACCTTTTATGAATTACAATTCCGCCATCAACAGTATATCACTATCTACACTGATGGATCTAAATTTCAAACGCCAATCGGATTGGAGCCGCCTTTTATGTCCCATCTTTACACCTCATTCATAAATTAAAACTTCCCCCTCGATGGCAATCTTCTCTGCCGAAACTTTTGCAATACCTGTACGTCAAGAACTTCTTTTCATTAAACGACAACGAATCTTTAGATCGCTCATTATACCCGACTCGTAAAGTGTATTACAAACCTTCCAAAACATAGATACCACTGACAATTGGTATATCTCGAATACTTGAGTATTAACATATGAGTTATCTCAATTAGGATACAAAATCGTATTTACTTAGGTACCGGACCACTGTAACATTCCAGGTAATGAATTTGTAGATAGATACGCCAAGGAAGCTGCTACCAGCGATAGAAATGCTATGAATGTCGCAACTCCTCAAACAGATTAACTTACATACCTGTACCTAACCATTAACGACTGGTTACGTCATTGGCAAGAGTAGGCCCGTAAAAAGCGAAATATTATTACTGCATCCAACCAACCATCCAACTACAACCCTATTTTTTACCGGTAAGTATAACAGATGACATATAACTTAATTACAACACTACGCCTACGCTGTAATCATGCCCTAACACCCGTACATATGGCTCGTAGTAATTTCCGTCGTACATCAATTTGTGATTGCTGAGAGGAAATCGGGACAATAAATCATATAGCCTAATCTTTCAATGCTCACTTTATGAGACCCAACGACCATACTTTCTTCATGAATTACAGAATCTAGGTTTTTATCGCCCATTAAATATTTCCACCATCCATCATTCTCCAACATTTCCCATAATATCCTTAGTTCAAAAATGTCTACATGAATGTAATCTTGATTTTTAGTCAATAGAATACCTTTATGTGTGACTCGGTGTTTGTATTTGTTTTAGTAGTAAGTCGCTAAGATGAGTCACTTGAGCGTGAAGAATAGTACTTCCTTGTATCCCTGTCTATTATGTGTTTTTCCTTTCCCATACATAGTATATTCTCACTTGCGAATTTGTATGCTCCCAACGATTTTTTAGCCGAAAGTGATTTTTTGTTGTTATTGGGTAAATGGACTGTTAAAACATGTTAGGTTGGCAAGGGTTATAACCAAATATTTTTCTGTTATGTTGGTACTTATTATGTATGTTATTTTGTTTTCAAGAAAAATAAAAGAGTAGTACACTGCTCTGCCTTGCAAGTGAAAATGGTGTGTGATTCAGTGAGTGTAGTGAAACCTAAAATATTATAAATTAGAGAAAGCAGACTGAATCAGTTTACTAAAATATCAAAACCAGAACAGGTCATGGGCCCAGATGCGCCAAATGCAATGGGTAAACTGTGAAACAAGATAAATAATCAAGAACTGTGCAGCGTGTTGAAGAAAAACAAAAGACTAAGACAATGGCATCAGAAGATAATGAACTACACAGCAAACAAAAACTCAGCAGTCCTGACACATTTCAACTGTGGGATTTTGAAATTCAAATTCTATTTAAAGCCAAGCAAGTATGGGATGTTGTTAATGGACAAGAACCTCTCACTGAAATACCACAAGATGCAGCTCAAAGGAGAAAGTCATGGTTGGCCAAAGATGCTAAAGCTCAGTATTATATTCTGAGAACAATTAACAAGGTGTTGAAAAATCATATTCTGACATGTACTACTTCCAAAGAAATGTATGAAGCACTCAGAGGTGTATTCAGAAGAGATACCAGTCAACAAAAACAACAGCTGGTCATGGACTTCCATGGTTTTAAGTTTGATAAAACTAAAGGAATGATGATGAACATCAGCCATCTAAGAAATATTGTCTTCAAACTACAACAATTCAAACAAGAAATATCTG
Organism: Meconema thalassinum; assembly: GCA_946902985.2. Classification (NCBI taxonomy): domain Eukaryota; kingdom Metazoa; phylum Arthropoda; class Insecta; order Orthoptera; family Tettigoniidae; genus Meconema; species Meconema thalassinum. The sequence goes on along the minus strand of OX336389.2, from coordinate 875,828,890 downwards.
AAGAGGTGGTTATGGCAAAAATCCTTTTTTCATTGCCTGAGCAATATCACTATTTCTCAAGTGCATGGGAATCTACACCTACTTCAGATAGATCCATTGAAAATCTTGTAGCTAGACTTTGTGTTCAAGAAGACTACAAGTTGTCAAGTAAGCCTAAGTCAGAAGAAAAAAGTGTTGTTTTTGGTGCACAAAATAAATACAAGGGGTCAAAAGGGTCTCAAGTGAAGTGTTATAAATGTGGGGGAGAAGGGCATATTAAAACAAGATGTCCAAAGAAGAAATATTGCAAGATCTGTAAACGTGACACTCACAATGAAGAAGAATGCTTTAAGAAAGGAAACAATGTGCTTGACAGTAAGAAGTGCATTTACTGTAAGAAATCTAATCATGTGTCTGACAACTGCCGGTTCAAAGAAGAACATGAAAAGAAGAAAGACAAAATATCCTTCTTTGCAGAATCTGAACAGTATGGTGAAGTGTTATTCTGTGAAAAACTAAATGAAAATATGTTTGTGGTAGACAGTGATTCTACATCACATCTGACAAATAAGCGTGACATTTTATCAAATACTGAATCATCAGAAGCTAAAATATACAGTGCAAAGAGAGGTGTAGCAATGAACGCTGTGTTGTCAGGAGACATTAAAACTGACAACGTGTTGTTTAAAGATGTGTCTTATGTGCCACAACTTACCAGAAACTTACTCTCTGTCAATGCCATCACTGAAAACAATGGAGAGGTAGGATTCAAAAATAAAGAAGTTTTGTTTTTGAAGGATGATAAAGTTGAGCTTACAGGAAAGAAAACTCCAGGTGGATTGTTTGTTGTGGACTTAATCGCTCAACATCAAACAGAAGAAGAACACATGGTATGGCACAAGAAATTAGGCCACATTAGCTTTGGAAATCTACAGAAACTTCCTAACCTAGATTTTTATTAATTTTTTATTAATTCCATTTGATCAAATACATGCATTCAATACATTTTTGATATAGGACACGTCAGAATTTACATGCATAAAATAAAAGAACTAACAGGTATATATTACTAAGATTATAACTATTTATAACTTATTATAATAGCAAATCTTAATAGACACAATCTTATTGCACAACTATTTACACCTCACTCTATTATCATAATATGAAAACTTAATTCTATAAATACAACAACATACAGCTAGGTATTAAAATTAAATTAAAAAAGTAAAATATAGTTATAGATTCCATCACTCCTATACGCTAAAATATTCAACTACTGAGTAAAAACAATGGCACTGCAGATAAGCTTTCAACATTCTATCAAAGGTTTTTATTTTTGGGGCCAGTTTTATATACTGGGGTAGTTTATTGTATAATTTAACTCCAGTGTGAAAAGTTCCTTTTTTGATATATGCTTGTGTGTGTGTGTGAAATATGAATGTTTTGATTTTGTCCCTATGTCAGGGAGTGCCAATTTCTCTAAGTAAATCCAAAGTTAACCCTAGATGTGAAATATGTGCTATAGCAAAACTCAATAGAAATCCTTTTAACACAGTGCGACAAAGAGCAGAGAGACCTTTGGAAATTATACATACAGACTTGTGTGGTAAAATTCATCCACCAACTTTTGACAACAAGAACTATTTTATGTTAGGTATAGATGATTTCACCCATTTTGTACAAGTGTATTTGCTAGAAACCAAAGACGAAGCTGAAGGTTTTTTAAAGGACTATATTGCTGAAGCAGAAAACCATCATAACCTAAAAGTGTCTAAAATAAGAGTTGATAATGGTGGAGAATATCGGTCTAATGACTTCAAGAACTGGTGTAAGGGTAAAGGTATCAAATTAGACTATACCATACCTCATACACCTCACTTGAACGGAACTGCTGAAAGGATGAATCTGACTCTAGGAAACAAAATGAGAGCGCTACTGTATGATGCAAATTTTCCCAATGAAATGTGGGGAACTGCAGTGGAAACTGCTCCCTATCTTCAAAACAGGAGTCCAACGGTAACAGATGACACCACTCCTGCCAAAAAATGGTACCACAGAAAACCAGATCTCTCTCGCCTTCAACAGTATGGTTCTGTGGTCTACACCAAGAGTCTTGGGCATCTGAAGAAACTAGATCCTAGAGGTAAGATATTCTGTCGGCTACTCCAATAATGGATACAGAATCTGGGACAAGGATCTATGTATCCAGAGATGTGAAGTTCTTTGACACAGAAAATGACAAGAAGCCTGCATTACAAAACCAAAGTATCACCATTGAAAATTTACTTGAAGATGAAGACAACCAGGAAAATGAAATAAACCATGAAAGTCAAGATGAAACAGATAGTGAGGAAGCAAAAGATGAAGATACTGGATCGGATTGTGAACCCTCAAGTGATGAAGATGATGCACCAATAAATCCACAACCAAACCAAAGACCAAAAAGAGACATAAAAATGCCAAAGAAATATGAAGATTATGCATTGCTTACAGATGACTCACCTCTTACATATGAAGACTGCATGCAGAGTCAAGATAGAGAAAAATGGAAGAAGGCCATACAAGAGGAAAATGACTGCCTAAAGAAAAATGAAACTTGGGATTTAGTCAACGAAGAATGTGCCAAAGGTAAAGAAATCGTTACTAGTCGCTGGTTGTTCAAGATTAAAGAAGACGGTGGCTATAGGGCAAGATTGGTTGCTAGAGGCTTCCAACAGAAAAAGGGCTTAAACTATGAGGACATTTTCAGCTCAGTAGTACAATCAAACACTCTGAGAATGTTATTGGCTATTGCAGCTTCAGAAGGTTTTACGATATCAACCTTTGACATCAAATCTGCTTTCTTGTACGGTGACTTACAAACTGAGATATACATGCGCCTTCCAGAAGATTTTAATGTCTCAGGAAAAATATGTAAACTAAGAAAAGCACTATATGGTCTCAAGCAGGCACCCCAACAATGATTCAAACGTCTGACGGACTATCTCAAAAGCGAAGGTTTGAAACATACTCAAACAGACCAATGCGTGTTCAAGTCCACTTCAGGAAAGAAATTATTTGTTGCTATCCATGTGGATGATGGGATGGTGATAGAAGCAGATGAGCAACAAATTATAGAACTAATGACGAAAATGAAGAAGCAATTTGAGACTTCCATAAATCTCGAACCCAAGACCTACCTGGGAATGCAAATTTCTCAAAACAAAGATGGAGTATTCATCAGTCAAGAAAGATATGCTCAACATGTCATTGAAAAATACAACATGGAAACATCAAAACCAACAAGTACTCCAATCTCACATCAAGATAATTCTCATGATGATGCCAAAACTTCCCAAACCAGCTTTCCATATCAAGAAGCAGTGGAAAACCAGCAAGACAAGACCAGATATCAGCTGTGCTGTCAACTATGCCAGCAGATACACAAGATCTTATGAAGCAAGACGTTGTCAACATCAAAAGGACACTAAGGTACCTAAAAGGATCCATTGAACAAGGTATTCACTACTCAAACAATGTCAAGAATGTACATATTCTAGAAATATTCTGCGATTCTGATCATGCAGGGGACAGAAAGGGATGCAAGAGTACATCAGGTTACATGATGCACTACGCTAATGGTCCAATTGCTTGGTGCGCTCGTAAACAGTCTATTGTAGCTCAATGATCAACTGAAGCTGAGTACATTTCAGCCGCCCAATGCTGCAAGGAAATGAAATATGTGAAATCTGTACTTGAGGAGCTACTGGAAGAAACTATCAACGTAAACTTGCATGTGGACAATACCAGTTGCATAAAAATGATTCAAGCAAACCAGTTGTCCAGAAAGTGTATCTATATTGATGTTAAATATCATGTGGTTAAAGATGAATACAAGAAAGGATGGTTCGAGATCCTGTATTGTTCTAGTGATCAAAATGTTGCAGACATTTTAACTAAACCTCTTCTTCTTGGTAAATTTGCAAATCTCAAAATCCGTGTTATGTTTAAAGTGTGATTTGTTAGAGTTTATTATATCAGTGTCATTTCCATTATGTAAGTGGAAAAAATGACCAAAAAAAAAAACAACTATTTGATTACACCCTTGAGGGAGTGTGTTAAAACATGTTAGGTTGGCAAGGGTTATAACAAAATATTTTTCTGTTATGTTGGTACTTATTATGTATGTTATTTTGTTTTCAAGAAAAATAAAAGAGTAGTACACTGCTCTGCCTTGCAAGTGAAAATGGTGTGTGAATCAGTGAGTGTAGTGAAACCTAAAATATTTTAAATTAGAGAAATCAGTTTACTAAAATATCAAAACCAGAACATGGACCGACCGCAGCGCCCCATGTTATAGTTTCCGATACTTCCAACTCAAGACGGCTCCAGTTTTTTATATTTGGATATATAATAGGCGCGTTTTGGCGTTCCGTTTGGTATACTTTGGTTAATATAAAAGCTAACCATACCGTTTTGGCGAGCTTTGGTTTTAACTCGGGTATAGTTTGGTTATAACCAGGCTCTTGAAATCAGTAACCAAGCTACTACTGCGATTACTGAAATTTTAATCACTTTAGAAGCGCCAATTCAAACATAACCTGAAACTACTATTGAAAGTACGAGATATAAAATCATATTTGAACTTGAATCACTCGCACGCAACAAATGAAATCATAAATAATATCAAATTCTCAGTGGTTTTTGCAATGTTATATTTGACGATTTCGAAATCGAGCTGTTGTGACGTTGGTTGATTGGTTCCTCAGTTTAGGGGCTGCGACAACGCGGTCATGTAGCCCCGTGTACTTTGGGTGTGTGTGGAATCTGTCTGATAACCGGTGTTAAATGTGATGACTGTATTAGTGTGCGTTATCAGTTTTTTAATTCAACTTGGTCAGTTGATATACGGCCTACGTTCTTTTAAGGATTATGGTGGCTTTTTTAATACCGGTAGCGCGCCACGAATCTCATCAGTTGTTGCTGTTGCTTATTTTTAGAAATTGCAATATCGCAGTCATGTAGCCCCTTGTATTTTTGGGTGTGTGTGGAATTTGGCTCATACCATATGCTATTGTGATGGCTTTTCTTGAGTGTGATTTAATTTGTAAATTGAGGATAGGATTGGGAAGGAGTTGGCAGTGGCTATCCCAGCATTTGCCTTGAGTAGAAGTGGGAAACCAAGGAAAAACCCACCTCCAGGATGGCTACGGTAGGAATTGAACCCTCTTCTCCTCAGTTGAGCCTAACGAGGCTGAATGTACCCCGTTCCAGCCCCCACTCCTCAATTCAAATTTCTTGACAGAGCCAGGAATTTAACCCATACCTCCGCAGTTGAAGCGATCGTCTATGGTCACCATTGAGCCTTCTTTTGCCAAATACTACCATATTAAATTCCATTTTTTTTCTTAAATACCATTTCTCCCCCTTATGAGCACACTACTGTGACTATGGAAAGTCTCGTGAGTCACCCAAAAATGAATATGAAAATCAGTTCACTGTGCAACGATATCCAATATTCGCTAGGCTAGTATAGGGCTACAGTGAAGGTCTTAAGTGCCCGTTCTCTTGACGCATTCAGAGCCTTTGCGATATTTTAATAATAGTATAATTGCGCAGGAAAGTGCATTTGGAATACATACATCATAATATCACAAACACTGTCCGATGAGAAGTTAAATAAATAGACCAGCGGTGCATGGTTTCCACCGGCTTCCACCACAAACCGCACTCGAGTCCTGGATCCCACCAACCCACCGAGCAGTGCACGCCCCATATTACATGATCCTTGGTCTGTGCAATGCCTCACGTGATCGATATCATAATAATAAAGGAACTGATATTTTAAAAATTAGTTTCGCCCTCTATATACTAGGTATTGTAGCAAATATATCTTGTCGATATCATCATCATTATTTATTCACCATATCAATTCCAATACCAATATTTATTCACCATATCAATTCCAATACATCTTTCGCCGCCATATTGTACGGTAACTTTTCTTAACCAATTTCGTTTTGGCGAGTGTAACCGCAAACTGTAACCAAACCTAACCCAGGTTAAAACCAGAGGGTGCGCCAAAACACGCCTTATATTGTTCTGTGTTGGGTATCGTGCTTTGGCTGCACGCAAGGAGCATATAATAACATAGTAGGCACTCTCTGCTATTTCTGCGATCCGTTAAATTCAGGGATTGCGTCATTGTTTGGGCTCCAACTCAAACGCACATGGTGCGCAAAGCTACTAAAAAGCGTTACATGGTGCGCACCACGTGGCGAATTCCAACGCCACTGAGATGCAATAACTGGCCGTATATTGTGCAAGAAATATAAGTGACCGATGGATCTAGGTTGCTTTCGCCGAGTACGTTAGCCAACTTACGAAATGAGAGGAAATCGAATCGAGTTTGATTAATCTGGATACACATCGTTATTGTTGCTTTAAAGCAACTACGTTTTATTTTTGAACGCCAACATATTACTTAGATTGAATATTAAGAGGGAACGGACACCGTAAACTTGAATTTTGTACGTACGTTGTGGTCTATGACGTTGGTACGATGAGAAGAAAAAAGGACTGTCGATGTTTTATTTCCTACTTTTTTCAGTTGCTTAGCCCTTTTATGACGTTTAAGTACAAGCGAATAGTCTTTTTGAAGTTTCAACGATAAAAATAAATAAATCAGGAAGTTTCATGCAAGTTTGCAGTATTAAGGTACCATAACCTCAAAATTACCGCACCCCTATTCCGACCCAGTACGCCACTATGGTTGATTTCTTGTCTGCTATACCTCCTTCTCTAAATAAATTGTATATGCCCAATAATGTAATTTCATTACCATTAACTTGGCCTCAATGATCAAATTATTTTCAACTGTATCCACAGAAAAAATATAGGCAGGGTTGAGGATTGTCTTCAAGGAAATGAGAAAGCTGATTTTCCAGACAGTTTTAATTGATTTATTAATTTATGTTCAATCACGGTACTCATTGTACAATCTTTCACGTGTGAGTCATAACTTCTGATGTGTGAACGTCAATGGCTTAGTCGACTGGAGACAGGATTGAAGAAGACCATGCCGGGCTGCACTAAGATGATCGGCTACGCTGCAGGACGGTGGAAAACAACTGATCACCCACAGCCAAGTACACTCCAACGCAGGAAGACCTCTTGGCTGGCTCCGATCAATCCTCAGGCTGAAGATGATGATGATGATGATGATAATTGTTGTTTTAAGGGGCCTAACATCGAGGTCATCGGCCCCGCAGGCTGAAGAAGCTGTAAACTCAAAGAGGATTATTTTTGGTGAACATGAATTTTCAGCCTGTAAAGTAACACAATTCCAGTTAACGCAGCATTTCTTGCAAGAAATAAGAGAGAGGGGACATTTGGAAGATGTGGTTGAACGTAATTGTGCAACACATTACCAATTACATTTAATATGCTGGACAAAACGGAGGCAGACAGGTTTTTCTCCGGGTACTCCGGGTTTCCCTGTCACAATTTCATTCCAGCAACACTTTCCACTATCATTTCATTTCATCTGTCATTCATTTAATCATTGCCCCAGAGGAGTGCGTCAGGCTTCGGCAGCCGGCAGAGTTCATATCCTCGCCGCTAGATGGGGGCTTCATTCCATCCCTGACCCGGTCGGAGACTGGAAGCAGGCTGTGGATTTTCATTTTCACCCCCCCCCCCCCATCTCAGTATAATGGCAATTAAAACCTCCTGTTTCGGGCATGTTAAAAGGATCCCTGCAGGCCAAATGTACGAAGCCACATCATATTTGTTAATATTTGAAAGAAAAATAGCACAGTAACGCCACCTGGTTAAATAGACATGTACAATAAAGAAGAGAACAAAAGACGAGTCAGTGCAAAGTCTGTGTGTGTTCACGTGACATGTAACAAGCGTCTCAAAAGATGATTTGTATTTTGTATTGTATTTCTCACTTGATAAATAAAGATTTACATTAAACTTAACAGGTTACGGACAAAGGCCACGTGTAGATGGTATTATCACGTGAGTGGATCCGAAACTGAGCGCCTGTGGAACACGTGCTGTATTTTTTTTGTGAGTAAGGATAACATCAAAATGGCAACCGGCAGTGACTACAAAGTTCAAGTGGATAAACTTGAAGGACCTGAAGACTGGACAAAGTGGAAAAGGCATGTGTTGATGGTTTTGCGGTCGTATGAACTGGAAAATATTGTTGATGGTTCGAAAAAGTGTCCTGCGTTGCCGGCGTATGCAACTGCGCAACAAAAAGCGGCATATAAGCAGTGGTTGAAAGAAGACGCGAAAGCGGCCAGTTTGCGGGCAGGTGCGCTAGGAAAATCTGTTGCCGAGCTCGTGTTGACGTGCACCAATGCAAGTGAAATTTGGACAAAATTGAGCTCACGGTTCGAACGAAGCAATACGCAGCGACTGAACATGTTGATCGAGTCATTCTTCCGAGTGACACGTGACGACAAGGAGGACATCAGCACCCATGTCGCGAAGTAACAGAAGCTTTATCAGGATCTGAACGACGAACTCCAAAAGCACAACAAAAACACGTTATCAGAAAGGATTTTGAACGGTCGAATTTTATCCACACTGGGAAAAGAATATGATAATTTCAAGGATGTGTGGGACACGATTCCGACGGAAAATCAAACTGTGAACTTGTTGATTGAAAAATTGTGCACGATTGAACTGCGTGACCAAGGAAACGTGGAATCGACTGCGTTTGTGGTACGAGGTGCTCCCAAGAAGCATTCCCAGTATGGCAGTGGAAAAGGCAGCGCCGATGACAAGTCGAAGAAAAATGTTCAACGAGTAATGCAGAAGTTTCCATGTTTCAAATGTAAGGAATTGGGCCACTGGGCAAGTGAATGTCCAGTGAAGAAGAAAGAGGGTGACACTAGAAACAAAAATAAGGAGAACAATGCTTCGTTTCTGACACATGCTATGAGTGCGTTAGACGGCGACTTTGTTCAAGCCGACGAGTGGTACTGCGACCGTGGCGCCACAAATCACATCGCCGCGAACGAACAGTATTTTACAACATACGTCAAGTTTGCTGCTCCAGAGAAGATTTTGCTAGGAAAACGAGGTGTGAGCATGCTAGCTCAAGACAAAGGTACTGTAAACATTCAAGTGCGGCTGAACAACGCTTGGTTGAGTGCAGAGATGACTGAAGTTTTGTATGTTCCCGATGCAATGGCTCATCTCTTTTCTGTGAAAGCTGCTGCAAGGAAAGGCTTTTGTGCAAGACTTGATGACCTAACTGTTAGAATTGAAGACAAATTTACTGGAAAGGCGATGATGGCTGGACGTGTGAGTCATGGTCTGTATGTACTTGACATGCACGTCGTGAAACCGGCGCTACCCATTCAAGTGAATTTAGCTACATCGTCGGACAAACTGCAGATCTACCATGAACGATTTGGTCATCAACACAAAGCGCATGTCAAGAATGTACTGAAGCAGATGTACATCAATGTAGACATGTGTAAAGAGGGTTTCTGCGACGGATGTGCACTGGGAAAAATGCATCGACTGTCATTCAAGACACGAATGAATCGACCAACAGCCACCGGTGAACAAATCCACGCCGATGTGAATGGACCAATGTCTACTGAATCTCTTGGAAAGGCACGCTACTACGTATGTTTCATGGATGATTTCAGCAAGTTTCGACGAGTTTTCTTTTTAAAGCACAAAAGTGAAGTGTACACCGTTATGGAACAGTTCCTGAATGAAGCCAAAACAAATGGACACGTCGTGAAGCTGTTCAGGTGTGATGGAGGAAAAGAATTTGATAACAAGAAGGTTTCTGAACTACTCGCAAGCAGAGGCATAGAACACAGCATTACTACGCCGTACACACCACAACAAAACGGAGTTGCGGAACGTGAAAATCGGACGATTGTGGAGTGCGCAAAATCTATGCTGAATCCCAGCAAGTTAACGAAACAACTTTGGGCTGAAGCCTGCAACACTGCGGTGTACCTCCTGAATCGCACTGGGAAGTCATCCATTGAAAACAAATCTCCCTATGAATTGTGGTATGGACGACCAGTGGGAAGTCTCAGTCATCTGAAGATCTTCGGAACAGAATGCTACGTGCATATCGACAAGAATTTTCGCTCAAAGTTCGACGACAAAGCTGTTTTTGGACATCTGGTTGGGTACGTGAACGACAGGGATGGATTTAGAGTCTGGATTCCAACTCAGGGAAAGGTTGTTCTAAGCCATGATGTGAAATTCAAACCTGAAATTGTCTGCAATCTGGGCGCCAACGCCGGAAAGGTTGAAGTCACGCTTGAAGAACGTGTGGAGAGGAATCAGTCTAATTCATCGTCTGATGTAGGCCTACAGAGAAGGTCAGAGTCAGATGAGAACTTAAGCGAAATTGAAGATTTTGCATCGGCCTCCAGTTCCGGAGGAAGCGAAGATGAGGAAGAAGGAGAGACTGAAGAAAGAAGGAAAAGCAAACGTGAAAGTAAGAAGCCATCGTGGATGATCAGTGGAAATTACATGTACATGGCTGGACCATCTATCGTTGAAAAGAATCCTAACTCATACTCTGAAGCGCTGCAGTCTAGTGATAAAAATGAGTGGCTGAAAGCAATTAATGAAAAATTGGAGTCCTTGAAGGAAAATGATACCTGGAAATTGGTTGAGCGTCCAAATGGTGCACGGGTCCTGAAAAATCGGTGGGTTCTTCGACAGAAGACAACGGACAGTGGAGAAGTTCGCTTCAAGGCACGATTGATAGCCAAAGTCTATGTGCAACAGCAAGGAATCGATTATGAAGAAACATTCAGCCCTGTTGCACGGTATGATACCATTCGAGCTCTGTTGGCAGTAGCTGTTGAAAAGGAGATGAAACATGGTAAATTTGATGTCAAGACGGCCTTCTTGAACGGTGAGCTTGAATAAGATGTGTTCATGGTATAGCCAGAAGGTCATCAGGACGGTACTGGCCGAGTGTGTCATCTAAAAAGAAGATTATATGGTTTCAAAGAGGCTCCACGCTGCTGGAACAAGCGTTTCAAGAAATTCATGGGGAAAGCTGGATTCAAAAACAGCAAAGCTGATCCTTGTCTCTTTTACAGCATCAAAAATGGAAAGTGGTTGGCTGTTGTAATCTTTGTGGATGATGGTCTGGTAATTGGCAACGAAGAAGACATCGAGCAGTTCATGGAAAAACTTCAGCAGGAATTTCACACGACCAGAGGAACTCTCAAAAATTTCCTGGACATGAAGATACAACAAAATCATGATGGATCAATTGCAATCAGTCAAGAGGATTATACGAGGAAAATCCTAGAAAAATTTGGGATGGCCGAGTCAAATGGAGTGTCTACCACAGTTGGACGCGAAGAAAGTGAAGACGGAGAAAAGTTTCGGCCAGGGTTCCTTATCGTGAGGCGGTGGGATCCTTGATATATCTGACTACAGCTACACGTCCAGATATCGCATTCGCGGTCAACAAAGCTGCTCGAGCCATGGAGAATCCTACAGTTCAAGACTGGAGTCAAGTGAAACGGATATTTCGATATTTAAAGAGCACAGTGAACCATGGAATCGTCTATAGGAAAGAGGACGTTTTGAATGTCTACAGTGATGCTGACTACGCCGGTGACAAGAGGACGAGACGTTCAACGACGGGAGTCATTTCGACCTACAATCATGGAGCTGTATCGTGGAGAAGTCAGTTACAGAAGTCTGTGTCAACATCGACAACTGAAGCTGAAATTGTGTCTGCAAGTGAAGGAGCAAAGGAGTTGATTTGGCTGAAGAGACTGTTTTCTGAATTACTGGGAACTGCTGACAAACCTCCTTCGCTTTACATCGACAATGCTGGTGCAGTTAAATTGGCTAAAAATCCGGAGTACCATCGAAAATCCAAGCATATTGAGGTACGACATTTCTATGTGAGGGAAAGATTTTTGGACGGAGACTTTGAGCTGGAGCACATCGACGGGACCAATCAATTAGCTGATCTTCTAACTAAACCTCTGGAGAGGGTCAGATTCGAGATGCTGCGTGAGAGGATTGGCGTGCAGAAGGTGACATCTTAGAGGCTGAAGAGTGTTCAATAGTTCATCGTGTTTATTTTTTATTATGTATTTGATTTTTCTTTGGAGGAAGTGTTAATATTTGAAAGAAAAATAGCACAGTAACGCCACCTGGTGAAATAGACATGTACAATAAAGAAGAAAACAAAAGACGAGTCAGTGCAAAGTCTGTGCGTGTTCACGTGACATGTGACAAGCGTCTCAAAAGATGATTTGTATTTTGTATTGTATTTCTCACTTGATAAATGAAGATTTACATTAAAACTAACAATATTACTGTTAAATAAAAAGAAAAAAATCTGCATCAAAGGATTATTGTGCCCATTGTATTAAAAGAGAGAGGAGAAAGAATGTGTCCTACAGACAAGTTGTCAATATTCTTGCAAATACTATATGCCCTTTAAACATAAATTTACATTGGTCTTTAACCTCACTCATTATCTCACAACATGTGTGTTTTGAAATGTGCACATTAAATGCTAAAATCTATCGTTTTAAAGTTAGGCAATGATGATATTGTTTCTTTGTTGAAGAAGGACTGGTGAAGTTCAAAACATGTGCTTATATATCCACCCCCTGTCATCTTTTTTTGGTGTGGCCTTCTGAGAGGCCGAGTACAGGTCTTTCTAATCAACGCCCGTGGGCGACCTGCGCACCGGAATGAGAGATGATTTAATGAAACTGGGCAAGGATGTGGAAGGAAGCGGCCGTAGCCTGTCAGAAGGTACCGTCCCAGCATTTGTCTAGAGTTGAAAATGGGAAACCACGGAAGACCATTTCAAGGATGGCGACGGTGGGGGTTCGAACCCACGTCCACCGAGTCAGCAGAGAGCTTGGGCCCATGACCGAACGCTACTCTTTAGCTGCTGGCATACCTACACCTAATTATTATTCTTTCAGAGGGATCGGTGATGTGATACAATGAATTGCTATAAAAATTGAAACAAGATTTCAGTGAACCGCCATCCAATACAATACCACCATTGAAATATTGCATAAATTTCAGTCGATGCGGTTCCACCTAGCCAATGCGCACAGCCGTCGTAACAGATGGCAACATCACAAGGAGCTGATAAAAAGATGAAATAAATGAATATGACCAAGCAGTTGGAATGAAGCGAGGTACCGTCCAGGCCATTGGGGGATGTTGAAAATGGTAAACCTGAAAAACAAAATCCAAAAACAGTCACCAGAAAGATAGGCCCCATGGCCTAGCACTGCACTTACATGATTGCAGCTACCAAATATGTAAAAACTTTACATTAAACTATATATAGTACACACACATGTACTGACAAAGTGCAATGCAAAGAAAAATGTATCTCCTTTAGAAATTACTACAACATTAACATACTGTTACACCAGATTATATATATTTCCAGAAATCTTTCACAGCACGTTTGCCAACCGTCCAACTCTGACTGTGGGTGTATTCCATCCCTCCCACCCTTGAGGGGGGCAATTCATAAGACAAGTAGGAAGCCTCAAAGAATAGCCAAGGTTGCTTCTTTTAGTCCCCTCGTACGATAGCCAGAGGATACCATGGGCTGCAGTGTTGAAGCCATCCAAAGAAATTATATTGTGGTGTTGATTCATTTCGGGGCTTTGCGACATTGTGGTCATGTGGCCCCGTGTACTTAGGTGTGTGTGTGGAATTTGTCTGATAACCGGTGTTATTGTGAAGGCTGTATTAGTGTGTGTAGTTGTAACTCAGATGATGATTAGGAAGGAGGTGGCTGTGGTCTTAATTGAGCATTCGCCAGGAATAGAAGCGGGGAAACCACAGAAAGCCACTTCCAGGATGGCTGAGGTGGGATTGGAACTCGCCTCGTCTCAGTTTTTACGCAACCCTCAGGCCAGAATTAAACTTCTTGGCAAAGTTGGGAATCGAACCCGGGCCTTAGCGGTGACAGCCAAGAGTACTAGCCACTACACAATGAGGCACAACAGAAGTTATGTATATGGTCAGTCACTGTGCATAGTTGATGTGCGACAAGTGGCAGTACAGTATACCTGATCAGGAAATTTGTATCCGGTTTACAATAGCAATGGCATCCACATTCACAGTTTGTAACGTGTTTTTCGAGGGGTTTTTATGCAACTGGCATAAGTCAGTAGGATGCCATTCTATATTTATTTACGCGGCAAATTGTTCAGCCAAGAGAATTTTTCATGTTAATTTATTATTATTATTAATTTATTATAATTATTATTAAGATATTTTCGGAGCATTTTATAAAAATTATAAGCATACAGATAGGTTTTCTATGTCTTAGAAAACGCTATCAAGCAAATTATTACGAACGACGATATCATAGAAAATTATGTGATTGCGGAATTTTACGGAGTTTTCGTCAGTTAGGGTATATCGAGAGACGTGACTCACTGGGAATTCAAGTACACGCTTAATCTTGTCGGAAAGCATGACGCAATCCTGGGTCGCAGCGTCCAGGAAAGGCGAATAGTTGGAACGGAACCCTCCCGCCGAGTGTAATGACCCAGAGAAGGGGAGTATAGCGCGTGGGGTGCAGCCAATCAGTGGAGACCACGCAAGCTAGAAGTCGGCTGAAGAGTGGGGGAGCCAACGTGTGCATATATCGTTCGGCGCGGCGTGGAACGAGGACAATCTGTGAAATACTAGACGAGTATGGGTGCGCGTGCGAGTGGCTCCGATGTTCGGTGGAGTTAGCAACAATCTGTATAGAATTTAACGAGTACGGTTGTACGCGGGAATCGCTCCGATATTCCGTGGATTGGAGGACTAACTTTTGTAAAACTTAACCAGTGCGGTTGTACGAGTGTTTGGGTCCGAGGTACGGACCATAGAATTATCTAATCTACCAGAATCTCATCAAACATCGACGAAGATGACGACATCCAGGAGACTGTGGGAAGCTCACAGCATCATCCAGTACGAGGGAAAGGCTTCGGGCATTTCCAGTGGTAAGCGCTAATGACGCAGAATTACGCAATCTCTCATTTCTCTTGGTTTTATATTTCATATTTCAGTAACTTCATAGCTTGGGAATAAGAGTAAAATCAATAATTTATCAGACTCCGTTTTCACGTAATTTTCTATCGGTAATATTCAAATCACAACGCTCCAATTTAAATTTTATACTTATTATTATTATTAATTTTGCTATACTTGTTTTATATAATAAATTCATTTCTTTTACAATGCAATCTTTGCTTTCAGTAGGTAGCATTAGATATAGACCAATTCCTTCTCCTGATACAATTGTTTGTTGGGTTAATGATCAAATCATACCACGATCTGAGTGAATAGAGTCTTGAATGTGTTCTGCCAGAGCTAGACGTTGTTAAATACAAATTTAGATTTCAACATTGCGTTGAGGTCTTGGCGCCCATTAAAACAACATAGCTTAGGCAAAGGTAAACAGTTACATTTCTCACCCAACAGTTAGGGGCTAGCAAAACGTTTCAAGTTGTTCCAATTAAGACTTTTCTACCTCTGAAGGGACAAAGCTCCAGAGGCATTTCGTAATAATAGCAAGTCTATGAATTCATCACTACAAGTCCAGATATTACAACCCATCAAACAGCAAGGCATTTGGGAGGAGGGAGTTATGTACACGATTATTCGGGCTCTGCTTATAACTTATCACACTCCAAACAGTCACAAGCCATTTTTTGGCTCTATGTTAACCTATCTACTGATAGGGGTAGATGACCTCGTAGTTCTGCCCCTTAAAACCTTAATAACTACCTAACTGACTGATAATAGCCTAACTACAGGGATGAACAGACACAAATGTGCATCACAGATAAAGGTGACTAAAATGGACATTACTATACCTGGTTTATACAAAGGATTTGTATAAAACTACTACCATACGGTAATCCAAGGGAAATCTACACAGATGGCTACGCTGGTTAGATGTCGCCAACACAATTGAGAGCAGTACACGACCTTCTTGCCAGCATGGTAATTCTGCAATAAAGTAACAGACTATTCATCATAGACAACAGCTGAAACAAAAGTTTGAGAAATAATGAGAATGTAGGCTACATGTAGAGAATAAAGAGGATGTTCATCCTTCCCCTAAATATAATGCACACCGTTAATCCCAATAGAAAAAGTCTACTGGTATGTGTTAACACATTTTCAATATATATAAGTTAATAATTTCTCATTCATACGCGGGCAGATTTTCTAAACTTCTAGCCGATGGCTGGATTACGAGCAACACACATCACATCCATCATTACTTCTCAAATATGGAAGAGCTTAAGATCAGTTAACCTATACAGGATCTCATTATGTCCCTATTATTATAAATTTAGCACGACCAAAAACAGAACTTAATTCACACACAATCAACCAACAATATACTGTCATTTTATCGACTGAACCTTTATGTAAATCACCAAATGTCGAGATGTAATAATTATCTTGATTTGCGAACTCCTGATCACATATTTCAATGACTTATTAAATAAGGAAACAGGGTCAGAAATTTATGAACTAGAAAATGTAAATGATAAATTTAATGCATTTAACAGTACCCTAAAACACTATTTTGAAATAGCATTCCCCGTTAAACGAAGAACTGTTCAAAATAACAAAACTAGCAATTGGATAACAACAGGGATTATAAATTCATGTCAAAGAAAGAAATTTCTACACAAATTATATAAACAATACCACACAACACCTGAATTCAATTTATACTACAAAAAATACACTAGCATATTAAATAAAGTAATAAGACTAGCAAAGAAAATGCATAATGATAATTTTATTTCCCAATCATCTAATAAAAACAGGGCTATGTGGTCCGTGATAAAGAAAGAAACTGGAAAGTCTGCTAAAATACAAAGGAACATTACACTGACCAGAAATAATAAAGTGATTAATAATCCAGAGGAAATAGCAAACACTTTTAATGACTATTTTCTGGAAATTCCACAAAAATTATTAAATAAATCACAGGTAAATACACTAAATTCTAATAATAAAATAAATATATGCAGTGATTCTTTATTTATAAATCATGTCACAAGTGAAGAGGTAAGAATAGTTATAAAAGAGCTAAAATAAATTCTGTGCTGGCATTGATGGCATTCCGGATGCAATTTTAAAGAAATGTGCAGAACATATAATAAATCCACTTACGCGCTTAATAAACTGTTCAATTCTCTCAGAAACTTACCCGGATATTTTGAAGTTATCAAAAGTAATTCCAGTTCACAAAAACGGTTCAAAAGATGAATTGATAACTATCTTCCTATTACCTTACCAACTGGTATTGCTAAAATTGTGGAAAAAATTATGTATAAGAGACTGATAAGTTTCATAGAAACAAATAAAATATTATCAAACTCACAACATGGATTCAGAACGGAAAAATCTACACAGACAGCAATTTACGAATGTAGTAATTGTATACTGAAATTAATTGACAATAAGGAACATGTAACTGGCCTATTCTTGGATTTATCGAAAGCATTTGATGTTGTTGACCATAAAATCCTCCTTACCAAACTAAATCAATATGGTATTAGAGGTCTAGCTAATAAATGGATAGAGTCTTACTTAACAAGGCGTAAACAAATAGTAAGCTTGAGACACAAGGATGATGGAACCAAATTACTTCATGAAACATTGTCCAATGAGGGAATTATTGAATTTGGAGTACCCCAGGGATCGGTTTTGGGCCCACTACTCTTTCTTCTATATATCAATGATATAACACAGAACGTTCAATCACATAAGGAAATTTTGTTTGCGGACGATACAACACTCGTAATAAAAGGTGAAACTAAACAGGTCATACAGCAGTCTGCTGACTCCGTTACAGGAGAGTTAACCAAATGGTCACAAGATAATCGCCTCATAATAAACTATAAAAAAACAGTATGTCTAAATTTCCACACTATACAGAATAGGAATCCTGCGTAACCCAATATAACATTAAATGGTCATCAAATAGAAAATAAATCAGAAACAAAGTTTTTCGGACTACGGATACAACAAGACTTGAAATGGAATAAACATATACAATGTCTGAATACTAAACTGAACTCGATGTGCTTTGCGTTACGTATTTTGAAAACCTGCACTAGCATGCACACATTAAGAAATACTTATTTTGCTTATTTCCATTCATAGTTAAGATATGGGATCATATTTTGGGGTATGTCGCCAGATGTACTAAGCACGTTTAGGATACAAAGAGGGCGATTAGAATTATGGCAAATGTAAACTCTAGAGAATCATGTAGACCTCTGTTTAAAGATTTAAACATTCTCCCACTGCCCTGCATATATATCTTTGAAAGTATTATGTTTTTTTAAAATAATTTAATGAATAAAGATGTTTTTCTTAAAACAAACATTGATGTTCATAGGCATAACACAAGTCAAAATCAAAACATTCATATTTCACACACACACACACACACAAGCATATATCAAAAAGGAACTTTTCACACTGGAGTTAAATTATACAATAAACTACCCCAGTATATAAAACTGGCCCCAAAAATAAAAACCTTTGATAGAATGTGGAAAGCTTATCTGCAGTGCCATTGTTTTTACTTAGTAGTTGAATATCTTAGCGTATAGGAGCGATGAAATCTATAATTATATTTTACTTTTTTAATTTAATTGTAATACCTAGCTGTATGTTGTTGTATTTATAGAATTAAGTTTTCATATTATGATAATAGAGTGATGTGTAAATAGTTTTGCAATAAGATTGTATCTCTTAAGATTTGCTATTATAAGAAGTTAAATAGTTATAATATTAGTAATATATACCTGTTAGTTCTTTTATTTTGTTGTTTGTTTGAGTCTTCAGTATTTTGACTGGTTTGATGCAGCTCTCCATGCCTCCCTGGCCTGAGCTAATCGTTTCATCTCTACATAGCTCCGACACCCTACATCGGAGGCAATCTGTTTAACATATTCTAACCTTGGTCTACCCCTACAGTTTTTGTCCTCGACCCTTCCTTCCATAACTAAGCTTGCTATTCCTGGGTGTCTCAGTATGTGTCCTACCAACCTATCTCTTCTCTTCATTAGCAGTCGCCAGAAACATCTCTCCTCTCCCACTCGTCTTAATACCTCTTTGTTTGTAACCCTATCTACCCATCTGATCTTCATCATTCTCCTGTAACACCACATTTCAAATGCTTCAATTCTCCTCTTTTCTGCTGCACCAATAGTCCAAGTTTCACTTCCATAGAGCGCCACGCTCCAGACAAAGGCTTTCAAAAATGACTTCCTAATACCTAAATCTATATTCGATGTCAGCAGATTCCTTTTTTGTAGAAATGCTTTCTTTGCCTGAGCCAACCTACTTTTAATATCCTCTTTGCTTCGTCCATCACTGGTTATTCTGCTTCCTAAGTAACAGAAGTCTCCTACTTCCTTCAGCTTTTCACCTGCCAATTTGATCTCCATAGAGGTTTCTGATTTATTTCGGCTGCATTCCAGTATTTTTGTTTTGCATTTATTTATTTTCATCATGAATTCTTTCCGTAAGACGGAGTCCATACCATTCAAAAACTCATTCAAATCCTCAGGCTTGTCGGCCAAGATGACGATGTCATCAGCAAATCTCAGAGTTGAAATTATTTCTCCTTGAATCTTCACTCCCACTTTAAATTTTTCTCTAATTTCCTTCATTGCTTGTTCAATGTAAATATTGAAAAGTATGGGTGATAAGTTGCAGCCTTGCCTTACACCTTTCTGAATACCAGCTTCTCTCTCATGTCCTTCAACTCGAATGACTGCTGTCTGGTTTCTGTACAGATTGTATATCACCCTCCTATCCCTGTACTTTATTCCAATTGATTTCAAAATGTCAAACAATTTAGTCCAATCAACGTTATCAAAAGCCTTTTCTAAGTCTACAAAAGCCATGAACGTTCTCTTATCTTTCCTTATTCTACCTTCTAAAATCAGCCTAAGACTTAGTACAGCTTCCCTTGTTCCTACATTTCTCCTGAAACCAAACTGGTCTTCACCCAACTCCGTTTCTATCTGGCTTTCAATCCTCTTGTAAATTATTCTAGACAGGATCTTTGAAGCATGAGTAATCAAGCTGATTGTACGGTAATCTTCACATCTGTCAGCTGCCACTTTCTTTGGTATAGGGATGATTACATTCTTCTTGAAATCAGGGGGTACCTCACCTGTCTCATAAATCCTACACACCAAGTGAAATAACCTGATCAGACCTTCATCTCCTATGCAGCGTAGCAACTCAATCGGTATATCATCTATGCCTGGTGCTTTGTTCCTGCTTAAGTCTTTCAAAGCTCTATCAAATTCTGATCTCAATATTAAATCTCCTTTCGCATCCTCATCAATTTCCTCCTCCCTTTCCATTACATGATTCTCAATCTCCTTTCCCTTATACAAACTCTCTATGTAAGCTTTCCATCTCTCAACCTTTTTTTTCCCTACCTGTTAGAGGCTTTCCATTTGTGTCCTTATTATTACAGCACTTAGTCTTCTTTTCCCCAAAAGTATTCTTAATCCTTCGATAAGCTGTGTCTACTTTTCCCAATTTCAGACAGTTTTCTATACCTGCACATTGCTCTTTCAACCATTCTTCTCTCGCTTCCTTGCACTTCTTGTTAACCTCATTTCTCAGACGTCTGTATTCTGCTTTCCCCTTTTCACCTCTTAGATTCAAATTCTGACGTGTCCTATATCAAAAATGTATTGAATTCATTTATTTGATATCTATCATGTATCCATTCACCGTCCATGATCACGTTGCCATAGAAATATAAATTTCCAAAGGACCAACAAAATGAACGGAAAGCCCCTAAAATCTAGTGACAAACAGGCAAACAAGGTTGGTGACAAAACTGTTACTGAGTTCGGGCCCAAACGAAAGAATAATTATTTTACGGACGGAGAAAGTACTATGGACTTTCTTAGGCCTGGCTGCACCCATTAATGAGCTACCAAGAAATAAGTGCGCCCGGCAAGTTCGTGTTGTGGAATTCGGCACCCCAATTACGGTTTTAAAACTGTGTTTTATTAGAGATTATTTTGGTTGCTCTGACCTTGTTTTTATCGTAATAATCAGATTTATAAAAGTTATAGTGGTGTTTTGTATATGGCTCGTTATTAAATATTTTTTCACTGACTAAAATGGAACTAAAGAGCTCTTTCACAAAATTATTTCGGTAGACTTTGTGATTTTGAAGTGTTAGTTTGCCTGCCAATCTGGATGCCAGTCTTCTGACTAAAGTTGAAATGAATGTATCTGATGATGCCGATTCTGAGGAAAGTTGGGTACAGAAGGGAGTGGGAGATAACAAAGCTAGAAGAACTGGGGAGAGACTAACACCCAAGAAGCAAGAGGAATCTGGAGGTAGAGGGTGCCATAGACAGGCAACAGGAGCAGATGAGGTATTCCAACATGGAGAGGGGCTTGAAAGACAGACTTTGGGGGAATCTGAACCTAGCCCGAGGAGGCAGCGGAGACAAAGAAGGCAACGGAGACAGATATTAACAATGAGGGCGGACAATGAAATCAGCAGAGCTGAGAGAGGCCAAGGTGATGGAGGAAGTAGGAGACATTGGGGCCATGTGGCTAACGAGGAACTGAAGAGGGAAAGATTGTTTCACAGACGGCAGGTCTCAAAGTCGGAAGAAGAAGATGGAGATGAGTGTGTAGATTACCAGAGCAACATCGTAGGAGTAGAAACTAACAACATGGGTAAAACCGAAGCAGAAACCTTGTTTGCCAGACGCCAGATTCCAAAACTAGGAGAAGGTAAAGAATACAGATATAGACTACACCACCGATACAATTTGGAAAGGGACGATGAAGAAGATGAAAAAGAGGAAACAGCATATGAAGATGTCCTTGACAGGCAGCGGAGTATGAAATCAATAGAGAGACATCAAAAACTAATTGCAGCAGGAGGTTTTGTAGCTAGTCCTCTGACACATGATGGGCATGAGAGAGAAAAGATTGCCAAAAGAAGTCCTAATATACATCAGACCCAACACAAGGAACAGAACATTCCAATGAGGTATGAGCACATTCTTAGAAGACGTGATAGAAGAAAATCAATAGAAGTGCATGAAGATATATCTAGCAGCCTTGGTAAAAGGAAGACTACTGAAGAATACGATAGTACTAGCAGATACAGTAAGAGAAAGTCTACAAGTGAATATGAAGAGAGTCCAAGCAGACACGGAACAAAATCTGAAGGAGAATATGAAGATAAAGCTACCAGACGTCAGAGACTGGCTACAGAAGACTATGAAGCTGGTCCTAGCAGACACCATAGAAGGATGTCTAGAGAACTATATGGTGATAAGTTTAGTCCTAGTGAACACAGTAAAAGAAAGTCTATAGAATATGAAGATATTCCCAGCAGACACCAAAGAAAGTCTGCAGAGGAATTTGAAGATGGCTTTGGCAGATGTCACCGAAGGAAGTCTTTAGAAGAATACGAATCCTTTTGTAAAGGAGATGAGAGAAAATCACGTTTTCCTGTTGATAAGTCTGACAGCCTCGAAAGGGCAGTTGATAGTCCTGTCAGGTATCAAAGAAAAAAGGTGCTTGAAGAAATACATTCTGAAAAGAGATCTAAGCCAGTAGACCGTAGTTGGGGTCAATCTAACCAATATGATAAAGAATTTGGTGGGCTGCGCAAACATTTTCGCAAAGGGTCTACTCCAGGAATGGAAGGGGATGCCCCGTCCTACAAATGGGAAACGCCCGGAAGCAATCTATTCCATAATGTTCTGATAGATTTGCAGGATGACATTGAAGAAGCAGCACACTCATCAGATGGAAGCATATTATCCGGTAATTATTTTGAAAATACATTGATATGTACTGTAGCTATGAATAATTAAGATTACAATATGGTTCTATAGTGAAGCCATGCTGGTATAAGTTAAAACTTAGCTTATGGAATGGATAGTAGAATCGTTGCCGATTCCACCCAGTGATAACGGGATACAAATTCTTTATACTATAACACGCTTCTCATGGCGGGAGTTTGGAGATAGGTCGCAGTATGTCAACGTCATGGACAACACTTTAGGATAAACTCTAAACCCAGACAAAAGTTAGCGATAAAAACACTGTTAGGAAAAAGTGTGTGATGCAACTTATTCTCGACATATGTAAGTCACGTAGATACAACAATATGTATTTTTCCAAGCAAGCAACATTTTCAAATTATGGAAGTATTAGAAGTCATTTTTCACTGTTGTAGGTGGGAAAACTATTATTTAAACACCCTAACCTTAAAGAAATATTACCTGAATTATTTATCACTAAAATAACACACTTAATTATAACAAGAAATGGGGGGGGGTATTTTATTGGATGACATGTTTGGATCGTCACTCGATCATCATCAGATCCAGTGTACATTCATACCTGAAGTTTGTCAGAATAATAAGTTAATAAATTACAGGTTGTCGTACATAAACTAGCCTATATTAATAATAACGCAACAATTATAGTAGTGCTTCAGACCAACTGAACAATAATATCTTTAGATAAAGATTGTATCATATAAGCTTATTTACATAAGAGTAATACAAAACCATCGTACCTTATCTAAGCCTAAGTGAACATAAGTGTACATAAAGTTTGTTACTTTAGTTATAAATATTTAACATAATATTTCTTTCTGATTAGGGCATTTAAATACTGGTTTTCCCACGTAATGTAATTGGACACAATTTGTGTTGACCGACTGAAAAGCTTTCTATAACATTTTCAAAATATAACATTATGTTAGGCCTTCATACTTCTTATATACAAGTCAATTTTATACTGTGATTCGTACATGCCGAGGGGAAATTTTAGTTTAGTCGACAACATGTGTATGTTTGATGTAGTGCCTAAATTTGTTCCTGCCATTATAATTTTTTTAATATTGGTGTGGGGTTTAAAACTGTGTTTGGTCACATATGTGTTCATGTGTGTGAGGTTTGGTGGTGAATCACCAGTTTATGTATTAACCCAGTAGCCACCATTGGTTCTGCACAGACAGTGGTCTAACCCAGTAGCGACCAATGGTTCTGCCCAGACAGTGGCATAACCAAGCAGCAACCAATGGTTTTGCCCAGCCAGTGGTCTAACCCAGTAGCAACCAATGGTTCTGCCCAGCCAGTGGTCTAACCCAGTAGCAACCAATGGTTCTGCCCAGACATTGGTCTAACCCAGTAACGACCAATGGTTCTGCCCAGACAGTGGTCTAACCCAGTAGCAACCAATGGTATTGCCCGGACAGTGGTCTAACCCAGTAACGACCAATGGTTCTGCCCAGACAGTGGTCTAACCCAGTAGCAATCGATGCCCAGACAGTGGTCTAACCCAGTAGCAATCGATGGTTCTGCCCAGACATTGGTCTAACCCATTAGTAACCAATAGTTCTGCCCAGACAGTGGTCTCATCCAGCAGGTGTCATGTAGTAAACGGCAAGTTTTTATAATTTTTCACACATCACTCCAAAAGTTATTTCTCTACTTACTTTGCCACGGATAATGAGGCTAACTGCATTCAGGAAACATCACAGCCTACTGTATGCACTTCCATAGAGAAATTATGAACTTTTGCCGTAGTAAACTAATGAACGCATTAGTTGCAATGTTGGAAAATGCAATGCTGCGAAACTCACTTCACCGCACTCTCCTGAAGTCACTGTCTGGACGAAACCATTAGTTGCTGCCAGGTTAGATCACTGTCTGGGCAAAAACATTGATCGCTACTGGGATAGACCACGATCTGGGCAAAACCATTGGTCACTTCTGGGTTAGACCTCTGTTTGGATGAAACAATATGTGGTTGCTACTGGGCGAAAATTAATTTTTATAGCACAAGCAAGGGTTCTTGGGTTGAGTTCCAGGTTAGGGCATGTTTTTGTAATAAAAGCCTTACAGTAACACTGCACTAGCTCAGCATACCCAACTTTCACCACCACACCTCTGTTAATTTGCAACAATACAAAGCTGCTCCGTGATTAGTAACCGCAGAGTGCTGCAATTTCAATCTCGCACCAAATGCAATAATGTTTGCACTACTCAAAAAATGTATTAACAACTCCTAACGTCAGAAAGTTCAACTCCGTCCTCTCGGTCATATTACCCATTCCTTTAGTAATTTTTGAGATTATCATGGCAACTCACCCCATATACTACACAAGTTCTGACAGTGGCTTAGTGTAACCTTTCAATTGAGTTGAGCAACTAAAAGTAATTTATAAACATTCGTAACTTGCCACCGAACCATTAAAGATCCAGAGTAGTGCATCCCCCCCCCCCCCCCCCCCTTTTCGTAACTTTTCACAAGGTAGATTATTGTAAATTTATCATTTATGATTTACTTACCTTTCTGGGAGTAGTTACAAGTTGATTTCAATTTCAATTGCCACTGCTGCACCGGAAATAATTGTTTTTTTTTTTACATACATATAGCATTTTTGATCGTGTTCATTTTACTCCTGACGTCATGTTGGACAGTACGCCATAACCTATGTGACACGTTGCCAACATGTCCGATACAAAAATCCGGGCAGCTAGCGGGGCACGGTTCTCACAAAACCATTGGTCTGGGCGGGTTAGGTTTTAACCATTGTCAAAACCATTGGTCTGGGCGGGTTAGGTTGTAACCATTGTCAAAACCATTGGTCTGGGCGAAATAGTACCAAATGCGTGGGGTTGGCATTATTGACTCAGTGAGGAAGATGGCCGTCAAGAGCTGCAATTTCAACTATATAAGTCGTGATCTTATTTGGGACGGCTGGGTGGTTCTATGACAGCGGAGGAGTGAACATCTATTACTATATCATTTCCAGATACCATTACTACAGGTATTTTGGCTAATTTCTGTAGTTAAATTTTTTTATAGAAAGGTTCACCTACTCTGGAGCGCCACCCCAGCATTAAAAAAGTATATATCAGAGTTAACATAATAGCTGTTTGGGACACTATAGGTAACGCCCTGCGCGGATGCAGGTATCCGCAAATATTTTCGCCACGCGGATATAGTTTGCATGGCTGTGCGGATAGCGGATAAACTGTGGATAATGTTTCGAGTAAATTAGCGGATAGTATTAAGAATACAAACTTACGATAATATTACATATTTGATAAGCCAATCTACAGCTTCATGCTTAAAAGAGGAATTCTCTTATAGCGTATTGCGTACGGAATATTCAGGGTATTGCACTTACAGGTGAACCTGACTTATACGTATATCAAGGGGAAGAAAAAAAAAACTACTCATAACTCAGAATTACTTAGAAATCAGACTTGCACAACACATTACATATTTACTGAAAAACCAATGGAATAGACCTACATGTGTAAATCCTAGCAAACAATACATACATTAAGACAGAAAATATAGTACTGTATTATTTTGAACTTGGTCCAGCCTTAAAGAAATCAGATAGTTTGGCTTGTTTCACTTTTCTTGCATTAAGAGTATAAACCTCCTTTTACAAACGTAGTAATGAATTCAAAGAAGCCTCCGTGGCTTAGGCGGCAGCACGCCGGCCTCTCACCGCTGGGTCCGTGGTTCAAATCCCGGTCACTCCATGTGAGATCTGTGCTGGACAAAACGGAGGCAGACAGGTTTTTCTCCGGGTACTCCGGTTTTCCCTGTCAAAATTTCATTCCAGCAACACTCTCCACTATCATTTAATTTCATCTGTCATTCATTTAATCATTGCCCTAGAGGAGTGCGTCAGGCCTCGGCAGCCGGCACAGTTCATATCCTCGCCGCTAGATGGGGGCTTCATTCATTCCATTCCTGACCCGGTCGGAGACTGGAAGCAGGCTGTGGATTTTAGTTAGTAATGAATTCAAAGCATTTTCACTACAACTTTTCGCACTGATGTAACGCCTACACACATCGATTGCACTTAACACTTCACTTAGTTCAGGTATTTCACGATTCAAGTCGTCATCTCCATCACTGTCACTATCGCTTGTAGCCGGTCCGTCACCACCGCGTTGTTGGCATACATCAGCAATACTCTCTTCATCCCGTTGTACCCCACATACAGCCAGATTATCATCGAAATGCACAAAAGTATCGAAATCTGCACCCTCCGGTAGCGATAGCTCATTGT
Organism: Meconema thalassinum; assembly: GCA_946902985.2. NCBI lineage: Eukaryota > Metazoa > Arthropoda > Insecta > Orthoptera > Tettigoniidae > Meconema > Meconema thalassinum. The sequence continues at coordinate 875,801,754 of OX336389.2, read as the reverse complement.
CAGACATAATTTCGTCCCCATAATCATCATTAGAGGCAGCCTCTTCAAGAAAGACACCAGCTTTGCAGAAACAGTTGCTGATTGTGGAGGATGACACCTGCTTCCAGGCAGCCGAAATAAAGTCCATGGCTTGTAGTAAATTAATGGAGAGAGTTTCATTTCCTGCATCACTCAGTGTTATTAAATGTTGAACCAGCATTCTTTTATAATGCACTTTGAAATTTGCAATGATGCCCAAATCAAGTGGTTGTAGAACACTGGTACAGTTAGGAGGGAAAAGTTCCACTCGGACATTCTCCAGAACGATTTGAGGTGGATGTGCTGCACATCTATCCATAAGAAGAAGGATTTTCTTCTGTTTCTTTTTCATTTTAATGTCCAGTTTTTTCAACCACTGTTCCATTAGAAGCATAGTCGTCCGAGAATTTCTGTTGGATTCATATTCCGTAGGTTTTGTTTTCGCACCCTTAAAACACCTCGGATTCTTCGATTTTCCTATCACATGTGGAGGAAGTTTGTCCGATCCATCTGCATTGTTGGCAAGAAGAACTGATACGCGAATTTTACTTTTCTTCCCTCCATGGCAGGAGTCACCTTTTTCAGCTAATGTTTTATTAGGGAGGAGACTGTAGAATAAGCCGGTCTCATCACAATTGTAGATGTTTGTAGGCTGGTAATCGCTTATGATACCCGGCAGAACCTCTTCTTTCCATTGTTGCACCGTGACGTCGTCCACAGCTTTTGAGTCACCGCAAATTGTTCTCCCTGTGATTCCACGGCGATCTTTAACCCTGGAGAGGGCGCGAAAGAATAATCACGTGAGGAGGTGCGCACGGTGTTTTCGACCGGGTCGCGAAAAAATAACACAAATGACGCAAAAACTATTTTTATTGTTACAAAACAAGTAAATAATAATGAACCAACTTATAAATAATGCTCAAAGTCACTTAAACAATAAAAGATTAACTGAAAAATAAAAGTAAAACTTAACTCATAAATACGCATACGTCATGGGGCGCGCCAGAAGGTTTAGACCGGGTCCGTTAAACAATGCACTCTGGCTGAAACTGAGGAGCGGGAGGGGTGAACTGTTTACGCACACCGACAGTGGACGAGTCCAATGTAAGGTACTGAGGGGATGGAAACTTTCCCACTAGATTAACTGAAAAATAAAAGTAAAACTTAACTCTTAAACACACATACGTCATGGGGCGCGCCAGAAGGTTTAGACCGGGTCTGTTCAACAATGCACTCTGACTGAAACTGAGGAGCGGGAGGGGTGAACTGTTTACGCACATTGACAGTGGACGAGTCCAATGTAAGGTACTGAGGGGATGGAAACTAACGGCCCACTACGTTAAGAACTATAAACATTTATCTCTGCACCCGGTCGAAAAGACCGTGACGCGCCCCCTCCAGGGTTAAATCCTTGCAACCATCCTGACGAATCCTTGAAATCAGCAGTGATACTCATTATTTTAGCTAAATCTCTCGTCTTTGCCTTCAGCATGTCGCCACTAATTGGTAGAGCTGCAGCCTGCTTTTGCTGGAACCATGTGAAAAGTGCTTTCTCCAAATCTACGTACCTCCCTTCTTGCTGACGGCTGCGCTTTGCTGATTTCGAACCCAGTTTTAAAAACTCGTCCAAAATAGCGTTTTTTTTACTGATGACTGTACATAGCGTGGTATAAGCAATCCCTAAGCCTGAAGCAATTTCAGTTTTAGTTTTGTGCGGATTAGCGTCCACTTCTCGTATGAATGTTACTTTCTCATGAAGTGTATAAGTTTTCCTTTTTGTGTTCTCCATGGCTAATCGAAAGCAACTGAATGATAAAACTACTGTTCAACAGTACACACCAGATACCGGCACCGAGGACATTTTACTTGTCCATTGTTCCCACGAAAGAAATTCTCATATCAATCAAAACACAGAGTTTTGCAGTGACATTTTAGACCCTTACTTACTGGCGGCGTAACAATGGCCAACCGAGCGAGTTCCCTTCGATCTTTATCTCTCTCCTCCTCTAGCTGCGTCGTTTTTGACCTTCACAATGCCGCTAAAGATTAAGTTACCAGCTGAGTCGGCGGTTTCATCGCGGAAACAAAAGAAAATAAATTTGTTTGAATATGAGAATTGTTTTCGTGTGAACAATCTAGAGCATGTCCCACATGAGACAGAAACTCTGTGTTCTGTTTCAGCACCGAAACCTGACCGCTCTGTCTACGCCGACAAAGAGGAAACTACATAAATACAGTACTGTAGTTTCTTTTATAACAACAAGTGCTCATTAAATTACAATCAGGCTACGCAAAACTCAGATGTATTTCACTGACATTTCATACGTATAACAGCGAATTACGTATAAATGGATTACGTATAAATAAGGTTAAATTAACACGCTTTTAAATTACATTATGCCGGGACCTAATAGAAATTACGTACAAATACGAAATACGCAGAACAGAGGTATTTGTATTGTATTTGTATTTGTATTTTTTATTCATCCATTCAATCATATAATGTACATTGTACAATGATATAGGACACGTCAATTCACAAATTATACTAATACTAATTTACAATCACAATAATAATATGGGCCTACACAAGGATAACCTTACATCATTTAGTCCTATGAATACATAAACATAACTATTGATATTCTAAAAACTCTTTAACTGAGTAGAAGCAGTGCTCCAGCAAGAACTCTTTAGTTTTTATTTTGAACTTTATGTAATTTGCTGTACTTTTAATATTATTTGGCAAATGATTATACAGCGTTATAGCTGCATGGAATACACCATTTTTACATAGTGTTGTATTTGCAGCATGTACATGAAGATTGTTCTTTTGTCTGGTCTGGTAGTTATGTATATTTGAATTCATCTCAAAGATATCCTCATTTCCTAAGCTTTGTTTGACAAATAATAGAAGTTCAAAGATGTAAATACATGGTAAAGGTAAAATTTTCAGTTGTTTAAACAGAGGCTTACATGTATGCAATCTAGTAGTTCCTTTCATTGTTCTAATTATTCTTTTCTGGATAATAAAGATTTGGTGAGCAGCAGGTGAATTTCCCCAAAATATGATTCCATATTTCATAAGCGAATAGCAATAAGCAAAATAAGTACTAAGAACAGTTCTCCAGCTAGTCGATTGTCTTAATACTCTCAATGCATAACAACTTGAGCTTAGTTTCTTGGCAAGTTTAGTGGTATGCGAGTTCCATTTTAGGTCATCCTGCAACCAAAGGCCTAAGAATTTAGTAGAAGAGGCGTTACCAATTTTAAGGTCATTTAAGATTATGGAGGGAGAATTAATACTTTTATTCTGAGCTGTGTGAAAGTTAAGAACCACTGTTTTACTAGTGTTGATAAGGAATCCATTATTGTTGAACCATAAGGACAGCTGACCTGTTACTTCCTCTACTGATTTTTGAAGTTCAGTGTCATTTTCACCCCTCATCAAAACACTTGTATCATCTGCGAATAGTACAGTTTTAAATGCAGATATCTGAGATGGCAAGTCATTTACGTAAAGGAGAAAAAGTAGTGGCCCTAGAACGGACCCCTGCGGAATGCCATACTTCAAAAACATAGGATCTGAGTGGTAATATTTAAATATGTTTGTGGTATTTTCTAAACTTTTTTGTTCGACGATCTGTTGGCGATTATTTAAATATGACTGAAACCACTTACTAGCGATACCCCTGATACCATTATTGATGGAGTTTATCAATTAGTATCTGATGATTTATCACATCAAAAGCTTTAGACAGGTCCAAAAACAGGCCACATACTCTCTTCCTTTCATCAAGTGACTCAAAAGCAGGATTTAAAAATTCATAAATTGCGGACATTGTTGATTTTCCTTCTCTAAAGCCATGTTGAGAGTCAGTTAACAATTTATATTTGTTTATGAAGCTAATTAGACGGTTGTACATTATCTTCTCTAAAATTTTTGAAAATATCGACAATAAAGAAATAGGTCTATAATTGGTTACGTTTTCTCTATCTCCCCCTTTAAATAATGGAATTACTTTTGCAATTTTAAAGATATCTGGAAATATTCCTGACATGAGAGATTGGTTACAGAGGTGTGTTAAGGGGGTAATTATATTTTGGATACATTTTTTAATTAGTATATCAGGAATGTTATCAACTCCTGAGCAATGTTTATTCTGTAGGTTCTTTACAATATTGAGGATTTCTGCTTCTGTAACATTTTCAACAAACATTGATTTTCCATTAAATGTTATATTCGCGAGTGTTGATTTTATTGCTTGTATATTGTTTACATTTAGTAGTTTTTCAGCTATGGTAGCAAAATGCTCATTAAAAATTCTTGAGACATTTTGTGGGTCATTGATCTTCTTGGAGTCTTCTGATAACGTTATGTTATTTACTGCCGGTTTTGTTTGCCTGGTTTCATTTTTTATGATATTCCACATAGCCTTAGTTTTATTTTTAGATTCCAGGATATAATTATCATTTGACATTCTCTTTGCTAATTTTATAACTTTGTTAAGTATGGTCTTATAGGTCTTGAAATACATGTTAAATTCATTGGAGGTTTCGTGCGTACTTTGAAAATCGTGGAGGAAACGCTTTCTTTTGCATGAAGTAATTATTCCAAGAGTAAGCCATTGTTTTGATGGAGAAGAAACTTTCAGTCTGATACTCTTCAAAGGAAATGCAATATCAAAATAATACAGGAAAATATTAATGAATTCCTGGAATTTTTTGTTTGTATCTATTGACTTGTACACACCTTCCCAAGTTTCTCCTTTTAACAAGTTGTTGAAATAGTTTATATTGTGCTGACTAAAGCTTCGACATTTATCAAACTGAGCATTGTAAACTGGGTTTGAAATATTTAGAGTTATTATTTGAGCTCGGTGGTCACTGAAACCTGTGTTGATTACTTCGAGAGAGTTGCAGTTCACATTGTCATTAATTATTATCTGGTCAAGTGTGGTTGCACTAGTTTTTGTTATTCTTGTGGGTACTGTTACTGTGTGAATTAGATGATGGGAGCTTAACAAATTTAGCAATTCCCTTCTCTCCGTACTTTCCTCTAAAAAGTTAATATTGAAATCTCCACAAAGAACTATTTTTTTATTAAATTTATTTATTTTATTTATTATCACTTCTAGTTTATTCAGAAATAACTTTGCACTATTTCCTGGTGAACGATATATACAGATAAGAATTAAATTTTCTTTTGGGATAGAAATAGCTGTTGCCTCAAAATGTTTATCTATGCATAAGTCATCGGGAATTGGTATAGGCTTAAATTCTATGTTTCCTTTGATATAGATACATACACCTCCATGCTCTGATGTTGATCTACAGTAGTAGCTAGCTAAAGTAAACCCTGGTATGACAGCATGATTGATTTGTTCAGGTTTCATCCAGTGTTCAGACAAGCACAGGATGTGGATATCTTTGAGTGATGTTTGTAGAAGCATATCGATATGAACTAGTTTATTATTAAGTGACTGTACATTTTGGTGAAATATTCTGATTGAGGAACTCTGTGCATTTGTACTGTTGTTAAGCTTGGGGATTATAGTTCTTGCAGGAGCACTTACCTCTGTTCTAAAAAACTCTCGCCACCGAGTGAATTCACTGATTCTACAGTAGTCGGACTTGCAGTATGAGGTAGTGGGATGACTGGTCCGTGGGAGTGGAACTTTTTGTTGATTTCCTCCGCTACTTGTGAACAGATCTGTTGCTTTCCTTTGGTGTTTAAGTGAAGACCATGTCGGGTAAACAGTTCTCTTGGTACATCAATATCAAGAAAGTGAACATGCTGATATAGTCTGGATAGTGCTCTAAGCTTTTTGTTCGTCCTCTTTACCTCCTTGTTGACACACGATTCTTCCATTAGATCATGTCTGTGTGGGATGCCTAAGAGTATAACGTTTGTACCTGAAAGTAGTGGGAGCTGATCTTTGTAGGTTTGTATTGCATCATTCGCTTCGTTTTTCGCTACATCGTTCGTACCCCCCCACAAAACAACATAATCTTCATGAGTAAGGTTTCTGCACATTTCAACACAATTTTCCAGAACATTTTTAACTCTAGCGCCTGGTTTGGTGACGCTACTTACCGCAAAGTCCCTTGATACTTTTAAATTGAGCTCTTCTGAACATCCTTTCCCATGACTGTCACTGAGGAGGAGTACTTTCCTTTTTGAGGTTATGTACGTGGCTAACTTCCGCACTTTTTCCGGCTTACAGTTTGTTGATGCCCTTGTATGTGGTGTTTCTTCTGAGACGTATAAAGCAGGTTCAACTGTATACACGAGAAGATTATTTTACTCATATGCTTTCAACTACATTTTATTATGTTTGTAGTAGATGGTCTTGACATATCATCATCATCATCATCAATTCTCACTGCCATTATTACTATACGTACGAGATATAATGCTGTCAATAAGCTTGTTAGTTGATCGTGGTGACATCATTAACGTTCAAGTCAGCTACTTCGCCATCTAAGCTATCCTGGAAGATCTGGTTCCAGGTTTATCTGTAGATTTATTTCCAACTTGGCACTGAAGCACGTGGGCTGTGATATTGCAACGGAGAGAGTTATGACATTAACTAAGCGAACATGGATGGGTCTAGAAGCAGAAGGATGATGACTGACTTGGAATTTCCGGCCAAATTTCGATCCCTTTCTCCAAGCGTAAAGAGAAGTTCACTTAGTGAATGTTACCGCGACCGTGAATATGAACATCATTTCACCAACATGGATAAACTATCTATTAAAATAAAACAAGGTGAATATTCAATAGCGCGTGAAACAAAGCTCAAGTCAACGATATGGCAGACACTTGGTTATGTTTTCAATGGAAACGAAATGTGAACGATATAGCAGGATGTTTTACCTGTAAAAAAAAAGTGTATTCATACTCAGGACACAAATCAGGCACATCAAACTTACTGAGGCATAAGTGCGAAAGTAGCCAAAAAGCATAGCCAGTGTTATTGTCTAAAGCGGAGGTCAAGGAACCAGAAGTGTCATCCAACTTGAAGACCCTTGCAATGAAGCAAATTGTCAGGAACGACTTCCTCCTCAAATGTCTAAATGTGTTGATTTAACACTTTATGCTTTATATAATAAATTAAACATAATATTGAAATATTAGCGGATTTGGATATAAGTCACGCGGGGCGGATGCGGATAAAAGTCATGCGGATGCGGGGCGGATGCGGATAACGTTTTGTTTATCCGCGCAGGGCTCTAATTATAGGCCTATGCCCATACATCGTCCATGATGCCATCAACTGGCCTGCAATAAATACGGTATTCCCCTAGGCACCTATGTATCAGAGCATATATTTTAAACCCTCATTGTTTTAAGTGTGCTGTGCAAAGCAATATATTTATGGGCAGTACAGTATATTGGCTTAGTTCATATTGGCATAGAGTCATAACCTTGCCACTGTTTTTTGAACTTGTTCCACTAAACTTTTGAAGCACTTCTGGTGATTTTCTTCTGCTTGTTTGTTAATAAATATAACATTGCTGACAAAGTAATATACCGGTACTTGTCTTTGGTCAGCAACAGGTACCGGTAGGCTAAGTGTAAGATCTGGATGGAGTAAGCATAATACTTTCACTGTGCAGTGATCCTGTGTCGCATAATATGCAAGATTGTTTGGTTAGTGACAAGTTAACATACTGTATATTCTAGTTACAGTAGGAATTAGGCTTTATTTACGCATTTTTATTTTCAATAATTGCTTAATTTGAAATGATTGATCTGTAACATTTTTGTATAATAGCATAATCATCATCATCATCTTGCACAGTTTCCAGCCACTGGCCGGGTCTGTTTGGAACACAAGCCTCTCCAACGTCTTCTGTCTTCCCACCATCTCTCAGCCTCCACCCTTGTCCAGTCTTCTCCTCTCTTCTTCACACTTTCTTCCACCCCCTTCAGCCACCTGTCTCTTGGTCTCTTTCCTTCCCACTTCGTCTCGTGTATCCTCCTGGTTATCCTCTTCTACTCCAATCGTTTTACATGTCCATACCATCTAAGTCTAGATTTCTCTATATCATCCTGTAATGGTTCCTCCTTCATTAATTCTCTGGTCCTCTCATTTCTTATTCTGTCCATCTTTGTAGCTCCAATACTGCTTCTCATGAACCTCATCTCACTGGCCTGTATTTTGCTCTTCTCCCTTCCTTTCATAACCCAGGTCTCCGAGGCATAGTACGTCTGACATATGATCTTTTTGCTGTTCTGAGGGACATCCTTGCTCCATAACATGCTTCTCACACTCCTCCGGAATGCTTCTGCCTGTCTCCCCCGCTCATTTATTTCTCTATCGTTTCTTCCATTATCTTGTATCAGGCTTCCCAGATACTTGAAACTCTCCACTTTCTTCAGCTGTTCCCCACCAATTGTTATTCCCATTGCGGTTCTTTCCTTCTTCCTTGTTGTGATCACCATCTTACTCTTATTTATGCTAAATTTCATCCCATATCCTTGTATTATTCCTTCCCACACGCCCAACTGTTCCTGTACCTCCTCCTCCTTGTTTCCCCAAATCATCAAATCATCTGCAAACACCATTGCTTTCATCTTTCCTTCCCCAATTACTTGTGCCACTCGGGTCATTATGTCATCCATCACCACAATGAAAAGTAACGGTGACAGTGCACTTCCTTGTTTCAGGCCGTTTCTCTGTTCCAACCAGTCTGATCTCTCTCCTCCCACTTTCACACAGCTCACGCTTCCCTTGTACATCTCCTTTATCCTCTTTATAGTCCATTTCTCTACTCCTCTATCCTCCAGGGACTTCCATACTTTGTTTCTGCATACACTGTCATATGCTTTCTCAATGTCCAGGAAGGCCATCAGTAGATCTGTTCCATACTCATAGTGCTGTTCTTGTAACTGCCTAACAGCAAAAATCAAATCCACTGTGGCCCTTCCTGCTCTGAAGCCATGTTTCTCTTCCCTCATCCCTCCTTCTATCCTTGTCCTAATCCTCCTTTCCAAAACTTTCTCAAAGATCTTTGCACAATGGCTCATCAGTGTTGTTCCCCGGTAGTTTCTGCATTCTGTTCTACTACCTTTCTTGACGATCGGGACAATTATTCCTTTTTTCCAGTCCTCTGGGGTCTTCCTTTCCTTCCATGCTGTCCTCATCACTCGGTACAACCATTGTATCCCCACCTCTCCTGCTGCTCTCACCATCTCCACACTCAACTCGTCCACACCCGGTGCCTTCCCTCCTTTCATCTTCCTCACTGCATCTTCCACTTCTTTCCATGTTAAGTCCTTTTCTGTTTGCAGTTCATCTTCCTCTTCCCCGATTTCTTCCTCCTCGCCATGGTTTCCATTTGGGTTCAGAAGTTCTTCAAAATATTCTTTCCACATTTTCTTCAGTTTCTCCCTACTTTCTGTCTCTTGTCCCCTTTTGTTCACCATTCTAACATAATCCGTAGGATCCTTCCGCCTCTTATTTTTTACCATCCCATACAGGACCTTTTTTGTACCTTCACTATCCTCCTTCATCATCTTTGTCCACTCTTCCATCCACTTTCTTCTCTCCTCAGCCACTACTCTCTTCGCCTCCTTCTTTCTTTCCTGGTACTCTTCCCTTGTCTCTACCGTCCTATTTTGATACCACCTCCTAAAGGCTCTATTCTTTTCCCTTACTATATCTTTTGTCTTCTCATTCCACGATGGTGTTTCCTTCCACCTCTTCTTACTACTTTCCTCCCACATACTGCTTCTGCTGCACCTACTAGTGTCTTCTTAAATCTAGCCCATTCCTCTTCCACCCCTCTTTCTTCATCTGTTGGAATTCCTTCCTTTACCATTGTGAGGTACTCGACCCTTCTATCCCCTTCTTTCAGTTTCCATATCCTTATACGTCTTTCCGGGTTCTCAGTCCCTTTCTTTTCCTTACTCCCTCTCAGATTCATTACCAGCAATCGATGGTCGCTATCCAGGTTCTCCGATGGTATAACCTTGATGTCCGTGATGTTCTTATTTAGTTCTTTCTCATACAGTATATAGTCGACCACCGACTTCCTGGTTAAGTCATCACTGTACCATGTGATTGTGTGGCTCTCTCTTTTCTTGAACCAGGAGTTCCCAACTAGCAGGCTGTTCCTCTGGCAGAAGTCCAACAGTCTCTTTCCTTCCTCATTTCTTCCGCCCCAACCCTCTGGTCCTAGAACACTCTCATAACCTTGTCTTTCTCTTCCTACATGGGCATTCAGATCCCCCATAACAATCATATTTCTTCCTACCAGCTGCTTCTGCAATTCCTCTTCAAACTCCTCCTTCTCTTCAGAGGCACAGCCTACTTGTGGAGCATACACTTGCACTATTTCTATGGTCTCTCCCCTCAGTGCTACTTTCACTTTCATCATCCTATCACTTATTCTCCTCACTTCTTCTTTTAAACCATCTCATACTACTACTCCCACTCCATTCCTCTTTCCCTCTTTATTCCCACTCCAGTACAGTCTATAGACTTTTCTCAGTTCTCTCCATCCTTCCCCTTTCCACTTTGTTTCTGCCAATCCCAATAAATCCAACTTCCTTCTTTCCATCATATCCACTATCTCCTCCACCTTCCCCGTCAGCGTTGTTATGTTTAAAGTTCCAAATCTTAGTCCGTGTGTACAGCCGTGTCGTCGTCTATTTATCCATCATGCCCGAGGCTCGTTCCATTCTTGAAAGCATTTGGTTTCTTCCACTACTGGCTTGCTGGGCCTATCATAGCTTCACCAGAGCCCCGTTAGCCGTCACTTTTCAGGGTTCCTGTAGGACCTTCACAGCTACCGTGACGGTAGCATAATAAAAGCATTAATACAGTATGGAAACTACTTTAGTGCCAGTTCTGGTAATGATGATTTTGGATTACTGAATATGATACGTAAGGTATAGCCTACCTAATGGCCCCTATGACAGTATCCCTTGTAAACTTACTGGAGGCAAAGACATACTGTATCCAGGTACTGGGTTATGGAACTTTTACATAAAATCACAACATATCGCAAACAGTACACACAATCAACCCGGTGGCCTGAGAAGTCACATATGAGTAGAGACAAAGACGACAAGACAAACTATCTAGTATAGAATATGATGATGATCGTGTGGCCTCCGGAGAGGCCGAGTGCAAGTCTTTCTAGTTGACGCCCGTGGGCGACCTGCGCGTCGTTTTGAGGAGGAAGTGATGATGAAGACGTCACATACACCCAGTCCCCGAGCCATGGGAATTAACCCCAGGGGATTAAAATCCCTGATGGCTCGGCCGGGAATCGAACCCGGGGCACTTCGGGCCAAAGCCTAGCGCGCTAACCCTTCAGCCATGGAGCCGGACTAGTATAGCCTATCATTGATATGTTATTGATGTCACATTTCGACCTCATAGTCCACAAAGCTGTTCCAAGCTGTTTGGCTTGGGCCTGCAGATGATTCAACGTTTCTTTGGAAATTGCATTCCAATGCAACTAACTTATCTCCATGTGGGCGAACTTGTACAAAATGGCTGCTTGGGATGGAATTATGGCTTCTTCCTATGTTTTTGCTATAATAGAAATCTGATATTCATGCCCCAAGCCTTTAGTGTAATCAAATATTTCTCCTGTAATAATAACATGGATGTTGAGAGCCAAAGGGATAAGAATAGTACTGTAAGATAGTTCCCCATCTGGACAAGTTAGTTTCAGTTCCAGGCTTTGCCATGGAGGATATGTCTTAGTATAAGGGTTGGAACGGATTGTACGCCCCTTCATATAGACAACTAATCAAAGAGGTAGGTCTTGAATTTCGCTCTTAGCCATTATTTGTGGTTTTCCGTGGTTTCCATGGTTACCACTTCAGCTGTAGGCAATGGCACTTTGTTCAAACCCTAGCTGCCTCTATCCCCTGCCTAGCCCTGATTATCCTAGAACTAACATTACACCAACACACAACAAAATACAGTGGCAGTGACAAGTGTCTGTTTATTCGAATAGATAGTGATATCGTCGCCTACTTATCACAGTATATGCATGTCATAAAAATTCCAACATGCTTACACTCCCCATGGCCTCATGACAAGCAAGGCATTGGTGAACAAGGTATTAACTAAGTTTATTTTGGCATGACATAATACTATTGTCATTGTACTCTTAACCTGTTCCCTAAAGGTAAGAAAGAACTATGCATTGTTTACATCCTGCTAGAGACACTTTTCCCTGCTGACCCATCAATGGTTACCTCTTCAGCTCTAGGTAATGGTACCTAGTTCAAGGCTTGGCTGCCTTTCCCCCCCCTTCATATTCCAGATTATCCTAGAACTAACATCACATCTAGATTAGTGGGTCATTGGTCAATTTTAATTCGGTAGTCCACTATCTCATATCTCCCAAAATTCAACTCAGCCATTTGTATGGCTCAGTTCATTAAGGCACTCCTGCGTCCAAGGTTGCAGAATCAAATCCCAGCACAATTGGTTGGTGTTTAAGGATGATTAAGACCTGTGTTACGGTAGGAGATTCACCGATTAGTTAAAAATCCTTCTGGTTAATAAAATCTGGCACCCCAAAGTCTCTACACATATGGCAGTTAAAAGAGGTGCTAAACGCATAATATTATTATGTGGGATCAACCCCAATAACTTTGCAACATATTATTATGGTAATTTTTGGGAAGTACCAAATTTTACTATGATCCTAGCAAGGATAAAGGAAAGTGGTTCAGACATTGTGCAGTCAAGAGTAAATGTAGCTGCCTTCTGTGATCTAAGGCCAGGTTTGTCAGATGCGCCAGTGATTATGCTTCTGTGAGCCAAGACTCCCCCAAACCATTCCTCTTCGCTCAATATCGCCATACATATACTTGACTCAGAGAGCTAATAGCAACTATAGAATATGTTTTATACAGAAGTTCTCAAAGTTGCATGAAGGTGCTGGCACTGGTTGACTCAGCGAAGAGCTGTGTGCGAGCCAGGTCGGCTAGTGGTCAAATTGGGCTGTATGACAAGGCCTGGTCTAAGGGTACGTGTGACGATTCCTGGCCCAAAGGTCCTGGGTTTGGTTCCTGACTCTTATCAATAAATTTGATTCTCGACTGAGAATTAGAATGGAGGTATACTCATCCTCGTAAGGACAGCTGAGAAGAGATTGATTTGATTCCTACCATAGCTATCCTAAAAGTGTTTTTTGTTTGTTTTGTGTGGTTTTTCACTTGAGGCAAATATATGGATGGTACATGACTTATGGCCAAAGCTAATCCTAGTCCCAATTACAAGTAGGCCTACACACTCGAGTACCGGTACAGACTCGGCAAATAACATAGGTTATCAGATAGTCCACACGCATAAGTGCATGATGATGGTCACTATATCCCAAGCTCCAAAATGACCATAAAATTAATGTTGTGTTCAAGTTTGAAATCTGGCTTGAATTGCATTGTATTGTATTTTCTTTCTTCCTTTTTATTTTACTTGAACGAAAAGTAAATGCCAGAAAATGATTATAATTATTTATTATAGCTTATGCTATAAGTTTATAATTTGTCAACACAGATTTCATTGACATTAGCGGGAACTTAGGATACTTGACCCAGGTACCACTTTTTTATTTTTAGGACTTTTTAATGGTGTTTTCAAATCACTGAATAACATAATTAGGTGTAGTAATCATATCCCAATTGTATACAGTTGTAATATCAAGAAAATTTACATTCTAAATGTGAAAATTTAAATATTTCTTTAAGTGCACAAAAGGGTCAAGTATCCCTCGAGTTAGGGATACTTGACCCTCTATATGGGATACTTGACCCACGTCTAATTATTTTCAGAAAATGCTCAAACAAGGGTGAAATTAATATGATTACAAGGACACCAATAATTTTAAGTTAAATTGCATTTATTATATAATATGTCAGCTTCTAAAACCAATTGAACCATTTTGCATGCTACAAAGAAATGTCCTAGATTTAAAGTCACTCATGTCACATTAACATAAAATGCAATGGTTTCTATTAGCCTAAACAAAGAGGCCTAACCTTTAGGCTACTCAATGAGAAATTCAAACTGGTGTTTACCAGAATACCAGATAAAGAAATAAACCGATTATTATACAAAACAGATGAAGATGAGGCAGTGCGTGAAGAAGATGACTTCATGGAAAATGATAGTGTTCATGATACTAGCGAGTGACGAATGTCTGAATGACAAGGATGAGAAAGAACATCGAAGTTCTGAAAAAGGAAACAAAATTAGTGTTTGTGATACATCACCTCACCCATTGTCTCCTTCAGACCCCCAACATACCCCAATTACATTTGATTCATCTGAAGATGATGAACCAGAGAATTCTACATATGATTGCAATTTAATATTTATCAAGAAACGAGTCGTTAGAGGAAGAAATGGTCTTCCCTGGTCAACAAAGCCAAAATCTCTTTCTGTTCGTATTCCTGCCAGAAATAAAGTTCCGTTCTTCAAATACGGACCTGCAAATAATGCTCGAAATTCAACTACTCCGAGGAAATGCTTTGAGCTATTTTTCGATGAAGAAATGATCGACAAAATCGTACTTCATACTAGCGAACAAATAGATCGAGTAAGAATTTTCTACAAAGATAAAAAGTTTACTATATCTCACACCAGTTAAGTTGAAATGTATGCTCTCTTAGGACTACTTGCACTCACAGCTGTAGGCCTAATGAAGAACAATGATCTAAGTGTGAGAGAACTATTCGACATTACACTCTGTGGGACGAAATATAACTCAACAATGAGTGCCGAGAGATTTGAGTTTCTTAAGAGCTGTCTAGTCCAGTCAAAATATACATCTGACCTTGCAAAATGTCATGTAGTTCTAATTATTCTATATGTTGTTTGGACCTCTGCCAATAGTAAAAAACCAAATTTGCAACTTCGAAAGTCCTGTGCTTGCTGTGTAATAGCCAAAAAACAGCCAGATAATTGTACATTTTTCAGTGTTTGCTCAATATCGTTCAAACTATGCGTCTGAGAGAAAAACATCGTGACTACCTTTACAATTATATTAAATTGTCTACAATTTGAGTCCCAAGCGATCTCTATACGTTTAGTAGTTCCCGAGATACAGCTATTCAAAGATTGGATGTTTTTTTTTCAAAAAAGTAAAAATTGTTGGTTTTGGTCTCCTAGTTGGACAAATATTGTTCAAAATACTCATCCTATGAGAAATCTTAATGATAATGAAAAAAGTTTATTTGTTTACCTTTATATTGAGCTTTGACAGATACCTGTAGACCGAGTGCTTCTCCCAAAAGTGGCATGTAACAGAAAACCATCTGCAACATCAACATCCTCTCCTCTCCGCTCCTCTTTTCATGATATTTACTTTTCTCTTTAAGATTCCTGCACTGTTTATGTTACTTGGTTCACCGTGTATCTCAATTCCCTTCTAGCGATATATATATTTTTAAGGCATTTTTAATCTACGTTGCTTTTTGTATGTTTTTTCGATCTAAATTACATCTCGCGATTGTTTTCAACCTCAATTGCATTTTGTAAAGATTGACAATCTAAATTGCTTTTTAGTAAGTCTTTCAATATGGAGGAGGGACCTTTGTGAGTATTTTGAATTTCAATTGCATTTTGTAAGTATTTTCAACCAAAACTGCATTTCGCATGAATTTTGAATCTAAATTGCATTTTGTTTGGCAGGCATTTTGCACATATTTTGATTCTCAATTGCATTTTGTGG
Organism: Meconema thalassinum; assembly: GCA_946902985.2. Taxonomy (NCBI): domain Eukaryota; kingdom Metazoa; phylum Arthropoda; class Insecta; order Orthoptera; family Tettigoniidae; genus Meconema; species Meconema thalassinum. Next base: position 875,786,022 of record OX336389.2, on the reverse strand, counting down.
GTATTTTGAATCTAAATTACATTTTGTCAAGTATTTTCAATCTAAATTGCTTTTTGTAAGTATTGTCAATCCACACGAGTCCTTTGAATCTACCGTACATTTTGTAAGCATTTTCAATTTCAATTGCATTTTGTAAGTATTTTGAATTTCAATTGCACTTTATGAATAATTTGAATTGGAACTGGGATAGGGCCTATTTCAATCTGAATTGCATTGTGTATTTTCAATTTCAATTGCATTTTGTAAGTATTTTGAACCTCAATTGCATTTTGTACGTATTTTCGATCTCATTTGCATTTTGTAAGTATTTTGAATTTCAGTTGCATTTTGTAAGTATTTCGACGCTACATTGCATTTTGTACGTATTTTGAATCTAGCCTACGTTTTGTGGGTCTTTTTCAATCTATTCTTTTTGTGCAACTTTTCGTTCTAAATTCCCTTTTGTAAGACCATATTGTGAGTTGTTTCCATCTGAGTTCCTTTTTGTACGTATTTTCCGTCTCAGATAATTTTGTTCTGGTTTCCATTTCATTATCATTTTCGCTATCACCCAGATCATTAGGGGCCGATAACCTCGATGTTAGGCCCCTTAAAACAACAATTATCATCATCATCAACCTCATGAGTTGCTCAACAGACGTTCCAGACAAGTGGGCTCTTCCATATTCTGTTTCGACAAAGAAAAAATATTAGTTTCTTATAAACCTAAACAAAGGAAAGTTGTTTGTTTACTATCAACTACTCATGAAACCGTAGAGCTAGACCCACAAACAAAAAAGCCGAAAATGATTCATATGTATAATGACCCTAAAGGCGCTGTAGACACAATGGACCAAATGTGCCAAACAATTACATGGAGCCGAAAGACGAAACGTTGGCCACTTTGTGTTTTCTTCGGTATGATGAACATTGCTTTTGTGAACGCATACATCATCTATTGTTTGAATCCACTCAAGGAAGGAAAAACCCGTCAGTCGGAAAGAGCTCATGAAGTCCCTGAGTAATGAGCTTGTCCCTCACATGAAGAGCCGTCTACAAAATCCATCACTGCAACGATCATTGCGCCAAATGATCTGTGAAAATCTTGAGATACCGGTTCATCCAGCAGCTCCACGAGTACAGGGAAAGAGAAAGCTCTGCCATTTCTGCCCTTCATCGAAGAGGAGGATGACAACATCCTACTGCAATCATTGCCATGAAGCAGTGTGTGCCGAACATCGAGCCATGTCTTGTGTAACCTGTGACGATGAAAACTAAGCTTGAGTAAAAGTGTCATCGTTACCGTCTGAGAGAAACAGTGAAGAATGGACTTCAGAGTAAATTCCTTACTGTAGTGAATATTTATAGTATTTTAGGCCTACATATTGTTTTCCAGTGCATACTCTAGTTGTATAAAAGATGATTTTTCAGAGGCAGGTAAACAAATTAGAACTACAGGGAACTGAACTTACAAGTATAATGTGTCTTAATACCTTTTTACATTTATACTTATTTCATTTATTTTCGTGATAGTTTAGGTTTCTTTGTGGTATAAAGAACCCACATTTATAGTTTTAAGGGTTTATTTTAATATCTAGTATAATAAAATTAAGTTCTTATAAAACGTGTTAATGTAATGTTTTCTGTCTATCAAGTTTGCTATATTTAACAAATAATCACATCAAATGATTTAATATCTACCTGTTTATGAATCTACAAGAACTCAAAATTCTTGCCAAATATTATCTGTAACGTAGTAAATATAACAATTATAATTTGCAGTAGTCAAATTTACGAAGGGTTAGTAATAATGAGAGGCGAAAGAGGGTTAGTGTTCTAGGGTTAAGATACTGAAAGTGTTGATTGTCCTCCAACTCTGCTTGCTTAGTGTGAATATGTGATTGTTGTTAAATGGTCAGTTCAGATTGTATTGTACAGGCTACTTATCTGATTGAGTCGTACGCGGTCCAGATGGGAGCAGTTAACTTCATCACTGTCTGCTCTCAACTGGGGGGAGTTTCCTGTGCGCGAGGATCTCTTATCTTCCTGGACTTTCCCCCCTCTTGTATTCCTAAGTGTCTGTGTTCATCAAACAAATGTAACTGTGTGTTGCCAAGTCTAGTCTTCCTGAAGTGGTGTATGTTACTGTATACTGGACAATCTTCAACTATTAAAGACCAGTTTTCATTATCACCATGCATAAGCTAAAAAGCCATATTTAAGTGCAAACAGTCAAATGAGAATGACCAAGAACCTTTAATACTGCCATTAATGCCGGCCTTGGTTTATTGAAGAAAAGGTACATCGTACATTCTGATCCAATAACATGTTTCCCTTATTGATCCCTTATCTAGCTTGGCTACCACGTTATGTTGACATAACATGAAAATGAAAATCCACAGCCTGCTTCCAGTCTCTGACCGGGTCAGGAATGGAATGAATGAAGCCCCCATCTAGCGGCGAGGATATGAACTGTGCCGGTTGCAGAGGCTTGACGCACTCCTCTGGGGCAATGATTAAATGAGTGACAGATGAAATGAAATGATAGTGGAGAGTGTTGCTAGAATGAAATGTTGACAGGGCAAACCAGAGTACCCGGAGAAAAACCTGTCTGCCTCCGTTTTGTCCAGCACAGATCTCACATGGAGGGACCGGGATTTGAACCACGGACCCAGCGGTGAGAGGCCGGCGTGCTGGCGCCTAAGCCATGGAGGCTTTTTTGTTGACATGACATAATAATGACAATTGACAATCAGTCCAATTACCCCAGTACGCATAAATTAGCGGGCTTCAATTCAATGGTGCACAGGGCTTTAAACATACCCACGTCAAAAGATAATTACAATAAGGAAATCAGAATAATCGAGCAAATAGCTAAAGAAAACAATTTTCCATCAACAAAATAGATCAAATTGTAGCCAGGCATAAAAGTAAAACAATTCAAAAGCTGGACAATAATGAGAAAAAATGTGCACGATTCAATTACGTGAACGGGAATACATACAAAATCACCAATCTGTTTAAAAAACAAGGCAATAAAATAGCATTTGTAACAAACAACACAACCGGAATGCATCTGCACAACAGTAATTTAAATAAACAAGACCTGTATTCAAAGTCAGGGGTATATTACATAGCGTGCCAAGACACAGGGTGTCAAGCAAATTACATTGGCCAGAGTGGGAGAAGAATGGATACACGATACAATGAACACAAAAATGCGATAAGGTACTTGGCCGTATGCGAACACATGTTCGACTCAGGACACAGTTTCACTAATATTGAAACCAACATAAAAAATTCATCAAGAACTGAAAGGTAGAGCTCTTGACATAAAGGAAGCAATCGAGATACACTTAGCTAAAATAAACAACCCCAATAATTTAAACGAACACACATTCATGGAGAATTCACCCCTCTTTGCACTAGAAAAAACCCCTGTCGGAAACAAAACACAACATAATGTGGTAGCCAAGCTAGATAAGGGATTAATAAGGGAAACATATTATTGCATCAGGATGTATGATGTATCCTTTCAATAATCAAGACCGGCATTAACGGCAGTATTAAAGGTTCCGGAACTCTCTCATTTGACCGTTTGCGCTTAAATATGGCTCTTTAGCTTATGCGTGGCAAGAATGAAAACTGGTCTTTAATAGTTGAAGATTGTCCAGTATACAGTAACATACACCACTTTAGGAGGACTAGATTTGGCAAAACACAGTTACATTTGTTCGATGAACACAGACACGTAGGAATGCGAGAGGGGGGGGGGGGGGGGGGGGAAAGCCCTCATCTGGACCACGTACGACTCAACCAGATAAGTAGCCTGTACAATACACTCTGAACTGACCATTTAACAACAATCACATATTCACACTAAGCAAGCAAAGTTGGAGGTCAATCACCACTTTCACTATCTTAACAAAACATCACATAGACTATAACCAACAAATATTGACTAGTTGCATTATTTTAACTACTACTGCAACTAAATAAGTGTACATATTGTAAATACTTTCACCCATACTTTTAGACATAGACATAGCCTTAGTGGAATGGATCTGATGATGATCGCTTGACGATCGAAACTGGTCATCCATGTGTATTTATTAATCTCATGTAAATTTTTTTTCATGATTAGGGAATAACCCATCACAGTTGGGTACAATCGTGTTGACCGACTGAAAAACATCAAATGTCTAGTCTTTTATTCACCAGTTTTGACAGAAATTTTATCATTTTGTGAAATAGTACTTTAACGTACAGTAAAAAATAATTCGACATCCCTGTTTTATAAGTAATATGCAGAAATGACCTATAAGTACTCAGCTGTGATGATGGTATATTGCTATAACTACAACATACGAAATAGTGTTTGTCTACTATTAATGTGTTGAAAGATCTGATGTGGATCCTCATCTGGAATTGTTGAATGTCTACAGGCTGCTCAGACAACCACTTTTTGATATAAATAAAATCTGTCCGAACTAATACTCTGAATTCTTTGAATTTGAGTAGCCTTTATAAAAGCAGTTGAGAAGTTTTCAGATTATTTCAGAACGAGATACCATATCCTAAGTTACATTCAAACGATAGTGTAAATGAAAGGAAAGACATAAGAATCTCTATGTTATAGTAAATCTAAATGTCAATGATATTAGAGTTCAAAGAAAGAAGTTGAATTGGTCACAACTTGGAACTTTTTGTGGATGAATGTTTTCGGACACTTCAATTAGTTTTTACACAAACATGATACCAAATGTGACATAATTGGATATGTCGCATTCCTGGAAGAAGTCTCCACAAGTCTGAAAAAACACAAGATATTTTTAAAGCTATGCAAGCGTTGTAATGAAATGTAAATAAAGTACTGCATTTTAACCAACTTTTATCAATGATGCTTGATTCTCTGGTATAGAAGAATTTTCTACTGTCATAATATGCTACCACAATACACAAGTTGACAAGCAGAAATTCATTGTTGGCACAAGATTCAAAATTGCTTTTTGCTGCCATTTGGGGAGTAAGGAAGAAGTTAAGAGAATTTTTCATCATGTGGAGGGTGCAGTATACTATCCAATGAGTTGTCATCATCTTGCACAGTTTCCAGCCACTGGCCGGGTCTGTTTGGAACACAAGCCTCTCCAACGTCTTCTGTCTTCCCACCATCTCTCAGCCTCCACCCTTGTCCAGTCTTCTCCTCTCTTCTTATATGGAGAAAATAATACTTCTTCACGCTTTCTTCCAACCCCTTAAGCCACCTGTCTCTCGGTCTTCCTCTCGATCTCTTTCCTTTCCACTTCGTCTCGTGTATCCTCCTGGGTATCCTCTTCTCCTCCATTCGTTTTACATGTCCATACCATCTAAGTCTAGATTTCTCTATACCATCCTGTAATGGCTCCTTCATTAATTCTCTGGTCCTCTCATTTCTTATTCTGTCAATCTTTGTAGCTCCAATACTGCTTCTCAAGAACCTCATCTCACTGGCCTGTATTTTGCTCTCCTCCCTTCCTTTCATAACCCAGGTCTCCGAGGCATACATCTGGATAGAGACATAGTACGTCCGATATATGACCTTTCTGCTGTTCTGAGGGACATCCTTCTTGCTCCATATCATACTTTTCACACTCCTCCGGAATGCTTCTGCTTGTCTCCCCCCTCATTTATTTCTCTATACAGTAGTTTCTTTCTTGTATCAGGTGTCCCAGATACTTGAAACTCTCCACTTTCTTCAGCTGTTCCCCACCAATTGTTATTCCTGTTGTGGTTCTTTCCTTCTTCCTTGTTGTGATCACCATCTCACTCTTATTTATGCTAAATTTCATCCCATATCCTTGTATTATTATTTCCCACACGTCCAACTGCTCCGGTACTTCCTCCTCCTTGTTTCCCCAAATCATCAAATCATCTGCAAACACCATTGCTTTCATCTTTCCTGCCCCAATTACTTGTGCCACTCGGGTCATTATGTCATCCATCACCACAATGAAAAGTAACGGTAACAGTACACTTCCTTGTTTCAGGTCGTTTTTCTGTTCCATCCAGTCTGATTTCTCTCCTCCCACTTTCACACAGCTCACGCCTCCCTTGTACATCTCCTTTATCCTCCGATTAGTCCATTTTTCTACTCCTCTGTCCTCCAGGGACTGGGGGGCATGGTGGCTCAGCGGTCTAGCTGTATGCCTCTCACCAAGGCGGTCCTGGTTCGATTCCCGGTCAATGCATGTGAGATTTTCGAAGTGAAATGCCATGTCCTGTGGTTCGGATTCCACGTTTAAAGGAGGTCCCGTGGCTCATGATCTCAAGGTTAACGGCCACGTTAAACTACAAGCTTCCTTCCTTTTTTCCTCCAGGGACTTCCATACTTTGTTTTCTGCATACACTGTCCTATGCTTTCTCAATGTCCAGGAAGGCCATCAGTAGATCTGTTCCATACTCATAGTGCTGTTCTTGTAACTGCAGTACAGCAAAAATCAAATCCACTGAGGACCTTCCTGCTCTGAAGCCATGTTGTTCTTCTCTCATCCCTCCTTCTATCCTTGTCCTAATTCTCTTTTCCAAAACTTTCTCAAACACCTTTGCACAATGACTCATCAGTGTTATTCCCCGATAGTTTCTGCATTCTGTTCTAATACCTTTCTTGAAGATCAGGACAATTATTCCCTTTTACCAGTCCTCAGGGGTCTTCCTTTCCCTCCATGCTGTCTTCATCGCTCGGTACAACCATTGTATCCCTACCTCTCCTGCTGCTCTCACCATCTCCACACTCAACTCATCCACACCCGGTGCCTTCCCTCCTTTCATCTTCCTCACTGCATCTTCCACTTCTTTCCACGTTAAGTCCTTTTCTGTTTGCAGTCCATCTTCCTCTTCCCCGATTTCTTCCTCCTCGCCGTGGTTTCCATTTGGATTCAGAAGTTCTTCAAAATATTCTTTCCACATTTTCTTCAGTTCTTCCCTATTTTCTATCTCTTGTCCCCTTTAGTTCACCATTCTAACATAATCCGTCAGATCCTTTCGTCTGTTATTTTTTACCATCCCATACAGGACCTTTCTTGTACCTTCACTATCCACCTTCATCATATTTGTCCATTCTTCCATCCACTTTCTTCTCTCCTCAGCCACTACTCTCTTTGCCTCCTTCTTTCTTTCCTGGTACTCTTCCCTTGTCTCAACCGTCCTATTTTGATACCACCTCCTAATGGCTCTATTCCTTTCCCTTACTATATCTTTTGTCTTCTCATTCCACGATGGTGTTTCCTTCCACCTCTTCTTACTACTTTTTCTCCCACATACTGCTTCTGCCACACCTACTAGTGTCTTCTTAAATCCAGCCCATTCCTCTTCCACCCCTCTTTCTTCATCTGTTGGAATTCCTTCCTTTACCATTTTGAGGTACTCGATCCTTCTATCTCCTTCTTTCAGTTTCCATATCCTTATACGTCTTTCCTGGTTTTCTGTCCCTTTTTTCTCCTTAGTCTCTCTCAGGTTCATTACCAGCAATCGATGGTCGCTATCCAAGTCCTCCGATGGTATTATGTTGATGTCTGTGATGTTCTTATTTAATTCTCTCTCATACAGGATATAGTCAACCACCGACTTCCTGGTCAAGTCATCACTGTACCATGTGGTTGTGTGGCTCTCTCTTTTCTTGAACCAGGAGTTCCCAACTAGCAGGCTGTTCCTTTGACAGAAGTCCAACAGTCTCTTTCCGTCCTCATTTCTTCTGCCCCAACCCTCTGGTCCAAGCACACTCTCATACACTTGTCTTTCTCTTCCTACATGGGCATTCAGATCCCCCATTACCATCATATTCCTTCCTCCCAGCTGCTTCTGCATTTCCTCTTCAAATTCCTCCTTCTCTTCAGAGGCGTGGCCTACCTGTGGAGCATACACTTGTACTATTTCCATGGTCTCTCCCCTCAGTCCTACTTTCACTTTCGTCATTCTATCACTTATTCTCTTCACTTCTTCTTTAAAACCACCTCACACTACTACTCCCACTCCATTCCTCTTTCCCTCTTCATTCCCACTCCAGTACAGTCTATAGCCTTTTCTCAGTTCTCTCCATCCTTCCCCTTTCCACTTTGTTTCTGCCAATCCCAATAAATCCAACTTCCTTCTTTCCATCATATCCACTATCTCCTCCACCTTCCCCGTCAGCGTTGTTATGTTTAAGGTTCCAAATCTTAGTCCATGTTTACAGCCGTGTCGTAGTCTTATTATATCCGTCATGCCCGAGGCTCGTTCCATTCTTGAAAGCATTTGGTTTCATCCACTACTGGCTTGCTGGGCTTATCACAGCTTCACCAGAGCCCCGTTAGCCGTCACTTTTCAGGGTTCCTGTAAGACATTCACAGCTACCGTAACGGTCCCGGGGCACATGAAGTTCCCACTGTACTTCGCCCCTACAGGCAATCCCCTCCTTTGTGCCATTGCCCGCCTCCCACGGTGTGGACGAGGGGTTGGACTTATGGGCTTAGTATATCTCAAAATCAGATATTTTTGACTTGTGGCAGTCTTCGTCCAGGGGTGTGTTATGTTCAGTGACACAAGATATTAGCTACGGTGTTCTCTATCTCTGTCTCTCATAATAAGAATGCTGAGTGTGTTTCAACACCATCATATATTTTTTAATATTAACTCACACCTAAATATGAATTGATATCTACAAACCACCAAATTTTAAAATGTCTTATTGCAGTAGAAGCCTTTAAAACTAGTTTTCCAAAATCGAGTGTAGCTGCAACAGACCAATAACAAGCAACCTTTTAATTGATGGTGTTACGGCTGTGAGTTTGTTTCATCGCTCGCCGCATGAGTCACAACTGCCCCAGGGCTGGGCTGCTCTCCCTCAGTGTATTGCGTGCGCCTTATGCAACAGGACTATTAGGACAAAGGGATGGTCCAGAATATACGTGACTGAGCCAGCGATGGAAGCCTCGAGAAGCCGTGAACCCTGGATGGGTCTAGAAGCATTTATTGAGTCACCGGCCTGCTATATAAGAGCGACGCGTCAAGCAATTGTTGTTGTGTTTTTATGAGCTAGTGCGAGCGTTTATCCTGAGCGACAGAAGTGTGCTGACTTGCGAAACCCCTAGTGAAGCTGATTCTCTTGACAGCGAGGAAGTGAGAAGCCTACAGAGGAACTGTGTCTTGAACGAGTGTGTTTTTCCAGTGCGACAGAAGTGATTGTGGTGCCTTGTGAAACAGTGTGAAACAGGCTGATTACAGATATTTCCAGCCAACGCACGGGGCCACCTCATTACGAGGGATTAACTTCTGCGGCTTACTGACAAGTGAAAGGGGAAGTGCTCTCGCCGTGAGGAAACTGGAGTAAGGTAATAATTGCTTGTATTTACTGATGAGTGCTGTATCTTTCTGGCCGCAATAAAGTTATTTCATTTAAAGGAACAATCTGTGTTGTGCTTCAACCCACCGTAATCCAGTTAACAAAAAGTGCCACTAGGGGGGTGGCACGTAACAACTGGTGTCAGAAGTGGGAATACGAACTCAAGCACAAGCACAACACCTGACGGTCCTGGTTTCAAAACCCGAGCAGGTCATTTTTTAAATTTTCCTGTGAGTGCATGCCCCTTACAAGACAAACATCTAAAATGGAAGAGCAATTCGCAGCATTGCTAGAAAAGTTAAGTGGCATGGAAGCCAAGATGGAAGACGGCCAGAAGAAGATGGAGGACGGCCAGAAGAAGATGGAGGACGGCCAGAAGAAGTTAGCCGAGGACCTAACTGCCAAACTAGAAGACGGTCAAAATAAGCTAGTGGAGGACGTGAAGAGGATAGAGGACGGCCAGAAGAAGATGGAAGATGGTCAGAATAAGTTGACACAGGACCTGAAGAAATTAGAACTGGGTCTGCGTGAGGAAGTCTCGGCAGTGGAAAAGAAGTTCGACGCCTTACAAGTGGAAGTTGCCGAGCTGCGCCAACGCCCGCTAATGGGGGTGGAGGAGAAATTCAACGCCTTACAAAAGGAAGTTGCCGAGCTACGCCAACGCCCACTGACGGGGGTGGAAGAGAAATTCAACGCTCTACAAGAGGAAGGTGCCGAGCTGCGCCAACGCCCACCCACCGTTACACCGGGAATATCAGGAACGGGACATAGCAGAGTGACGCCCCCAACCTTCGACGGAAAGGTCCCGTGGAGCACCTACTTACGTCAGTTCGAGGCTGCCTGTTCCATAAATAACTGGAACAACACAGAAAAGGCTGCAGCTCTCATTGTAGCGCTGAGAGGTGACCCCCTTAACGTCCTTCAGGCCATCCCGACTGGATCCCAGGACTACGCTTCACTGATCGCCCATATGGAGTCCCGATATGGAGATAGCCATCTTCAGCAGGCCTACCAGATGCAGCTCCGGACCCGGGTACAGAAGAACGCGGAAACCCTGCAGGAGTTCGAGATGGACATCGCACGCCTCGTAAGGCTCGCCTACCCAACAGCGCCGGCCGACTTTCTGGAACAGATAGCGACGCAGACCTTCACCGACGGGCTACGGGACCCGGACACCCAACAGGCGCTGCGACTCGCGCGCAATAAGACCCTGGCAGATGCGCTGAGCCACGCACTTGAGTTCGAGACGGCAAAGCAGGTATCTAGAATGCGCGCGCGGGTGCGTCAGGTGGACGTCGACGAACCAGCCAAAGCCGACAAGACCAAGCCCCTGGCCGATGAACTGATGGAGGCGCTAGGCCGGTTCTTCAAGAGTCGCAGTACAACCAACAAAAACGTAGCCGAAGGACATCTGGAGAGGCGGCCCGGAAGAGGACTACTGACCTGCTGGACATGCCGTAAGAGAGGCCACCTGAGCAAGGACTGCGGTGATCGCCGCCGCCAAGGGTTTCCGTCGGGACAGTCAGTCGTAGGGAAACCGCGCGGCCCAGGAAAGCAAGTATCAGCCAGCCTTGGGGGGCAAAGGTTGGCTTGTGACAGTCGTCAAGCCCCGGCAGTCCAAGTTCGTGTGACGCAGTTACGGAGGGATAATAACAGCCTGATGGTCGACGGAGTCGTCAACGGAGAGAGCTGGCCCATGCTAATCGACACGGGAGCATCGAGGACCATCGTCAGTCCCACCGTGATCCCGAAGTGGAGAGTGCAACCCACACAAAGGAACCTCCAGTTAATAACCGCGACCGGAGAGACCGCACCGGTACATGGCGAAGCATCACTGGAGTTCGTCATTGGTCGACGGGCGATAAAGCATCCAGTGCTTGTGGCTGACGTATCAAATGAAGTAATCATCGGACTGGACTTCCTGGACCAGAACAACATCATCTTGGATCTGAGTACCAACACACTGCACTTCGGAAGTGAGGAACTTGCTTTGCAACCAGCACACGAGGCCGTCGCCGCACGACGAGTAAGGCTGAGAGACGACGTCATCGTTCCCGCCAGGACGGAAGTCAGAGCTGCCGTAATTGTCGACGGAACAGCTGAGGGAGTGGCGGCTGTCATCGAGCCAAAATATGACGACATCCAGACAAAAGGATTGCTAGTTGCCAAGACTCTCATCAACACGACGTCTCGGCCGTACGTCCGCCTGTCCAACCGGAACGACTACGACATTACGGTTCACCGGGACACCAACCTAGGAGTCTGCGAGCCCGTTACCTGGATTGCCCGCATCACAGACACGACGGACGGACACCTGCAGACGGACAACCGAAGAAGACGCGCCCTGCCAGAAGAACTACAGAAGCTGTACCAAGGATCCCAGGACCATTTAGACGAGGAGCAATCACGCCAACTTCAGGACCTGCTACGCGAATTCCAGGATGTCTTCTCCGTGGGGAGCAAAGATTTCGGTAGGACAAGCTTGGTCCAGCACAGAATCGACGTTGGGGACAGCACACCGATTAGGGCCCCATTCCGACGTGTCCCGCTCGCCAAGCAAGCCGAAGTCGACCGGATGGTAGAAGAGATGAAGGAGCAAGGGGTGATCGAGCCATCACATAGTCCTTGGAGTTCTCCGGTCGTGCTTGTGAAGAAGAAGGACGGTTCCACCAGGTTCTGCGTGGACTACAGGCGGGTGAACGACGTCACGAAGAAGGACAGTTACCCTCTACCCCGGATCGACGACACGCTGGACACCATATCAGGATCAAGATGGTTCTCCACCTTGGATTTGAAGAGTGGCTACTGGCAGGTGGAGGTCCACCCTAAGGACCGCGAGAAAACGGCGTTCTCTGTGGGCAGCGGGCTCTGGCAGTTCACCGTCATGCCGTTCGGTCTTTGCAACGCCCCTGCGACCTTCGAAAGGCTAATGGAGTCCATTCTGAGGGGACTACACTGGAAGACCTGCCTGGTCTACCTAGACGACGTCATCGTTCTGGGAAGAAGCTTCGAGGAGCACTACAGCAACCTGAAGGAGATCTTGTTGAAGCTACGGGCTGCCCAGCTGAAGTTGAGCCCCAAGAAGTGTCAGCTCTTCCAGAAACAGGTCCAGTACCTTGGGCATATCGTCTCCGAGGAAGGGGTGCGCACCGACCCAGAGAAGACCGCAGCTGTGAGGGAGTGGCCAGTTCCGAAGGACAAGTCCCAACTACGAAGCTTCCTGGGACTCTGCACTTATTACCGTCGCTTCGTGAGAGGATTCGCCGACATCGCCAAACCACTGCATCGACTGACTGAGAAGGACCAACTCTTCACATGGACAGCAGAATGCCACAGTGCCTTCCAACAACTCAAGCAGGCTCTGTGCACCGCGCCTATTCTGGCCTACCCCAGACCTGGAACAAGGTTCATTGTCGATACCGATGCCAGCGACTTTGGTATAGGGGGAATCCTGTCGCAAATAGTGGACGGCGAGGAGAGAGTAGTGGCCTACTTCAGCAAAGCCTTGTCAAAGCCAGAGAGGAACTACTGTGTCACCAGGAAGGAACTGCTCGCCATCGTGAAGACCATCGAACACTTCCACAAGTACCTGTACGGGCAAGAATTTCTCATCAGGACCAACCATGCATCCCTGCGGTGGCTCCTGAACTTCAAACAGCCCGAGGGTCAACTCGCGCGGTGGTTAGAGAGGCTTCAACCGTACAACTTCGAGATCCAGTACAGGAAAGGCCAACTGCATTCTAATGCCGACGCCCTGTCACGAAGACCGTGCCCCGAAGACTGCACCTTCTGTACTAGGAGGGAGGAGAACACCGGGATACAGTGCCGACGGATTACTGTGGAACTTCAAGGGAACTGGAGCCGTGAATCTTTCACGCGGGCACAAGCAGAAGATGATGACCTGGGACTGATTGCCGAATGGAAGAGGGCCTGTGTCCCCAGACCCGGGTGGAACATTGTGAGTGACTGCAGCCCAAAGTTTAAGTCCTACTGGGCGCAGTGGGACTCGCTGATTGTAAGGGATGGCCTCATTTGCCGCGCCTGGGAGAGCACCGACGGGAAGACATCTCGGGAACAAGTCGTCGTTCCAAAGGCTATGACGGAGGAAGTCCTGAAGGAAGTCCATGGAGGATCATCTGGTGGACACCTAGGGATAAAGAAGACCCTGGAGAAGCTGAGAGAGCGGTTCTACTGGATCGGATGCCGAACCGACGTGCAGAACCACTGCGCGAGGTGCCACGATTGCGCAGCCAGCAAGGGCCCAGGACGAAGACGACGGGGTCCACTGTAGACCTACAACGTGGGCGGCCCCATGGAGAGAGTGGCCATCGATGTTGCTGGGCCATTCCCGTTAAGCAAGGCAGGGATCCGCTACATATTGGTCATCAGCGACTACTTTACCAAATGGCCGGAGGCGTATGCGCTCCCTAACCAAGAAGCCGCGACGATTGCAGAGACCCTGCTGAAGGAATTCGTCAGCCGGTACGGAGTACCCCTGGAGCTGCACTCCGACCATGGAAGGAACTTCGAGTCGCAGGTGTTCCAGAACCTATGCCAGCTGCTGGGAATCCGGAAGACAAGGACAACGCCGCTACACCCTCAGTCCGACGGGATGGTAGAGCGATTCAATCGCACCATCGAGAACCATCTCCGAATAGTCGTCAGCGAGCACTAGAGGGATTGGGACAAACATCTTCCACTATTTCTCCTGGCCTACCGTGCAGCCGTGCATGAAGCCACCGGGTGCACACCAGCCCGGGCCATGTTTGGGAGGGAGCTCCGTCTACCTGTCGATCTTGCCTTCGGCCGACCTGAGAATGATTCGGTCCCGGTAAGCCAGTATTGTCAAGAACTGGTCGACCAACTGGAGGACGTGCACGCGTTCGCGAGGAGGAAACTGCGGATCGAGACCGACCGAATGAAGACCCGATATGACCAGCAGACGGATGCCGGCGGATTCCACGAGGACGACCTGGTCTGGCTCTTCAACCCATTACGGAAGAAAGGCCTGTCACCCAAACTGCAGAAGTCCTGGGAGGGCCCGTACCGAGTCGTGAAACGGATCAACGATGTCGTCTACAGGATCCAGCGGAGCCCGAGGGCGAAGATGAAGATCGTGCATCGAGATCGCCTGGCAGCCTACGAAGCGACACAGACGGACCAATGATTGATCGGGACGATCAGCCTTTTAGGAAGGGGGTGGTGTTACGGCTGTGAGTTTGTTTCATCGCTCGCCGCATGAGTCACAATAGCCCCAGGGCTGGGCTGCTCTCCCTCAGTGTATTGCGCCTTATGCAACAGGACTATTAGGACAAAGGGATGGTCCAGAATATACGTGACTGAGCCAGCGATGGAAGCCTCGAGAAGCCGTGAACCCTGAATGGGTCTAGAAGCATTTATTGAGTCACCGGCCTGCTATATAAGAGCGACCCGTCAAGCAGTTGTTGTTGTGTTTTTATGAGCTAGTGCGAGCGTTTATTCTGAGCGACAGAAGTGTGGTGACTTGCGAAACCCCTAGTGAAGCTGATTCTCTTGACAGCGAGGAAGTGAGAAGCCTGCAGAGGAACTGTGTCTTGAACGAGTGTGTTTTTCCAGTGCGACAGAAGTGATTGTGGTGCATTGTGAAACAGTGTGAAACAGGCTGAGTACAGATATTTCCAGCCAACGCACGGGGCCACCTCATTACGAGGGATTAACTTCTGCGGCTTACTGACAAGTGAAAGGGGAAGTGCTCTCGCCGTGAGGAAACTGGAGTAAGGTAATAATTGCTTGTATTTACTGATGAGTGCTGTATCTTTCTGGCCGCAATAAAGTTAATTATTTCATTTAAAGGAACAATCTGTGTTGTGCTTCAACCCACCGTAATCCAGTTAACAAAAAGTGCCACTAGGGGGGTGGCACGTAACAATATGTTAAATATTAGCTATGTTTGGTCTCATTTGTTGTAAGTATGAAGATTTAGTAATTTTTCTATAATGGATGTGATATGTATATGTCTATAATAACTTATATTCAGAAATTTTCTTATTGTAAATATTAAATAACCCCTGGCACTACAGCCCATTAAGGGCCTAGGCCTACCAAGCGACCGCTGCCCAGCCAATTGACCTGCAGATATCGGGGTGACACATGATCAGCGCATCGGGTCCCCTCGGCCGTTAATCTTGGTTTTCGTGATCGGGGCGCTGCCTCACTGTCAGACAGCTACTCAATTGTCCTCACGAGGCTGAGTGCACACCGTTCCAGCCCTCACGTCAGTTTCTAAAATCCCTGACGGAGCCGGGAATCGAACCCGGGGCCTCCGGGTGAGTGGCAAGCGCGCTACCCCAACACCACGTGGCCGGCAAGTAAATATTGTAAATATTACAGTACATAAATGACAGATTTGTATATGCCTATAATATATTCTTTTACGTATATCTACAGTAACTTCTGCCACTATACTCGCTTGTATAAATGTAACGGATATGACTATATTTGCACCTACCTAAACAATCGTATTCAAATTGCATTCAAAATTTGTTAATCTGTGGAAGGGAATTACTTGGATTATATTTATGCAATATAATAAGGCATGAGAACAACTCTTTGTGATAATTAACATAAAGAATAATTTGTAAGCAATAAAAAAGATCTCTATTGTAATGAATCTAACAAAAATGTGTAACAGATAAGTGCAATACAGTTAAATGTATTGAACATATGAACCATAGTCAATTACTATAGTCTTATTTTGGATAAAACGTAGACTGTTCTGCCCCTTAAAACAACAATAACACTTTGAAGAAAAAATATTTATTTATCATTTTCACATAATATATTTCTCAAAATTCATCAAAATTTTCCATCATTTACTGTGCTCATTCTTCATGAAGCCTCCGTGGCTTAGGCGGCAGCACGCCGGCCTCTCACCGCTGGGTCCGTGGTTCAAATCCCGGTCACTCCATGTGAGATCTGTGCTGGACAAAACGGAGGCAGACAGGTTTTTCTCCGGGTACTCCGGTTTTCCCTGTCACAATTTCATTCCAGCAACACTCTCCACTATCATTTCATTTCATCTGTCATTCATTTAATCATTGCCCCAGAGGAGTGCGTCAGGCCTCGGCAGCCGGCACGTTCTTATCCTCGCCGCTAGATAGGGGCTTCATTCATTCCATTCCTGACCCGGTCGGAGACTGGAAGCAGGCTGTGGATTTTCATTTTCACTGTGCTCATTCTTCTCACAGATTGAAATGCTGTGTTCAAATTATAGTTTTTCCTCTTATACAGTACTTCATGGGCTAGTGACTAGCATTCTTGGCTGTCACCATGGAAGTCTGGCTTTGGTTCCCTGCTCTGCAAAAACAAAAATCTTAATTCAGGTCTGAGGGCAGGAATGGGGTACACTCAACTTTGTGAGACAGAACTGAGAAGAGGTGGGTTCAATTCCTACCTCAGCCATCCTACAAGTGGTTTTCCACTTCTACTGCAGGCAAATGCCAGGATGCTACCTAAACTAGGCCACAGTAACATCCTCCCCAAATCCTAGCCTCGGTTACAAATACACACAATAGTACGCCCATCACAATGACACATTATTAGGCAGATTCTGCACACACCCAAGTACATAGGACTACGTTACCATGATGTCACAAAGCTCCTAAATGAATCAACAACAACAGCTTCCCTTTCTAACCATTCATTTAAGTATTTAGCGTCAGCCACTTCCTCACATTTTGTCCCAATTTTTAAATGGGAGGAGCAACATATACTGAAATTATTTTGTTGAATTAATTATTTCAGACATTTCCCTACTGTAAATGACTATAAATTTTAAAATATTTTATTTTGTGTCAATTACCTGCTCTTATTCATGCCTGTAATATAAATGGAACCCTTCACTGTATTTTGTAATGTGGTATACTTCTCTTAGGAAACCTCTCTTTCAAATCTTCTTCTGATGACTCATCCATCAAAAAAATAATAATCCTACCTAACACCCCAGGTCTCTCAACCTTTAGAGTAATTTTCTTAGGTTGACTAGATCTTCATTTGTCTACTAGAGTCCCTTATTTATAATGTGACTGGTGAGGCTAAAGTTGTAAAGTATCAAACACTGTGGCTCAGAGGTAATGTTCTCGCTTGCTGAGCCCAAGGTTGCAGGTTCGTATCCTGGCGCAGTCAGCTGGCATTTGACGGTGCGCAAATGCGAGGGAGCCGTGTCAGTAGATTTACTGGCACATTAAAGATCCCCTCCAGGGCAAAATTCCGGCATCCCGGCGTCTCTAAAAGCCAGAGTAGTTAAAAGGGACGTAAAACCAATAACATTATTATTATTATTATTATTATCAAACACTGCTTCCCTCACCTCCTTTTGGACATTCTTTTCTTTTTAATGATAGACTATCTGCATAAATGAAAACAAACTTGAACTCGTGACAAACAGCTGACATAAAAATTACAGTTACATAACTCTCTGTCAAAATACTTGCGAGGGGCAGACTCACTGTTCCACCCCTTGAAATAACAATAACTAACTAAAATATTTGTGGTTTTCATGTTAATACCTCATCCACCACTCAGATAGCTTGAATTGGTGGTGTGGAGCATCATGGAACAGTGTTCTGTGACACAGACAAACAAGTTATAATTGTGGAAGCAAATGCATCCTATGCCATAAGCTTGATGTACACCATAAATTGGGAAAATTGAGGATCTCAAAACTCTTGGTTAGTACTGCATGTGTCGATTTGCTCTCCTCTCCCTATGTGTGTTTTATCTCAAGTTCCTGCTTATTATCCACACATGACAGGATGAGCAATATGTTACTTATAGTCAGATTTTTTTTCACCATTTAACTTAACTTATTTGCTTTCTATTACAGCTCTTACAACCATGTAGTTCTGTTGAGAGTATATTCAGCAGTATTTGCAAGGCTCATTTGCTTCCTTTCTGTGTAGCTCCTGAAGAACATCCTTCAGTCTTCTCTTCAGTTCGGAGCAATGCAGGTGGAGAGTTCTTCTCTGACAGAGAAGAACGATTATCAAGACGGAGACAGCCACCGGATCGTCGTGTAGTAAAAATTTGCAGTTCACAGGCATGTAAAACACCCTGTGATTTAGCCATCCTTGTCCAGATGTATGCAAGAAAGTTTTACAATGTATGCCATGGTATACTGGGTGGGTTTGGATTGGCCCACTGTGTTCTGGTAATTATTCTCATTATTTTCATTGATTATTTACAATTTGCTACCGTTAATACAGTGTGCTAGATTATTCTCTCCAAAGAGGAGATTGTAGGCTGCTGGGTTTGTCCACAGATCAGCTGCTGGCTTTCACTGAATGGTAAAGGAATGAAAGTGAAGGCTAGAGGGTAGATATTGAGGGAAAATTTACTAAGCTAACAATCATTAAATGATTGTAATAATTATTTGTTTTAAAATACGTTTTTTTAAGACTGTATGTGCATGTGTAGAAAATTAATGTACGATCAGCTGAAGAAGGGCTCCATTTCAGCCCCAAATACGTACTGGTTTTAATAGAAACAAAAAGGACATTGTGTTGACAGGTCAGAAGAAAATTGCACTTGGTTTATTGTGAATAAATTAAGTCAAGCATTTGACAGTTCTTAAATGCATGAGACGGTCAATTGTTTTATTGATACTGTATGTTAAACAGCGAGAAATAGTGAAGATATCCAAGGAGAATAGAGTTGCTCATTAAGAACAGTATGGTAACTGATAAGTGGTAAATATCTTACTTTTATAACATCAAGGAGTATAGGCTAAAGAAGTAAGAAGAATAGAATCCATACCAAGATAAATCAGTACTTGTGTTAGCAATAACAATCTCATGATATGGTGATGCTTGCAGTGGTTAGAAATTGTCCTTATGGAGTTAAAGAGAGATGCCATCTTTCAAGAATCTCAAAAGAGCAAACACTTGACTGGAAGTTATGTGACCACAAAGATCGACCATGACGCCAAATAGCACAAAAGAAAATCTGAGAGCAGAGAAGTTTGGAGCTTGCAAACTAGACTGAGACAAACACAAAAGCAATACAATATGAAGGAACCTGCATTTCCTGGTTTCACAAACAGTGTGCAGGACCAAAACAAGGGGGAGTTTGATGTAGTGAGCAAGAAAACTTGTAACTTGGTTCTGTGTAACCGTGAAATCACGTTACAAAGAAGGAAGTATCAAGTGGACATAATTGATCAACTGTTGTTCAAATTCAAGGAGATGACAACAAATAATCCCATAATACATCAGCTAATTCTAAAAGTGGAAAACCTGACTGATTTTGTAAAGAAAGAAAAATAACAAGTTAAGCGCTACTATTGGAGACAAAATACAGAGAGTAACTCATCAAGCTAAATCACCAGCACCAAAAACTGGTGATACAGGAACAGAGCATGAGGTCTAATGAAACAGCTGAATTTAGACTCTGCTCGTAAGAGAGGAGAAAGACCTCTTCTGTGGCAGAAACTTCAAAAAATAAAAAAGCCGCTCGTACAGAAGAAGAAAGCAATGGGCAACCAGGGATTAAACTAAACCACGGGAGGAAGCAGAAACATCCAGGACAAACAGGTGAAGATTATTTATTCGGATTATCAAAACATTCTCTTGGTATATCTCGGTTTTATCCCCTGCCTGTCGTAAGAGGCGACTAAAAGAGGGGACCTTGGCTATACTTTAAGGACTCCGAGTTGGTTTGTGAATTGGACCCCCAGTAGGTGGGAAGAAGCGAATACATCCACGGTAATCCCTGCCAGTCGTAAAAGGTGACTAAAAGGGTTTCTCGGATTGGTCCCCTTTCGAGGGTTTGACAGTCAGCTCTAAAAGACATACATCCGTGCGGTATAACTCTCATTAGGTTATATTGCACTTCTTTCCGTTAATGCTTTCAGGGTCTGGCAACCAAAATTTCCTTATGTGCGTGCTGTTAGGGAATGGGCCACTTACGCTTGCGACTACGCTCGAAAGCCTGTCCGGTCTTGGCCGCGCCGACAGGTGGGTGCGCCATGTACCCGTGCAGTAGTATCCGCCTGACTACGCAGGTCCCCACACGGCCGAATGTTAGAGCTGTAAAATCCAGTATATGCCAAGGGGTACATGCCGATACGGCATTGTAAAACATCGGACCCCCGGGCAATGCCTTCCAAGCTAGGCGGGCCTTGCCCTGGCTGGGTAGCGCCTACTGTGACGGCCCGTGATCGGATGTCGGTGGCATTCGGGGAGGATGATCTGGCCATGGGTTCCAAAAGAAAAATCCCCAAACAGGGTGGTCCTACTTGTAACTTGTTTTTCAATTCACACACTTTGTACCGCAAAGATAAATACAGTGCTTCTGGTATTTATAAATTAAGTTGTAATGACTGCAAAACCAACTACATAGGTCAAACGGGGAGAAGTTTCACTACCAGATTTTCTGAGCATGTCAACACTACCAAATACAGGAGATTTTCAGCCAAGGCTTCTCACATGAGTGAGTTGAACCATAAATTTACCAACATTGACAATGACCTCGAAATTCTGCATCATATTAATAAGGGCTCTTTAATGAATATCCTAGAGTCCATTGAAATTAACTCTGCACAGAGAATTTTCAATCCCCCCAACTTAAATGAAATATGATTTTACCCTAATGTTTTATTTGACACCTTGTCAGATTTTATCATAACAGCAAACAAAGGTTATAATAAACCGCCCTAAGTCTCTCTTTACGCAGCTGGCTTCCCTCCCTCATCTCCCTTTCTTCCCTCCCTTATTTCCCCACCTCTGCCACTCCACGGCAGCGCTCCTCCCCTCCCCCGTCCAACACTCTGCTTTGTTTTACGTGCTCAGCAGTTCACTATCCCTCATTTAAGCTGGCCAGTTTCTCTACGTTTTCCTGCGTCGAAGTCACGTTCCCTCTGCTATGACGTAAGTTCGTTATATTTTCTGTTAAACAGCTCTTTCCGTTCTATGTTTTTAGTTTGTCCCAATTTCATTTGCCGTTTATTTAATTGCTTTTATTTTTCTTAATACTAGATTTATTTCCCATTTAGGTTTCTCCTAAAGCCCATATGTCTACTAGAAGAAATTTTGGATTTCCTAAACACAAGATGCTCTACTTTCCTTTCGTCTCCATTTCAAGAGGCTTTCATCAAGCTTGGCCGATTTGACTTTCATGCATGGCGATGTATTGTTCTTTCTACCAACGATCCTTCATATGAAGTCAACAAAGTCTTTATATGACTATCAGTTTTTAACATACTTTTAACTCTTTCTATGGGTCGAATTCCCTAGATTTTCGGACACGTAATCCTGCTATTATATTTTATCAAAACAAGAGTCATATAAATTGCATTTTAAGTTTGCATTTTAACATATACTATTTTTAATGTGTTTTTCTATTTGTTTGTAATATTCGTAAGGTTTTCTTAGGATAAGTTTTACTCAATGTATTTGTACCACAACTGTCCTCATGGTTTTTTATGTCTCATTTTCATCAAGTTTTCTCATGTTAGTTTTAACCTTTTCAATGTTAATCCAAGATTGTACTGACAATATGTTTATGTATATGGCTGATGAAGGGGCCATGGAAGGCTTCGAAACATGTACCAACCAAATGGGTATAATATAGCCCCTTGACTGAAAAGTTTTGTATTGATCAGGCGGAATTCCTGTCCCTTTATATTAGTCAGTGCTGGTTAAACTGGACAGTGTCCACCACGGCGGTGTGAGGCTGGCGACGGGAGCCTTTTGGACGAGCCCAGTCGTCAGCTTGCTCGCCGAGGCTGGCGTACCTCCTTTACACCTGAGGCGCCAACAAGTATTGCTGACCTATGCTGCAACCATTCGACAGATGCCACTTCATCCAAGCTATCCATGTTTGTTTTCCAATCCGAATTGCTGGCTGTATGATGCGCTCGCCTGAGCCAGTTGGCCGGCGGGGATTCGCTTGGATGACTTATACCGGCAGTTCCGATTTCCTGCTGTCTCCTGTATTGTCCGAGTACCTAGCAAGGCCCCTCTGTGGATGGTCTCACGCCCCGATATCATCCTGGATCTGCACACCGGCCCCAAGTCGGACACGGACTCCTCCGTCCATTGGAGGCTTTTCCAGTCCGTGGTGAGCCGGTATCCAGGATCAGGGCTTCTATTCGCGGACGGTTCGAGAGTAAATTACAAAGTAGGCTGTGCATTTGTGGTTGAGGATCGTTGGTTTCTCTTTTCACTTCCCGAGGCCTGTGGCGTGTACACAGCGGAGCTCTGTGCCATCTTAGAGGCTCTGCGGTACACGTTATCAGACGATCACCAGCACTTTCTTGTGTGTACTGACTCTCTGAGTGCGCTGCAAGCAATCGATGTGTGTTTCCCGAAGCATCCGTTGGTCCAGCGTATGCACGACCTGCTCGTCAGTACGTGTAACTCTGGAACCGGAGTGACCTTTGTGTGGCTTCCTAGCCACATGGGTATTGCGGGAAACGAGCTTGCTGATCTGGTGGCGAGAGAGGCAGTCGCACTGCGCTCTCAGTTGCGGCATCTGATCCTGTCGCATTGGCAGGAAGCGTGGCGTGCCACGCCTCCACCCAACAAACTGAGAGGCATCAAGGAGACAACGAAGGTGTGGAAATCTTCCTTCCGATCTCTCCGGAACGAAGCTGTGGTACTCTGTCGACTCCGGATCGGCCATGGGATTGCTACGCACTCCCACTTGCTAAAGAGAGAAGACCCCCCTGTGTGTACTTGCGGTGCCCACCTTCCCGTGGCACACATTCTCTTGGAGTGTGTGGATCTTGCCGATCTGCGAAGGACTCTTAAACTGCCTAATACCCTCTCCCTTATTCTCCGTGATGACGGGCCGTCAGTAGACCTCGTCATCCGGTTCATGAGGGAGAGTGGTTACTTTTTTAGGTTTTAATGTAAGTTAAGACTTTTAATTCAGGTTAAGTCTGTTTTATGTTTTTTATTGTGTTCATCTATTTTAATGTTCACTATGCCTTATTTGTTTTATTGTGTTTTACCATCCATCTTTTATTCTTTTTTATTCAAATAAGGCATAATTGTTGGGGCTCACTGTCTATTTTATATAAACCATTTTCGTTTCATCCATAGCAGTGAGCTGTTTTTATCTTCATCCTTTCATTTCACGCCATTTCATTTCATCAGGGGCCAATAACCTCGATGTTAGGCACCTTAAAACAACAATTATCATCATCATTTCTTATAATTTAATATTGCTCTGCAGCAAGTCAGGTTCTCCTAAAAATCCTCAATCCTATCTATGACTGGTGAGCAGCAGGGGCGGATTTAAGCCAAGATTATGGGGGAGTGGACACACCGGGGATCTGGGGGTATGGAATATCACCAACCTCAGAGTGAGGTCTGGGGGTCCTTCTCCGGGAAATTTTGCAAACATTAGGTCCAAATTATTGAGTTATAGGCCATTTTTGTGATATTTTGGAGGAAAAAATTGGTGACCATTGACATTCAGTGGCTATAGAAAAGACTATCCGATATTGAAGTAAAAGCTCTTGCACCTTCAAGTAAGACCCCGCGGTGTAGCTCACCAATGACCGTGATGGGGGTCTACAGCAAGTCTGCGGATCGGAGGTTCGAATCCCGGTGCTGACGGCGGCTATCCTGAGTGTGGTTTTTCACACTCCCTCCAGACAAATGCCGGGATAGTACCTTATTTCAAATCCAGGGACACCTACCCTACTCTTAACCCTAATAATTACAGTAATAGTCGCGACGGCCAACGCATTCTCAGTCGGCAACTAAGAATACGTCATGCGATTGATCATGTCACAGAGGCTATAGCACATTGTGTATCCTGCTTTTCGTTCAGCAGTGGGTGGTTTTGAGAGGGTCTTAAGTTTCTATTTTCCAAGACAAATAGTTACAACAATGTTGTTAATAAACATCTCTCGTTATACAACAACCACTAGCCTCCCATTTAGTCTACACAATTCACAAGTTTCTTGGTTTTCTGTTTTGTTCGCTGTTTGAGAATCTTATAATTTACTTCATTAATATTTGTGAAAACTACTGCTTTACAGTCAACTTCATTTAATAACGTGGAGGCCTTTAGAAACAGAACGGAAAATTAACCCGTCAGCAAATACTGAATTATATCTACAGTACTAGTTGCTGCAAACGATCCCCAACCGAGCGCCAATGGTTCATTGCCTGCCAGTGATACTGGCCCTACTAGCTACCAAGAACACGGGTTAAATGTCGCAAGCCCCTAAATGAATTAACAACTGTAACGACAAGTTGAATAATACTACGAAAGACACCACAGTCGGGAAACCGAATCCTGCATTCCTGCCTAGGCTTAGTCAGGACCCAGAGTCATTTCCAAGGCGTAGATGAAGAGAGCAACTAATTTTATGTTAAATGGTACCATACTGAGGCGTTAAAGCGTATCACGAAAGGACTTGATTCGCAAGGGAAAATATCTCTTCGCGTCCTGAAAAATAAGTGCTTTGCAGATCGATGCTGCTCTTTGGAATAAACGGCGTAGAAATGTCCAATAATAATAACAGCCACTGCACCAGCTCAAAAGGTGCGGAACAGCTAGGCCATCTGCCCCTGCCATTGACGTTCCATGAGAGGAATTGGAAAACAAAGTTCAGTGGTTCAGTGCCCTAGCTTAATTGTCATTTTTCTCCTGGTTAATTAAACGCTCATCCAGGAAAATACTGGAATGTTACCCTAGTTTCAGTCTTTGGATACATTTCCCAACTCTAGTACCAATAGTAATAAAGGTTTTCAATGAATAATAATAAATAATAATAACCCCTGGCACTACAGCCCATGAAGGGCCTAGGCCTACCAAGAGACCGCTGCCCAGCTATTTAGACTGCATATATTGGGGTGACGCTCGGTCAGGGCGTCGGGTCCTCTTGGCCGTAAATCTTGGTTTTCGTGACCAAGGCGCTGCCTCACTGTCAGACAGCTACTCAATTGTCCTCACGAGGCAGAGTGCACCCCGTTCCAGCCCTCGTGTCAGTTTCTAAAATCCCTGACGGAGCCAGGAATCGAACCCGGGGCCTCCGGGTGAGAGGCAGGCGCGTTACCCCTACACTACGGGGCCGGCTAAAGGTTTGCAATAAATCCCTTAATCAGAAATGATTTGCGCACGAGCCCAAATACCTAGGATTATTGATCGTATTGAATGAGCCAGTCATAATAATAATTATACTGCACCTCAGCATAAGTTACAGATTATTCAAATGTTAGAATTGTTTTCTGGATTCAGTATACGAGAAGATGAACAATTTTGCATGCATTTCTTCTATCTACGTTTGACAACAGAATCATCCCAAATCGCAAGACATTTAGCCAGCATTGATAATTACTAGGGGCAGATGACCTCGCTGTTCCTCCCATTAAATCAACAATAACTATAAAGTGAGTTACTCTGTGGACGCTACTTTAAAATTTATTTTACTTACCTGCCTGCACGGCATACAATACGTCTAGCTAGACAATATATTCATTTCAGACACTATCACCTCTAAATATCTACGCTGGACGTGACGCACCAAACTTGAAACTCTTGAGCTAGCTGACCAAACACCCCAGGGCAGCACAGGCTCTTGTTGCCTTGGCGAAATAAGTGGAGGGATGAGCAAATTATTTGAAGGATTGGTGCATAAGCCGATTAAGCTAAATTTAGAATAATGGCATGCTCTCTCTGTCTTCAGGTATATTCTGAGAACAATACATAGCGAAGCCCCATCGCCTAAGTTGACCGCTTTGAGACAGTTGTTCTTCCCACAAGCGCTTTGTAAAGGAAAATATTGTCCACTTGACAGAATATGTTTTTCAATCCTTGTAACATTGTTCACAGACAGTTCATTGCATTCACTAAATGATTGCCAGTAGCAAATTCAAGTCATATAAAGGCAATAATAAATCAATGCCCGATCGGGCCCATCCTTATAGGATGCTGGGCCCCCTGAGAGGGCCGGGTCCCGGGGCACCAGCCCTGCCTGCACCCCCCCTCTCGTCGGGCCTGTCACTCAGAAAACATGTCCCAGTCATCACAACTTTCAAGATCTGCTCAACCGTGCTGCTCAACCGTGGATAAAAAAAACAGAGCAGGCCAAAAAAGATCATCTATTTTCATTTGAGACTTTTGCCTTCCAGCATCCAGTCTAGTCTGCAAGCCTCTGTTAGCAGCTAGCCCAGCAGGCTCCTCTGCTTCTACACCTTTCATTTCATCTCAACAGGGAACTCCCTGTTTTGGTTTTTCTGCACCTTTATCTCTTTCACTATACTGCCATCGTGAGACAGTACATAGCCCAAGTACTTAAAATGGTCCTTCTGTTCCAATTTACTTCCTCCTACCTGGCATTCTATTTTCTCGCATTTCTTTCATATCATCACCTCCTTCATTTTTCTAGTGCTGATTTTCATACCATACCATATGGCTATAGACAAGATGAAGGGAGGAAGGGCACCAGGTGTGGACAAAGTGAGTGTTGAAATGGTGAAGGCAGCAGGGGAGGTTGGGAAACAGTGGCTGTACCGTGTGATGGGGGTGGTATGGAAGGAGAAAAAGACCCCAGAAGATTGGAAGAAAAGATTAATTGTCCCAATATTTAAGAAAGGAAGCAGAAAGGAGTGCAAAAATTACAGGTGAGTCACACTCATACCACACTGTGCCAAGATATATGAAAAGATAATAGAAAGTAGAATACAAGCCAAAGTGGAGAGAGAATTGAGAGAGGAGCAGTATGGATTCAGACCTGGGAGATCAACAGTGGATCTCATATTTTCAGTGAGACAGCTCCAGGAACACCACTACGAATTTGGAGAGGATCCGTTGATGGCCTTCCTTGGCATCGAAAAGACCTAGGGTAATGTGTGTAGGGAGAAGGTTTGGTAAGCAATGGAAAACATGGGAGTGGAAAAAGGGACTGTAGGCAGAGTGAAGGAGATGTATTGTGGAAGTGTGAGTTGTGTGAAAGTTGGAGGGGAAAGAACGGACTGGTTCAGACAAATGAGTGACCTGAAACAGGGTTGTGCACTGTCACCCCTTCTCTTTATTGCGGTTATGGACGAGGTAATGACACGGGTAGCAGGAAAGATAGGAGAAGATAAGATGAAAGCAATGGTGTTTGCAGATGATCTCTTAGTCTGGGGAAACAAGGAGGAGGAAATTCAGGAGCAACTGAAGGCTTGGGAAGAAACAGTGGGAGAGTATGGATGAAAGTTCAACATCAGTAAATGTGAGATCCTGGTAACGACCTGGAAAATGGACAGATCAATGAGTGGGATAACACTTGGAGGTGGACAGCTGAAGAAGGTGGAAAGTCTCAAGTACTTGGGAAGTATAGTGGAGGAAAATGCGAGAAATGACAAAGAGATTACGGAACGTGGCAGACAGGCAGAAGCATTAGGAGCTTGGTGTGGAATTAAGATGTCCCACAAAAAAGCAAAGAAGTGTTATACAGAAGCTACTATATCCCAATGCTGACCTATGCATCAGAAACATGGATAATGAAGAAAAGAGACATAAGCAGAGTACAGACAAGTGAAATGAAGTTCCTGCGAAGTAGGATCGGAGTAACAAGAAGAGACAGGGTGAGGAATGAAAAGGTCATGGTGAAAGAGGGGCCCTTGCAAGGTAGGATTGAGACATCAAGACTGAGGTGGTATGGACACTTAAAGAGAATGGAAGAGAAGAAGATTCCCAAGAGGATACATGAGATGCAGATGCAGAAGAAACGACCAAGGGGAAGACCAGGAGATAGATGGCTGAAAGGAGTGGATGAATATGTCAAGAAGAGAGGCAAGGACTGGATCAGAGTGACAGCGGAGAGGGGGTGAGAAGAAAGGACTAAGTGGTGAGGCTTATGTTCCAAACAGACCCAGCCTGGGGCTGGAAACTGTACAAGTTGATGATGATGATTCCTTACTTTCCTGTTGCAAGTTCAAACCTGTTGGCATGTAAGTTTTCTATAGAATCTGTCATTACAACCAGGTCATCAGCATAAGCCAGACAGCTTACCTGGTTTCCACCTAACTGAACCCCACCCAGCCAGTTTATGCCCTTGAGCAAATGATCCATATATAAAATACACAGTAACAGTGAATGATCACAGCCTTGCCTCACTCCTGTAACAACTTTAAACCAAGAACTCTTCCTATCATCAACTCTCACTGCAGCCTGATTATCAAATATAGGCTACTTTGCCTAAGCAACCTTTCCTCATACAATAATCTCTCAGGATGCTGAGCATCTTTTCTCTTCGTACTCTATTATATGCCTACTCTAGATAAACAATAACCCCTGGCACTACAGCTCATGAAGGGCCTAGGCCTACCAAGCGACCGCTGCCCAGCCACTTAGCCTGGAAATATAGGGGTGACGCGTGGTCAGCGCATCCGGTCCCATCGGCCCTTAATCTTGGTTTTCGTGACCGGGGCGCTGCTTTACTGTCAGACAGCTAGTTAATTGTCCTCATGAGGCTGAGTGCACCCCGTTCCAGCCCTCACATCAATTTCTAAAATCCCTGACGGAGCTGGGAATCGAACCCGGGGCCTCCGAGTGAGAGGCAGGTGCGCTACCCCAACACCACGGGGCCGGCTACCTACTAGATCTACCAAACAAATATAACTGTCTATTCTCCTCATAGTATTTCTGAATAACTTAGCATATACTGAAAACTCAATCATGTCATACCTGATGTGGTCTAAAACCACACTGGCTTTCATCCATCTTATATCTCAACCATTGATTGAACTCTCTCTTTAACGCCCGAGTAGACTTTGCCTGATTTACTTATCAAAGAAATATCTCTATAAATGTTGCAATTGCTGTTTCTGTCCAGTTAGAGCATACCTTTCCAATATCACTACCATTTTGATTATCCTATGCAACCATTTATCCCTGCCTTCCCACTATTCTTTACCATTTCTGGCTGTATTTCATCTATTCCCACTGCTTTGTGACATTGTAGTTTATGATCCATTCTACTTTCTCATCCACATTGCCAAATAAGTCTCCATTTACATTTATCAAATTTTTGAAGTATTCTTGCCATTTTCCCATTGCTTCCTTTGCATCTACAATGAGTTCCCCTGAATTATCCAAGACACTACTTATTTCTCTTTTTTCTCCCGTTCTGAGGTTATTTACAACACTAGAAAGGCTTTCTGCTCCATGACCTAACATTTCCAATTATCTCCAAAAATCATTCCGATTTTCTTTCGGACTCTACTGATATTTGTTTGTATTTGCTTCTTTCCACTACATAAAGCTCTCTATTAGCTCGATCCCTTGTTTGGAGCCATTTTTAGTAAGCCTATTTTTTAAACTTTTAAACGCCGACATCACTATATCATTCCACCTGTATGTGCGGGTTAATTCTGTCTTTACTCTCGTCCCAAGAAATTCCTTTGTTACTTCTAAAACTGCATTCCTGTAGCCTGATCTCTCCGTTTCATTGTCCTGTGATTCTTTACCATCTACTCTTACGAATTTTTCACCTATCGTTTCCATGTATTTCTGCCTTTTCATCCCTAATCTGTCTGGTAACAAATATCACTTTCTGCACTTTAGGCCTATCTATCCTCAAAATTCACAGCAGATCAGTTTGTGGTCTGTTTCATCGAAATAACTCCTGAATACCGTTTAATTCCTTATCAACCTTGAAATAATCCTGATCCGAGTTTCTGACATTTGTCCACATTTATCATTCATTTACGTATCTTTCAGAAACTACGTTATATTCTAAGGTTCTCTTGACATAAAGCCAAAACCAGCTTAAATAAGTTACTAAAAAACCAACATGGCTGCCACATTCGGTGTTGCCAACTTACATGATTTCAAAAAGCCACCACTAGCAGCCATGTAACACGTATCGCAAATGATCCACACTAAATAAAGGCCTTCTTACGAAAATACATTTTACATCAAGTTGTGAGGCAGTCCTTGCTCAAGTTGGAACATCTTGGTCATCAGTCCTCAACAGTCAATCACTTAAGCAGTATTATGGTAGTGAAGTTAAAGTTAACTTAGCTCTTCTAGATTGCCTTTCAAACCATCATATAAAATGCATAAGTACAGAAACATTAATATTTACTCAAGGTTTTTTTTCCAGTTTTGCCGGGGAGCTATAGATGAACATGTGTGTTCAGGGAAGGATTCAGGAGTAGGAGAGAAACAAAATAGTAGGGTACTTATTTGCTTATTATTTCTTTATTTTTGAAAAGTGCTAATTTCTTGCATGTATAGGTCTACATACATGGAGACAAAATTGAGACAAGCTGCTGAAAATCCCATGGCAATGCCCCATTGAGATGCACGAGGATGGTTGTTCCAATGCTTAGGCTCTTCAGTTGGCGGGAATAAAATTATCTTGCTAACCTGAAAGAAAATTACATGTGCTTATTACATTCCTTTTGATGGATGACATGTTTGTTCATCAAGCAAACATCATCAGATCCTGATTATATAAAACATTCATAGGATTTAATGAATATATACATTTTATATACCGTACATGTATTTAGTTGTAAAATCTTTTTGATAACACATCGAAGTTTACATGCGTTCGGTATTGGTATAACCTTTGGGTAGTTATTATTGGTTATGTTATTAAGACATGCAAAAACCTTGAAACTATTACTTTAATACTGTTGAAATCACTTATTTGATTACTGGAAATTCCCAATGTCACATCCCCAACACTAAATCTCACCTCAGGCCAACTTTGGTCCACTGTATGAGGGTGCCTCCGGCTGCTCACTGCAGTGTCGTTATCTCTTGAACACTTGGTGGAACTTATTGACTGAAATGCATGCCATGTGCGGCTGATCACCTCAAAAGTAGCATTGAACATGGGTAATGACGGTACTTATTTTTAATGTGTGTGTGCTAATGGACATTCTGAATCTACTATAGACCAATCTCTGTCGTTTCCCACAGCGTATAGCCGGTCCCCATCTAAGGTGTACCAGCCTTAGAATGTGATTTTGGGCTTAGTAACGATTTTCCCTCATCATTGGTTGCCCTTTCCTTATTTTATCTGTAGCCTCATTTTCATCATTATGTAACTGGCTTGTTCTATTGCCTAATAACTTAGTGTGAATATGGGTAAGCTCTCCAAAAATGTGTGTTCATTTAAATTGGATGGGTTGTCTTTCTTAGCTATTGAACCCTTATTATACAGGTCACATAATAATGATTCATGTTTTAATTTATTCATCGTATTGAGGTACAAGTATGGTACAGTTGAGATAGGCCAGTGGGCCGCGTGATGTTGCAAGTTGTCACAGTCATGGAAGCAGTTGGGACAAGGGAGATATTAATAGCCAGTTCTTGGAAGACGGGCGAATGAACTTAGGAGCGTAGCTTGGTCTCTTTGTTGAGGAAGATCAAGCCAGAGACAGAAGAGCTCTAATGAGTAGAGATGGAAGATGTTTGTGACGTCAGATGGGCGTGGTGTTGAAGTGTAACCCAACGTCCGATGCTTGAATTAACGAATCACCGAGAGGATGCTTTCAAGTGGCGTGAAAGATGCATCATATCAAAATTGGAGGGAACTACGTTTTGATTGATTGAGCGAACGGATTGAGGTCTGCTGACCATGAATGCGACCTGCGCGAAAAATTATGATGATTGATACCACACACAAGTCTGTAGCTCAACTGCTTCGATTAAAAATATTTTATTAGTCCCCTCCCCTGAAGTTTGTGCCATTTTCATATAAATGAGACCTCAGTGCTAGTCTGAACATTCTATTTCGAAGTCTCTCAGGAGACGGGTTGCTGTTCGACGATACACTATTTTTGAAGTCTCTGAGGAGATGGGTTGCTGTTCGACGATGTTTTATTTCAAAGTCTCTGAGGAGACGGGTTGCTGTCCGAGAGTACGCTGATATTCAAGTCTCATTGGAGACAAAGTACTGTTTGTTTGAGTCTCAGTGGAGGCAATTTAAATACGTCGTGTGAACTTATGAATTTCAAGTTAGACTTTGGGTCTGGACAGCATTAACATTGTAATATTTGAATGATTTGTAACTATGAATTTTGCGTGTGCAAGTGCGTGTGAAGCTAGGCATTTATGTAACTAGGGAAAAGTCTACGTTATAAATTGCACAGGACTGTGAGTGAAACTAGTACAGTAGCTCATGTGGCAATTTTAGGAGGTTAATTAGCATATATTTGAACAATTTTTCATCTTTAAGAAGTCTGCAAGATGACGACTACATGGTCAGAAACCGGGATGATGTCCGAGCAACCTACATTGGAGATGGTTATGGCTGAGTAGGGAGATCCTGCTGGGACCATGTCTTGTTACGTACGCTGAGTGAGACGCAGTAATGGATAAGTACTAACAATTGAATTATTTCAAAATGTAGATAGATTTTTGGTCTGGGAACTGTATATAATTTAATTTAGATTTTGCTCGTGTTTTTTTTGTTTGATTTCTGTTGATAGGGTTTGTTCCGACACTCATATGTAAATGTAGAATGACGCGTGACTATTTGTTGTTTTTCTTTGTAAATATTTCAGTGTAATGTTTATCCAAGTGCTGCGTGTACTTGAATGTAATAATTTGTTTTTGCGAACATGAGTTACGGATCGTGTGACAAGTGAGGCGTTGTTAGGATGATTGAAGAATAGGTATGGGAGGAAATTAGCTATTTTGGTAGCTGTTTGAATTAAACAGACTTTATTAATTTGAGTGCCTATTGCAATCAATTTTGAGGAGAACCGTCTGTTCTCTAGTTTGGTAAATTAATTCTTGTGTTGAAGCTTTTGTCGAGTCTATGATCTGGTGTGTTGCGTGGGTGGAATTTATTATGTATTTTTTTTTCAGGTATATCAAACCCTGATGTATGCGTTGTGTGTCAATATGTGTGTTGTGTCAAATGTGTGTATTTTTGCGCGGAGGAAACGGCTACGACCTTCCTTGACTGCAGCAGTATGGGCGTCAGATGTTGCTCTAAGGAGACTCTGTACCGGCCCCGATGAGGTTCTTTAATTCTGTGTGAATTAATGGAACTAATTTATATTTGGTGGCACACTTGGTATTCTTCGGATCTTGGAGCTATGCGGTAGGCTGGTCTAAGATATTTTATGACACACACATCATTTTACTGGAGTACAGTAGAACGTCTTCGTTCTTGGTGCTATGCCGTAGTTGCAGCACTGAGATATTTGTTTAAGCATCGGGTTGTTGACATGTGACAGGCGAGATACTCTCCGAGCACAGATCTATAGATAAGGCGCACTAATGAGTAGAGAGGGTTGGCTTGTCCTGACCTAGTAAATTTTAGAATGCCTGTTTAGTTGAAACTTTGATTATTTAAAGGATCAGATCCTCACGCACGGACAGTAGTCTCATATCTCGTTAAAAATAAACTTTTGTTTTGTTGTATATAATTGCCACTGGGCAGTGTGATTTGATATTTTCATTTAATGTTTGATTTGTAATTTGACGCCATCCATAATAGGTCACCAATTTAGATGGATTGGTCATGTCCATCGGATGGATGATGTGAGATTACCTCGTCAAATGCTATATGGTGAGTTATGCTATGGCACCAGACCTCATGGTGGTCCTAAGAGGCGCTACAAGGACCAATTTAAGCAGACCCTGAAATTGACAGCTCTTGATTCACAAACCTGGGACATGCTGGCTGAAGACCGCTCAACTTGGCGCCGTACCATCTCGGATACTGTAAAGACGTTTGAAAGGGATCGACGCATACATGAAGAGGCCAAGTGTCAAGCTAGGAAACTTCGAGCAGCCCAACCACGTCCTCCTCCAGCAATACTATGCGACTTGTGTGGTCGCTTGTTCCATGCCAGGATTGGACTCTTTAGTCACCGTAAACACATCCACAAACTGGACTGAAGGAAGAAGATTTATACTCGGATTCGAGTTAAAGCCGATGATGAAGGTAACGGCGGTCATCAGTTGATGTCTGTGAGCGTAGTCACGTGCGTTCATACTTGTTTTGATTCTGTGAAGTCCTGTTTAGGCATTTGTTCGTGTCTCTGACACTTGATAAAGATTTCGACCGGAAATCTCAGCTGTAGTTTATTTAAGTCTAGCGAGTGTCGGGTATTTGTAATATTTGTGTAGATGTAGTTTGTGTTCCCATGACAATGTCTATCTTCTCATATACGGATCCGCAGCTTGTCAGCTGGTGCCTATGGTCGCGGATCACGTATAACATAGTACTTTTTCCATTTTCTGTTTGCTCGTCACATCGCCACACATGGGTTGAAGGAAATGACTGGACCATTGATGGCCTGATTTTAGTGCAATCTCATCAGAGAGATTTTATTTTGATGAGTGTCATTAATTAATTTGAGGGTGTAATTTTGGGAGTTGTTTCATTTTCTTTTATTTGTTATTGATCTGGAATTAAATTTGTTTAGTTAAATCTTGGCTTAACTTTTCTTTCTTTAGTGATATTTTAAACTATGTTACCTTGATATGATAAGAAGCAAATATTTATAACAACGGTATGGACCGAAACACTTCCCCAAAACAGAGTCTCATTACTCTTCTTTACAAGGGTTCACTATGTAGATTTTTATAGATTCTTATATGTCGAGTGCTCTGTCTTTTGTCCTCGTGATGCCGAATTTTTCAATCCATCTTTTTATGTTGGTGAATCTATGACTGTTATCGTGTGTGTTCGTACTCTGCTGAGTGATACCTGTGCTTTATGCCATTTCTGTGTTCTTTATAATGTGTGTCTGTTCTTCCACTTGTCCCACATAATTCCATTGGAACTCTGTTCCTTGGCAAAAAACATTACTTCCTTGGTATGTACAATCAGTTTCCCTGATTATCCAAAACACTACTCATTTCTCTTTTTCCTCCATTTCTAAGATTATTTATAACACTCCAAAAAGGCTTTCCTGCCTCTTGACTTAACGTGTCTAATTTATCTACAAATTCCTCCCATGATTTTTCGTTTGGACTCTATTATTATTTGTTTGGTACTATTCCTTTCCATTACATAAAGCTGGATTCCTTGTTTGGAGCCATTTTTGTAAGCCTTCTTTTAACTTTTACAAGCTTCACTATGCTATTCAAACAGGATTTGTGCTTTTTCCTGTCTTTACACACTGTTGTCCCAAGACATGCCTGTGCTACTTTTAGTACTACATCCCTGTATCCGGACCACTCCGTTTCAATGTTCTGCAATTCTTTGCCATCTATTCTTGGGAATTTCTCATCAATCATTTCCATCTATTTCTGCTTAAGTTCCTTATCCTTCCCTAACAGGGGGCGTGGTGGCTCAGCGGTCTAGCTGTATGCCTCTCACCAAGGCGGTCCGGGTTCGATTCCCGGTCAATGCATGTGAGATTTTCGAAGTGAAATGCCATGTCCTGTGGTTCGGATTCCACGTAAAAAGGAGGTCCCGTGGCTCATGATCTCAAGATTAACGGTCACGTTAAACTACAAGCTCCCTTTCTTTCCTTCCTTCCCTAACACACAAGTCTCCATATCAGATCTTTTAACACATTATTAGTAGACAAACACTGTTTTTGTATGTTGCATTTTTAGCTTTTTACCATCATCTCCGCAGAGTAGGCTTATTCGTAGGACATTTCTGGATTAATTTATAATTCTACAGTAATTTAGGTTTACTTGTTTAAGTATATCACAGCAATAGTATTTACACCTTCATAGGTAAGTTAAGTTGGTGGAGTGAGACGGTTTGTTGATGGGATTGTCATTTCTCGGCCTTGCAACTTAGTAGCTACCATATACAAATAGTTTTTTTTTTTTTCTTTTTTTTTTTTTGGATGCTTAATGCTTTAGTATTTTACCAATAATAGTTACCACACTTTCTCTAAGTTTTTGATTTTTTTTTGTTGTTTTTGGAGGGCAGTGACTGTTAGTGGGTGTCATTGTAGGTTTGGTAGTGTTTTGTAGAGCTATTTTATCTTGTATATATTTGGATCTGATGATGCTCTTTTGACGAGCGAAATATGTCATCCCTTAGTTTTCTCCCTGTTCTGTAGTAAACAAAACAAAAAAATTAGATATTTTAAGCACATGTAAAATTTTTCAGGTTTTTTGCATGTCCCAGTAATTGGGATTACATTGTGTTGACCGATTGATAAATTGTAATATGAGTTATACGAGGGCTTGATTTTTAAGTAAGGGCCGTTTTTTTAAAGCCCGTAGTTAGTGCGCACGCCACAACAAGCGTGCGCGCTACATCCCGGCATTCTTTGCGAACAAGCAGGCATCAGTTGCAGCTGTGTAGCTAACCTGTACGCTGAACAGTGCATCTTTACAATGTTCAAGATTATTGATTCGCCTGCCGCGTGTGAGGTACGATCTTTGACACGTTTTTTGAGTGCAAGAAACAAGTCGGCTGCAGACATTCATCGTCAGCTTTGTGAGGTGTATGGTGATAATGCAATGACGGAAGGTAAAGTGCCAAAATGGGTACGCGAGTTCAAAAGGGGCCGTGAAAATGTTCATGACGAACGCTCAGGTCTATGATCACAGATGACTTGGTGACTGCAATTGACACGAAAATTCACGAGGACCGAAGATTCATGATGACCACTCTATCAATGGATTTTCCTCAAGTGTGAATTCTTGGTTGTCAGCGCAGGCGGAAAACTCTTATGCAGAGGGATTTCAGAACTTAGTTTTTAAGGTATGACAAGTGCCTAAATAAAACAAGGCAACTATGTAGAAAAATAGAGGAAGGTATATAAAACCTAAACATAAATGTGGTTTCAAAATAAAATGTTCGGTTAATTAAAAAAAAAGGCCCTTACTTAAAAAACAGCCCTCGTAATTATCATACATTTCTGAAGCTTCACTTTTAATGTTGTTAACTAACTTTCCTCTTCTATTCTTCAACTGATCACTTTTCATTGTTACTGTATCCATGTAAGTGTTTGGAAATGCATAGATGCTACAGTTTGTGTTCAACACTAGAACGATGGCTGTGGTCATTTTGAATGCTTTCCTATTTCTAGACACGATTGTTCTTAAATGGGGTATCTTAGACCATTGAAATTACATGACTTTTCTCAAGTTTCTGAGTTACAATAGTTATATATATATGAAATATTTTAATCAAAGGTTTTATTGCCACTGAATAAATCAGTGTTTTGCCTTGAACGACGAGAGGAAGGGGAATGTCATTATTGATGTTTCTCTGTTTCTTTTTCCTTGCTTGTGCTAGCAACAGCATAATAATCAGAGTAACACCTCCACACCAGCCAATCTTCGTGCTCACGATGGAACTGAGTGGAGAATACTGAATCAAGGCGGTACTGTGAAAGGTAGGTTTGGTGCAATAAACGTCATGGAGGACAAGAAAGGGCCTATTCCTTAGATGCAAGGAGGCATACTGGAGGGAATGAGGCTTCATCGTGGCATCTGTTGTTTTCAGAATCAATGCTAAAGCATATTCAAAAGTGCACCATCGAAGAAGCTCATAAACAATTGGAATCGGTTTCATGGGACGTTTCAGTAGTAGAACTTGAATCTTTCATTGCGTTAGTGTACGCAAGGGGAGCCTTGCGGCACTAGACATGTGGTCAAAGGAATGGGGTCCTCCCGTATTTGCCGAAACCATGTTGTGTGACCGCTTCAAGGAAATTTTGAGGTTCCTCCGGTTTGACAGAAAGACAATGCATTCGACTCTGCTTATCAGCGACAAATTTGCCCTAGCTTCTGAGATATGGTTTTCTTTTGTTGATAACTGTCAGCTGTGCTTTACTACCGGTGAATACATCACAATTGATGAACAACTCCTACCATGTAAAGTACGTTGTAAGTTCATCCAATACATGGCGAATAAACCTGACAAGTTTGGATTGAATTTTGGTTGGCTGTAGATCTTGAATCAAAATATTTCTTGGGGCGTGGTGGCGCAGCGGTCAAGCTGTTGGCCTCTCACCAAGGTGGACCGGGTTCGATTTCCGGTCAATGCATGTGAGATTTTCGAAGTGAAATGCCATGTCCTGTGGTTTGGATTCCACATAAAAAGGAGGTCCCGTGGCTCATGATTGCATGATTAACGGTCACGTAAAACTAAAAGCTTCCTTCCTTTAAAATATTTTTTGAATGCTACTTGGGAAAAGATGAAGAAAGGGACAAAAGTCTGTAACTTGGTGAGTACCATGATTTTGAAGCTCATGGATCCATTTCAAGGGAAGAAATGTCACCACTGACAACTTTTTTACATCACAGAAGCTTGCAGACTTCCTACTGACTAAAAGGACATCTATTGTTGGTACCATGCGACAAATCGCTGAGAACTTCCACCTCTTTCCAAAGATGCAATTGGAGAGCGCCTTTCGTCAACGATATTGGTGAATGGCCAAAATACTCTTACTGTGTACCGGTGCAAGCCAAGGAAAAATGTTTGTATCCTGAGTACCATGCACAAGCAGGTTGAAATAGCTGACAATGATGAAAAAAAGCATCCAAATACTGTGATATCTTACAACTCAACAAAGTGTGGAGTGGATGTTCTTGGCCAGATGAGCCGCTTGTACACGAATCGGTCAGCATCAAGACGATGGCCTGTTTACATCTTCTACAATGTACTGGATTTCGCGCATGTAATTCTTCGGAATTTTCTCAATGACACTCCATTTTGAATCTTGTGAATGTACTAAGATTGTCACACCGTTCGACCAAGAGGCAATCATCAATCCTCCCATACGGTACATACACCACAGGTTAAAAAAATGCCACCAGTGCTCATACTGTCAAAATAAAACACAAGTCTTTTGTTCGACTTGTGACTTGTGGAAAATGCCAAGAATGCTGCATTAAGAAGGTTTATTGTAAGAAATGTGTTAGTGATCAGTCACACAGTAAGTGATTTGCTTCCAAAAGGTGTGTCATTGGTAATAACTGATGTGACAAACGATGCTCTTGCGCTGAAACAAAAACATATAGTGTCATGTGGATTCGTAATGTGTAGTAAAATGTTGTTTATGTTGGAAAATGCAAGTAGTAAAATGTAATGTTGTACCGGTATCTGAAATAAAATGTAAAATATGATAATTCCTAATAAATAATATAAAATGATCCTTGAATTCTAAGCAATCTGTATGATTCATTTTCAAAATGACCTCTGCCGTCGTTCTTGTAGGTTCAAAATAGCCGTTGTTGTAGTGTTAAATTGATGATAACATTGATTAAGAATTATTTGTTGTAATGTCCATATTATATTATTTATTATCCTTTTAAACAGATGTTGGCCCTTGGCACTGAAGAAAAGGATATAAAACTGTTTGCATATACTTACCCATATATGTCTGTCATGGTGAAGACAGTCTATTATTTCCTTTCGGTTATCTGCATGGTGTCTGCCTTTGACAGGTGATGTATTCTATTCTATTTTACAATATCAGTGACATGTCATTATTTAATGCTGAGGTTAGTTTCTGAAAATACCTGATATTAACAAAATTATTGCTCGTCAAGTTCAACTGAAGTCCTGAGTGACGGCACTGTCAGGGTGAGGGGAAAGCACGCGGTGGGCCGGGGAGAGAGCAAGGGCGCGATAGGAAAGCGGGGATGCCAAATCAACAATTAACTACATCGACTGTGTGCGTATCAGATAATGCCTGTTGATTAAAATAATAACACCTAAGAAAGTTGTTGGGATAGCGTGATTTAATGTGTTACATTATCATTGGAAATAAAACAAGAACAATTTATTTCGAAATTAACAAAATATGTTTCATAAAATATAATTCTGCGAAATGGAAAATAATGACAACGTACGCCTAGCACACATTTCTTAAGCAGTCTCAGAAGTCTTTAAATAAATAAATCAATCGCCTATTCATTTGATATGATATCTCTTCCCTGGCTATGAACTTCTTAATTTATGCCAGAGGCCATTGTAATAAAGCACACTTGAATGTTAATTTAACTACTCGCCAGGGAGACATACACTTACACGTCAGGCATATACACAGTGAACAAGCACGTAGTACAGGGGTACAAGTGACATCGCTGGAAAGTCAACCTCACGTGCGCACAACCCAGCACCAGTATTTTTAAACTGTTGTGAAACCTTCAGTTATTAGGACAAAGCAACTTGCGATTAAGCCACAATGCTTGCCTTACGAAATTCACCATGCGGTAGCTGGCGACGAAATGACAATAATGAAACATTTGAATGATCTCTCTCCTCATTGGTTTCTGATGACATAACTATGCAAGTCATGCCTTTCTTGGCAGCAAATAGTAGATCCTGTAATATGACGACTAGAGGGGCAAGGGGAAGCCTAGTAGTTTACATATTCTCCGGGGCTTCAGATGAACTTGTCGCGCTGTACATTTAATGCTACTCTAGGGGAGAAAATATTGTTTTATTTTCATGGCTACACTTAGAGCTCAAGAGCTCCTTCACAGTAGTGCCCTACAAATATTGGGTTTAGGGCTTTACTGACAAATATTGGCACAAGAAATTGAAAACAAACAAAAAAACACAATACAATACCACATGATCTGTAATCCTCTATTGTTTTAATGTCAAATAACTTTTTTTTTCTTCTTATTTTATTAATGTGTAATAACACCAACATTTACACCCCATAATTTACGATTTTTGTTTAGCTTAATATAGCATGTCAAGGCTACTGATCAACCAATGGGCTACAAATGAAATGAACCTCGATAGGCATTTCATTGCATGGCTCATATAGATTCTTATACAAGAAAAACTACCATTTTATGCAATTGAAAGTCTATCACTGAACATGCAACATACATACATTTTCATTTCAGTCTGTTTTGCCTTTCAGCGTCCAGTCTAGTCTGCAAGTCTCTAATTGCAAACAAATTGCCTCTGTGATCCCCTATTAGCAGTTAGCATGTCGGCCTCCTCTACTCCTACACCCCTCACTTTGAAATCGTTCAACACAATCTAACCATCACCTCTGCTTACCCCTTAGGTAATCTCTCCTCCCCCATTCTCTTCAGATGACCCCACCATCTGAATCCGCTCATACGAACAGCTTCATCTAGCGTGTTCATTTCTTGCTTAGCTTTAATCTCTACATTTCGAGTACCTTCCTGCCGTTGCTCCCATCTATTTGTCCCAGCAATCATTTGTGCTACCCTCGTATCAGTTACCTCTAGCTTATGTATCAGATTTCCTGAATCTACCCAGCTCTCACTTCCATACAGCAAGGTCGGTCTAAATACTGAGCGATGTAGGGAGAGTTTTGTCGCTACACTAACTTCTTTCTTGCAAAATACTGTAGATCGCAACTGAGAACTCACTACATTGGCTTTTCCACACCTCGACTCTTATTTCCGTCCCCACACTACCATCCTGAGAGAATACATAGCCCAAGTACTTAAATTTTCCACCTGCTCCAATTTAGTTCCTCCTACCTGGTATTCTATTTTCTTGTGTTTCTTTCCTACCAACATAACCTTCGTCTTTGAAATGCTGGTCTTCATACCATACTTCCTACATTTTTGTTGAAGTTCAAACATGTTGGCTTGCAAGCTTTCGATGGAGTCAGTCGTTACAACCAGGTCATCAGCATAGACCAGACTGCTTACCTGGTTTCCACCTAATTGAATCCACCCAGCCAGTTAATGTCCTTCAGCTTATGGCCCATATATAGAATAAACAGTAGCGGTGAGAGGTTTTCCACTTGCAAGAACATTCCAAATCAAACCAAAAACATGCAAAGATCTAGCATCTGCTATAATCCAGAGTTTCTCTTTTTGTAGGGTATGTTATTGTTTTGGATGGGATTTAAGGCTGGATGTCCTTCCTGACAACCACTTGAGTTGAGATTTCTCCAACAGGGTAGGTTAGAGGTTTGGCAATTAAGTGGCCCTGATCATCATGTTAGATACCAGTGTGGCATTGCCTGGGGTTGATGTGGGAAATCAGGGAAAGCCACTTCGAAGTGGACATAGTGTGGTTGTAATGCACTCTTCTTCAGTTAATCTCATAAGGGAAAATGTATTCTCTTCTAACCCTCATACCAGGATTAAGATGAGGGGGCATATAACCTTGCTGTTCTGCCTTTAATACAATCACCATCATCATCATCATCAAATTGCTCCTTTGTGAAGCCTGGAATTTAAACCAAGTCAACTGGATATAGTGGTGTAAAATGTCTAGGCATTTATAAGTCGGGGCAAATGTCCAGGATAAATGCCCGGGTAAATGCCCAAAACTCATAAATGCCCAGGCATTTTGGGCATTTACCTCTTTTAAAAACATATTGATAATGCAACGCCTATATAAATATTGTTTTAGCCATATATGTACTCTATATATTTATCCATAAAAACAGGAGTTAAGGCCAAAATAGGCTGCGGAAGTTGTTGTAGGAATTCAATGAAAGAACTTGATTTTGGTACTGAGGCTGAGCTTGTGCTTGGTACTGCAGATTTGTTGTTGAAAGCATCCACTTCAATTGGTAAAGGTTCATAAGGCGGTTTTCTTTCGAAAAGGTTTTTCAACCACTGTAATTGTACCTAACTGAAGCACTTTTTTTTTTTAAGATCCTGAGGGCACTTAAACACTTCTTTATGTGATTTTCCATTTTGTTACAATGTGACTGTTAATAGTCCTTATTACAATATTTAAGAATTTGGGATGAAGAAATTGCAAAAGTAAACTCCGAAAAAAGAAATTCATATAAAAAGTTTCTGTCAACTGGTAAATTAGAAGATAACAT
This sequence comes from Meconema thalassinum, assembly GCA_946902985.2. NCBI lineage: Eukaryota > Metazoa > Arthropoda > Insecta > Orthoptera > Tettigoniidae > Meconema > Meconema thalassinum. The sequence goes on along the minus strand of OX336389.2, from coordinate 875,743,020 downwards.
TGAATACCATCATAAGAGAGCAATAGCAAAAAGAGAAGTTCGAAAGAAACACAGGGAAAGTTGGGAAAACTTTGTCTCGTACCTGGAGACTGGTATAACAACACCACAACCACAAACCTATAACATTTTGAAAAAACTAAATAGGGACGTAAAAGAAGATGTAAAAATTAATGCAATATCTCACAAAGAATGGCTTGAGTATTTTCAGAGCCTTTGGTTGAGTCCAAATATTGAACAACTTGTTTTACAAGGATCTAACAACAAGTCTTCGGAAAATATTACACTCGAAGAATTAGAACAGGTCTTGAGGAAACTTCGAAATGGGATAACACCTGGAGAAGCTTCAATAAAGGCAGAAATGTTGAAATATTCAGGCGATGCCTTCAAGAAAAGATTTCTCAGATTATTGAATTTAATCTGGATGGGTAACAGGCCTCCAGAAGATTGGCAAAAGGCAATAGTAGTTCCTCTTCATAAGAAGGGAAATATGAAAGATTTGGAAAATTATAGAGGAATAAGTATACTTAACTCTGGATACAAAATTTTTGCAAACATTGTTAAAGAAAAATTACTGAAACATTACTCTGAGGTAATAATAATAATATCGTATGGCCTTGGTGCCGGGTGCAAGCTTTGTTATTTGGCATCCAGAGGGTAGCTTGCATGTCGAATTTCGTTGTTCCTTGACTATGAATGTCAAGGAGGTTAGATATCTAAGCTCCTTGAACACTATAGCACTTTCTAGTAGAGAAATGAGGAACTTTGTGTTGGCGGAAACAACCGAGATAATTTTGCCATTATGAACTCGGCCTACTGAATTCAAATGGGATCTTTGACATGCCAACATCGTATGACATGCGTATCGTATTTTTGCCGCCTTTCAAAAATCACTTACCACGGCCAGGAGCGAACCTGCAATCTTGGGGTTAGTAGACCGACACCCACCGTGGCAAGCTACTCTGAGGTAATAGGGAATGAACAACATGGGTTTAGAAAAGGTCGCACATGTGCAGATGCCTACTTCACCTTAAAAATTTTCATCGATAAATGCAGGGAGTTCAATTTGGAAACACACATATAATTTGATGATTTTAAGAAAGAATTTGATTTTGTTGACAGAAACAGACTTAATGGCATATTGGCCAGGGATTGTGTCCCCCAACAGTTAATTGATAACATTTACAACATGTATAGTGGTACTCTTACTGCAGTAAGGTTAAGTAATCATAAATCCGAGTGGAAGCCAATCAGCAGAGGGGTAAGACAAGGCTGTGGACTCTCTCCATTGCTATTCATAATCTACATGAATGCTATAATAAAGGAATGGAGGTGTGAAAGACATGGTTCAATAGCTATTAGCAGGCATCTAAAAAATTTAGATGCTATACTATTTGCTGATGATGTTGCATTGGTAGCAGCATCTGAAGATGATCTGCAGTGGTCAGTAGTAAACCTCCAGAAAGTGGCATCAAAATTCAGCATGTGCATTTCTACTGAAAAGACTAAAGTAATGGCCTTTAAGGATAAGGACCCTATCCCCAGTAAAATTTGTCTGGATGGTAAAATTTTAGAAAGAGTTAACGAATTCAATTATTTAGGATATCATTTATCAAGAAGAACGAGGCATAACTGCAAAAATAACTAATTATACCAGAACAACAGGAATCATCAATCACGTCGTGAAGCCATGTCTTGTCCAAAGGCATACACGCTTGCGTTTGTATAACACATTAGCCAGACCAACCCTATGCTATGGCAGCGAGGCATGGACATTAAGATCCCAGGACATCTCCAAACTCACAGCATGCGAAATGACCTTTATGCGCCGAACAGCAGGCTATACTAAATGGGATCATACGAGAAACGAGGATGTGCTGAAGGAACTAAAAGAGAAACCAATAACTACATACATTTGTGACTGCCAAGAGAACTGGAAGCATCATGTCCAAAGGATGGAACCTGGAAGATTACCAGAGGAGATCCTTCGCTACCAGCCACGGGGAAATAGATCTATAGGACGTCCGATGAAGAGATGGAGGGAAAGTGCAAGACCGTAACGGGACATTTGGCCCAATACTTGGAAGGAAGATGATGATGATAATATTTACAACATACTCCCTTCCCTTTCAAATTATTAAAGTTCCAAATAGGTCCTTTTTTCCTAAACATTTTGTAATGATTTAATCTAACACTTAAAAAGATAAATAGCCTATGAAAGAAGTGAGGTTATCTCAGACTCAACCACTCAACAGACAGCTCTACTTCACAACTAACTGGGCTGGGCTGCTGGTGGTAGTATGCCTCGCCAATCTCAAGGCCACAACCATCCTACCCCCATTCCAAGATCATAGCACAATGGCTGCCCAGGGCCTAGCCCATCCACCCTCCTCCCAAAGCCACTATTCATACCATAATCCAACTCCTACCTAATTTTCCTAAATATAAAAATGAATAGGCCTGCAGGCCTAACTCAGTAATACAATGTTTTATTCAAACCAGATATACATAATTCTCATTTAGATGTCATTGACGACATTGACACAGGATAATTAAATTATTATTAGCAATATTCAGGCATTACTAGTTTATCCATGAAATGTACCTTTGATTAATGGTTTTTATTATGTTTTTAGATGCTCTAGTAACAATCACAAGTAGTAAATAGTAAAAAAAAAGAAGTTTTCTTAAATGCCCAGATTTTGGGCGCTTAAAACTGCTTTGGGCAAATGCCCAGGCAAATGTCCATTTATAGATGTCCAGCCCACTGGGCATTTGCCCGGCCCACATCACTAACTGGATAGGAAGCTATATCATGATAGTGGCTGTGAGAATGGTGGGTTGGAGTGTAGATATTTACAAATACTGCTGCCATGCTGCACTTTTCTTGTTTGTTTGTTTGTTTGTTTGTTAACTATATGCAGAATCACTTTCCTGAGGCCAGTGGACAATAATATTATATATTAAGAGTTCATGCATATTTGCTTTAGCGACAGATGCAAAATTTGAACAGATCTTAAAAGTCATGGAACATTAGGCAATGTAAACGAATGCCTTATACATTGCACCACATAGCTAAAATATTAATTAATTTATAAATATTAATTTGAAAAATACTGTCTTATTTTATTTGGTGCCATATTGCAAAAGAAATTGCTAGTTTTAATGTAAATCTTTATTTATTAAGTGAGAATTAAAATACAAAATACAATCATCTTTTGAGATGCTTGTCACATGTCACGTGAACACGCACAGACTTTGCACTGACTAGTCTTATGTTTTCTTCTTTATTGTCCATGTCTATTTCACCAGGTGCTGTGCTATTTTTCTTTCAAATATTAACACTTCCTCCAAAGAAAAATCAAATACAAATGAAAAAAAAAAACCAAGATGAACTATTGAACACTTTTCAGTCTCAAAGATGTCATCTTCTGCACGCCAATCCTCTCACGCAGCATCTTGAATCTGACCCTCTCCAGAGGTTTAGTTAGAAGATCAGCTAATTGATTGGTCCCGTCGATGTGCTCCAGCTCAAGGTCTCCGTCCAAAAATCTTTCCCTCACATAGAAAGGACGTACCTCAATATGCTTGGATTTACGATGGTACTCCGGATTTTTAGCCAATTTAACTGCACCAGCATTGTCGATGTAAAGCGTAGGAGGTTTGTCAGCAGTTCCCAGTAATTCAGAAAACAGTCCCTTCAGCCAAATCAACTCCTTTGCTCCTTCACTTGCAGACACAATTTCAGCTTCAATTGTCGATGTTGACACAGACTTCTGTAACTGACTTCTCCACGATACAGCTCCATGATTGTAGGTCAAAATGACACCCGTCGTTGAACGTCTCGTCCTCTTGTCACCGGCGTAGTCAGCATCACTGCAGACCTTCAAAATGTCCTCTTTCCTGTAGATGATTCCATGGTTCACTGTGCTCTTTAAATATCTAAATATCCGTTTCACTTGACTCCAGTCTTGAACTGTAGGATTCTCCATGGCTCGAGCAGCTTTGTTGACCGCGAAGGCGATATCTGGACGTGTAGCTGTAGTCAGGTACATCAAGGATCCCACCGCCTCACGATAAGGAACCCTGGCCGAAACATTTTCTCCGTCTTCACTTTCTTCGCGTCCAACTGGGGTAGACACTCCATTTGACTTGGCCATCCCAAATTTTTCTAGGATTTTCCTCGTATAATCCTCTTGACTGATTGCAATTGATCCATTATGGTTTTGTTGTATCTTCATGCCCAGGAAATTGTTGAGAGATCCTCTGGTCGTGTGAAATTCCTGCTGAAGTTTTTCCATGAACTGCTCGATGTCTTCTTCGTTGCCAATTACCAGACTAACGAGATTCCACTGTACATAAATGTTTCTTTATTATGGCAGTATCTCTTTACAACCCTTCAATAGTTTCCCTGCTTCTCAATGACTGAATCCCAACAATTGAAAGACCTGCTAATCAATACAAAGCATTACTTAAGTTCATGTGTTGAATGGCTCAAGTAACGGCAGGAGAAAGCATTTCCAGACAAGAAAAACAACGCCCATGCATGTGTTTTATTTAACTTAAGGAATAAGTCATTGTCTGGTGGACTCGTGTCCAAGCTGTAAGGCAACAGTATTCGTGCAGCTAGTGTCACAACATTCCCGATGTGAGAACAAGCATAGTCAGGGAGGATGAGCCACCAAGCCTCGAGCTACTTAAGATTGTTTTTTGAGCAATTTTCTGTGCAGTTTTGCAAGATGCCATGGTAATACATAGCTGTGTCATTTGTTCGACATGGGACTCTACCAATAAAGACAATCCATAGATGATCATAAGTTACGATTATATTTGCTTGACTCTGTTGGCTGCAATCCTCTTCACCTCACTGCATGACCTTCAATTGCCATTGGAACATAGGGCACCCACCTCACTCTGTTGGCTGCAATCCTCTTCACCTCTCTCCATGTCTTTCCCTGTTGTCGACTTTCATTCTCTATTGTCTGCCTCCATGACTGTTTTGGTCTTCCTCTTCTCCTAGTCATCATCATCTTGTACAGTTTCCAGCTCCGGGCTGGGTCTGTTTGGAACATAAGCCTCGCCACTTAGTCCTTTCTTCCCACCACCTCTCCGCTGTCACTCTGGTCCAGTCCTCGCCTCTCTTCTTGACACATTCCTCCACGCCTTTCAGCCATCTATCTCTTGGTCTTCCCCTTGGTCGTTTCGTCTGCATCTGCATCTCTTGTATCCTCTTGGGAATCTTCTTCTCATCCATTCTCTTTAAGTGTCCATACCACCTCAGTCTTGATGTCTCAATCCTACCTTGCAAGGGCTCCTCTTTCACCATTTCCCTGACCTTTTCATTCCTCACCCTGTCTCTTCTTGTTACTCCGATCCTACTTCGCAGGAACTTCATTTCACCTGCCTGTATTTTGCTTATGTCTCTTTTCTTCATTGTCCACGTTTCTGAAGCATAGGTCAGTATCGGGATATAGTAGCTTCTGTATAACACTTCCTTGCTTTTTTGTGGGACATCTTTATTCCACACTAAGCTCCTAATGCTTCTCAGAAATGCTTCAGCCTGTCTACCATGTTCCGTAATCTCTTTGTCATTTCTCCCATTTTCCTCCACTATACTTCCCAAGTACTTGAGACTTTCCACCTTCTTCAGCTGTCCACCTCCAAGTGTTATCCCACGCATTGGTCTGTCCTTTTTCCTGGTCGTTAACAGGATCTCACATTTACTGATGTTGAACTTCCATCCGTACTCTCCCACTGTTTCTTCCCAAGCCTTCAGTTGCTCCTGAATTTCCTCCTCCTTGTTTCCCCAGACTAAGAGATCATCTGCAAACACCATTGCTTTCGTCTTATCTTCTCCTATCTTTCCTGCTATCCGTGTCATCACCTCGTCCATAACCACAATAAAGAGAAGGGGTGACAGCGCACTACCCTGTTTCAGGCCACTCATTTGTCTGAACCAGTCTGTTCTTTCCCCTCAAACTTTCACACAACTCACACTTCCACAATACATCTCCTTCACTCTGCCTACAGTCCCTTTTTCCACTCCCATGTTTTCCATTGCTTTCCAAACCTTCTCCCTACACACACTATCATATGCCTTTTCGATGTCCAGAAAGGCCATCAGCAGATCCTCTCCAAATTCGTAGTGGTGTTCCTGGAGCTGTCTCACTGAAAATATGAGATCCACTGTTGATCTCCCAGGTCTGAATCCATACTGCTCCTCTCTCAATTTTCTCTCCACTTTGGCTCGTATTCTACTTTCTAATATCTTTTCATATATCTTGGCACAGTGAGGTATGAGTGTGACTCCCCTGTAATTTCTGCACTCCTTCCTGCTTCCTTTCTTAAATATTGGGACAATTAATCCTTTCTTCCAATCTTCTGGTGTCTTTTTCTCCTTCCATATCACCCTCATCACACGGTACAGCCACTGTTTCCCAACCTCCCCAGCTGCCTTCACCATTTCATCACTCACTTCATCCACACCCGGTGCCCTTCCTCCTTTCATCTTGTCTATAGCCATATCCAGTTCTCTCCAAGTCAGGTCCTTTTCCATTCCTGTGTTGTCTTCTCCATCTTCCAATACATTGTCTTCCTCCCTTTGACCATTTGGATTCAGCAAATCCTCAAAGTACTCTTTCCACACGGTCTTGAGGGCCTCTTTGTTGTGTACCTCATTTCCGTTTTTGTCCATCATTACCACATCCTCTCGCACACCTCTTCTCTTACTTTTGACCTTCCCATAAAGTACTTTCTTATTTCCTCTGCCGTCTTCCTCCATCATCTCTGTCCACTTTACCATCCACTTCTTCCTCTCCTCTGCGACAATCTTGTTTGCTTCTTTCTTCTTTATCTTATAATCTTCCCTTGCCAGATCAGTTCTTTCCTGGAACCACACTCTGAAAGCCTTGTTCTTCCTTCCCACAGCTTCTTTTACTCTCTCATTCCACCATGTTGTCTCTTTACACCGCTTTCTGTTGCTTGTTCTTCCACATTCTGCCACTGCAGCTTCCACCATTGTGTTTTTGAAATGCTTCCATTCCTCTTCCCCTGTTTTAGGATTGTCTGTTGGCATCCTTTCCCTTATTATCTTCTGGAATTCTTCCTTGACTTCCTTTTCCTTGAGTTTCCATACTTTGATTCTCCTTTCCTGGTACTCTGTCCTCTTGCTATCCTTATCAACTCCCAGGTTCATTACAAGTATTCTGTGGTCGCTATCTAAGGCCTCTGGTGGTATTACCTTTATATCTCTGACACTTCTCTTCATTTCCCAGTCGTACAGCATGTAGTCTACCAAAGATTTCTTTGTTAAATCACTGCTGTACCACGTTACCTTGTGGCTTTCTTTCTTCCGGAACCAGGAGTTGTCTACCACTAAACCGTTTCTCTTGCAAAAATCCAGCAACTTTCTCCCTTCTTCATTCCTGCTGCCCCATCCTTCTGCTCCCATTACATTTTCATATCCTTGCCTTTCACTTCCTACATGTGCATTCAAATCTCCCATGACAATGATGCTCTGACCATTCAACTGCTGTTGTAGCTCCTCCTCAAAGTCTTCCTTCTCTTGAGCTGTACATCCAACTTGAGGGGCATATACCTGGGCTATCTCCAGGCTTCTTCCCTTTACAATTACTCTGATCTTCATGATCCTGTCACTTATTCCCTTTACCTCTTCCTTCATTCCATCTCTCACAACTACTCCTACTCTGCTGCTCCTTCCTTCACTGTTCCCACTCCAGTACAACCTGTACCCTTTCCTCAGTTCTCTGCGACCTTCTCCTTTCCATCTTGTTTCTGCCTAGCCCAGTACATCCAGTTTTCTTCTCTCCATCACATGTACAATCTCCTCCACCTTTCCTGTCAGTGTTTGAATGTTTAACGTGCCAACTCGTAGTCCATTAACATATCCGGGTCATCGTCGTTTGCATCCGTCCTTTCCGAGGCCTGTTCCTGTTTTGAAAGCAAATATAATAGCCACTACTGGCTTGCTAGGCCTATCGTAGCTTCACCAGAGCCCCGTCAGCCGTCACTTTTCAGGGTTCCTATAGGGCCTTCACAGCTACCATAGCTGTCCCGGGGCACACAAAGTCCCCACTGTACTTAACCCCTACAGGCAATCCCCTACTTCATGCCGTTGCCCGTCTCCCACCACGTGGAGGAGGAGTTGGACTTGTGGGAGACCCTCTTCTCCTAGTATAATAATATAATAACCCCTGGCGCTTCAGCCCATGAAGGGCCTAGGCCTCAGGTCCCCTCGGCCGTTAATCGTGGTTTTCGTAACCGGGGCGCTGCCTCACTGTCAGACAGCTACTCAATTGTCCTTGCGAGGTTGAGTGCACCCTTTTCCAGCCCTCATGTCAGTTTCTAAAATCCCTGACGGTGCCGGGAATTGAACCCAGGGCCTCCGGATGAGAGGCAAACGTGCTACCCCAATACCTAGCATTAAGTTGCATTATTTTGGTCTTTAATTTATTAATTGCTAGGCCAAATTCCTTATGCAGCATTTGCTACATTTATTTGCAGAAATGAACATGTTTTCCGGTTTTTATTTTGTCTTTTATGATAAATCCTTGGTGTTCAAATGAAAAAAGGATTCATTGCTACTGCAATGACAAAATGAATATTTAAAAAAGCAATTATCCATTATACGTGTTAATTGTTCGCCTCCAGAAAATTGCTCAAAGTTTTTCTTCACATTTTTTAAATCATTTCCATTTTTGTCTGAACTTTAGTTGTTAACTTTAGGGTAAGAACATTTTTCTTCACAAGGGAAGGATCTACATCAGTGTTATTAATATTACTTACTCTGATTTTGAATAATTAAAGAAAGGTTCATAACACTCCTGTCCCAATTGAATCTACTGCTGGAGTAAATATCGTAACTACCCCATATGACCCTATGGGAGTTTTTGAAAATTATCCTCGTGTGTCTTGGACCATTATTACCAACACATCTAATAACAGTAAGTACTGTACCTTACAGGTGTATGGTCAGATCCAACATGTAATGTAAGGATTTGAAGCCATTCTTTCTTGTATAGAGTTCATTCCTACCTCCTTCTCTCGTATATCACACAATAAAATTGTCCAATCCTGTATTACATTGTTATAACCGATGTGAATTATTGTTACAAACAGTTAAGTTCATGACTATTGGCAACTCCAGCTATCTGATATGACATCTAGCGGTAAAAATGAGAAACTTACCAAGTAGGGTACATTTGTCACGTGGTGACTGTTTGTATATGGTTTCTTGTATTGGTAAACAGATCGTGGTAAATTGTTTGTGTCTTTATACATAAGTAATAAGTTTTACTCGTTGATAGAGTGAAAAATGAGTAAAAGCAAAGTGTATTGCTCAGTTTACGGCTGTAAGTCGATGTATAAGAGGGCTGCGGATATACGTTTTCATCACTTTCCAAAAGATGCAAATAGCAATAGCCGAAATGTGATGATACCTCTAATACCTAACAATAATATCTTTCCACCCCGGGAAGGATCTAACACTTGTCGAGGTAGACAGACAGAAGACCTGCGACGTAAAGCCAGCGAAGGTTATCCAGTTTAAAAACAGCTGTTACGATGGGTGCGCTGGTAAGATTGAAGTTACTTGAATAATTAATTAAATAATTAATTATTGGCTGCTTGGTAGGGAGAAGGGATGAGTTTAACTTGTATTAAAACTCGGGGGGGGGGGGGGGGGGGCGACAGGAATTGCTTGATTTGGATGGTTAAGAGGTGGGTTTGGTGTTGAATATTTGGATGGTAGCCGAATCACTCATTCTACAGTGTTACCACGGGGAGGCAAATTAGGCCTATATGACTCGTAGTGGAATAGCTCGAATATCCAAGAACTTGGCGATTACGAGGTGTAGGCTTGGCGGATCATCAGTTTGACATCAATTCACGGTATAAGTCGGGGCTTGGAGCAGTGGCGTCTGGTTTGCGTGGATGCTAGTCTCGGAATGATAAAAGTAGCATAGCTTCGGTGTGTTATTTATTTGTTTATGTACCGTATTTCTCTATTTGAATGTCCTCGGCGTTGACTCAGGATCGACATTTAAATTATATTGCGCATAATAGTACCGAAATAATGTCCGAAGTGTAGCCCTGTGTATATTTGAATCAGCTGGTCTACATCAACCATAAAATCTGATACTTGATAATATGCAATTGACACCAAAAAATCCAGTGGAACACACAAATTAGATCACGTGTATCGCACAGTTATACATATATACAATTAAAAATAACACTGTCATTACTTTAGAGACCACATTTACTGATTATAACCGAAAAATAAAAAGTGTTCCATATCAAACGCTTGTTATTGAGTATTTTAAACCCTACTTATCCAGACCGACCGCAGCGCCCCAAGTGTTAGTTTGAGTTGCCAATTCACTTAAATATACAAATCCGGTATTTAATAATCAATAATATTACAAACTTGCGATGCATGACTTTCAGATAAGTTTCCAAAATAAAACTATAAGTGTGCATGGCATTAACCCTCACTGCTCACACTCGTGATTCTCCAAAAATACATATTACAGCTTTACTTAACTAACACATAGTATTTCACATCCTTCCATCATAAATTCTTTATCTCACCCACTTCATAAACATATTATCGCGTCCTTATTACTCTTCCTTCGACACAATTGCTTGTCGTATATATTCTCCTCTTAGCACTTTTACAAACTTCTACGAACCATATCAAATACTTTCAACAAAGAAAGATATTCAGAATTCCTACTAGATATTACGAATGTAACACCTTTCATGAATTCACTACTCCTCCTCCGACATAATCTTCTGTCGATTATACAATTCCGTGCTATGTTCCATCTATACATCTCACAAAATATTACCGCAAATCTCTTCATATTCTCGCTTCCATAAATCATGCCGTATTTCTTCTCGTTGCTTTAAATACATTTCTGTTACAATTTCTAGCCTTGCTCTGAAACTTAAGTCTGCTCGCGTTTGTCATTCAAATAACAATATCTTTACCTCTCGTCTCTCCTTACAATAGATACTTAATATCCTTCCTTTCATTTTACAAGATCTTTTCATAACAAATGTTGATCTACAATACCTTATAATTTCGTTTTCATCATTCAGCTATGCCTTTAAAATACACATACTGTTCTTACTTTCAAAATAAACTTCTGGGTTTTACAATATCTTCTCAGACAATGGAGTTCCTTCAATGCAAATATTGAATACTCCTGTCAATAATTACGGTTTTATACATCATAATTTCGTTCCTGAGACGAATTAGCTTCATATACTTAGGATCATCATGTCCTCTCCTTCTCTTATATCACATGTACAAATTTACGCTTGTCAAAACTCATGACTACTTTCTCTCCACTGTTACAATATTTATTCAACATACTTATTACCGTTTCTCTGATGTTACAACAATATCCACGAAATATACTTTGTTATCGCAAAAGGATTTATCTTCAAGCAAAAATTCTAAGGGTTCTAATAAACTGCAAAATTAATTACGGTGTCGAATATCATCAATAAACGTTCAAATTACGTCCAAATGACGTATGAAGATTTCTACCAAAATGTCTAAATTCTAGACAAAATAATAACATGGGCTATGAATATAAGATAAGATGTTGGTCATTATACTGGAATATCGTGTACAAGTTCTAACTACATAGGTGTGTAAAATTGCACTTGTCTACCTTCAAAACTGTGGCCGCTGGTAAGATCTGAAGATGTTGGTATCTGTGGAATTTCTCCCACGCGCCTTCGGGAATGTGACACTTGCCTGCCATCTGGTCTGCATGAGTCACACCGCTTCCGTGTAGACCGCTGGGCTTGTTGTACAGCAATATGGTGAGTAAAACCGGTAATCAGCTGGGACTCGACTGGCAGTCTCCCCCGTCCTTGCCGTTGACCTCGCTCCTCCGCAGCGTTTCACTCTTCTCTGCCCGATGACCTAGATACTCCTCACGCTTCATTCTTGGGTCCATCTTCTTTCTGCCCATCTCTGGATGTCGGTAGTGTTGCAATGTGCTTTCTTAACACGAGAAATCACCTCAGCTTGTGCATTTCTCTCCACTGTAGTAGCTTGTTGCGTTTATTCGAACGAACTGCAGATGTTGACGCAGCTCGCTCCCATTAGTTATGTTGTCATGGTCATATCTGGATCTCGCTTGTTAGTATAGCTTTACTTTCCCTTCATAGTGGAAGAATAAAAACATTCTCCTTCCTTCTAAACAATGAGTAGTCGTAATCTCTCCCCTTCGACCTAATTCTTTATACATCTTGTATAGTGTGATGTGTTTCTTCCTTGAAGTATGACAATGCATTTGGCTTCTCTTCTGCGTGGTCTTGCGTTCGAAGTTTCGATGTACTGTTACAAAGTATAGTGTAACGACTTATATCTCTCGTTGTTTCTGCTAAATACTTCTTCTCAATTGTATTATCAGCTTATTCATACTTGTTGTTCCATGTTTCTACTATATTTCTTCATCTTGTAGTCTAATATTTTCCAAGTCTTTACCTCTTGTAGATTAGAGAGTGATTCGTTGTATGTGTTGTCTCCTTGAAAGTTCAGATAGAAAGAGCCTCGTTACTTGGCGTTCGCTAGCCTCCTCCGTTCGATTTCCCTCGTAAATTCACTGAACTAGCCTCACTCCGCTCTGAAAATTCACTCCTTCGCTTATATCTCCTCTCTCAATTATCCAATTTAATTTCCGTCTTGCTAATTAAATTCCTTTTTCCTTCCTGGTGAATTTGATATGTCACAATCATTTTTAATATTAAAACATTGTATTTAATATTTATCAGTTCCTCTGTAATTAATCTTTTATCTGATTGGCTGTCAACTCTTTATGGCGCGCGCTGATCACGCGTCGTCCCCACTTATCTCTCCTCTGGCTCGCGTTCGACCTCTGCTCATCCTTGCCATGTCCCCTCGTATCAAAAAGAGGTTTCTCGCAGCTAACACTGATAAAACTGTGCACTATGCTGGACTTGTCTCAAGTCATTTATGCTTGGTTAAAATGTATCAAGCAGTGGCGGCTGGCGGATAATTGTTCTGGGTGTTGCACTATTTTCATTAAGGTGGGACGTGGGTTGGCGACCACGGGACCCCAGCTGAGTCCGTCATTGTTTCCACTTACTTGTGCTGGGCTCCTCTCTGTCTTCTTTCCTGTCGACCTCACTTGGTCACCTCTTGTTATTTTCCGACCCCGACGGTATTAGGGTATCTGAGGCCTAAGGAGTCTTTCACTTTCCCGCATTAATCGGCCCTTGTCTCATCTTTCCTGATCCCTCCTTCTTCGAGGGGTCAGATCTGTTGTTTTCTTTTCATTAAACATCCTTTTCTCTTTAAGTTTCCCGCATTGTTTTTGTTAATTGGCTCCCCGTGTATCTAAATTTCCCTTAGCGTCTTTTTTGCCTCTACACTCCATTTTGTAGGTATTTTCCATCTAGGTTGCATTTTGTAGTTTTTTTTCGATATAAATTGCATTTTGCGAGTGTTTTCAACCTCAGTTGCATTTTGTAAGGATTGACAATCTAAATTGCTTTTTAGTAAGTCTTTCAATATTGGGGGCGGAACTTTTGTGAGTATTTTGAATTTCAATTGCATTTTGTATTTTCAACCTAAACTGCTTTTTGCAAGAATTTTCAATCTAAATTGCATATTGTAGGGTGCACATTTTGCAAGTGTTTTGATTCTCAATTGCATTTTGTGGGTATTTTGAATCTAAATTACATTTTTTAAGTATTTTCAATCTAAATTGCATTTTGTAGGTATTGTCCATCCAATTGAGTACCTGTAGTTTGAATCTACCATGCATTTTGTAAGCAATTTCAATTGCATTTTGTAAGTATTTTGAATTTCAATTGCACTTTGTGTGTATTTTGAATCTGAACCGGCCTTTTTCAATCGAAATTGCATTGTGTATTTTCAATTTCAATTGCATTTTGTAAGTATTTTGAACCTCAATTGCATTTTGTACGTATTTCTCTCTCATTTGCATTTTGTAAGTATTTTGAATTTCACTTGCATTTTGTAAGCATTTCGACTGTGCATTGCATTTTGTACGTATTTTGAACGTAAACTACATTTTGTGCGTATTTTTCAATCTATTCCTTTTGTGAGTATTTTCGTTCTAAGTTTCCTTTTGTAAGTATTACCGCTCTCCATTTTGTGAGTAGTTCCAATCTGAGTTCCTTTTTGTAAGTATTTTCCTTCTCACTTAATTTTCGTTTTGTTCTCCACTTCATTGACATTTTCGCTATCACCCAGACCATTAGGGGCCGATAACCTAGATGTTATGCCCCTTAAAACAACAATTTATTACCATCATCATCATCATCATCGGTACATGGGCACCCTCAGGGGGGCATGTATTATTTATTTCATTACCTATGTGTCACTAGGTAATATATATGGCTTTGGTGCCGGGTGCAAGCTTTGTTAATTGACACGTACATACCCCACTCCCTCCCCCCCCCCCCCTGCAATTTTCGTTTCATTTCTTACTAATTTCATGACATTCATTATTTGGCTGCTCTTAAACCGTTGGGTACATGGAATTTATACCATAAATGGGAGCAATAATTATTATTTTTTAGTTCAGAGTTCGCTTTTTTTTGTAAATCATCGTCATAATGTTCATTTCTTAAGAACAGGCAAAAAGTAGTTGTATCACCATGTGTTGACAAAAATAAAAATCAAGCAGTTCATTAAAATGGTAATTTTAATCCAGTTCGCCGATTTTTTAAATAACTGAAGATATTCTCAAATAATCCCAAATTACTAAGTTAAATAAAACTGTGGAATTATCCCTACATCTAATATTTCAATTCATGAAATAAATTGGTGTGACAATGAACAATCAAAATATCATCGGAATTTCAAGGGGGCACGCCCCTCCTTGCCCCCGCGCCTTCCCCCGCGCCGCCTCCTGCAGGCGCCCGTGAGGTGATAGGGTAAAATACTGCTTGATATCGGAGAAGACTGTATTCAATTGCGCGGTAAAACGGATGTACCTCATTCATAATGAATGACGCAGTTCAGAGACAACACATTTTCATCGGATTAAATGGAATATAAGTCTACATGAAAACCTTCACGAGAACAAAACAACGTAAGTTATACCTGGGTCAGAACTGCGAGTTTCACAATTACGCCCAACATTGCAAGGCATAGTATCGGCAGTTGACGGAGCATCTCGGATGTCTCCGTACGCGCCTGCGCCTCGACTTCATTGTTGCAGTCAGCGGACAACGACTAGCCGTGTTAACTGTTGGGATAGGGCTTACTCGGTCTAGCATTTCTGCCATACCCTTCAGTATTGAGATCTGGTCGGTGCTTGGGCCTGGCAACGACCAAACGGACGAGCGCTCCTAAACGGCGGGCGCGCTACGCTTTCTCAGTCAATTCGCAGTAACTTGCTGTAAGATTTCCTGAATTATTAAATAACAGAATTATGAATTCCTATACATATAAAAGGAAACATACAAGTTGTATTACTAAAAATATGATTATGGTATTAATTGTTTTCCTGAATTAATCTGGTCGTTGTGCAACACTGCAACCTTATTACCGGCCGCCACTGGTATCAAGTAATAACATTTCCATTCCTTCTCCAAATACAAATATTTTTTCAGGCTAAAATTTTACCAATGACTTGTTGATGCATAATCTCTCTTCCTGAGTGTAAATAAGATTCATATCTCGAAAATTGTATACACTATTTTCCTCTGATGCTCTCGATTCGTACCTCGTCCGGTGATATTGTCTTGACTAGACCTAATTTCGAGCGCAGTACTGTATTTGGGCCATAATATATTTTGAAATATATAAAAATCTGAACTCAAGTCCTAACAGTCTTCAGAAAGCTATACCACACAGAAGTGAGGAATGGATTTCGGGAAGTGAATACACACTGCGTAATAACTGTCGAGCATCTATCTATAGCATATAAACACACTACTCCAGCAGCGCCTAGAACATTACAAGTACTCAGTAAAATAGAGGGTGTTTAATAATGTAAACCGAGTTTCATATTGGCATACTTCTACTCTGTCTTGAGTCCATAATCTCGGGAAGGATGACATGTTTGTAAGACCGGTCAAGTAACGGGAAAGAATACTCTCCCAAAATTCATCATCTCTCTGTATGAGTTCCGTTGTTATTCTTTTTGGGTTCCATACTGCAAACAGACAACATTGTCTTGTAGTACGAAGCTGCCCTTGAGTCTGGTAGTAAAAATTGTGCTTGATGTCGAAGTTTCCTATTTCTCCTTTTCCCCCACTTTAATTGTATAGCCTCTTCCGGGATAAAATTGTTCGTGTATGATGGACATTTGTTTGAAAAAAAAAAGTCCACTCGGCACGCCGAAAGGCGGAGGTAGATTTCACCGGGCAAACTAGGGGATAGGCTATAGTAGGCAAAATTTGCAGGTTTTCGTAGACGATCAGACCTCATTTATTGCGAGAATGTATTTTACAATCGGAGCTTAATTAACTTTTTTCCGTCATTCCATGCATATTTTTAACATTTTATTGTCTTATGGGGACGGTAACCTTTTCATTTGGGGTCCATTTTTATACTTGTGATCACACTGTCCTTAATGCAAGGTTTCGACACTGATGTGTAACTATCTAACAGTCTGTTACTTCATCACGCAAAATTTTATCTCCCGCAGAGATGTTGGTTGTTCCTCAGTTTAGGGACTGCGACAACGCGGTCATGTAACCCCGTGTACTTTGGGTGTGTGTAGAATCTGTCTGATAAACGGTGTTAATTGTGATGGCTGTATTAGTCTGTAATTCAGGTAAGGACTGCAGACGGTCAATTTCATGTAGTAATTCGCAATTTTGCTACCAAATACTACCGTCAACGACACCTAGCTGTGAACTTGGCTACTAGATGCCACCGCAACCAGCAACGTTGGAACTTACCCTCCGAAGGAAAGCATACTGAGGGATTTTAACACTCTTAGAAAATCCTATGATTTCGGCTGGCTTTGAACCCACGACCTTGGACATAGAAGTTCATCATGCTACCAGTTATGTCACCTAAGCCGCTTCCACAGAGTCAGGTGGAAAACTGAATGTGATGTCGTGCAATGGCGTTGCCATGGCAACCTCTGATAGCTCATCCCTTATCAATCTAGAAGCATTGTCATGGTAACCTCTGATGGCTCTTTTATGGCGTAATGGTGGGTCATATCAAAAATTCTTTCAAACAAAAGTTTTAGGTAATTATTAGGGGATAATTGTCCATTTTGTACGGTTTTGATATTGCGCCTACTAAGAGAGATATGATAAATGTTTCCCGAAAAACCCACTTTTTCCCACCCGTTTGGTAAATGGTTGGTGCTATCAAAATACGTTTTGAACATACATTTTTGGCCCTTATCCAACACCTAGTATGAACTTTTAATGGATTCGATATTTCTCGTATTAAGAGAGTTATGGCGATATTTCCCTTTTTTTTCGAAAAAAGACCCCCATTTTCACCCCCGTCGACCAATTTTTCCCGTTAACGAACACGACCGAGATACTAAAGGGGTACATATTACGTAAAAAATTCAAAGTGATTGGTGCAAAATTACGGCAGTTATCGTGTCCATAAGAAGCTGATATATATACTGTACATATATATATATATACTTTGTACTGACGGTGGTTTTGGGGCCTGGAGGATGTGAAACGCGAAGATATATCAAAAATTTTCCGGAAGTCGAAACATGGTACTGCGCCCGAATTCCTCTAGGCCACAGTCCCGAATCCGTGCAGATGGTAAAAGGATCGTAGTAAATTCAACACCCGGCTAAGAGTTAAACGACTCCTACCGGACTAATGACTAGGGAACCCTAGGAACACACATATACATCTCTAACTATACTACTAACTAGTTGCATACAGGACAAGAAAAATAAAAGATAGAGCACTAAGGAGCAACTCGGCTCTCGGGCGTTAAGATAAATTGTCGATCGTCTGTCTGCATCTAGCTAGCGTTATGGTTCCTGTGTAATTAAGCATTGAATCAAAAATCAGTTCTAGAAAACTTAGCAAGAATAAAAATACGCTTGCCATTTATTGACAAAAATATCAACACGACATAACAACTTATGTCCCATCACCAATAATAAAAATAGAAATAAATCACCTTCTAAAATGAAATCTCTATGCCTCATTTAGGCTTGATGCGTGTAACAAGTGTCTCTCTTGCATCACTTCACAAATGAAAAGTATATCTTGCTCCAAGATATATTTAAAATACATATTCTTAAAACTCAGGACGCTAATATCTGACCTACCTGTTCACTGAAATTGTGCTTTAACGTTCCAAAATAACAGACATATTCCCTAAGTAATACATCCGTTAAAGTCCTCCAAATATAATGTTAAGTTTTTAAATGCTATTTAAAAATGGTTAATAATAATAATAATAAAAATATTTACATTATTTACATGATCGCGACCCGCACGATTTCATAGTATCCGTCTTTAATTCATTAGAGTTCATTTCATAACTTTCCTCCGCATCTCACAACTTTCTTCTTCTACAAAACTTTCTCCGGATTTCACACAATAAAACTGGTTATTATAGATATTTATGCGTCAATTCCATGTGATTCATGGACACAAACAATTAAGTTAATATCTCATCACTAAAGTTTACAATTCCGATATCCAATAAACTAATAATTATACAAACTTGCAACGCATGACTATTCAGATAAGCTCTCCAACCAAATCTCGAGTGTGTGTGGCATTGACCTTCACGTCCCACACTCTCATCTTCACAAAATACAAAATACGGTTTCTCTTAATCACCACAAAATATTTCAAAACCTTTCCACTCAACTTCTTCATAATATTATCGCGTCTCTTTTACGCCTTCATCAATATACTTGCATCTCATTAATATTTCCTCCTTTAGCACTTTCACAAAACTTCTACGGTTCCATATCAACTACTTTCATCAAAGTATTCCTACTAGAAATTACAAAGGCAATAACTTTCACGAATACACTACTCCTCCTACAAAATCCTCTATCGATTATACATTTCCGTGCTCTGTTTCAAACCTTTCCGCTTAACTTCTCCATAATATTTCGCACAAAATCTTCACAATTCTCACTACCATAACTCATCTCATTTCTTCCTTCTCTGCATCAAATACTTCCTTGTTACAATTTCTCGCTTATCTCTGAAATTTGAGTCAGCTTGCGTCTGCTATGAAAATAACAATTACCTTTCCTCACGTTTCTGTTAACAATAAATACTAATATCCTTCCTTCCATTTCACGTTTTCATTTATAATAAATATACATTCATGGCATTCCATAATAGCGTTTCATATTTAGTTATGCCTTCACTATCGCATACTGTTCTTTTCCGTACAACAAAACTTCTGGGTTTTACAATATCTTTATCTTCCCTTCATACTGGAGTCCTTTCAATGCCAATATTGAATACTCCTATTAACTACTTCGTTTTATACATAGTATATCGTTTCTGAAATGAATAAATTCTTTATCATATGATTCTCATGTCCTTCCTTTCTTTAATATCACAACATAAACTATTTACGTTCGTCAAACACATGACTATTTTCTTTCTCTGTTACATTTATTTATTTATCACAAATTTACGCTTCTCCTCTCATGTTCCAATACAAATATAATCGTTCTCCGATGTTACAACAAATCTACGGAATATACGTAAGCAATCGCAACGAAACTAACCGTAAGTAAATTTTAACGCTCTAAAATGACAATGAAAATATTAACGATGTCTAAGATCGTCGATCAAACCTTCAAAATACGTCCGAGTAACGTATGAAACTAACTATACAAATTACAAAAAATTCTCAAGACAATACAATAACATAGGGTATAAATGCAAATATGTTGGTCAAATTCTGGAATAACGTGTACAAGATCTAACTACAGATATGTATATAATTGCACTTGTCTACCTTCATTCTGAGATCGCTGGTGACAGACCTGATGACGTTTCTGTCCACGGAATCTCTCCCACGTGCTTCTCTGGAATGCAGCATGCTCCCTGCGGACTGGTTTCATTATGTCATCTCTGCCACGTCTGGCCCCTGGTGCAGGTGAATGCCCTGGTGTGATGTAACCCAACCGGTCCTCAGCTGGCAACTCGTCTGCTGGCCTGCTCCCTACGTCCTCCGCGATGACAAGTCCCCTTCGAAGCGCTCGGTGCTTGGCGCTCTCCCGCTTCAGATTCCCCGCGTTCTCCATCTCGAATGCTGCTCGTCTCCTTCTCAGATCTCGATGTTCATTGAAGTCGGTAGCTTGCAGTGTTCTTTCCAACACAAGAAATCACCTACATAGTGTGACTTTTTCTGGTAGTCGCTTGTAGCGTTATGTGAGCGAAAACTGCGATGTTCTGCATCTCGCTGCTCATATTGCTATGTTATCTGGTCATTTCTGGATCTCGCTAGTTAGCATAGCTCTACTTTCCCAACATAGTGAAGTTAAAACATTCTCCTCACTGCCAAATGATGTGTAGTCGTAGTTTGTCCCCTCCGACCTGATTCTTTATACATTGTTGTGTAGATTGATGAACTTCTTGTTATATAGAGTCTCACTTCTTCTGACTTCCTTCCTGTGTAGTTGCGTGTTCGACGTTTCAGGTTGTAACTTTCAAATATTATATCACGACGTATATTTCTTGTTTAAATGCAGTAAAACTTCTTTTTAATACTGTTGACTAACAATGCCTATTTCTCCTTTCAATGGCTTGTTGCTTCATCTTGAAGTCTCAGGTTCTCAAAGACCTTTGTCTATTACTTCTCGAAGAGTGAAAATTGTAACGTCTTGCCTCCTCGACTGTTCAGATAGAAAGAGCCTCGTCTCCTAGCGTCAGCTAGCCTCGTCGATCAGATTTCCCTCGCAAATCTGGTCAACTAGCCTCCAACCGCTATGAAAATTGACTGATTTATACATAACTTCTCTCTCAGCCATTTAATTTTATATCCGTTTTGCCAATTAAATTTCTTTTCCTCTGCTGGTGAATTCAATATGTAACACTCTCATAAAGTATTAAAATAATGATTTTAATATTTATAACTTCCTCAGTATTCAAACTATTTTCTGATTGGTCCTTAGCAATTTCTGGCGCGCTTCCGACACGCGTTTGCTCCCCCACTCTCGATTGTGGCGCGTGTCCGTCCTCCAGCCGACCTTGCTAGCTCTCCCTCAGCTCTAAACACGTTTCTCGCTACTAACCTCGACGAAAGTGTAGATTTCCAGGACTCTTCAAACATCATTTATACTTGGTTAAAAATTATCAGATCATAAAATTTCCATTATTTCTCAAAATAAAAATATTTCTCGAGGCGATTTTTTTTCCAAATGCTCATTTAATCATAATCTTCCATCCAGACTGTAAATTTTATCCATAATTCCAAATTTTAAATATGCCATTTTTCTGAGGTGGTCCTCAGTTCGTACCTCGTCCTGTCTTCTCTCTCAACTAGACATGATTTCGAGCGCAGTACCCATTGCAATAGTTAGCTGTCTAATGAAATCTACCTAACACCGTATTCACCAATAAGTCCAACCGGGCACATTACACAGTGTTTCTATTGTTTTTAAAGTCATTGTACTATTAAAACATTTTGAACGGTAAAAGGTACGGTATAACGTGTACATTAAGATTCTATTGCAGCTTCTAAGACAATAGCAATACCGTCGTGGAATGAGCTTGTCCGCTGCTCGTTGTAAAAGAGAGGCGTGTGGTGATGTCCCCACTCCCCTGCATGAGAGAAAGCCTGAGCTGGCCTGAGACAAACTGTATCTGTCCCTGTCTTCGCCCTGTTTCAAGGACATGACTTGGTGACGCGACATCTGACGGAATCCGGATGAACTACCAGCACTCAACATGGCTAGCATTAAGAAGTCTATATGCTTATCTTTTAAAAAATCACGATTAAAAATATACAGAGTTCTTAATTTTAAAATATGCTTCAGTAACGCTCTAGAGAAAACTATAAGCTGTCTTGCAGTGGAGTTTGTTTCTGTTTTCAACATCATCTGAAGGCATAGAAGAGTTTAGGAAAAACGCAGTTCAGAACTCTATTTTATATGGAGAATTGTGATTTTAACTACACTTTTTATAACTATCTTCGTATTCCTGTTCGATTAGCTTTTGCACTGATGAAAAGTGTATAAAATACTACAGTGCACTGTAGAAACAATTTTTTTACCTTGTCCCGTTTCTTTATAAATCGTTTCACAAACATTTCACCCATGTTACAACAAGAGCTGGGCTGGTGGCCGGCCGTCCCAACTCCGGCCGGCTCTTAACTTTTGATTCCCTACGGGGATCAACCCCCTGGGAACAGTCTGTTCGTGCTAACACTCCCTAGTTTCTGGTTGCAACCAGAACGGATGGGGGTGATTTCAAGATGGTAAAGCCTATTTTGTTTTCTTGCCACATAGAAGGGGTCTATGGTGAGCTTGAGAAAGTACAAAAGATGAGGAACTGTAGGTTGTTGCTCAAGACTAGGACTGGTGAGCAGGTTGAACAACTTTTGCAGTGTGACCACTTTGGCGATATCCCCGTCAAGGTGGAAAAGCACAAGTCTCTGAATCTGGTCCGGGGAGTTATTTTCCACCGGGACCTGATTCTGAACACTGACGATGAGTCCAAGGAGGATATACAGCACCGTCACGTGACTGATGTCCGTCGCATTACGTGCAAGGTCAATGGTCAAATCGTGGACACTGGTGCTTTCATCATTTTCTTTGAGCTTTCGGTGCTCCCGGAGAAAGTCAAGGTAACAAGTTACCGTTGTGACGTACGGCCTTACATCCCTCCACCAATGACGTATTATAAATGCCAGAAGTTCGGGCACATGTTATCCCGATGCTCGAGCCCTGATATCTGCGGAATATGCGGTAAGGTACCACACGAAGCGGAAGAGTGCACAACACCATATCAGTGCACTAATTGCCCTAGATTTCATTCACCTCGGGACAGGAACTGCCCTCTCTTCCAGAGTGAGAAGAAAATCCAGAAGATCAAAACCCTGGATGGTCTCACCTACCAGGAGGCCCGCAAGAAGTACCATACCACGATTTCTCCTTCTCCAACGATTGATTATAGCGTTATAATCCCAAATTTGGTACCGGCTACCTCATCTTTTGTCTCAGCTGTGAAACCCTCACATGTACCACTACCATTCTACATATACACCCCAGAATCGGAACAAGAGCCCGAAGGTGCCTTCACCCCCACCTTCGGCCACAAAGAAGGCTGCTTCGCCCGCACAGCAGGGGAGGAAGTTGAAGACTTAACCCCGCTCAAACGGTCGGCGAGAGCCGCGCCGAAGCCGGCGGAGGCGGCATCGTCGACCAGGTTCAGGAGATCGTCTCCTGACCCGTCTAAATATCTTAAAGAGGTGGGGAAGAAGGGAGCCCGCACTACGCGTTCCCTTACTCCTCCAAAAAAAGGGGAAGCCATCCGCCCCACCAGCTGTGGATGCTTCTGCGCCTGGGGACGTTTTGGTCCCCAGATCTGCGCGCTCCCCACGGAGATCCCCCCGCCGCCGAACTGCGTCTAGGAAATCTTCCGCTGAGTCGATCCACTCCACGACCTCGCCTGAGGACATGGAGATTATAATCGACGTAGTGGGTGATGATCCACCAGAGGTTAAGTTGTAGCTTACTGCTCCAACTTATTCCCTAGTTTACAAGTTCACACTATGGCACTGTTACAGTGGAATTGTAACAGTTATGACAGGCATTTGACTGAGCTCCGTCAGCTCATTGCACAATACGCAGCGAGTATAGTCTGCCTACAGGAAACTAACCTCTGGACTGGTCACGAGACTGTTCTGAGAGGTTTCAGACTATACTCTAAAGAGCGAGATGACGCCGCCCGGGCTTCCGGGGGCGTTTGCACCTTCGTTCGCTCTGACTGCTATAGTGAAGAGTTTCCACTCGCCACTCCTCTGGAAGCTATTGCAGTTCGCGTGTCATTGCCTGTTATGACAACAGTTTGTAACGTGTACCTTCTACTGAACCAGCCGCTTGATATTAATGACGTCTTTGATCTTGTTGATCAACTTCCAGTCCCTTTCCTTATGGTGGGTGATTTCAACTCGCATCACCCCCAATGGGGATCACCATCTTCCTGCCCCAAAGGAAAGGACGTGGAGGGCTTAATTCAAGGGTTGGATTTATCTCTATGAAATACAGGGGAAGCTACACATTTTAGCTTAGCGCTCGGCACGTACTCGCACATTGACTTGAGTGTGTGTAGCCGTGTGCTGGTCCCCCTATTTGGTTGGTATGTACACGACGACCTCTTTGACAGTGACCATTTCGCGATTGTTCTTACACTTCTGAACC
The DNA here is from genome assembly GCA_946902985.2 of Meconema thalassinum. Classification (NCBI taxonomy): domain Eukaryota; kingdom Metazoa; phylum Arthropoda; class Insecta; order Orthoptera; family Tettigoniidae; genus Meconema; species Meconema thalassinum. The sequence continues at coordinate 875,718,637 of OX336389.2, read as the reverse complement.
AGAAGTCCGTGGAGTTCCCCAGTCGTTGGGTACTTAAGCGGGCAAATTGGCCCTCGTTTCAAGAACGAGCTGTGTTCGTTGATCTTGGTTGCTGGAGCGTCGATGACGAGGTACAGCACGTCACTGATGTGCTTCTTGCTGCTGCCGAAGAGTCCATTCCATCCTTTTCTGGGACTCCTCGTCGCAAACTCGTCCCCTGGTGGACTGAGGATATTGCAGCGACAATAAGAGACCGTCGTCGCGCTCATAAGCATTATCGGCGACGCCCAATAATGGCCAATTTGGTGGCGTTTAAGAAATTTCGTGCCAACGCACGGTTTCTTATCCGCCAGAGTAAGAAACAATCCTGGGAACGGTATGTGTCGTCTATCACGGCACATACCCCCCTCCTCTCAAGTGTGGACTAAACTACGACGCATTTCGGGAATTCAGACATCATCTACTGTACCGGGAATTACCATTGATAATGAATTGGTTACAGATCCTTATCGCGTTGCAAACCATCTCGCCTCTTATTTTGCCGACATATCCGGTTCGGATATCTATGCTCCCGCTTTCGTTGCTTTGAAGTGCGAGGCAGAACGCTTCCAGCTCTGTTATGCCTCCCGCGCGTCGGAGGACTACAACGTGCCCTTTACGGAGTGGGAACTCCGCGGAGCGCTAGCGCTCTGCAAGGACACATCTCCCGGGCCGGATAATGTTCACAGCCAGAAGCTTATCACCTTATTGATGAGCGCATCCTTTACTTGCTCACGGTGTTGAATCGTATCTGGTTGGAAGGTGTGTTTCCAGCGCAATGGCAGGAAGGTATAATTATCCCTATTCTGAAGCCCGATAAGGATCCTTATTTGACAGGGAGTTACAGACCTATTGGTCTCACAAATGGTCTGTGCAAGCTCTTTGAGAGGATGGTCAATCGGCGACTGGTGTGGGTCCTGGAAGACGAGGCCTCCTGTCGGAATACCAGTGTGGTTTCAGGGCGTCTCGGAGTACCAATGACCATTTGGTACGCCTGGAGTCCGCCATACTGGATGCTTTTCTCCGGAGACAGCACCTAGTCGCTGTTTTCTTTGACCTCGAGAAGGCCTGTGACACCACTTGGCGTTACGGCATCCTCTCTACCCTGCATCAATGGAAATTCCGAGGTAACTCGCCGGTCGTTATTGCGAATTTTCTGTCCCTTCGCCTATTCCGTGTCCGAATAGGGGGGGGGGGGCTTATTCGCAATATCATATAGAGGAAAATGGAGTCCCACAGGGATCGGTGCTTAGCGTAACTTTATTTGCGAATCCATAAACGGTATAGTAGCTGCTGCTGGTCCAGCGGTGGTACCGTCGCTATAAGTAGACGATTTCGCTCTACATTATAGTGCACAAAATATGGCAGTCGCTGAACGACAGCTCCAACAAGTTATTCGGAGAGTGGAACGCTGGACACTAGAGAATGGCTTTCGGTTCTCTACCGCTAAAACCTCGGTTGTCCATTTCTGCCGAAAGCGCACTCTCCATCCCGATCCTGAGCTTTATCTGGGAAATGTAGCTTTGCCTGTTGTTGCTACGTACCGGTTCCTTAGCCTCCTTTTCGACCGGAGGTTAACGTGGGAACCAGACGTGCGGTGTTTGAAAACTGCCTGTGCTAAGAAGCTCAACATGTTGCGGTTTCTTAGCGGCACATCGTGGGGGGCGGACCGCATGGTGCTCCTACGTTTTTATAAGTCTCTTATTCTATCTAGGTTAGATTATGGCAGTGTAGCATATGGTTCAGCACGTAGGTCGGTGCTTGTTAAACTGGACAGCGTCCACCACGGCGGTGTGAGGCTGGCGATGGGAGCCTTTCGGACGAGCCCAGTCGTCAGCTTGCTCGCCGAGGCTTGTGTACTTCCTTTACACCTGCGGCGCCAACAGGTCCTGCTGACCTATGCTGCGACTATTCGACAGATGCCAGTTCATCCTAGCTATCCAGGTTTGTTTACCAATCTGAATCGCTGGCTGTATGATGCGCTCGCCCGAGCCACTCGGCCGGCGGGGATTCGCTTGGATGACTCATACCGGCAGTCCCGATTTCCTTCTGTCTCCTGTATCGTCCGAGTACCTAGCAAGGCCCCTCCGTGGATGGTCTCTCGCCCTGATAAAATCCTGGATCTGCACACCGGCCCCAAGTCGGACACGGACTCCTCCGTCCACCGGAGGCTGCTCCAGTCCGTGGTGAACTGGTATCCAGGATCAGAGCTTCTATTCACGGACGGTTCGAGGGAAAACAAGAAAGTAGGCTGTGCATTTGTGTTTGAGGATTGTCGCTTTCTCTTTCCACTTCCCACGGCGTGTAGCGTGTACACAGCGGAGCTCTATGCCATGTTAGAGGCTCTGCGGTACATGTTATCAGACGATCACCAGCACTTTCCTGTGTGTACTGACTCTCTTAGTGCGCTGCAAGCGATCGATGTGTGTTTCCCGAGGCACCCGCTGGTCCAGCGTGTGCACGACCTGCTCGTCAGTGCGTGTAACGCTGGAACCGGGGTGACCTTTGTGTGGCTTCCTAGCCACATGGGTATTGCGGGGCTTCCTAGCCACATGGGTATTGCGGAAAGCGAGCTTGCTGATCAGGCGGCGCGGGAGGCAGTCACACTGCCCTCGCTACCGTATAAGGTGCCTGCTAGTGATGTGCGCTCTCAGTTGCGACATTTGATCCTGTCGCATTGGGAGGAAGCGTGGCGTGCCACACCTCCACCCAACAAACTGAGAGACATCAAGGAGACAACGAAGGTGTGGAAATCTTCCTTCCGATCTCTCCGGAAGGAAGCTGTGGTACTCTGTCGACTCCGGATCGGCCATGGGATTGCTACGCACTCCCACTTGGTAAAGAGAGACGACTCCCCTGTGTGTACTTGCTGTGCCCACCTAACCGTGGCACACATTCTCTTGGAGTGTGTGGATCTGGCTGATCTGCGAAGGACTCTCAAACTGCCTAATACCCTCTCCCTTATTCTCCGTGATGATGGGCCGTCAGCAGACCTCGTCATCCGGTTCATGAGGGAGAGTGGTTACTTTTTTTTTAAAGTTTTAATGTAAGTTAAGACTTTTAATTCAGGTTAAGTCTGTTTTATGTTTTTTATTGTGTTCATCTATTTTATTGTTCACTATGCCTTGTTTGTTTTATTGTTTTCTTTTTACCATCTGCCTTTTTATTCTTTTTATTCAAATAAGGCATAATTGTTGGGGCTACTGTCTATTTTATATAGACCATTTTCGTTTCATCCGTGGCAGTGAGCTGTTTTTATCTTCATCCTTTCACTTCACGCCATTTAGTTTCATTAGTTGCCGATAACCTCGATGTTAGGCCCCTTAAAACAACAATTAATCATCAGTTTTAATTTGAAGTAAATTCAAAGAGTTAGTTACATTACTACCATAAATATTTCCTATTGGCGTATTTTAGCATATTAAAATCTGGCTAAACATCCTGAAATCTCAATAGCCAGTCTACACTGGTGTGTAAATAGTTTTAGAATAATGATCACTCATTCATTCACTTAACAAGAACATAAAATAGTTCATAAATCTCCTGGTAGACCTATACCAATTTTTTTGTACATTAACATACTGAATTTGCAAAAATAAAATAATAACATTGATGTAGCTCCGTCTAATATTCCAGCTTTACCTTCCAGTGAGTTGTGCGTCTCCTGTCAATCTTTAAGATGTACAACTGTTCTGTCAAGGTCAGCTGGGAGAATCACTTTGTTGTACCTCCCTCAATCGAACTGTAGTAGCGCTGCTATTAACATCAATCGGTAAAATTACTGGAGATTTCAACTTGGGAGGAGATTAGCAGCAGTTATTTTTCCCCCAAACAATACAAGCTTATTACTAAACAAAAGGTTAATAGGGTAGGCACATCAAACCAAAGTTTCAACTAATGTCTTACTCACAAGGTTTAATTTGCAACATAGTGCACTATTATTGTTTTTTTTTGTTAAGGTGGTGATATATCATTGTGTCTGTATGTGTGATTGATCTGTTTACAGAGCTGACTTGATACATGTCCACCGTCTTGGCTTCTTTGACTGTCTATTCTATCGACTGTCCGATATGCTACTTATGATAATATATTTTCTGATACTTGTGATGACTAATATATCTGATGCTTGGGAAGGAAAGCTGGGATTAAGGGCAAATCCAGGAGGCACATTTCCAAAAAGCACCAATGAGGTAGGCAATTGCAAGTTACATTATTTGTATATTTGCAGACTGCATGCTTCATGAGCCAGCAATTCTCTTTTCATCACTTCCTTGCCTCAAGCCATTCTTCTGTTCCAGCCAATCTTATCTCTCTCCTCCTACTTTCACACAGCTTTCATACTTCCATTGTACATTTCCCTTATCCTCCATATAGTCTGCTTTCCTACTCCTCTCTTCTGCAAAGCCTTACATACCTTACTTCTACGTACACTATCATATGCGTTTTCAATGTCCAGGAAGGCCATCAGTAGATCTATTCCATATTCATAATGTTTTTCCTGTAACTGTCTTAAGGCGAAAATTAGATCTACTGTGGACCTTCCTGCTCTGAAGCCATGTTGTTCTTCTCTCATCCTTCCTTCTATTTTTGTCCAAATTCTCTTTTCAAATTCCATCAGAGGCCTTGGATAGTGACCACCGACTGCTGGTAATGAATCTGAGAGGGACCAAGGATAAGAAAGGGACAAAAAATCAGGATAGACGGATGAGGGTATGGAAGTTGAGAGGTGAAGAAAACAGGGTAGAATACCTAAGAATAGTGAAGGAAAGCATTCCTAATGATGAACTGAAGACAGTAGAAGAGGAATGGGGTAGATTCAAGAGGACACTAGTTAAGGGTGGCAGAAGCAGTATGTGGAAGGACAAGCAACAAGAAGAGATGGAAAGAAACTCCATGGTGGTATCAGGAAACAAAAGATATAGTGCAGAAGAATAGAACCTTTAGGGTGTGGTTCCAAAATAGGACAATAGAGACAAGAAAAGAGTATGAAATACGAAAGAAGGAAGTGAAGAGAGTGGTGGCTGAGGAGAGAAGAAAGTGGAAGGAAGAGTGGACAAGGATGATGGAGGAGGATAGGATAGTGAATGTACCAAAAAGGTCCTATATGGGATGGTTAAAAGTAAGAGGAAGAATGATATGACGGACTACGTTCGAATGGTGAACAAAAGCGGTTGAGGAGTAGGGAATAAGGATGAACTCCAAGAGCATGTGGAGGGAGTACTTTGAAGAACTCTTGAACCCGAATGGTGACCCTGATGAAGAAATGGAGGAACTGGGAACAGAAGAGGATGTAACATGGAGGGATGTGGAGGACGCAGTGAGGAAGATGAAAGGGGGGAAGGCACCAGGTCTGGACGAGATATGTGTAGAGATGCTGAGAGCGGCAGGAGAGGTGGGGATACAATGGCTATATCGACTAATGAGGGCTGTATGGAAAGAGAGGAGGACCCCTGAGGACTGGAAGAAGGGAATAAATGTCCCAATCTTCAAGAAAGGTAGCAGAAAAGAGTGCAAGAATTATTGGGGGATTACATTGATGAGCCACTGTGCGAAGATCTTTGAGAAAGTGTTTGAGCAGAGTTGACCGGGGTATACCCAGTTCCGCGGATCATTTACGAGTTGACATCGTTGGTGATCTTTCCACTGATTAAAATAAATCACCTTACAAATCTACTGACCCCGCGACTTCTCAGCATTGTTCCTCTTTTGTTAATGATCGACACATCTTGGTTTGTCCTTCACGCTGCCTGTATCGAACAGTTTCTTTTCCCAATGTAAAAGTGTTCTCTTTGGAGAAGGCTGTTGTCCTAATGGCTGCTCAAAGTCTGTACACACCTGTTCGAATGGTTTCCTGTTCTTGGTCTCTCATGAACCCAAGTGCTTGTGACAATGCGTTCTTCAAAGCTATAGTCACTAGTATCAGCCATTTATTATATCTCAAACAGGTGAAAAAATCAATGTATTTGCGTAAATGTATAGGGGTTAAGTGGAATTTGTGCCCAGGGTGTACATATGTCGGCTACATTGCTTGATTTGAAGGCTGACATCTATCTCTACAGTCTAATGATGTACTTGTTTGTTTCCATTGTTCAGTTTTGTTACAAGTAGCTAATTCTGCAGATTTCCACATTACATATTTTTTGAGTGTAAAATTTGCAAATTTAGCAACAATTGTAAATATCATATATTTTTATTTTATTAATCCTTTATATTTTTCAATTGTAAATGCAATCTCCCAGACCTTGCAGAAAAGGGAATTGTAAGGAATGGACATACAATGGTTAATGCAATCAGTTTGTTTATTCATCTAAGAAGTGTTATAATTTGCAGCATGTAAAGTTTAATTTTTTCATTCTAGATAATTCGTGGAGAATTCATGATATGGAGGACCATGAATATTGTCCGAGGAACTTTAGCGAGTTTTGGCTGGATAGTGATATCCTGGAGTGAAGGAAAGGAACTGCTAACTGAACATCTCAGTAGCAGGAGGGGATAGGAAGAAGAGAGAAAATTAGTGTAGAGACATAAAATACCCATGGATTATGCAATGTGATGTCAAGATACAAAAATATAGTTCCTAAGCTGTATACTTATGTAAATGTCGGGTTAAAAGTATGATTTTATTTGAAAGAAACAGTTGCAAGGTACCAAAAATATAGTTTCTAAGCTGTATACTTATGTAACTGTTGGGTTAAAAGTATGATTTTATTTAAAAGAAACAGTTGCAAGATACCAAAAATATAGTTTCTAAGCTGTATATTTATGTATATGGTAGATTAAAAGTGTAATTTTATTTGAAAGAAACAGTTGCATTAAGTTATTTCTTTAATATTCACAATCAAATACATGAACCACTTTGATTGCCAGTCAAAATGATGGTGTGTATTTAGTTTCCTTTACTCATTTCTGCCCAGATTATCTTTTCACGAAATTTTTCATTATTCATGGGCAAGGTGGTTCCTTATCAAAGGAATTTGGGAAAAATTATTTTATAATTTTCGACCAGGCACGTATGGAGGGGGATTATGGGGTATATCCCCCCACCCTCGGAGAGTCTGGTTTGTCAGCCAATAAGGGCAGCCCTGGCGCCTGGTTGAGACCAGCCGACTGCAGTCTGGTCCGAGTTAGTGTTGACAAGTTGAACTGCATGAGTTTTCCAAAACGTTTTGTGCCGCTGTGAATTTTCCTTGGATGTGAAGTGTCAACATTTGCAATAATTGCTTTAAAGTGGAGGTAAAACAAAACTTTCAAACCAGGTTATTGCTATATCTTGTGTTATGGCTCCCCTCTGTTTCAACTGTGGTCGGCCAACGCATCGGTTATGTCGCCAGCGCTGACAGGTAAATGGCCGTGGCTGCTAATTTTCTCAGTGCGTTAGCTTTAATTCACTTTGTGCATGGTCTTTCCCAGTACCTAAGTTTAGAAAAAAAATAGCCACAATAATGCTGGGAAGGAGATTGCTAACACAGTGAGCATAGAAAATATTTCTGGGAACACATTCCACAACAGAAGCAACAGCCCTTCTAAATACCAAGAGCGGTGCTGTTGCATAGGTTATATGGCATATTGCTACCTGTTTCAAACCGACAGGCTGCTCAGACGAGAGAAAAGTCCAACCTATTTGCTACTATATAATAATAATAACCCCTGGCACTACAGCCCATGAAGGGCCTAGGCCTACCAAGCGACCGCTGCCCGGCTGCAGATATTGGGGTGACGCGTGGTCAGCGCATCGGGTCTCCTCGGCCGTTATTCTTGGTTTTCGTGACCGGGGCGCTGATTCAATGTCAGACAGCTACTCAATCGTCCTCACGAGGCTGAGTGCACCCCGTTTCAGCCCTCACTTCAGTAACCCATTTGTTACTAGCATTTAGAAATATAAATCATACTATAAACATAGATCAAAGGCGGCTTAGAATTTTCGAGCATCAGATTGACAATAATAATAATGATAATGCTGTGTGGCCTCTGGAAAAGTCTGGTGCTGATCTTTCGAGTTTACGCCCATAGGCAGAGTTGGGCAGTATCGAAAATACATGTATTTAAAATACGTATTTTCAATACTTTTGTATTTTGTATCTGAAATACATTTTGGGACATGTATTTTGTATCTGTATCGAAAATACTTTTTATGAGTGTTTTGTATTTTCAAAATTCATAAAATACAACCAAAATACAATCACTGCATTAGTTAATTATCAGTTTTATCTTCCCTTTTCATAACTTAAGTTAATTGGTAGACATGACACAGGTAAGTTTGATATGAATACAACTCTGCCAGCAATATAGCAACTTTGTAAGACCATGTGCAATGCTATTTATTTAGGATGCATTTAGAACAAAATCTCCGGAGGAATGTCTCCCGGATGTCTGTTATCAGCTTGGTTAATCTTGGAAACCTTTCCACAAGCAGTAGGCTAGCCTCAAGCTACCTAGTATGAAATTCCCAAATCACAAGAGGTTGTCTGAACCTGTTAACTAGTATTGTTCGAAAATTCCTGGAAGTGCTCACACAAGGGCAGTACAAAATGCGACAATTGTCTCCCGTAAGAGCAGTGTAACAGTCGTATAAAACTTTGAATTGAAAATTAAGTTGCAGTTCCTTCATTTGACGGGCTTGGACATCGTGATCATTTAGTCCAGTGTACTTGGGTGTGTATATGTATATATATCATTTGACTGATAACCGTGTTATTGTGAGTCAATGTAGTAGTACGGTAGTGGGTTTATTTTTAATTCGGGGAAGGAGACAGCCGTGGTCTTAAGTTAGGAATCATCCCGGCATTTCCCTGAAGTAAAAGAGGAAAACCTCTTGCGTTCTTCGCAGGTTTGCTAGCCACTGAGCCACGAGGCAGACGAAAATAAATATTGTGGTTGTTGTTAGTAAATCTTGATCATCAGCCCGATGTATTTGGGGGTGTGTCACATTTGTCTGATAACCTGTGTTTGTGTGGTTTTAGTAGCAGTATGCACGGCTGTATTTATTAATGCCTAGGATTGAGCAGATACCCTGGGACTTGAAATATGGTGGTATTCCGGCATGTGGAAAAAAAACCAGCAAACTTTACACCGAGGATGACCGCTGTCAGTGACAGAAAAAGAAAACTTGTATCTCTGGATAGTTGCATACGTTAAGGATGGATGCCGATGATGATGATGATGTATGTATATCTACTCTTTATTTTCCCCGTTTTTACGGGATTGGGGATGAAATGCGATGAAAGGCTATGTGGCGGATGTTTTTACGACCAGATGCCCTTCCTGACACCAACATGAGAGGAGTTAATGAGAGATGAAGATGAATGTAGCTGGGCAAGGATGTGAAAGGAAGCGGCCGTGGACTGTCAGATGGTACCGTCCCAGCATTTGCCTAGAGTTGAAAGTGGGGGAAACCACAGAAAACTATTTCAAGGACGGCGGGCAGTGGGGCTCAAACCCACGTCTACCAAGTCCGCATAGCGTTTGGCCCCATGGCCTAGCGCTGCACGTTAGTGAGCGTAGCTACCGCTGTCGGTGATGATGGTAAGATGATAGTAATAATACGGTAATAATAACTATAATGCGTATTATTCCCGGGACGGAGATGAGATGATTTTTTGCGTCCTTGTGGTGGATAGTTTATACAGCCAGATGCCCTTCCTGTCGCCAACCTTATGAGAGGAGTTAATGAGAGATGAATGAAACTATGCACGGAATTGGAAGGAAGCGGCCGTGGCACATTCGAAGGCACCATCCCAGCATTTGTCTGTAGTTGAAAATGAGAAACCACGGTAAACCATTTCAAGGACGGCTGACGGTGAGGTTCGAACCCACATCTACCGAGATTGCAGATAACTGGTAATAATTATGAGAGACTCAACTTATCCAGGTCTGGATAACCAGAAACCTAATGGGATGGGATATTTATTAATTAATTTATTTATTTTTAATTTTCTTTGTGGCATATTACTTACAAAGAGGAATTTATAACCGAATATACATATTGAACATGTGGAGTCAATTGACTGTAGTGTCCCTTGGTTCAGATTTCTTATATCGTCATTTTAGGATTTCAGAGGGTAGTCTGAATGATATGCCTCACTGTTTGCCTGAGAGCGCTACAATCTTTAGCGTTTCTATTTTGAATTTAAAAAAATGAACAGACGGACATATTATAACTACACCCTTGTTAAAATATCTCAACTAAGAAACAGTTCTAAACACAGTAGTAGGAAATATTATCTTATGAAGCTTCAAGCGGTGTTGACCATTAATAATTATTGCATTATGTTAATTTTTAAGTATAACTGGTGTACAATTTTAATAGCCATTGCATTTTTTTATGAAAATAATGTTACAATATTTACATACTGCATGTTGAAAAAGAAATGATATTAACTTGCAAAAGGGACTGAAACGTACTAGGTCTTAAAATAATTTCAGTATTATTCTGTGACAGTCTCCTGAAATTTCTTCTTGTTAACAAGGGCTGAATTGATGCGTTTTATTTTTTTACGACATTTTGCTCATGTTTGGTGGTTTCCAAATTTTGAGTCACTGAAAACTTTCTTGAACTCCCTACATTTGTTTCACAAATTTTACAATAAAGGGCACTATCGTCGGAAGAAAAAAAATCACTTCGAAATGTTTTCACAACATTTCGCAACTTAACAACGCCGTGAGCATTTATTGGAGTCATAACTCCGTACTTGTTGTAGTTGAAGATAAGCAGCTTGGCATTTCAATGAAGGTCAAACTTAAGGAATTTGAAATAATAGGTCCAGGTAATATTTCTGGAAATTCCTGGTCATTCATAAGCTGAACCCCTATGGTGAACTGGTAGTAAAGTGAAAGGAATGAAGGTATTTCAGTTGTTGGAGAATCCGGTTCTTCCTTACAGGCAGTGCAAACTACAAATTAGCAGATGATACAAATACTCTGGGTGATTTAAGGGAGGTGAAAGCAACTTTATCAATAACAAGGAAATATTCAGGTTTGGCTAACCAGCCACGAGACTCTTGGTAGGTTATTACTGGATGTTAACACTACCTAAGTGAAGATGATGAGAGAGAAAAGGAGGTGGGTTTAGGAGTGGAAACAAGTTTTAGGCTGAGAGGAAGAGAATCCAACACAAACCATTAATAAACACCGATATAAACCGGAATTTTGCAGTGCAAAACTTATGAAGTACCTAACTTGAGCGGGGGCTTGCACAAGGCAAGTGGAGAGCGTGGCATGAATTGAGGTTACTGGCAAGCTTTCGCCAAGTGCTCTTTCCCTCCCAAGCAAGTATTCGGGTACTATGGGGAAGGGTGATACTCTAGCAAGGCAAGGTATGTCAAAAGGAAAGGATCTAGGCACTTTCCCTTCAAAAGGGTAAGATTTTGGAAAGCATTCTGGAATACTAGAAGGATTTGAATTTGTAGTAATATTTTTATTACTAGACACTGTTGGATCCACGACAGACCAGCCGAATGCCCCCAGAGTGGGAAGAGATAAAGCAACTCTAGTGCCTTTAGCAATATTTTTTACTGTTATTAGTGAGAATCTTTTAAGAATACCAATTGTTGAACCCAGCAGGGTTCCGACTAAAGCTTAGAACGGAGGAAACCCTCAGACCTAACTTAAACAAAACTAAAATTTTGAAGAGTAAAACACAAGTTACAGAGAAAGTCTCTACAAATACGAAGCTGGCGGAGTGAGCTGTACTTTCCTTAATGATTTACTAGAATTAGCTGTGACAGCTAAGAGAAACTTTGCACATGTTGTTATTTGAAGTTTCGTTTTAAACACAAGTGGTAACGTTTTTATTGATTCAGTGATTGCCTTTTTTATTTTGAAATAGGAAATAATTTCGGGAGAAGAATCAGGGAAGAGAAGGTCCTGCCTAACCTTTGTTCTAGTAATAGAGATAGCAACAAAACAACAAATTATTTATTTAACCGTTGATAGAATTTGGAAAAATTAACAATTGTTAGATTTAGAATCTTATTTTGAGTAAAGAACAACCGGTTTTTTTTTTGCTTACAAATTTCGAGGTCTAAGACCTAATATTTTGAAATTTACAATTGACAAGTAATTTTAAACAATTTAAATGGTTTCGAACCTATAACGAGCACTAACCCTGTACATAGGTTTTAAGATGTGCTTCAAATTAAGAAATTTAAAGTTTTTAATGACAATTGTAAAGTAATTACAACTTTGATAAATTAGTTAGGTAGGATACAAGCACTATTAGAATGCCCTTATGGCAAGCGAAAAGGCTATAGACAAATAGATTAAAATTCCTGATCGTAGCAGGAGGAAAAAGGAGAATTACAAGCGGAGGTTACCGCTATTATTTAAACAGAGATTAATAAATTTTACATTCAAAAGGGTCAGGGCGTTTTAACGAAGACTGGAGCAAAAAAAAAAATCGAGTACAAAAGTTTAACAATTAGAAAATTACCAATTCCTGAGCCAGCAGGATAAGAAAAGGAAGATTAATAAATAGTTTCTATAACTACTAATATTTTTACAGAATGAATAAGTGGTACATGGAGAAAAAATGGGAGGGCGCCAAAATTTGGGGGAGGCCTCGTAGAGTAGTAACTAGATAATTAGATTAACTTAAATTTGTTAGTAAAATGTATTTGGGGAAAAGGAAATAAGGATTTATAGTTCTGGCCAATTTATTGCTCTAACGAACGCAACGCGGTTGAAGTTAGAACACACATTCGATGCACTGATAGTTGTTGATAGATTGGAAGATTTCACTATTGCAGCACTGAAAGTTCATGGAACAAGTGAACAGTTATTGCAGTTTATGGAGAACACTTAGTTGAATTTGACTTGAATAAGTTTTTTGCGTTGGAAAGTTTGTGGGTTGCAGTTAATAGTTCTAGTTAACTTGAGGTTCCAGCAATTTGACGGTATTGAGCATAGTTCTTTGCGGTTTGATGTATATTTTGAATGGAAAATTCCAGAACTGTAGTGACAGTTGAATAGGGCGTTAGAAATCCCACGGTGGAAAAAGTTAAGTTTATAGACAGCTATGCATTTTAGCAGAAATCCCACGGTGTAGGGAAGGTATCCCCTTGATTTCGTACAAGAAGTACTAAATTTCATGTTTTAAAGCAAGCTTGGTTAGTTAAAGCATGACAAAGAAAATTCCACGAAGACGGTTATTGCACAATAGTTCGTAATTCCCCACACTGTCTATAAATTTTCATTAAAAGCATTCAGCATGGATTAAAAACATTAAAAGGTGTTTAAAATCATTGTACTTAACTTTTTCATAGCCGCTGAAGGTTGATGGCTCCTGGTAGCCGTTAGCTTACATCCAATGCCACAACATGGTGGCGATTTGAATTTGTACCGCGGTTGAGAGGAGGTAGCCTCTGAAAAAGGCCGAACTCACACGTTGACGACTCGATAAGAAGTGAGAGTGAGCGGAAGAGCTCACAAAGTAGCTAGATAGGCGAGGAGGAGGGGGAAGGAAACAAAGGAACTTATAGCAGAATGGGAAACATTAAATAAATAAACACCCTTTACAAAATGTAATTTTCTTCATGGAGTAGTGTCTTCAAGGAGATGATAGTTGAAGACAGCGGCGAAGCCTGTTGGAATGGTATGTAAATCTTCTTGACTCAATGAATCCGAAGAACTTCGGCGTGTTGCCGCGAGATGCCGCTAGGTAGTTTTCATCTAGAACATACTTAAAAACAACTTAAATACCTGTTTGGTGATAAATGGAATAGAGAGGGTCACTGGTGGTGTCTGCAAGAAGGAAAATTAAATAAGTGAAACTAATGAAAAGGAAAGCAAAGAGCAGCAAGAGCTAACTCTGACTAGTCGTGTATTCCAAAGAATACACCAACTCTTGTGGAGTCCGAATATAAAATATACGACTGAACATGAAGCAGCAAAAAGCACTTCAAAACAATAGGAAATTAGAATACACGCCATTCTCAAGCATAGATACGAACTTTAACAGGAAAAGGAGAAAAATATGATGAATTGTGCCAAAATAACCAAAATATGCATAAATATACAAAAAAATAATTTTGCATGATCTTTCGGGCCTTAATTATTAAGCTATATCTTGACATGAGAGCTATTTATCCGACCACCTCGTGGTGCAGGGGCTAGTATTCTTGGCTGTCACTCCTGAGGGCCGGTTTCGATTCCCGAATCTGTCAAGAAATTAATTCTGGTCTGAGGCAAACCTTAGCAGAGGTGGGTCCAGTTCCAAACTCAATTATCCTGGAAGTGGTTTTCTGTGGATTCCCACTTCTATTTCAGGCAAATGCCGGGATGGTACCTAAATTAAGGGCATGGCAGTCTCCTTTCCAATCCTCATCTGAATTACACATACTCACACTAATACAGCCATCACAATAACAATTCATCAGAACGCTCTATCAAAGTTCTAACGTTCACCACTAGGTATCATTAATATCTGGTAGCGAAAGTTGGAACTACTTGAAATTGAACGGAACTTGTAGCTCACCCTAAGGGTGTCCGCTGGAAGCAGCTACAGACTCAGGCGAGCCGAACATATCCTCGGACACTCCCGGCACTAAAAGCCATATGATAAATAAATCAGACAAATTCCACACACGGCCAAGTACACGGGGCTACATGAACACAATATCGCAACGACAACTAGCTCTTTATACGAACTGGTGCACAGTATTCAGTGACAGATTATACGAAGTCAATAGCTGAACAACAGAGAGTATTGGCGTTGGACCCTAAGTGGAACCACAAAGCTTCCACAAAATGTCATTCCGCATCTTACGGTAGTCAGCAGTCTTTGTTAGATAATCTTTGAAAGATAGCGTTCTCTCAAGAGTATCTGCCAATGTAAACAGTACACATATACACTAAATACATATAAGTCCGCCTCGTTGCGTAGTGGCTAGCACTCTTAGCTGTGACCACGGAGGCCCGGGTTCGATTCCCGGCTCTGCCAAGAAAATTAATTCTGGTTTGAGGGCTGGAACGGGATACACTCAGCTTCGTGAGGAAAAACTGAGAAGAGGCGGGTTCGAATCCCATCTCAGCCATCCTGGAAGTGGTTTTCTGTGGTTTCCCACTAATACTCCAGGCGAATGCCGGGATGGCATCTGAATTACAAATACTCACACAAATACAGCTATTGCAGTAACACAGGTTATCAGACAAATTCCACACACATACCCAAGCACATGGGGCTACATGACCACGATGTCGCAAAGCCTCTTAATTAATCAACAAACCGTATACAACAAGAAAGTCATAAATGTATACAAAATAGTATTGTACCACTCTGGTAGATTAATGGTAGTTTGATTCACGCCCGATGAAGTCGTATGAAGGTATAACGGAACAAGTTAGATCTGAACCTTCCGATGCGCATGTGCGTCCAGTTTCATTACGTCATCCCCCCGCCTGGATTCTTTGTCAACCAGTGAGCGCATACTTCATCACGCGCTGGTTAGATGTTGCCAAGTAGTCATTATTCCCAGAACCTTGGCAGGGTACAGATGCTCTCAAGGCATGCGAAGCAAGACTGAGCCGTTGTGTTCTTTGACAAGCACGGCAACAAGCTTGCTGTCAGGAGTGTGTGGAGTGGGCGCGCTCTCAGTTCATTACCACCAATACCAATGCTATGTCACTGAGAATGCTCCTATTCGATACTTTATGCTTGCATAATATAACCACGGCGAGCAGCGAGCAGCTCCAAACAGCTGTTGCACCAAAGAGGGGAAATCGCATTTGCGCCTAGTGATCCCACCACTTCCCCTCCTAGACGAGACTCCGCCATGACAGGCCAGGTCTAACTTGCCACGCTATACCAGCTCGAAAGATCTCCACGAGGTAGCTTAGGTCATACGATAATAATAATAATAACAATTTCTATACCGTATATACAGTATTTCCCATTTTATGGGTTCGAGAACGGGGCGAGGTAAGTTTCTATGTGGCAGTGGTTGTCACGGCTAGATGACCCTCTTGACGCCATCGTCAACACAGAGCTGGATGGGAAACGAAATGACATTAGGGCAAGGGTTTGGAAGAAAGCGACCAAGGCCTTTCAGGAAGTACCGTCCCGAAAAAAAAAAAAAAACATTTCATGGAGGCTGACTGTGGGATTTGAACCCTTTGGCCTTTCGCATTAATGCATGCACCCGTCCAGATCACTGATGGTTGGTTCCTCAGTTTAGGGGCTGCGACAACGCGGTCATGTAGCCCCGTGTACTTTGGGTGTGTGTAGAATTTGTCTGATAACCGGTGTTAATTGTGATGACTGTATTAGTGTGTGTTATTTGTTTTCAATTCAAGTAAAGACTGCAGACATAGAATTTTTCAAGTAGTTCCAACTCTTGCCGCCAAACGCCACCGTCAACGACTACTAGTTCAGAACTGGTTGCCAGATGCCATCGCAGTCGGCTCCTGGAGACGAACGTCGGAACCTAAGAGCATTTGTCAAATGTTTTCCCTAACCTATAATTTAGCTTCACACAGGTGTAATTAGTGGAGGTTTCTTTAACATGCCATATATCTATGACATGGGACCGCCGGCTTTACTTCCCCTCCAAAGGAGGGCATACTGAGGGATTTTTAACACTCATAAAACAATCCGACGACTTCGGCCGGGTTTGAACCCGCGATCTTGGGCATAGACGCTCAGCATGCTACCAACTACGCCACCGAAGCCGCTCAGATCACTGATAATAATATGATATATACGGTAATAATAATAATAGTGTTATTTTGAAAATTTTGAATGGAAGAGAAGCAAGTTTTGTTAAAAGTATTTTGTATTTTGAATTGTATTTTAAAATACTATTTTATATTTTGTATTTTCAGGAATTTTATATGTATATTTTGTATCTAAAATACTTTTTGTGAGTATTTTGTATCGAAAATACATTTTGGGAGTATTTTGCCCAACTCTGCGCATAGGTGATCCTCGCATGGTAATGAGTAGGGCCCAGATGTTGATGACCTTAAAATTGTCGAAAAATGACCTACAAAATGCCCCTAAAATTCTCTAAAAATGACCTCATTTAATAAAAAAAATGACCTAAAAATTATCATTAAAAAAAATAAAAATGATCAATTGCATGATTGTCTTGCACAAATAATGGTTTGAATAACAAACATAGCAGGTGAGGCCGCCTGGGCGAGGTGCCAATCACACCTCACCACTTGTATCCACTCCGATTAGATGTTGTCAGCTCTAGGACACTGCCCGCAGAGGCGGTAGTGGTGAGTTCCCTCGCTGAGTCCGTGGGTTCCACCAACCTGGAGGGTAAACGACTAAGAAAAAGAAAAAATAACAAACATTCTTAGTAGAATTAGTGCATTACTACTAAACTATTAATCAATAGATTAACAATTCGTAATTTTCATTTCTACTACAAAGTGAAAAAATATATTCCTAACAAAACATACCTTAGTTATAGTTGCAATACACCACCATCGTCATCCTCAAGTTATCAAAGGTGAAGGAACGGCTGTTGTCAGCTAATACTGTTTAATATTTCGAGAAACTTCTCTCCACTTGCACTGATGTAATAGGAACATATTTAAAAAACACTATGTCATTAGCTGTTAAATCCTCTTCAAAAATGTCAATTCTGAAGTTTCTCCCAACCAAGTACTGGCTATTTGACACACTGTCTGATACCCTTTATTCTTGTCCAATACAAATTTTATTTTCTGTCTGACTGTGTTCCCAATCTCACCTTTTACATGTTTTATACAATCTTCAGGATTCCTGACTAACTCTATTTACTTGACCAATACCATTCCACTTTCTTCTAGGCAGGTTATGGTTTCTGGCAAAAATGAAAAATTTGATTTTATGCAAGCCAATTAACCTTCCATTTGAGGATCAGAAAGCAGGTCCTGCGCACTCCCAATAGACTTAGCATCTGTCATATTGTAACGTGTTTTTCGAGGGGATTTTACGCCACTGGCATAAGTCAGTAGGAAGCCATTTAATATTTATTTACGCGGCAAATTGTTCAGCCAAGAGAAGTTTTCATGTAACTTATTATTATTATTAACTTATTATTATTATTATCAAGGTATTTCTTTGGAGCATTTTTTATAAAATTATAAGTAATCGGATAGGTTTTCTATGTTATAGAAAACACTATCAAGCAAATTATTACGAACAACATTATCGTAAGAAAATTATATGATTACGGAATTTTACGGAGTTTTGTCAGTTAGGGTATTTTGAGAGAGATGACTCACTGGGAATTCGGCTACAGGCTTAATCTTGTCGAGTAGCATGACGCAAGCTGGGTTGCCGCTTCAAGAAAAGGCGAAATGGCCTGGACCGGTAATCGACATCATCGCCGCGCCGAGTGTAATGACCCGGAGGAGGGGAAGTTCGCGTGGTGGGTCAGCCAATCAGAGGAGACCGGGCGACTGGAAGACGGCTCCGTAGAGGGGATGCGACGAGTGCATATATGGTTTGCGAGCCGTGGAGGCAAGGCGACTTTCTTTGTAAAAGTCAACCAGTGTGGTTGTACGTGTGGTTGGTTCCGATATTCGGACCATAAGTTATCATATCTACAAGTATCTCATCAACTAACGAAGAAGATGACGACGACCAGGAGGCTGTGGGAAGCTCTCTACAACATCCAGTACGAGGGAAATGCTACGACAATTTCTAGTGGTAAGCGCGAATGACTCAGAACTACGCAATCTCTCGTCTCTTTGTTTAATATTCAGAATTTCAGTAACTTCATAGCTTGGGAATAAGATTAAAATCAGGAATTCATCCGACTCAGTTTTCACGTAATTTTCTAGCGGTAATATTCAAATCGCAACGCTCCAATTTAAATTCAAACTTATTTTTATTATTATTATTATTAATTTTGCAATACTTGTTTTATATAATAAATTCATTTCTTTTAACCATCCATTCTTTGCTTTCAGTAGGTAGCATTAGATATAGACCAATTCCTTCTCCTGATACAATTGTTTGTTGGGATAATGATCAAATCATACCACGATCTGAGTGAAAAGATTCTTGAAGGTGTTCTACCAGAGCTAGGTGTTGTTAAATATAAATTTAGATTTCAACATAGCGTTGAGGTCTTGGCGCCCATTAAAACAACATATCTTAGTCAGAGTAAATATTTCAAAGTGCAAGGCAGAGCTAGTAAGAAACCATTACATTTGTCACGCAACAGTGAGGGCAATAGAATCCGTTTCACTTGTGCGCTCAACGTGGAGCAAAGTAAAACCGTTTCACTTGGCATCCCAACGTGGAGAAGCCGTTTCACTTGTCGCTACCAACTTGGGGCTGAAAACCTAATAACATTTGTGGAAGGAGAAGGGTATATATTTATGTGCCTGTATTTTGGGGGTGTTTCATTTATCGGTGTGTATCAGCATGGGTAGTGTCGAGGAAGAGATGAAGTTGCGCAGTGGTCACCAGTTGGATAGTGAAGATACGAGCAGTATGGCTAGTCTTGGAAATGAAAGCAGTACAGGGATGTCGGAGGTAAATCCCGATACTGAGGGGGGTAATCAAAACAGTCAAGCAGGGTTATAGAGTTTGCTTCTTCAGTTTATGCAACAAAATAAAATTAGCACAGACGCTTTAAATGCTAAACTCGAACAAAATAATGCTAAACTTGAACAAAATAGTAGGGAAAATAAAGAGATTGATAGGGAATTGAGCGATAGTTTAAATACTAAACTTGAACAAAACAGTAGGGAAATTAGTGATAAATTCGAACTGATTAGAGGTGAGATCAGAGGGGTGATGGAAGAGAAGGCTAAAGAGATTATTGCAGACGTAGACAGAAAATTAGGAAAAAGTACAGGAGGAGTTAGAAATTAGAATCAGTACACAGGCTGAAAATTTAAAAGAACTAGTGCAACTTGAAACACAGCAGGTCAAAAAGCAATTGGGGGGAGAAATTGATAAGATTCAGGTAGCAACTAAAGAGGTTAAAGAACAGCTGGGGGGAAGAATTGATAAAGTACATGCAGAAATAATCACTGAAGTTAACGCTCTAAGGGAGAGGAATAAGGAAAGCATTAATGAGATTAATGAGAAACAAGCTAAGTTAAGTGGTAAAGTTGAAGCATCGGAAGGAAGCATTAGGTTAACTGTAACTAATATTGAAAGAAAAGCTGAGGAGAAAATTGCAGAATTAGAACAGAAGTTGAAAGCTAGAATTAGGCAGGAAAATAGTCAGAGTTGGCCAGTTTATGTGAATAGCACACACAGGGAAATAGAACTAGGCAAATTCAGTAATCGGCAGGGTTGTCCTATGGAGTTCATGAATACAATAGAAAATAAATTCGGGGAGAGGTTGGAAGATGGTAGTATTGAGTGGTGCCAGGTAGTTGAGATTTTAGAGCAAGCGTTTGTAGGGGAGACAAGAAACTGGTTTGCTGTCTACAGAGACAATTTCGAGAATATTTCAGATTTTAAAGTTAAATTTTGTGAGAAATTTTGGAATGAGGTAATTCAGTCTCAGCATCGTGAGGGAATTGTGTGTGGGAAATATAACCCGAGAGGAAACTACACTATGACCGAGTACTTTTTAGGACAGGTATTGACGTGTAAATATCTGGATGGTTTGAAGGAGGAAAGTGATGTAGTCAGGCTATTACTAAGACATTTTCCATATAGAATCAAAGAAGCTGCCTGTATCCAAAATGTTAAATCTATTTCACAAGTGGAAAATTTATTAAGTACATTCGATGCTCTGGGAAGAGGTGGTTACGAGGAGAATTTCGGTAGGAACCAGGGTAACAATAATAACAGGCCTAATGAGAATAGGAATCAGGAAGTTCAAGGGAACAGTGGCGAAGGGGCCAGCGTTCAAAATATGGGGAACCAAAATAATAATAATAATAATCAGCAAAATCAGTACAGAGGAAATGGGTATGGTACGAACTATCAAGGTAGAAATAACGATTTCAGGGGAAATCAAGGCCGAAATAATGATTTTAGGGATAAACAAGGGAGGTATAATAACAATAAAAATTATAACCAGAACAGGGGTCAAGGAGGGAATCAGCCCAATGGTAATAACGGTCAGAGAGATACCGTTAAAACAACCCAGAACAACCAGACCAGTGCAGTAGTGAATAGTACTACACCAAGCGGTAGCAATGCTTTAAACACGAACCAGGCTGCGATGTAAGGTCAGAATCTCAGTCTGTAACATGCCCTGTCCATACACTTATACCTGAACCCTATGACCTAAATGTAAGAAATGAATTATTACGTGAACTAAATGATGAAGGTTTTATTCAGGAGGTGGTTAGTAAGAGCCCCATAGTTAAATTTAACGTGTCCGAGGCGTACACAGATGTTTTAATTGATAGTGGTTGTATGAAGAGTTGCATAAGTAGTGCATTTTATGATAAAATGAAAGGAGCTGGAGTAAATTTTGAGGAGATGCCAATTAAAAGTACTTTTGTTATCACAGCTGTTGGGAAGAGGTCTAAAGTAATTTCTAAGCAAGTTTTAGTAGACATTAAAATTAATAATCATATAGAAAAGCAGATTTGTCTTGTAATTCCAAATTTAGTACTCAGTGTTATCTTGGGTTCAGAGTGGCTAGGTTGAGTGTCTGGTAACTTATGTTATGACGTAGGGAGTTTGAAATTTAAATGGGGAGATTCTGAAGTAGAAATAGCGTTCAATGACCATATTCAGAGAAGTAGTGTTGTAGGTGTGATTTGTACTTTAAATGAGATATCTCCAGCCGTAGAGCGGGGTTCTCCATGTTTTGTGGGCAGTGTGATTACGAACGGTAGTCTAGAGGACTCGTTACGTGATGCTGCATTTCAGGGAAATGTAGAGGAGGAACAGTGTGTTCGGCTCTATGATGTGTTATTGTGTAATAGGAGAGTTTTTGAGGATCGCATTGGTATGGCCAATTGCTATACACATTCATTGAACGTTAGTGATAGGTCAGTATTCACAGGACATAGATATCCTGTACCTTTCGCTTATCAGAGTGCAGTTGAGGCACAAATTAACCAGATGCTTGAAGATGGGATTATTGAGCACTCTAACAGTCCATATGTTAATTCATTGATCACGGTACCCAAGGCCGACGGCACAGTTCGTATTTGTTTAGACGCTCGTTTGGTTAACAGTAGAATTAGTTCAGATCAGCTGAAATCTATGTCAATAGGGAAATTAATGCAAACATTTGAGGGGAAGAAGTATTTCACTTGTATAGACTTGAGTTCCAGTTTTTGGCAAGTGCCACTTATGTACGAAGATAGACCATTTACAGCTTTTAGTCATAAATATAACCTTTATCAATTTTGTAGAACACCTTATGGATTAAGGAGTAGTTCAGCAGCTTTAATTAGGGCTTTAAACATCGCATTAGGGGATGACACAGGAGGGTTTGTAACCATTTACATTGATGATATGGTAATTAGTTCACGCAGTTTTGAGGAGCATCTACGTCATTTAGATATAGTTTTTCAGAAGTTAGATCAGGCAGGGTTCACTTTGAAGCTGTCTAAGTCGTCATTCTGTCAGTCAGAAGTGCCATTTTTAGGTCATAGAGTGTCGAGTAGAGGTGTGACACCAGAGGAAAGTAAGGTTAATAAGATACTTAACGCAGAGGTGCCACAGAATGTTAAACAGTTAAAAACATACCTGGGAATTTGCAACTTTTTCAGGAGGTTCGTTCTTAAATACTCAGGGTTGGTAGAACCATTCAGGGAATTGCTTAAAAGTGGGACTCGGTGGAGATGGGAGTCCAAGCATGATCAGGCTTTTAGAGCGCTGAAGGAAGGTTTTGAGAAAGCTGTAGTGCTGAAATATCCTTTGAAAGATAAGGAATATGTGGTTATGACAGATGCTTCGCATATAGGCAATGCTCGAGTATTATGTCAGAAAGATGATGAGGGTAATCTGTGCATTGTGTCTTTAGCCTCGCGAGGACTGACAGCAGCAGAGAAAAGATACACGATTACTGAGTTAGAGCTTTTAGGTATTGTTTTCAGTTTGGGGAAATTTAGAATGTATTTAGTAGGGGGGAAATTTGAGATCCATACAGATCACCATGCATTACTGTATATGAGGACTTGTAAACTCAGTTCTAACAGAGTTAGTAGGTGGATTCTGGCTCTGCAGGAATACGAATTCACAGTAAAATATATTAAAGGTAAAGATAACATTCTTGCAGACATGCTATCAAGGGACACTAATTTATGTAGGGATTATCCTGTGGTTAAAGCAGAGGACGGTATTTTAATATGTGCATGTGTGGACAGTAGCAACAGGGCATCGTTACAGACACTGAGATATATGCTAGTGGAGCAACGTGATGACGTTAAGTTAAGGGAGCCACTGGCTAGGTTGGAAATAAGCTAGAGAAAGTCATGTCCAAGTTCTTTTATCTCTACTAGGGCCCATTTATAGTTTCCAAACGTATTGGCAAAACAGCATATGTGCTGGAGGATAGTAAGGGAAACAGATTATACGGGACGTATAATATACATAGTCTACGAAAGTATGTGTCATAAAGTAAGTATGTTTAGCTGGCGAGCCAGCCTATCAAATGAGTAAGTGTGGTGTTTGGTGCGTGGAAGATCTGGTCTTCCAGGCAGGCGTATCAGAAGTCACACAGGGCGGTGGTATGTAAGTAAATGAGAGTTTTTAAGGTACAGGGAAATATGACGGGATTGTCGGATGCTCTTGAGCACTAAAATGTCTCGATACACCAAGGCCAGAATTTGGTAGCGCTGGTGAATTCCCATTTGTCTCCTAGAGATGGGTGAGCGCTTGAATAGGGTATTTTTGCTTAAGGCGTCCACGAGACAAAGGATGGGCCATCAGAAGGCGAGACAGTCCTTCATGGAACTCATACATAACAGCACACGTGATTTCTGTTTACGGCCTCGCCATGTAAGAGTTGTAAGTGTGTAATTTAATGTAATTAGTACAAAGGTATTATTTGAGTGAGGAGAACTGGTCTGAGTTGAGAACTAGTATTAAGTAGAATATGGTCTACGGGAACTTAAGAAGACAGGGCGATTACGGCACAGAAATATTTGGTGTTATATGTAATGCGCACTTACTTTTTTTTTCAGAAGTCAATATTAATTTCGTCTTATATAAAGAGAGATTAAGTATTATGGTCACGAGGCGCTGCCGCAATAGTGTGATCGTGTGCTCAGTGATAAGTGAGATTAAATTTCACCATAAGGAAGGGACCTCCAGTGAAATTAGGAAGTTCTGTGGTGATACATATATCAGAACACCTTGATGCGTGTGATGTGACATCATAAATACACAGTGCTCACACATTATTTATGTATATTTTCCCAACATAGAGAAATTTGAGAGGCGGAAATATCCGTGGAACATTATTCTATATGAAAAACATTGGACTGGTTGCAAAGTGCAATCCATAGTGACAACAAACTTTGACGCAAAGTGCGTAAAGAAAATTATGAGTGTATATATATGTAATTTTGGGTGATTTAATTTATGTAATATGTATTTTGGATGGGGTTTTATTAACGTGTCTGGGATAATCGCATGATGGACCGTCGTCACGGTAAATCATCCGATGATCCGAGGCGAATATGTAACGTGTTTTTCGAGGGGATTTTACGCCACTGGCATAAGTCAGTAGGAAGCCATTTAATATTTATTTACGCCGCAAATTGTTCAGCCAAGAGAAGTTTTCATGTAACTTATTATTATTATTATTAACTTATTATTATTATTATTATTATTATTATTATTATTATTAAGGTATTTCTTTGGAGCATTTTTTATAAAATTATAAGTAATCAGATAGGTTTTCTATGTTATAGAAAACACTATCAAGCAAATTATTACGAACAACATTATCGTAAGAAAATTATATGATTACGGAATTTTACGGAGTTTTGTCAGTTAGGGTATTTTGAGAGAGATGACTCACTGGGAATTCGGCTACAGGCTTAATCTTGTCGAGTAGCAAGACGCAAGCTGGGTTGCCGCTTCAAGAAAAGGCGAAATGGCCTGGACCGGTAATCGACATCATCGCCGCGCCGAGTGTAATGACCCGGAGGAGGGGAAGATCGCGTGGTGGGTCAGCCAATCAGAGGAGACCGGGCGACTGGAAGACGGCTCCGTAGAGGGGATGCGACGAGTGCATATATGGTTTGCGCGCCGTGGAAGCAAGGCGACTATCTTTGTAAAACTTATCCAGTGTGGTTGTACGTGTGGTTGGTTCCGATACTCGGACCATAAGTTATCATATCTACAAGTATCTCATCAACTAACGAAGAAGATGACGACGACCAGGAGGCTGTGGGAAGCTCTCTACAACATCCAGTACGAGGGAAATGCTACGGCAATTTCTAGTGGTAAGCGCAAATGACTCAGAACTACGCAATCTATCGTCTCTTTGTTTAATATTCAGTATTTCAGTAACTTCATAGCTTGGGAATAAGAGTAAAATCAGTAATTCATCCGACTCCGTTTTCACGTAATTTTCTAGCGGTAATATTCAAATCGCAACGCTCCAATTTGAATTCAGACTTATTATTATTATTATTATTAATAATTTTGCAATACTTGTTTTATATAATAAATTCATTTCTTTTAACCATGCAATCTTTGCTTTCAGTAGGTAGCATTAGATATAGACCAATTCCTTCTCCTGATACAATTGTTTGTTGGGTTAATGATCAAATCATACCACGATCTGAGTGAAAAGATTCTTGAAGTTGTTCTACCAGAGCTAGGTGTTGTTAAATATAAATTTAGATTTCAACATAGCGTTGAGTTCTTGGCGCTCATTAAAACAACATATCTTAGTCAGAGTAAATATTTCAAAGTGCAAGGCAGAGCTAGTAAGAAACCATTACATTTGTCACCCAACGTAGAGAAGACCGTTTCAATATCAAAGTCATTCACTACTTTTCTCACTATCTGAAAATTGTCACAATGGTATATGCATGGAGTCAACCAGGTGCCCCAGCGTTTTAAAATTGGTGCGGGGGACAAAGCTACATCGGGGGATCCTTGTCTCTGAAATATTTAGTGCGGGATGGTGCTTTGACAAAGACTTTCTTTACTGTGGAAACTAGTCTATCTACTTCTGAAAATTTTGATCGGACCTCTTCTGCAATTCAATGAAAAGCATGGGCCAGACAAGTAACATGCACCATCTTATTGTAAAATGCTTTGATAGATTTTGCTGCCTTTACCATTTAAGGTGCTGCATCTGTTAGGAAGAGGAGCACATTCTCATGTTGTATTCCCCTAGGCCATATTTAACACATGGATTTATCGAACAGTTTGCATATCTGAGTAATTGCAGTACATTATTTCCATAATTTATTTTTATTTGTAATTAATAATTGTATTGTGTGCAGCATTGCTCTTTGTGTACTTTGTTAAGCACCAATATTGGTGTGGCACAAGGACTTGTGCAACACACATGTGAGAGACAACCGTCTCATCTAATACACAATAGTGCCAATACATTTCAAGTTCAGACAAACCATTGTCATAATCATTTCAATTACGATCAAGTGTGCGAATAATTTTCCAGTGAATTTCAGTGGTTTCTGTTTTCTTTTTAATTTGAATACAAGTGTGATTTCATATGTAAAAGCAGTGCATAGTGTTGTATTTCACAAATTGTGAAATAAACCAGTGATTAATGTGGCTTTTATTCTAAATACATTCTTTCCTAATAACATTTAAGTGGTGCTCCGAAATTGTATTTTTTCTTTTGTTTTTTTGTGTGGGGTTTTTGCATGCGACCACCAGAGGCAAGGCTCAATTGTGAACGTGTTTTTCATCGACGAGTAAACATTCTGGACCTCTAGTGGGCCTGGTATTTGAACTTTCCTTTTTACAGTGACAGTATATACAGTGCATTTACAGTGACAGTGAATTTATGACAATATTACTGTGTTTTGTGGGTGATCTATCATGGTGCACTCTATGACACAACTTGTCACATGTCTGATTTTACGCGCAATCTCACTATGCTAAATTAGGCTAACCAACTGCGCCGGCCAACACTTCCGCACTGTGGAACATACAACCTATTGTAATTCCTATCCTTTCAGTATAGCAGAGGAGAGTATTAAAATTTTAATATGCAAGCCAGATGTAATAAAGGGCAGCATATCACGTATTAAGAATTTTGTGGATGTGTTTAACAGTGAGCAGGCAATTGTGGCTGTCATCTCTTGTAGAGAAGGCGCAAGCATGGTGGCGCAGCGTTCAAGCTGTTGGCCTCTCACCAAGGTGGACCGGGTTCGATTCCCGGTCAATGCGTGTGAGATTTTCGAAGTTAAATGCCATGTCCTGTTGTTCGGTTTCCCCGTAAAAAGAAGGTCCCGTGGCTCATGATCCATGATCACCTCTGATTAACGGTCACGTCAAACAAAAAGCTTCCTTCTCGTAGAGAAAGTTTAGAGGAACCGAAACAGAAATATGGGGACGTTCAATCTCGATAAGAAATCAGTGAAGAGGGAGAATCTTACTAAGCTGATACGGAATTATTTGAAGTCAGATAAGAGTCGAAATAGAGAGCATGAAATCCTGAATCATTCAAGAAATCCCAGTCAGGGAGATATCTGAGAGAATGAATTACAATGGGGTCCACATCAAATTACCTACCATTACACTACAATCATTTGGAGGCGAATACGAAAACTGGAAAGGGGTTTTCATGATCCATAAAAATCAAGATCTGCATGATATTCAGAAATTCCACTGCCTAATTAGCAGTTTAAGAAATTAACCCTTTTCTATTGCACAAAGTCTCCCATTATCTGCTGAAAACTACAGCAGAGTTTGGCAGAGTTAAGTAGACAAGTTTTAAAACAAGTTAATTTTGTCAATTACATTAAATGGTTATCGAGCAAGACTTGATCCAAAACTAGAATGCCAATTCTCTCAGAGAGGTTATAAAAACCAGTCAGACCAATGTAAAGACACGCAGGCCCTTGATTGGGATGTTTCAATTGAAGAATTGTTATTGTCTCGATTTGTTAATTAACAAACTAGATCCAGCAACCAGGAAAGTATGGGATATATGTACTCCAGGTTCTAAGTTATAAACTCTGGACGCTTTGTAGACACTTTTAGAAGAAAGATGTTTAGCACTTGAGACAATTATGCCAGGTACTCAAATTCAAGGTCTTCAACATAGTAAACACTCAAGTTGAATTACACCCAAACATCAAGTTAGCAATGTGCATGCTAGTGTTGCTTACCAATGTGTGTTTTGCAAGGGCTCATCTCCATATTATATAACAAAGTCCCCGATTCTTGGATGTAACGGGTAATCTCGAGAACCACTGGATGAACTTTGATGCGGTTTCACTATTCTGTAAAGGATTTCTTGAGGAAGGTTTCTGTAGAAAAACATTCATGTATGACCAAAGGAAGCCGAGCAGTAACGATTTCAGTGAATTGAGTCGAAGATAAACCTGCCGTCCGTGCGCCTTTGAAGTTTATGCTGGGTAAATCATTAAAAATATCTATATACTATGAGCTTAATGATATATTTCAACAAGAAAAGTTCTACAAAAAGTTCAAGACAGCCCACTATAAGTGTTTTTACGTTTCCATTTCTTCCAACAATCTCTATTCAGTAGAAATTTAAATTACTAGCTAAAAATTGTTAACTAAAAATGTTAGTTACGCCCTTTTGCAAATATCTAAAATAAAAATACATAAAAATTACATAAATAATAAATTAAAAAAACATTAAATAAAAATTTTAAAAGGGGTTAAAACCAAAATTTTCAGAATGTGTAGTTAGGCCCTTTGGCAAAATTTATGAAAATAAATAGCTTATGGTAAAGAGGGCTTATTCTCAAGTAATTCAATACCTTATACAAGTCTCTAGCGTTATTGGTTTCACGAAATATTGGGTTGCCTAATGCCAGGGGCTTGCCACCAGCCACGTGCGTGCGGTTGCCATGACACTCGTTGGGACATTTGGCAAAATTAAAAATTAAAAATTGGTAAATAAAAATTATATATAAAATAAATTAAAACATTAAATAAAATTAAAATGTCAAAAAAATATATAGTTAGGCCCTTTTGGCTAAATCGAACTATAAAATTATAATAAATAGAAATTATATAAATAATTCTCTATTGGGAGAATTTCAGATCGACCATGTCGCTATTTCTACGATGGGAAAGAAAGAAATCATGAATGTCAAAGTAGCAGGGGGAGCAGAAGTAGCTTCCGATCACTACTTGGCCAGAATTAAATTGAAGTTTCTACCAACCAGTATAAGAACAAGGAGACAAAATATCCCTCGATATGACGTCGGAAAATTAACATCCAATAATGCGGGAAGGGAAAGTTACCGAGATGAACTGAAGTGCCTTGCGTCAGGAAATTGGGATGAAATCCGAGACAAGATCCAAGGTGCCGCTGAAAGATTGATTCCTCAGACAAAGTGAATGAGACAAAATTGGTGGAATGCAGAATGTGACGACGCACTGAGACGTTGGAAAGAGGCATGGAAGAAATGGAGTTCAACGAAAAAAGATTGATGATCTGGCATTCTTCCGAAATCAGACGAAACATACAGTCCGGACATTCAGAAGGACTAAGAGACAATAAGAACAAGACCAGCTGAAGAAAACGCAAGAACATTTCCAAATTAACAATACACGGAACTTCTACCGGACGTTCAAATCGCGGTTAAGGGGTTATTAGGCATACGGAATATGCTTCAAGAATGAAGAAGGGAGGTTAGGAATGACTGACAAGCAAAACTGTGACATCCTCGCCAGATATTTCGACTCACTTCTTAACTGTGATGGTGGTTAGTAAGAGCCCCATAGTTAAATTTAACGTGTCCGAGGCGTACACAGATGTTTTAATTGATAGTGGTTGTATGAAGAGTTGCATAAGTAGTGCATTTTATGATAAAATGAAAGGAACTGGAGTAAATTTTGAGGAGATGCCAATTAAAAGCACTTTTGTTATCACAGCTGTTGGGAAGAGGTCTAAAGTAATTTCTAAGCAAGTTTTAGTAGACATTAAAATTAATAATCATGTAGAAAAGCAGATTTGTCTTGTTATTCCAAATTTAGTATTCAGTGTTATCTTGGGTTCAGAGTGGCTAAGTAGAGTGTCTGGTAACTTATGTTATGATGTAGGGAGTTTGAAATTTAAATGGGGTGATTCTGAAGTAGAAGTAGCGTTCAATGACCACATTCAGAGAAGTAGTGTTGTAGGTGTGATTTGTACTTTAAATGAGATATCGCCAGCCGTAGAGCGGGGTTCTCCATGTTTTGTGGGCAGTGTGATTACGAACGGTAGTCTAGAGGACTCGTTACGTGATGCTGCATTTCAGGGAAATGTAGAGGAGGAACAGTGTGCTCGGCTCTATGATGTGTTATTGTGTAATAGGAGAGTTTTTGAGGATCGCAGTGGTGTGGCCATTTGCTATACACATTCATTGAACGTTATTGATAGGTCAGTATTCACAGGACATAGATATCCTGTACCTTTCGCTTATCAGAGTGCAGTTGAGGCACAAATTAACCAGATGCTTGAAGATGGGATTATTGAGCACTCTAACAGTCCATATGTTAATTCTTTGATCACGGTACCCAAGGCCGACGGCACAGTTCGCATTTGTTTAGACGCTCGTTTGGTTAACAGTAGAATTAGTTCAGATCAGCTGAAATCTATGTCAATAGAGGAATTAATGCAAACATTTGAGGGGAAGAAGTATTTCACTTGTGTAGATTTGAGTTCCAGTTTTTGGCAAGTGCCACTTATGTACGAAGATAGACCATTTACAGCTTTTAGTCATAAATATAACCTTTATCAATTTTGTAGAACACCTTATGGGTTAAAGAGTGGTTCAGCAGCTTTAATTAGGGCTTTAAACATCGCATTAGGGGATGACACAGGAGAGTTTGTAACCATTTACATTGATGGTATGGTAATTAGTTCACGCAGTTTTGAGGAGCATCTACGTCATTTAGATATAGTTTTTCAGAAGTTAGATCAGGCAGGGTTCACTTTGAAGCTGTCTAAGTCGTCATTCTGTCAGTCAGAAGTGCCATTTTTAGGTCATAGAGTGTCGAGTAGAGGTGTGACACCAGAGGAAAGTAGGGTTAATAAGATACTTAACGCAGAGGTGCCACAGAATGTTAAACAGTTAAAAACATACCTGGGAATTTGCTACTTTTTCAGGAGGTTCGTTCATAAATACTCAGGGTTGGTAGAACCATTCAGGGAATTACTTAAAAGTGGGACTCGGTGGAGATGGGAGTCCAAGCATGATCAGGATTTTAGAGCGCTGAAGGAAGGTTTTGAGAAAGCTGTAGTGCTGAAATATCCTTTGAAAGATAAGGAATATGTGGTTATGACAGATGCTTCACATATAGTCATTGCTGGAGTATTATGTCGGAAAGATGATGAGGATAATCTGTGCATTGTGTCTTTAGCCTCGCGAGGACTGACAGCAGCAGAGAAAAGATACACGATTACTGAGTTAGAGCTTTTAGGTATTGTTTTCAGTTTGGGGAAATTTAGAATGTATTTAGTAGGGGGGAAATTTGAGATCCATACAGATCATCATGCATTACTGCATATGAGGACTTGTAAACTCAGTTCTAACAGAGTTAGTAGGTGGATTTTTGCTCTGCAGGAATACGAATTCACAGTAAAATATATTAAAGGTAAAGATAACATTTTTGCAGACATGCTATCAAGGGACACTAATTTATGTAGGGATTATCCTGTGGTTAAAGCAGAGGACGGTATTTTATTATGAGCATGTGTGGACAGTAGCAACAGGGCATCGTTACAGACACTAAGAAATATGCTAGTGGAGCAACGTGATGACGTTAAGTTAAGGGAGCCACTGGCTAGGTTGGAAATAAGTGAAGAAGAGTATGTGAAAGTAGGACGGTTCACGTTCAAGATGCAGGATGGGCTTCTTGCACGGAAATGTAGGAATAATCGGTGGGCAATATGTGTTCCTGCCACTTTGCGGGAGGAGCTAATTTGGTTCATTCATAGGGAATTAGGACACTTTGATGCTGCCAAGGTCTTCTATGAAATTGGTCGTGACTTCATTTGGAGTAAAATGGGAAGGGATGTTAGGAGGATTTTAGCTAAGTGTGACACCTGTCAAAGGAGCAAATATCCAGTTAAATATTTAGTTGGGGAGAGATCTGCAGTTCTCACCAGTAGTCCCGGCGAACTACTGTGTGAGGATTTATTTGGCCCGATCGTTAAAGGACAGTACGGCTATGAGTACATTTTTATAGTTATTGACGCTTTTAGTAAGTACGTCAAGCTATATCCGCTAAGGAAAGCCACGGGACTAGCGTATAGCTGTCTGATCATTAATAAGTATTGAACCCGCTGAGCTAAGGTTCATGTGATATTTTTCATGACAACACATTTATGATGGGATGTATTACCTTTGAACGCACCCAGAAAGCAACCAGAAGCTGAGAGCTTATACACACATCAAAAAAAGTTTTGCATCACCTCGGTTCCAAGAATTCCGGAACCGTTAAATACAAAGGGAATAGAGATCAACACAAACAACATTTCAGCTCGTTTTATTGCTCATGAGACCCACACATTGCATGTTGTACCATCATACAGCTAGACTTTCAGCATTTGTGGTCCAGATTGCAGTACACACCACTACCTCTAATACCCAGTAGCACGTCCTCTTGCATTGATGCATGCCTGTATTCGCCGTGGCATACTATCCACAAGTTCATCAAGACACTGTTGGTCCAAATTGTCCCAATCCTCAACGACAATTCGGCGTAAATCTCTCAGAGTGGTTGGTGGGTCAAGACGTCCATAAACAGCCCTTTTCAACATATCCCAGGCATGTTCGATAGGGTTCATGTCTGGCGAACATGCTGGCCACTGTAGTCGAGCGATGTCGTTATCTTGAAGGAACGCATTCACAAGATGTGCACGATGAGGTCGAGAATTGTCGTCCATGAAGACAAATGCCTCTCCAATATTCTGCCGATATGGTTGCACTATGGGTCGGAGGATGTCATTCAGGTATCGTAAAGCCGTTTCGGAGCCTTCCATGACCACCAGTGGCGTACGTCGGCCCCACATAATGCCACCCCAAAACATCAGGGAACCACCACCTTGCTGCACTCGCTGGACAGTGTGTCTAAGACGTTCAGCCTGACCAGGGTGCCTCCAAACACGCCTCCGACGATTGTCTGGTTGAAGGCATATGCGACACTCATCGGTGAAGAGAACGTGATGCCAATTCCGTGGGGTCCATTCAGCATGTTGTTGGGCCCATCTGTACCGCGCTGCATGGTGTCGGGGTTGCAAAGCTGGACCTCGCCATGGACGTCGGGAGTGAAGTTGCGCATCATGCAGCCTATTGCGCACAGTCTGAGTTGAAACACGACGTCCTGTGGCTGAACGAAACGCATTATTCAACATGGTGGCATTGCTGTCAGGGTTCCTCCGAGCGGCAATCCGTAAGTAGCGGTCATCCACTACAGTAGTAGCCCTTGGGCGGCCTGAGCGAGGCCTGTCATCGACAGTTCCTGTATCTCTGTACCTCCTCCATGTCCGAACAACATCGCTTTGGTTCACTCTGAGACGCCTGGAAACTTCCCTTGTTGAGAGCCCTTCTTGACACAAAGTAACAATGCGGACGCGATCGAACTGCGGTATTGACCTTCTAGGCATGGTAGAACTACAGACAACATGAGCAGCGTACCTTCGTCCTGGTGGAATGACTGGAACTGATCGGCTGTCGTACCCCCTCCGTCTAATAGGCCCTGCTCATGCATGGTTGTTTACATCTTTGAGCAGTTTTAGTGACATCTATGAACAGTCAAAGGGACTGTATCTTGGATACAATATACACAGTCAACGTCTATATGCCGGAGATCTGGGAACCGAGGTGATGCAAAACTTTTTTTGATGTGTGTACTATTCTCTTTGGAGTAGCGAAGGATCGCTCTTTTGACTTTGATGAAGTCGGCTAATTATTTATCTGAGGTCTTATTAATCAAATTTACCTTTCTACGAGACTCAGAATATTCCATTTCGTCCTTCAGTATTTTTGAAACATTTTGGAGAATGTTTTTTCACTTTAAGGTACGGTAATATCATTGCAGATACGCAAGAAGGGATGTAAATAGTCGCTCAACGACTTAGTTTGACGACTTGATTCCACGAGGAACGCAGTTCCGTGCACTACGTCTTGAGAATCCGCCCGGTTGAGGCGTGTTGAAATACCCGTCGTGTAAGACTTGGGAAAGGTCCGCTTTATAGCGAGGAATTTTTATCAAGTGTCATCGAGCACCATCGTACTGTGCATCACGATTTGTAAAGTGTAGTGATCAGCACAAATAGCATTGTGGACTTATTTGAAACATATTGTGAATTTTCTACGATTCTGTAGCACCACATTTTTGTACCCACGTGATTTGTGGAGGGCTGAAGCCTAGTGTTAAATATACATGTAATCGTGGTAACGTTGCATTAAACGAGTGTTACACTGAATACGCATCATATATAAATTACTGCAGTGGATTTATCCGCATGAATTCGACGCCAATTTCACGGATGCCACGTGATTGCAAAAGTAGAGTCTGTGCACGTGTGAACCAGCAGATCAGTGCATGGCCATTTATTAATGATATCTGCAAAGTGTAGAGGCTGTGTTGCTAGATATATGTGTAACGCCTGTGATAGCTACAAAGCACACCGCAATTTTCAAGTACTAATGAAATACATGATGTCTAATATTACCGACCACGTGTTCGACATTTATAACACCATGTTCGAGTCGGAGACAATGGGCTAAGCACCGTTACGGTATGAGAGAGATGTCTCGGATGGAACGAGCATGATTTGGAACTTCAAGGACGTCGAACGAGAAGGAAGGAATCGAGGATGCCTTTCCTAGGCATGTCCAACCCATTCACGATGTCAACTACAGGGACAGACCGAACCCTGGTCTTTAGGAGAGCCAAGATGGAAGTTCTGATACGGACGATGCCAATCCTGAAAGCCAGAGGTGCTTTTGTTCAACCCTTGTCGTTGGACAGAGAGCTAAGTGTGGGCTCCTTCATATCGTGAGTTTGTACAACCCTTCTTTGTTCTAGTCATTGGTGGTATATTTAGATTAGTGTAGATTGTAAATCAGCCGAACTTAGTGACAGCCATTTCATAGGTAGGGAATGTAATTAGTATAATTAGATGTTATTTATCCACAGTGATTGGGAGCCACCCTTGGGTTTGATATTTTGTTCAACCCTGGTGCAACCTGATGGACGTCTTAGGACGCCAATTCCTGTCTATTGCTAAACGTGACCGTAGTCATTCCAAGGCTACTTTGTTTAACCCTATCTGGGGTGATTTTCGAGTCTTAGCTGACTTCTGTTACGGCAAACTGATGCCATGATTATAATTCTTTAACTGCACTCATAGCAGACAGTCAATAGCAGACTTCATTAGAGAAGTCGTATTATTTAGGTAATCGACTGTAATTACCAGTTTTGTAACTGCATTTATATTTCATTCAGGATGTGCTCAGAAGCCATCCAGGTCAAGTGTAGACCTTGCAAGTAAAAGGGATGTTTAGTTGTAGCCTAGCATCGAACCCAGTTCCCAACGTATCATTAAGCAAATCCAGCAGAGTGGAGTTTGCGCCATAATATTATTTTGTTTGTGTCAAGTGTGATGACACGTGATTATTTGAATGTTTGATACAAGAAACTAATGAAGTATTTTATCTTCGAGAGCAAAGAGCTCCAGCAATGAGTGACATTGCTATCTTTTAAACGTCTTTCCTATGAAAGACAGAGTTATATGTTTGTATTCAGCTTTATAGCGTGCTCTTAATGCACACATTCTTTGATGTTTATAACCTATGGTAAAGGTATTATTATGAGGCCAGTTTCATAGTTATTTTCTTGCCTGAATTGCCGGCCCAGTCAACGTGTTGTGTCTAATAGTGCAGGGAGCCTGCAACTTGCTGTGACTCAGACAGGTTTGTGAATATTTCCCAGCGCACGAGTGAGAGTGCTTGCTTCCAAGTGAGACAGACTTATGTTAACACAGGACAGAATGCTTGTAGCATTCATTTATTTTTCATTGCATTGATAGCTCATGGAACCCAGAGTCAATTTCTGTATCTGCTCACATGTTCTTTAGATTGTCATTTGTTAGTTAAACGCCTTTTGCGTGTACCGTTGTTTCGACGAGTACAGTTATGTCAGGATTCTTATTTTATGTTGGAGGCTAGCCCCGTGATGAGAGTTTTTCATGTGTGAAGGTATTTTGTGTACCATGTCCGGGACTGTTCCCGTCGACCAGATATTTAGGGAGGGTAACTGATGTGTCCAGGCCCGTCCCAGAGTTATTGAACGCGAGCTGCGCGCCGCTGGTAACTTGTGTTATTGTGTGTCCGAGTTGTTATTGCTCGTTGATTGTATTCCGAGTTTTGAGTCGAGGCTTTTTGGCAGAGATGATCTCGCAAGAGACGCTCCGTGCCAGGCTAGTCAGCTGTTATTCGCCATAAACCAACGATAATTTAAACCGACATCTAAATAATAAAACGCATAATTTTGATAAACAAAATATAACTAACGAATCCTTTCTATTTAACCTTGTTCATTTGCATTTGGAACCTGCTGATATAGCCGTGCCAATGAAAGTATTTCCTGGAGGAAATGACTTTAGGACAGCTGACACTTTTTGTAGCGACAGAGGCTTGCTCGAACCTTTAGTTCGTAGCTGGTGGAGCGCAGGGCATACGATGTTAGACGTAGTCTTCACTACGCAGTCGTCACCGTAATTACACACGTTAAATGACTATGGCTTACAAACAGTAAACCAAGGTGTAGGTAGGCTTTGAATAAAACTGTGGTCTTGTATTTATTGATTTATTGGTGTAAAAGTGTACAAATCCTCTATGTCACCTTTTGTGTGCTGATTAGCACCCAGTTTGTAAGAGTGTCTTAGATAATTTTTTAATGGCTTGTCACATAGCTTTGATTGTAATTGTTTGATATTACGGACGTCACCGCCGTAAATTTTGTAATTAATTTGTAGGACTTAGCTAGATGAATTAATATTAAATGTAAATGTGGAAATGGTATCATCCTAATTCAGATTTGTTTTGCTGCCCTGTTAAATGTAAATTCCGATATTAGCTTGATCTTGTAACTTGACCTAGTTTTTTTTGCCGTACCATTTTTCCTAGAGTTGCTGTTGTTGCTTTAATTATTGTGAGATAGATCTTTCGCGAGGGTTTACTGTAACTTCTCATTTAGGGACCAGATCTTTATTTTTGATTATTTATTAGCTTGTGGATTAGCCGATGGAAAACCCTCCGAACTAGGATAGGGGTTTGTTGATTTTAAAATAAATCTTTACGGTATTTTACATAAGTCTGGATGTTTCTTTTCTCAGTCTAACTTTTAAGGTGAACCTTTCATTAGGCAGTCTATGACCTTTGTCACCATGTACCACGATCCCCGTGGATGATGGATTCTCGTGCCGCTTTGGCCTGTTTGGAGGTTCACCTGATCCTCTCGGCAATTAGGTCCGGCGGATGAGATGTTAGGGAAGTCATTTCGGTTGTTGGCTGTCCTGGTAGCTCCTCTGACGGGCACATATACCTCTAGTTATTTAAGTGGCGCCCAACTCATGTGCCGACGTTAACGTGGGGACCGTCAGTTCCATGTTATTTTAGAGGACCTTAATGTTGATCAATGGTAAATTGACCGGACTGGGACGAACTTAGAAAGTCGTACTGCAGATCAATTAACCACATGGCGTTCATGTTTGATACAAGTCCATGGGGGTGAGGCTTTTGGGTTAGATAAATGATGGATAGGATTTTCTTTGATGATGCCTCATCCTGAGTAAATGTAATACTTTGCTTTGCTCGCTGTTGTCTTTGAAAATGTAGAAGCACTTAGTTTGCATACTCCAGCTGTACTCGTGATGTTTATTTAAATGAAACAAGCTTTATACCACCAAGTAACTAATCATAGCTGTAAGTTCCATAAGAGATTGCTCCCTCTCTTTCTCAATAATTTCTTGTCATGGATGAGGAAACAATTCGTCGTGTATTTGGGGAGATGTTGGCAGGTGTCAATGCCAATCTCCAGCAGATTACTGCTGACTTAGGTGAAGTCAGGCAGGAAGTAGGTACTGTAAGGGGTGACTTGGGTGTGAATACCCAAGCTGTCAATAATGTTAGACAGGATCTTGAGGTTAACACACAGTCAATCAATAATGTAAGTGGTCATGTGGACCAGGTTTTACAGGATCTTGAGGTTAACACACAGTCAATCAATAATGTAAGTGGTCATGTGGACCAGGTTAGACAGGATCTTGAGGTTAACACACAGTCAATTAATAATGTTACGGCTGATCTAACGCAGGTCAGGGCCGACATGGATGCTCATAGAATAGAGGCCAGAAATGATCTTACGGCAGGTTTAGCAGCAGTTAGTGTTGACGTAATACGACACCATCAGGAGGCTAACCAGCGTATTGATAATTTAACAGACCAAATGAATAGAGCTAGGGAGGACGTGCAAGCCCGTTTAGAGGAGCACACCGCTCAGATTCAATTTACTATTAATAGAGTTCAGGTTGATATGAGGGCTGACTTAGACCATACTCGAGAGGAATTTGGAACTCGATTAACTCACGTCGAGGGATTCATGGACAACGTCAAGAAGGACATGGCTACCATGAACATAGGACTCGTACTGATGAGAGGTGCAGCGAACGCCGTCAACAATAATGTCAAGACGATCGTCGATGGTATGATCCAGGTCAAGGACGAGTTGCGTACGAACCAAAGGAACATTACGGAATTAACCGAGACCGCAATAGGGCTACGAGAGACAGTAGACATTCATCGAGAAGAAAATAAGATCGATGTAATGCTGTTGAGGGGTGACCTTAATGAGCATAAAATTATTATGGAGGCGAAGGTAGCCGGGGTCAAGGATGACGTAGGTCGGATCAAGGACAACATGTCCAAAGTCGAGGAAGAAATTGACTCACTACAGAAAAGATTTGAGGAAGTCGCAATAACCGAGAGGTTAGACCTCAGTTACAACTTGAGGACAGCTATTCGTGAAGTCGACACCAACCTCAAAGGTAAAGTCGAGAGAATTGAGTTGCAGCTCAACGATTTGGGAAACAAGGTCGCAGCTAAGACTATCCCAGGGCTCGAAATTATCGAGAGACGTCTCGACCGACTTGAGACTCAACCAAGGGAGATACATTTACCTCCACAGATGGGAGACTCTCAGGCAACGCCAGGACCCCAATCCGCAGGGATAATGCCTACACTCTTTCAACCTAGCGCACCCATGGAACCACGACCGTTCCAAGTTACCGGTTCAGCGCAGAGTCAAGCGTTAAATTATAACGCGAATCCTTTCCAACCCGCACATAATCAACAAAGTCAGGACACAAGTACGCCAACGCATAATTATACGCCGAGTTCATTCAGACCCGCGCACACGCAGGGGAACGTGACAATCATCCGTTCGCGAGAGGAGCAACCAGCTCGATTCTCAGGCACTGGAAGTGGCATAACTCCTGTAGAATTCTTAGCGAATGTGGAGAGCTACTTAAGGGACACAATGGTAACTCCGGAGAGAGAGCTCCGAGTCATTGAGCGTTTGCTTGAGGGACAAGCTAGCACTTGGTTCGGGGCCTTCCGCTACTCATTCGTAGGCTATCAAGACTTCAGAGAAGCCTTACTGAGAACTTACTGGTCGAGCGACATCCAGCAAAGTATCAGAGCTGAGATGTACACTCGCCGATACAGCTCGAACACTCCGACGCGCTATGCGAACTACTTCGCGACCCAGCTTGCGAAACTTCGTTGTTTGCAACCCCCACTGTCAGAGCAAGACCTTGTAAATACCATCGTCTGGCAATACCCTGTAGACGTGCAACGAGTATTGATCGCTGCAGGAGCATCTACATTTCAGCAGTGCGATCAGATCTTACGGCGATTGGACGCCAATACTGAACAGTTTCCAACACACCGTCAACAGAAGACTGACAGGCGTGATGAGCGACACATTAACTTGACGACTGTGGACAAAGTGTGCCAGACGCCACAGCAAACACAGACTCAAGAGAGCCTTGACCAGCGTGATGAATACGATCGTGGTCGGAGAAATTGGAATAACACTCCGTACGCTAGAGACCGGAGAGATGACCGTCGTGGTTATTGGAACCGACGCTTTGATCGAGGAACGAGCGACAACCGTCGCTACGATGACGACCGCCGAGGGAATAACAACCGGAACCCACAGCAGGGAGGTGTCCGTAGAGATTACCGCTACAGCAGAGGATACAGTCGAGATCGGGACCCCAGATACCAGGTCGATCGAGACTGGAGAGGAAGAGCACAGGAGAGTCGTGAATACCTTCAGCAACTCCGAGGACTCCAAGAAATCCAAGAAGGGGGAGATCAGAACCCGACTTCGCGGGAAACACGAAATATCCCGGCGGAAGAAATGGAGCGAAGCCAGCCCGGTACTTCCCGCCTAGAGAAAAAAACGCCAAAAACTCAGTAGATTCTTACCCGATTGAGCACAGAGTAACTGCCACTATCTTACTCTGGGAGCCGATTCAGGAAGATCTATTAGACGAACGACGAACGACGAACCACAACTACGAATTGACGCGTCTACCGAAGATTGTAGCTACTCTGAATGGATGTGACGTAGTCATTCTCATCGATACAGGGGCAATGATAAGTGTCATTTCCGCCGATTGCCATGCCAGACTGAAAGCAAACTCTGAGGTGACAGAACTGCCAGTTTCTGCAGTAAGAGTCAGAGGAGTTATACCTGACCCTGTCGTAACGTGCAAAGTTCAGATTTTATGCACTTTAAAAATTTCGAGCCACGTGTATTTGCACGAATTTCTAGTGATGAAAGGCTTGCATCATGATGCCATATTGGGTGCAGACTTCTTTCGGAAGTACGATGAAATCATTGATATGGGACGTAATACGGTGGAGTTTAAGCCGAACGAACCCATCCATATGAATTTAGTAGAGGAAGAACCGAAATTTGAATCTGAAGTCAACGTTGTTGAGAATTTAAATGGCAAGGAAATTGAGGAGACACGAGATGCCGACGGAGAGGCAGAACAATTATCAGCACCCGTACGAGAGAAACTAGATGTAATATTAAACGAATACGAGGATATATTCGACACCACACCTGGTGAGATATTGGACTACGAGTACGATCTTATACTACTGGATGATTCCCCGTTCCAGAAGAAGATTTATCCTATTGCAGAGAAACACCGAGAGGAAGCTGCTAAGAAGATCCATGAAATGGAAGCAGCAGGTACAATTAAGAAGTCACCAACTCCTTTCTTGAATCCTATAACACCTGAGGTTAAGGTGGATGGAAGCCTGAGACTTTGTCTCGATGCCAGGGCCTTAAACGAACGCCTAGCTCCTGAGCATGACCGAAGGTATTTTCGTCATTGGACTTAGTACAATCCTACCACCATATAAGATTGTCTGAGCATACTCAGAAGTATACAGGGTTTCTGTTCGATCAGACCACCTATGTCTTTCGAAAACTACCCTTTGGAGTGAAAAATGCCGGAGCTGCATTAATTAGAGCACTTGATGCGAAGCTGACTCCTGAAGTAAAACAGAAGGTGATATGTTACGTGGATGACATCATCATAGTCTCGGAAACGGAGGAAGAACATTTAGCAACTTTACGCCATGTTTTTGAGAATCTTCGACAGGCTAATTTCAAAGTGAAGTTCGACAAGTGTCGATTCTTCCAGAGAGAAGTCAAATTTGTGGGACACATAATTAATGGAGATGGATACAGGCCCAATCCGGCGAAGATCAGAACCGTTGCTGCATTTCCGACACCAACCCGTGTGAAACACGTGAGACAATTCTTGGGAATTATCCAATTCTTTGCTGCTCATTGTGAGAAGTATTCTGAGACTGTCGCACCACTTCAAGGTTTGCTGAAGAAAAATTGCCGATGGGCTTGGGACGACGAGCGCGAGACGGCTTTCAGAAAAGCTAAACAGATGCTGGTTGATTCGATTCAGTTAGAATATCCAGACTACTCCCGGAATTTTATTCTAGAGACTGATGCATCTGCGATTGGAATAGGTGCCAACCTATTGCAGGAGGATGATGAGAAGAAACGTCATTACATCGCTTTCTTAAGTCGACGTTTGAGAGCGCATGAATCTCATTATGTCACCACTGAGATTGAAGCACTTGCGATTGTTTACGCGCTTGAGTACTGGCAGAAACTGTTGTTAGGCCAGAGGATTATCGTGAGGACCGACCACCATGCGCTGACCTTCATTTTACGAACAAGACTGGCAAGCGACAGGATCACACGTTGGACGCTGTTTCTCCAACAGTTTGGTTTGGAAATTGTTTACCGACCAGGCAGAGAGAATGTGTTGGCCGACATTCTCAGCCGGAATCCTGAAGCCACCGTGAATGCCATTGACATCGAGGGAGAATGCGAGGAACACCTTCGCCGACTTCGTCATCTACCAGAAGGACAACGACGTGAGGAGGAACTCAGGGACATTATCCGCTTCCTGGAACGACGAATGGATCCACAGGATGCTCATTATGCGAGGACAGCCGCTCTTGCAGATGACTATCTGATCTATCATCGTGTCTTGTAAAGTTTGTGGACGTGGACCACACTCAAATGCGTGCAGTCATTCCGAGGAGATATCAAGAATCTGTCATCCTTATGGTTCATCTATCCATTGGACATGGTGGGACTGACAAGACCATTGCGACCATCAAGGAGTCTTTTACCTGGAAAGGCTAGGAACCACCGTTATACAGTGTTTACGTGCTTGCGACGCATGCCAGCGGAACAAGTATACGTCACACTTGTTGAAGGAATCCCCTAGGCCCATACTCCCAACTCAACCCAGAGAGTTATACGCACAGGACCTCTATGGCCCAATACCAAAGGCCCGCCGTGGGAATCGCTTCATTGTTGTAACCATTGATGTGTTCACGAAATATACGATGCTTCATCCAATTCAGAAAGCCACCGCCCTCCAGATTATCCACAGAATTAGACGACAAGTGATACCAGAGGCAGGAAAGCCACAATTCCTGTTGACTGATCATGGATCACAGTTCACCTCCGCAGAATTCGCCAATGCTATGAACGAGTTGGAGATAGGTCATGTTTTATCTTCTATTCGCCATCCAGAGAGCAACCCAGCAGAATGCGTAATGGCTACTATTGCAAAATTCTGTCGATTGTATTGTCAGGAAGAACACTGGCGTTGGACCGAAGTCCTAGTTATCATGGCAAAATGTATTAACTCAACAGTCCATGAGAGCACTGGTCAGATACCCATGGTTTTGCATTTGGACCAGATGCCGTTGAGAATGTGGAATCGTGTGATTGTAAATCCACCTTGTTTACAACCATCACACGCCAGCAGACTTTTAGCTGCAAGGGACACTTTGGAGAGACAAGCTGCGAAACGTTTGAGAAGAACCAGACGCCAGAGATTCAGAGAACCACTAGTCGCGGGAGACCTTGTTCTTATAAGGAGACCCGGAATTTCAAGTCCTATAGACCGCATATATGGGAAATTTCTGTCTTTATATTATGGCCCCAGTCGTATCCTACAACCTCTGAACAATGGAAGTTACGTGATTGAAGACATTCAAACAGGAGAGTGCATTGGAACCTTCAACGCAGCTAATCTAAAAAAATATGACTCATGAATGAACTTTGAGTCAAATAAAAAAGTCTTCCCTACATTTTATTTGAAACGACGGAGAGGCAGATGAACCCGCTGAGCTAAGGATCATGTGATATTTTTCATGACAACACATTTATGATGGGATGTATTACCTTTGAACGCACCCAGAAAGCAACCAGAAGCTGAGAGCTTATACTATTCTCTTTGGAGTAGCGAAGGATCGCTCTTTTGACTTTGATGAAGTCGGCTAATTATTTATCTGAGGTCTTATTAATCAACTTTACCTTTCTACGAGACTCAGAATATTCTATTTCGTCATTCAGTATTTTTGAAACATTTTGGAGAATGTTTTTACACTTTAAGGTTCGGTAATATCATTGCAGATACGCAAGAAGGGATGTAAATAGTCGCTCAACGACTTAGTTTGACGACTTGATTTCACGAGGAACGCAGTTCCGTGCACTACGTCTTGAGAATCCGCCCGGTTGAGGCGTGTTGAAATACCCGTCGTGTAAGACGTGG
This sequence comes from Meconema thalassinum, assembly GCA_946902985.2. NCBI lineage: Eukaryota > Metazoa > Arthropoda > Insecta > Orthoptera > Tettigoniidae > Meconema > Meconema thalassinum. The sequence goes on along the minus strand of OX336389.2, from coordinate 875,674,376 downwards.
GAAAGGTCCGCTTTATAGCGAGGAATTTTTATCAAGTGTCATCGAGCACCATCGTACTGTGCATCACGATTTGTAAAGTGTAGTGATCAGCACAAATAGCATTGTGAACTTATTTGAAACCTATTGAGAATTTTCTACGATTCTGTAGCACCACATTTTTTGTACCCACGTGATTTGTGGAGGGCTGAAGCCTAGTGTTAAATATACATGTAATCGTGGTAACGTTGCATTAAACGAGTGTTACACTGAATACGCATCATATATAAATTACTGCCGTGGATTTATCCGCATGAATTCAACGCCAATTTCACGGATGCCACGTGATTGCAAAAGTAGAGTCTGTGCACGTGTGAACCAGCAGATCAGTGCATGGCCATTTATTAATGATATCTGCAAAGTGTAGAGGCTGTGTTGCTAGATATATGTGTAACGCCTGTGATAGCTACAAAGCACACCGCAATTTTCAAGTACTAATGAAATACATGATGTCTAATATTACCGACCACGTGATCGACATTTATAACACCATGTTCGAGTCGGAGACAATGGGCTAAGCACCGTTATGGTATGAGAGAGATGTCTCGGATGGAACGAGCATGATTTGGAACTTCAAGAACGTCGAACGAGAAGGAAGGAATCGAGGATGCCTTTCCTAGGCATGTCCAACCCATTCACGATGTCAACTACAGGGACAGACCGAACCCTGGTCTTTAGGAGAGCCAAGATGGAAGTTCTGATACGGACGATGCCAATCCTGAAAGCCAGAGGTGCTTTTGTTCAACCCTTGTCGTTGGACAGAGAGCTAAGTGTGGGCTCCTTCATATCGTGAGTTTGTACAACCCTTCTTTGTTCTAGTCATTGGTGGTATATTTAGATTAGTGTAGATTGTAAATCAGCCGAACTTAGTGACAGCCATTTCATAGGTAGGGAATGTAATTAGTATAATTAGATGTTATTTATCCACAGTGATTGGGAGCCACCCTTGGGTTTGATATTTTGTTCAACCCTGGTGCAACCTGATGGACGTCTTAGGACGCCAATTCCTGTCTATTGCTAAACGTGACCGTAGTCATTCCAAGGCTACTTTGTTTAACCCTATCTGGGGTGATTTTCGAGTCTTAGCTGACTTCTGTTACGGCAAACTGATGCCATGATTATAATTCTTTAACTGCACTCATAGCAGACAGTCAATAGCAGACTTCATTAGAGAAGTCGTATTATTTAGGTAATCGACTGTAATTACCAGTTTTGTAACTGCATTTATATTTCATTCAGGATGTGCTCAGAAGCCATCCAGGTCAAGTGTAGACCTTGCAAGTAAAAGGGATGTTTCGTTGTAGCCTAGCATCGAACCCAGTTCCCAACGTATCATTAAGCAAATCCAGCAGAGTGGAGTTTGCGCCATAATATTATTTTGTTTGTGTCAAGTGTGATGACACGTGATTATTTGAATGTTTGATACAAGAAACTAATGAAGTATTTTATCTTCGAGAGCAAAGAGCTCTAGCAATGAGTGACATTGCTATCTTTTAAACGTCTTTCCTATGAAAGACAGAGTTATATGTTTGTATTCAGCTTTATAGCGTGCTCTTAATGCACACATTCTTTGATGTTTATAACCTATGGTAAAGGTATTATTATGAGGCCAGTTTCGTAGTTATTTTCTTGCCTGAATTGCCGGCCCAGTCAACGTGTTGTGTCTAATAGTGCAGGGAGCCTGCAACTTGCTGTGACTCAGACAGGTTTGTGAATATTTCCCAGTGCACGAGTGAGAGCGCTTGCTTCCAAGTGAGTCAGACTTATGTTAACACAGGACAGAATGCTGGTAGCATTCATTTATTTTTCCTTGCTTTGATAGCTCATGGAACCCAGAGTCCATTTCTGTATCTGCTCACATGTTCTTTAGATTGTCATTTGTTAGTTAAACGCCTTTTGCGTGTACCGTTGTTTCGACGAGTACAGTTATGTCAGGATTCTTATTTTATGTTGGAGGCTAGCCCCGTGATGAGAGTTTTTCATGTGTGAAGGTATTTTGTGTACCATGTCCGGGACTGTTTCCGTCGACCAGATATTTAGGGAGGGTAACGGATTTGTCCAGGCCCGTCCCAGAGTTATTGAACGCGAGTTGCGCGCCGCTGGTAACTTGTGTTATTGTGTGTCCGAGTTGTTATTGCTCGTTGATTGTATTCCGACTTTTGAGTCGAGGCTTTTTGGCAGAGATGATCTCGCAAGAGACGCTCCGTGCCAGGCTAGTCAGCTGTTATTCGCCATAAACCAACGATAATTTAAACCGACATTTTAATAATAAAACGCATAATTTTGATAAACAAAATATAACTAACGAATCCTTTCTATTTAACCTTGTTCATTTGCATTTGGAACCTGCTGATATAGCCGTGCCAATGAAAGTATTTCCTGGAGGAAATGACTTTAGGACAGCTGACACTTTTTGTAGCGACAGAGGCTTGCTCGAACCTTTAGTTCGTAGCTGGTGGAGCGCAGGGCATACGATGTTAGACGTAGTCTTCACTACGCAGTCGTCACCGTAATTACACACGTTAAATGACTATGGCTTACAAACAGTAAACCAAGGTGTAGGTAGGCTTTGAATAAAACTGTGGTCTTGTATTTATTGATTTATTGGTGTAAAAGTGTACAAATCCTCTATGTCACCTTTTGTGTGCTGATTAGCACCCAGTTTGTAAGAGTGTCTTAGATAATTTTTTAATGGCTTGTCACATAGCTTTGATTGTAATTGTTTGATATTACGGACGTCACCGCCGTAAATTTTGTAATTAATTTGTAGGACTTAGCTAGATGAATTAATATTAAATGTAAATGTGGAAATGGTATCATCCTAATTCAGATTTGTTTTGCTGCCCTGTTAAATGTAATTTCCGATATTAGCTTGATCTTGTAACTTGACCTAGGTTTTTTTGCCGTACCGTTTTTTCCTAGAGTTGCTGTTGTTGCTTTAATTATTGTGAGATAGATCTTTCGCGAGGGTTTACTGTAACTTCTCATTTAGGGACCAGCTCTTTATTTTTGATTATTTATTAGCTTGCGGATTAGCCGATGGAAAACCCTCCGAACTAGGATAGGGGTTTGTTGATTTTAAAATAAATCTTTGCGGTGTTTTACATAAGTCTGGATGTTTCTTTTCTCAGTCTAACTTTTAAGGTAAACCTTTCCTTAGGCAGTCTATGACCTTTGTCACCATGTTCCACGATCCCCGTGGATGATGGATTCTCGTGCCGCTTTGGCCTATTGGAAGTTCACCCGATCCTCTCGGCAATTAGGTGCGGCGGATGAGATGTTAGGGAAGTCATTTCGGTTGTTGGCTATCCTGGCAGCTCCTCTGACGGGCACAGTATGTACCTGAGTATGGCCTTCCGCTCAGGATACTATCTGACAGTGGACCACAGTTTACTGCAAAGAAATGGAGAACCAGTATGCAGGAAGCTGGTATTTCACACGTTCATTCCTCTGTAAGGTACCCTCAGGGTAATTCTGCAGAGCGTCCATTAAGGGAAGTGGCTCGTCTTTTTCGGACTCTAGTGCATGACAAGAATACGGCCTGGGTTGGACATCTTCCCAAAGTCGAGACTTGGCTGAATTCTGTCCAGTATGAGAGCACGAAATTGACGCCATACGAAGTTCACTTCGGAAAGGGACCACAAAATGAACTACCGAGGGTGTTGGGTTTAAATGAAGGAAAGCAACCAGGGATGGAGTACATTGTCCAGTTGGCGAAACAGAATTTAACTAAGTCAGCACAAAAGAGAATTCGCCAACAAAAAGAAACTAAATTTGACCTATTCGAGCCGGGAGACAGAGTCTTACTTAGAGTGCCGAAACAGTCAAATAAGCTAGAGAAAGTCATGTCCAAGTTATTTTATCTCTACGAGGGCCCATTTATAGTTTCCAAACGTATTGGCAAAACAGCATATGTGCTGGAGGATAGTAAGGGAAACAGATTATACGGGACGTATAATATACATAGTCACGAAAGTATGTGTCATAAAGTAAGTGTTATGAGCTGGCGAGCCAGCCTATCAAATGAGTAAGTGTGGTATTTAGTGCGTGGAAGATCTGGTGTTCCAGGCAGGCATATCAGAAGTCACACAGGGGGGTAGTATGTAACTAATTGAGAGTTTTTAAGGTACAGGGAAATATGACGGGATTGTCGGATGCTCATGAGCACTAAAATGTCTCGATACACCAAGGCCAGAATTTGGTAGCGCTGGTGAATTCCCATTTGTCTCCTAGAGATGGGTGAGCGCTTGAACAGGGTATTTTTGCTTAAGGCGTCCACGAGACAAAAGATGGGCCATCAGAAGGCGAGACAGTCCTTCATGAAACTCATACATAACAGCACACGTGATTTCTGTTTACGGCCTCGCCATGTAAGAATTGTAAGTGTGTAATTTAGGGTAATTAGTACAAAGGTATTATTTGAGTGAGGAGAATTGGTCTGAGTTGTGATGTGAACTGGTATTAAGTAGAATTTGGTCTACGGGAACTTAAGAAGACAGGGCGATTACGGCACAGAAATATTTGGTGTTATATGTAATGCGCACTTACTGTTTTTTTTTTCAGAAGTAAATATTAATTTTGTATAATATACAGAGAGATTAAGTATTATGGTCACGATGCGCTGCCACAATAGTGTGATCGTGTGCTCCGTGAGATCAGTGGGACTAAGCTTCACCAGATGGAAGCGACCTCCAGTGAAATTAGGAAGTTCTGTGGTGATATAAATATATCAGAACACCTTTGATGCGTGTGATGTGACATCATATATACACAGTGCTCACACATTATTTATGTCGATCTTTCCCAACATAGAGATATTTGAGAGGCGGAAATATCCGTGGAACTTAAATCGATATGAAAAAAACATTGGACTGATTGCACAGGGCAATCCAAAATGACAACAGACTTTGACGCAAAGTGCGTAAAGAAAATTATGAGTGTATAGATATGTAATTTAGGGTGATTTAATTTATGTAATATGTATTTTGGATGGGGATTTATTAACGTGTCTGGGATAATCGCATGATAGACCGTCGTCACGGTAAATCATCCGATGATCCGAGGCGAATATGTAACGTGTTTTTCGAGGGTATTTTACGCCACTGACATAAGTCAGTAGGAAGCCATTGTATATTTATTTACGCGGCAAATTGTTCAGCCAAGAGAAGTTTTCATGTAACTTATTATTATTATTAGGGTTGTTTTTTGGAGCGTTTTTCATAAGATTATAAGTATACAGATAGGTTTTCAATGTTATAGAAAACACTATCAAGCGAATTATTACGAACAACATTATCGCGGAAAATTATATGATTACGGAATTTTTCGGATTTTGTCAGTTGGAGTTTGTTGAGAGAGATGAGTCACTGGGAATTCGGCTACAGGCTTATTCTTGTCGAGAAGCGTGACGCAAGCGGGGTTGCTGCTTCAAGAAAGGGCGAAATGGCCTGTGCCGGTAATCGACATCATAGTCGCGCCGAGTGTAATGACCCTGAGGTGGGGAGGATCGCGTGGTAGCGCAGTCAATCAGAGAAGAGCGGGCGAGGAGAAGACGGCTACAGAGAGGGGATACGACGAGTGCATATATGGTTTGCGCACCGAGGAGGAAGGCGACTATATTTGTAAAACTTGGCCGTTGTGGTTGCACGTGTGGTTGGCTCCGATGTGATCGGACCATAAATTAACATATCTACAAATATTTCTACAACTGACGAAGAAGATGACGACGCCCAGAAGGCTGTGGGAAGCTCTCTTCAACATCCAGTACGAGGGAAATGCTACGGCAATTTCCAATGGTAAGCGCGAATGACTCAGAACTACATAATCTCTCGTTTCTTTGTTTCATATTCAGTATTTCAGTAACTTCATAGCTTGGGAATAATAGTAAAATCAGTAATTCATCCGACTCCGTTTTCACGTAATTCTCTAGCGGTAATATTCAAATCGCAACGCTCCAATTTAAATTTAAAATATATTATTATTATTATTAATTTTGCTAAACTTGTTTTATATAATAAATTCATTTATTTTAACCAGGCAATCTTTGCTTTCAGTAGGTAGCATTAGATACATACCAAATTCCTTCTCCTGATACTATTGTTAGTTGGGTTAATGATCAAATCATACCACGATCTGAGTGAAGATTCTTGAAGGTGTTCTACCAGAGCTAGGTGTTGTTAAATATAAATTTAGATTTCAACATAGCGTTGAGGTCTTGGCGCCCATTAATACAACATATCTTAGTCAGAGTAAATATTTCAAAGTGCAAGGAAGGGCTAGTAGAAACGTTACAGTTGTCACCCAACAGTGAGGCCTAAAGAAAACATTACATTTGTACGCTCAACGTGGAGCAAAGTAAAAACATTACATTTGTCGCTACCAACGTGAGACCGAAATCCTAATAACATTTGTGGAAGGAGAAGGGTATATATTTCTGTGCCTGTATTTTTGGGTTTTTCATTTATCGGTGTGTATCAGCATGGGTAGTGTTGAGGAAGAGATGAAGTTGCGTAGTGGTCACCAGTTGGATAGTGAAGATACGAGCAGTATGGCTAGTCTTGGAAATGAAAGCAGTACAGGGATGTCGGAGGTAAATCCCGATACTGAGGGGGGTAATCAAAACAGTCAAGCAGGGTTAGAGAGTTTGCTTCTTCAGTTTATGCAACAAAATAAAATTAGCACAGACGCTTTAATTGCTAAACTCGAACAAAATAATGCTAAACTCGAACAAAATAATGCTAAACTTGAACAAAATAGTAGGGAAAATAAAGAGAGTAATAGGTAATTGAGCGATAGTTTAAATACTAAACTTGAACAAAACAGTAGGGAAATTAGTGATAAATTCGAACTGATTAGAGGTGAGATCAGAGGGGTTATGGGAGAGAAGGCTAAAGAGATTATTGCAGACGTAGACAGAAAATTAGGAAAAGTACAGGAGGAGTTAGAAATTAGAATCAGTACACAGGCTGAACATTTAAAAGAACTAGTGCAACTTGAAACACAGCAGGTCAAAAAGCAATTGGGGGGAGAAATTGATAAGATTCAGGTAGCAACTAAAGCGGTTAAAGAACAGCTGGGGGGAAGAATTGATAAAGTACATGCAGAAATAATCACTGAAGTTAACGCTTTATGGGAGAGGAATAAGGAAAGCGTTAATGAGATTAATGAGAAACAAGCTAAGTTAAGTGGTTAAGTTGAAGCATCGGAAGGGAGCATTAGGTTAACTGTAATTAATATTGAAAGAAAAGCTGAGGAGAAAATTGCTGAATTAGAACAGAAGTTGAAAGCTAGAATTAGGCAGGAAAATAGTCAGAGTAGGCCAGTTTATGTGAATAGCACACACAGGGAAATAGAACTAGGCAAATTCAGTGATCGGCAGGGTTGTCCTATGGAGTTCATGAATACAATAGAAAATAAATTCGGGGAGAGGTTGGAAGATGGTAGTATTGAGTGGTGCCAGGTAGTTGAGATTTTAGAGCAAGCGTTTGTAGGGGAGACAAGAAACTGGTTTGTTGTCTACAGAGACAATTTCGAGAATTTTTCAGATTTTAAAGTTAAATTTTGTGAGAAATTTTGGAATGAGGTAATTCAGTCTCAGCATCGTGAGGGAATTGTGTGTGGGAAATATAACCCGAGAGGAAACTACACAATGACCGAGTACTTTTTAGGACAGGTATTGACGTGTAAATATCTGGATGGTTTGAAGGAGGAAAGTGATGTAGTCAGGCTATTACTAAGACATTTTCTATATAGAATCAAAGAAGCTGCCTGTATCCAAAATGTTAAATCTATTTCACAAGTGGAAAATTTATTGAGTACATTCGATGCTCTGGGAAGAGGTGGTTACGAGTAGAATTTCGGTAGGAACCAGGGTATCCATAATAACAGGCCTAATGAGAATAGGAATCAGGAAGTTCAAGGGAACAGTGGCGAAGGGGCCAACGTCCAAAATAGGGGGAACCAAAATAATAATAATAATAATCAGCAAAACCAGTACAGAGGAAATGGGTATGGTACGAACTACCAAGGTAGAAATAACGATTTCAGGGGAAATCAAGGCCGAAATAATGATTTTAGGTGTAACCAAGGGAGGTATAATAACAATAATAATTATAACCAGAACAGGGGTCAAGGAGGGAATCAGCCCAATGGTAATAACGGACAGAAAGATACCGTTAACACAACCCAGAACAACCAGACCAGTGCAGTAGTGAGTAGTACTACACCAAGTGGTAGTAATGCTTTAAACACGAACCAGGCTGCGATGTAAGGTCAGAATCTCAGTCTGTAACATGCCCTGTCCATACACTTATACAGGAACCCTATGACCTGAATGTAAGAAATGAATTATTACGTGAACTAAATGATGAAGGTTTTATTCAGGAGGTGGTTAGTAAGAGCCCCATAGTTAAATTTAACGTGTCCGAGGCGTACACAGATGTTTTAATTGATAGTGGTTGTATGAAGAGTTGCATAAGTAGTGCATTTTATGATAAAATGAAAGGAACTGGAGTAAATTTTGAGGAGATGCCAATTAAAAGCACTTTTGTTATCACAGCTGTTGGGAAGAGGTCTAAAGTAATTTCTAAGCAAGTTTTAGTAGACATTAAAATTAATAATCATGTAGAAAAGCAGATTTGTCTTGTTATTCCAAACTTACTATTCAGTGTTATCTTGGGTTCAGAGTGGCTAAGTAGAGTGTCTGGTAACTTATGTTATGATGTAGGGAGTTTGAAATTTAAATGGGGTGATTCTGAAGTAGAAGTAGCGTTCAATGACCACATTCAGAGAAGTAGTGTTGTAGGTGTGATTTGTACTTTAAATGAGATATCGCCAGCCGTAGAGCGGGGTTCTCCATGTTTTGTGGGCAGTGTGATTACGAACGGTAGTCTAGAGGACTCGTTACGTGATGCTGCATTTCAGGGAAATGTAGAGGAGGAACAGTGTGTTCGGCTCTAAGATGTGTTAATGTGTAATAGGAGAGTTTTTGAGGATCGCATTGGTATGGCCAATTGCTATACACATTCATTGAACGTTATTGATAGGTCAGTATTCACAGGACATAGATATCCTGTACCTTTCGCTTATCAGAGTGCAGTTGAGGCACAAATTACCAGATGCTTGAAGATGGGATTATTGAGCACTCTAACAGTCCATATGTTAATTCTTTGATCACGGTACCCAAGGCCGACGGCACAGTTCGTATTTGTTTAGACGCTCGTTTGGTTAACAGTAGAATTAGTTCAGATCAGCTGAAATCTATGTCAATAGAGGAATTAATGCAAACATTTGAGGGGAAGAAGTATTTCACTTGTGTAGATTTGAGTTCCAGTTTTTGGCAAGTGCCACTTATGTACGAAGATAGACCATTTACAGCTTTTAGTCATAAATATAACCTTTATCATTTTTGTAGAACACCTTATGGGTTAAAGAGTGGTTCAGCAGCTTTAATTAGGGCTTTAAACATCGCATTAGGGGATGCCACAGGAGAGTTTGTAACCATTTACATTGATGATATGGTAATTAGTTCACGCAGTTTTGAGGAGCATCTACGTCATTTAGATATAGTTTTTCAGAAGTTAGATCAGGCAGGGTTCACTTTGAAGCTGTCTAAGTCGTCATTCTGTCAGTCAGAAGTGACATTTTTAGGCCATAGATTGTCGAGTAGAGGTGTGACACCAGAGGAAAGTAGGGTTAATGAGATACTTAACGCAGAGGTGCCACAGAATGTTAAACAGTTAAAAACATACCTGGGAATTTGCAACTTTTTCAGGAGGTTCGTTCTTAAATACTCAGGGTTGGTAGAACCATTCAGGGAATTGCTTCTAAGTGGGACTCGGTGGAGATGGGAGTCCAAGCATGATCAGGCTTTTAGAGCGCTGAAGGAAGGTTTTGAGAAAGCTGTAGTGCTGAAATATCCTTTGAAAGATAAGGAATATGTGGTTATGACAGATGCTTCACATATAGGCATTGCTGGAGTATTATGTCGGAAAGATGATGAGAATAATCTGTGCATTGTGTCTTTAGCCTCGCGAGGACTGACAGCAGCAGAGAAAAGATACACGATTACTGAGTTAGAGCTTTTAAGTATTGTTTTCAGTTTGGGGAAATTTAGAATGTATTTAGTAGGGGGGAAATTTGAGTTCCATACAGATCACCATGCATTACTGTATATGAGGACTTGTAAACTCAGTTCTAACAGAGTTAGTAGGTGGATTTTTGCTCTGCAGGAATACGAATTCACAGTAAAATATATTAAAGGTAAAGATAACATTCTTGCAGACATGCTATCAAGGGACACTAATTTATGTAGGGATTATCCTGTGGTTAAAGCAGAGGACGGTATTTTATTATGTGCATGTGTGGACAGTAGCAACAGGGCATCGTTACAGACACTGAGAAATATGCTAGTGGAGCAACGTGATGACGTTAAGTTAAGGGAGCCACTGGCTAGGTTGGAAATAAGTGAAGAAGAGTATGTGAAAGTAGGACGGTTCACGTACAAGATGCAGGATGGGCTTCTTGCACGGAAATGTAGGAATAATCGGTGGGCAATATGTGTTCCTGCCACTTTGCGGGAGGAGCTAATTTGGTTCATTCATAGGGAATTAGGACACTTTGGTGCTGCCAAGGTCTTCTATGAAATTGGTCGTGACTTCATTTGGAGTAAAATGGGAAGGGATTTTAGCTAAGTGTGACACCTGTCAAAGGAGCAAATATCCAGTTAAATATTTAGTGGGGGAGAGATCTGCAGTTCTCACCAGTAGTCCCGGCGAACTACTGTGTGTGGATTTATTTGGCCCGATCGTTAAAGGACAGTACGGCTATGAGTACATTTTTATAGTTATTGACGCTTTTAGTAAGTACGTCAAGCTATATCCGCTAAGGAAAGCCACGGGACTAGCGTGTAGCCGTCTGATCATTAATAAGTATGTACCTGAGTATGGCCTTCCTCTCAGGATACTATCTGACAGTGGACCACAGTTTACTGCAAAGAAATGGAGAACCAGTATGCAGGAAGCTGGTATTTCACACGTTCATTCCTCTGTAAGGTACCCTCAGGGTAATTCTGCAGAGCGTCCATTAAGGGAAGTGGCTCGTCTTTTTCGGACTCTAGTGCATGACACGCATACGGCCTGGGTTGGACATCTTCCCAAAGTCGAGACTTGGCAGAATTCTGTCCAGCATGAGAGCACGAAATTGACGCCATACGAAGTTCACTTCGGAACGAGACCACAAAATGAACTAGCGAGGGTGTTGTGTTTAAATGAGGGAAAGCAACCGGGGATGGATTATATTGTCCAGTTGGCGAAACAGAATTTAACTAAGTCAGCACAAAAGAGAATTCGCCAACAAAAAGAAACTAAATTTGACCTATTCGAGCCGGGAGACAGAGACTTAGAGTGCCGAAACAGTCAAATAAGCTAGAGAAAGTCATGTCCAAGTTATTTTATCTCTACGAGGGCCCATTCATAGTTTCCAAACGTATTGGCAAAACAGCATATGTGCTGGAGGATAGTAAGGGAAACAGATTATACGGGACGTATAATACATAGTCTACGAAAGTATGTGTCATAAAGTAAGTGTGATTAGCTGACGAGCCAGCCTATCAAATGAGTGAGTGTGGTATTTGGTGCGTGGAAGTTCTGGTCTTCCAGGCAGGCATATCAGAAGTCACACAGGGGGGTAGTATGTAACTAGTTGAGAGATTTTAAGGTACAGGGAAATATGACGGGATTGTCGGATGCTCATGAGCACTAAAATGTCTCGATACACCAAGGCCAGAATTTGGTAGCGCTGGTGAATTCCCATTTGTCTCCTAGAGATGGGTGAGCACTTGAACAGGGTATTTTTGCTTAAGGCGTCCACGAGACAAAAGATGGGCCATCTGAAGGCGAGACAGTCCTTCATGAAACTCATACATAACAGCACACGTGATTTCTGTTTACGGCCTCGCCATGTAAGAATTGTAAGTGTGTAATTTAGGGTAATTAGTACAAAGGTATTATTTGAGTGAGGAGAACTGGTCTGAGTTGTGATGTGAACTAGTATTAAGTAGAATTTGGTCTACGGGAACTTAAGAAGACAGGGCGATTACGGCACAGAAATATTTGGTGTTATATGTAATGCGCACTTACTGTTTTTTTTTTTTTTCAGAAGTAAATATTAATTTTGTATAATATACAGAGAGATTAAGTATTATGGTCACGATGCGCTGCCACAATAGTGTGATCGTGTGCTCCGTGAGATCAGTGGGACTAAGCTTCACCAGATGGAAGCGACCTCCAGTGAAATTAGGAAGTTCTGTGGTGATATAAATATATCAGAACACCTTTGATGCGTGTGATGTGACATCATATATACACAGTGCTCACACATTATTTATGTCGATCTTTCCCAACATAGAGATAATTGAGAGGCGGAAATATCCGTGGAACATTAATCTAAATGAAAAAAAAAAAACATTGGACTGATTGCACAGGGCAATCCAAAATGACAACAGACTTTGACGCAAAGCGCGTAAAGAAAATTATGAGTGTATATATATATGTAATTTAGGGTGATTTAATTTATGTAATATGTATTTTGGATGGGGATTTATTAACGTGTCTGGGATAATCGCATGATAGACCGTCGTCACGGTAAATCATCCGATGATCCGAGGCGAATATGTAACGTGTTTTTTGAGGGTATTTTACGCCACTGACATAAGTCAGTAGGAAGCCATTCTATATTTATTTACGTGGCAAATTGTTCAGCCAAGAGAAGTTTTCATGTAACTTATTATTATTATTAGGGTTGTTTTTGGAGCGTTTTTTATAAGATTATAAGTATACAGATAGGTTTTCAATGTTATAGAAAACACTATCAAGCGAATTATTACGAACAACATTATCGCGGAAAATTATATGATTACGGAATTTTTCGGATTTTGTCAGTTAGAGTTTGTTGAGAGAGATGAGTCACTGGGAATTCGGCTACAGGCTTATTCTTGTCGAGAAGCGTGACACAAGCGGGGTTGCTGCTTCAAGAAAAGGCGAAATTCCCTGGACCGGTAATCGACATCATCGTCGCGCCGAGTGTAATGATCCTGAGGTGGGGAGGATCGCGTGGTAGCGCAGTCAATCAGAGAAGAGCGGGCGAGGAGAAGACGGCTACAGAGAGGGGATGCGACGAGTGCATATATGGTTTGCGCACCGAGGAGGCAGGCGACTATCTTTGTAAAACTTGGCCGTTGTGGTTGCACGTGTGGTTGGCTCCGATGTGATCGGACCATAAATTAACATATCTACAAATATTTCTACAACTGACGAAGAAGATGACGACGCCCAGAAGGCTGTGGGAAGCTCTCTTCAACATCCAGTACGAGGGAAATGCTACGGCAATTTCCAATGGTAAGCGCGAATGACTCAGAACTACATAATCTCTCGTTTCTTTGTTTCATATTCAATATTTCAGTAACTTCATAGCTTGGGAATAATAGTAAAATCAGTAATTCATCCGACTCCGTTTTCACGTAATTCTCTAGCGGTAATATTCAAATCGCAACGCTCCAATTTAAATTTAAAATATATTATTATTATTATTAAGTTTGCTATACTTGTTTTATATAATAAATTCATTTATTTTAACCATGCAATCTTTGCTTTCAGTAGGTAGCATTAGATATAGACCAAATTCCTTCTCCTGATACAATTCTTAGTTGGGTTAATGATCAAATCATACCACGATCTGAGTGTAAAGATTCTCGAAGGTGTTCTACCAGAGCTAGGTGTTGTTAAATATAAATTTAGATTTCAACATAGCGTTGAGGTCTTGGCGCCCATTAATACAACATATCTTAGTCAGAGTAAGTATTTCAAAGTGCAAGGAAGGGCTAGTAGAAACGTTACACTTGTCACCCAACAGTGAGGCCTAAAGAAAACATTACATTTGTACGCTCAACGTGGAGCAAGGTAAAAACATTACAATATGAAGGATGGAGAGAGGAGACACAAACCTAACAAAGAACTATACCTGAAGACAGAACGAGTCGTAGCCCCAATGAGAAAAAGGAGAATACAGTTTTATGGACACTTGGTAAGGATCAACAATGCCAGATTGACGAAGAGGATTTTTGAATTCTTCAGGAAGAGGAAGACGGAGCCGAAATGGTTTCGGGAAGTGAGATTGGACTTGGATCGGATGGGGGTGAAAGAAGAAGACATAATGGACAGAGAGCGATTTAGACGGCTGGTTAACGAGTTTGCAGGTTTCCAGGAGACAGGAGAGTTGTCAGTGAGGAAAGGAAGTTCTTACACGGAGGAACAGAAGAAGGAAGTGGGAGAGAGGATGAAGCGATATTGGCAGAGATTGAAGACAACAAATAATGTAAAAGCTGTCAAACGTGGTCCATAGTTGGCTGTAACGAATAATGATAATAAAAACATTAAATAATATTCAAAGAATGACAATTTTCAAAATGTGTAGTTAGGCCCATTGGCAAAATCTAATAATTTACTAATTGCAGCTAGATAGCCCACAGTTTGTTGAAAGGAAAATAGATAGAGAAAAAATAGCAAGTCAGCAAAGGAAATACATCAAATATTGAAATTCTAATAGAAGAAGGGAAACTTTAAGAAGCAACAGAGGAAATCGAGAAAAACCTCAAATCTGCAATGTCACAATTCAACCCAAAAACAAGAATGGCGAAGAGATGGTTTGATTCTGAATGCTGTCGCAAAAGGGACACCGTCTTAAGAAAACTTCACAGATTAAAAACTCTGCAAGACAGAGAAGCAATTGAACTATACACAGAGGAGAGGAAATGCTACAAAACTCTGATAAAAGAAAAAAGAATACATGGAAAGAAAAGCAAAAGGAGAAGCTGATATCGCAACAAACGACCCAGTCATCGCCCTAAGATCAAGAAGGCAGACCCATACACAAAATATAGATATGAAGAAATGGGAAGACCATTTTAGTAATATACTCAACAAACAAGACATTCAAACACCTCCCATAGCAGAGAAACAGTCACTAATGCTAATAAATGATATTATCTGGGAACCACAAAATGAAGAAGATATAAAAGAAGCCATTACAACATTGAAGAAAAGAAAAGCAGCTGGGCCAGACACCATCTACAATAAACACATTCAGGACACGGCAGAGGTTCTGCAACATTTATGGGTTAAATTATTTAATAAATGCTTGGAAATTGGGAGAATTCCAAACCAATGGAGACACTCGATAATAAAGGTTCTCTACAAAGGAAGAGGAGATCCAGAATACACAAACAATTACAGGGGAATAGCCCTCGAGAACACCCAATTCAAACTCTCTTCAAAACTAATAACGCTTAAAATTACTGATTGTATAGGTCATCTTCCAGAACAACAAATGGGTTTTAGATCTGGAAGATCAACTTTGACCGCAGTTCAGTTTCTTCTGAACAACATTAACGATGCTTTACAGAGGAAACCAATTTTCCACACAGTATTTATAGGTTTCACCAAAGCCTTTGATCTATTAGAAAGGGGCCAAATAATTCCAAAACTAGAAAACACAGTAGGGAAAAACAGCGTATGGGCAAGGATCATCAGGTAAATCCTCGAATACAACGTAATAGCTATATCCGACAGCCTATCTATTTCAAATTCTATAATGCAATCGAACGGAGTTTTACAGGGTGACCCAATGAGCCCTATGTTATAAATTCTAGCTACTGAAGAAATCCTACGAATCCCGGAAAAGGAAGAAGATATACGCAGATGATATTGCTGCAGCATCAACAGACATTCGAAAGCTGCAGGAAACTATAGACGAAATTGCCACATGGTGCAATCAACACAATTTGCACATAAACACATCAAAGACGAAAATGATGATATTCAGAAATGGAGGCAAAACACAATTACAGGGTAATAGCCCTCGAGAAAACCCACTTCAAGCTCTTCTCAAAATTAATAACGCTTAAAATTACTGATTGTATAGATAGTCATCTTCCAGAACAACAAATGGGTTTTAGATCTGGAAGATGCTCAGATCAACATTAGAGTGCAAAACCAAAACCTCAAAATGACATAGCAACCCACGGCTAAATGTTTTACTAAAAATGTAACAGAACGAGCAGCCCAAGCAGTATTGGCCATGCTGGACATATGAAACCTCCAACTCCTCAGCCTAGATACGGCCATGAAATTATTCAAAGCAAAAATTATGCCAATCCTTACCTACGGGATAGAAATTATATGGAACAATCTTACGGACAAAAACCTACAGATACTAGAAGAGGTGAAGTCAGCATATATGAAAAAAGCACTGGAACTGTCCAAAACAGCAAAATCAAGACTGGTATATCTTCTGGCAAGAGAGACGTTTCTAATTTAAGACATCAGGTTGCAATTTATGTTACAGCACACCAGGGCTTTCGAATACCAGCTACGAATCATGGAAGACAAAAGAGCATCTGTCTGGCCAGATTTCTACAGCACCGAAGCCATGACGAATCGGGCATGGACGGCTCCGAACTACGAGATGCGCCACGTCGCGTCGTAACTACTGTAGACTGTCTACACACGGCTTCCACCATCTAATATGCCAAAACAAGAATTACCATGACCCAATGCCAGCGTGTGTATGTGAATTATGCAACCAAATCTGTGAAAGATACCACATTGAACTTTGGACAAAAGATCAATAAGCGAATACGCAAATATGTGAAAATGTTTTACAGTATGTACTGTAATCTTACATGGCTATCTAGTTACAATTACTAAATTATTAATTGGCAAAATCTAAAAACTAAGAACAAAATGGTAAATAAAAATTACATAAATAATAAATTAAAACATTAAAAAAGTAAAAAAAAAATCAAAATGTGTAGTTAGACCCTTGGTCTAAATCAAAAAATAAAAATAATTAATTAATAAAAATTATAGAAATAATAAATTAAAATATTAAATAAAATTAAAAAGTAAAAAACAACATTTTTAAAGTATGCAGTTAGGCCCTTTCAGCCAAATCAAAAAATAAATAATAAATAAAAATTATAGAAATAATAAATTAAAAAATAAATGAAATTCAAAAGTAAAAATCAAAATTTTCAAAATGTGTAGGTAGGTGTCCTTTGGTAAAATCTAAAAACAAAATGGTAAATAAAAATTATACAAATAATAAATTAAAACATTAAATAAAATGAAAAAGTAAAAAAATCAACATTTTCAAAATTTTTAGTTAGGCCCTTTGGCAAAATCTAAAAACTAAAAACAAAATGGCAAATAAAAATTATATAAATAATAAATTAAAACATTAAATAGAATTACAAAGTCAAAAAATCAAAATGTTCAAAATATACAGATAGGTCCTTTGTCGAAATCAAAAAATAAATAATAATGTAAAATTATAGAAATAATAAATTAAAACATTAAATAAAATTAAAAGGTAAAGAAAAACAAAATTTTCAAATTGTGTAGTTAGGCCTTTTGGCAAAATTTGTAAAAAAATATGTAGTCCATGGGAAAGGGGGCGTCATCGCGTGCAATTTGACACCTCATATGTCCATCTCCGATAAATAGTGCGGGAAATATCGGCAAAAGTCAAGTCGCGATACGTTAGTTGGGTGGGGTGTAATAGAACTGTCCGTAGCTCACTACTTATGTATGAGAGACCGGATGTGCATCAGAGAAGATCGCGGGAAGTTTTTGTTCTCCAGCCTCCAAGTAAATGGTCTACACAGACTTGTCATAATATTATAGTGGCTCAAAGAGCATATGGAACATTTATGGCACGAGTGCGGGCGTACATAAAAGGAATAGAGGCGCTGGTACTCAAACCTTTCATATATTTATAGTCATTGTTTGTCTTGAATATAGAGATGGGCTGGTTCATAATGAAAATTTGTTGGTTCCATTCCCATGTGCTATTAGCAACTGGTTGCTCCATCCTGGAAAAGTAATGATCATTTTCATTACTTAGTTACTTATTTTTAAAAGTAATGTCGTTACCCTCTCGTTACTGTAAAAAGTACCGTGTTACTCTCCAACCCTGAATGTAAATAATAATTGAATAGATTGTCATATGATTGTCAGTGTACAGTTATATTCATGTGAGAATTTAGAGGATTTAATTTGTATGTCCAGATTAGTTTTGCTCCAGGAAATATCCTTGTGTAAAGTTACCATAATAATGATGTTTTTGTAGGATTATGAGGCAAACAGGCAATTGAAATGGAACACACGTTTAATGTACTTGACATTTACTAGAACAGAACTGAAATAACAAGGTGATACAACATTCTTTTACACACACCAAAACAAAAACAAAAGAGAAACATATCTCTATGGAGCAGGTTTATAATGAACAGTTTGACCAACACAAACCATGGTCACATATTTCAACACACCTCCTTAAACCTGTGGGAGTAGAGGACATGATTCAAGACCCAAGTCTTTAAAAAATAAATGTGCTTAGGAAGAGGCTTTGTTAGGATGACTGCAGTCATTTTTGAAGTCTCCTTATATTTGATGTATATGACTTTAGAATCCAAAGCCACTCTAACATAGTGATATTTAGTGTCAATATGTTTGGTCCTATTATGGTGGACTGGATTTTTGCCAATTTTTTGAGCTGATTGATTATCACTCAATAATATGATGGGTGTCTTGAGATCTATAAAGTCAGACAAAACACGTTTCAACCAAGCAGCTTCCCCTACACCTTCACTCAGTGCAACATATTCTGCTGCAGTAGATGATACGGAAATGCATTTTTGCTTTTAAGCCCCCCATGATACAGCACCACCTGCCATTTTGAACACAAAACCACTGTATGATTTTCGGTCAGTGCTATCATTAGCCCAGTCAGCATCAACAAATCCCATGAATTGACCACCATTCCTTACATACTTAAGTGACAAGTCTTTTGTGCAATTTAAATAACGCAGCACTCGCTTTGCAGCAGACCAGTGAGATTCATTGTAACAATGATTGAATTGACTGAGATATGATATCGTATAGCTTTTATCTGGACGCATGCAAGCACTTAAATACATGAGTGAACCTATGAGTTCTCTATAAGGAAGATTACTAGTTTCTGTATCAGAAACACCAAGATCTGGTTTAGTTTCCAAAGGAGTATCAATGGGACGTACATCATTCATACCATATTTCTTTGCAATCTCACTGATGTACTGCTCTTGGCTAAGATACATTGTACCATTCTTCTCATCTTGCCTTACTTTAATACCTAAAATATAAGAAATTGGTCTAAGATCTCGTACCATAAATTCTTTATCAATACAGGTCTTCAATGACTTGATCTCATACTCATCATTTTAAGCCACAATGAAATCATCAACGCATAATGCAATAATTACCATACCTTGGGCTTGTTTCTTAAAGTAGACACAGGGTTCATCAGCACAAGTTTTGTAATCCAATTTGACAAGAACAGAGTGAGCTCTCTCATTCCACAAACAAGAAGATTGTTTTAAGCCATAGATAGATTTTTTTAACTTGCAAATTTTATGCTCTGAACCTTTCTTGACAAAACCTTCTGGCTGACACATGTAGATCTCTTCATCTAACTTCCTATTGAGGAAAGCAGATTCAGCATCCCAATATACCACCTTCAGATTTGTTTGGACAGCCAATGCAAGCAGCATCCTTAACGTGCTATATCGAACGACAGGAGAGAAAGTTTCTGTAAAATCTACTCTGTACCTTTGAGTGAAGCCCCTGGCCACAAGTCTGACTTTATACCTTTGAATGTTACCATTAGAGTCTCTTTTTACTTTGAAAATCCACTTACTACTTATAACATTCTTGTCCTGGGGTTTATCAACTAGATCCCAGGTGTCATTTAACTGAAGTATCTCCATTTCCCTTTTCATAGCCTGTTCCCACTTAACCGTATCAGACATGGGCAGTGCCTCCTTAACTGTATTAGGCTCAGAGTCATCAGTGAGAGTAAAGTATGTCACATAGTCTGACATGCCTAGGATACCTTTGACTACCTTCGGCATCCCTCTCCATTGGCTCGTTGACGATGGTGGCAGAGCCCTCAGAATCACTGCAGGCTGAATAGTTTCCACTAGGGACATAGCTTAAATCAGCTGAGTGAACAGTATCAGCCACACCAGCACTGCTAATGGGTGATACGCTTTCAAGTTCCGAAATGCACTTTGCCCCATCCTCTGAGTTGTCGGGTTCTGCCTCACTGTCAGTGGGAATTGAGATCTGCAACATTGCAGGTTCATTAATCTGCAAGGATGGGCCAACATTACCTGGACACACATCAGACACCTCCTGGGACACATCTTACAAGAACTGTGCATCCATGGACTTAACAAGTTTATGAGTAACAGGATGCATGAATCTATAGGCTTTACTGTCCTCACAATAACCACAGAAAATGTGTTTTTCACTTTTAGGATCCAACGTGTTTCTTGTTTGATCTGGGACATGAACTTGTGCTCCAAAACCAAAAATTCTTAGATGCTCCATATTGACCTTTTTATCAGTCCAGATCTCCTCTGGAACTCTACCTGCAATATTTCTGGTTGGGCACCTGTTTACAAGATAGGCTGCTGTATTTATTGCTTCAGCCCAGATGAGTTTATCTACTTTAGACTTGCTCATCATGGCTCTACATTTATCAAGCAACTAACAACCCTTCGCCCGGGAACAGTTATGAATGCATTACGTGATAAGCGCTTTTTTTTTTTATCCAATGTCAATGAACAACGACAAATATCCGCTTTACGTCTAGGCATGATGGGTTAAAATCACTGACTGGACTATTGATTATATTATCATGGAGATGCATGTGCAAAAAATTCTTGTCAGACGTAATTTAAGAATGGCGAGGTGCATGAAACACAAAACCCCCTCCCGTCCAATCCTAACTTGTTAAATGAAGAAAAGCCGAGTTGCACTTCCATGGAACCTCCAAACACACCCACTCTTCTCTAAAGTTTTTAACTCAGCACGACTCTACAGTTTGCTGCTGGCTGTATCTGGGGCAATAAGCTCGTCCGCTAGCTAAGCTGTGACTGGGGTGATAAGCTCAAACCCTAGCTAGCTCGTAAACTATCGCCTAAGTAACTGAATGGAGATTGTTTGAAGAAATGAAAACGTAAAAACACTTATAGTCGGCGATGTAATGAAGATAGAGATATGCTGTCCCGGGCTTTTTTGTAGAACTTTTCATGCTGAACAATTCTTACACTCATAGTGAGCCCGCCTGAGCTCATTGCTCGGTGATATTTATGCTTATGTTGATGAACATGCCATGCCTAGTCACTGAACGAGCCCTGATGCAGCGCGCGGCATGTAGTAAGAAAGGGATGATGTCTTGACTCTGGACATTCACCCTAATAATTTTTCTGAGCACCCATTATTACACATCTTGCTTATAAAAGTCTCAAAACATTCCACGTAGTAATTCTGCATCAGATGAACATTATTATGTTTCAATTTTATTATTTTCGGTAAAGGTAATTAATGCCGCAGATAGGCAAGAGGAAGTTGGACTGTCAAAGACTCAATTGACCGTCCGGACACTGCAAGAGAACTCCATGCTCGGAGACTACCAATCTAGCAGCCGCTCTGACAAGGCGTGCTAGGACCGTCCGTCGTTAAGACGAAGAGAATTATAGTCCACCCAAAGGGTGAAAGAGTTTATTTAAAACCGACGATTAGTCGAGTGACTTGTGTAGTTTCTTTAAGCACCATGGTGTGTGGTGCGACGAAGTGAAAATAATTATTACTACAATTCCGTGTGAGAAAATTGTATATCCATCTATAAGACGATAACCATCATCATCCGTCCACGAGGTGGAAGGAAAATCTTCGAATATCAACTGTAAGTTACTACATAAATGCTAACTGTGAATGATTAATCGACCGTGCTACAAATCTTCGAGTGCACGAGTGAAAATTGTGAAAATTAAACCACATTTCTGTGGATATTTTTGGCCATCGGTAACACCACATTTCTACGCGTGGGGCACTCAAAATCTTAAGTCCACGAGGGACCGGAAATATTGCAAAGTTTCAATTATCTACAGATTACCATGTGTAACCAGGCACAATACTTTATTAATCATCTACGATGCACTTTGTAAAGTGAATTTTGTGCCGGATTCTTGAGATATTCTACGATTTATAACGGCAATAGAATCTGTGATTTTCCAACACCACATGTGTGTAATATGAGTGAAGCAGACTGTGAAAGCTATTTTTAATTATCAGTCTGCAAATAAATTGTGTAGAGCCAGTGAGCCAATTTTCTACTGTGCTTAATCCATTAGACTCAGTGAGAACACGTGTGCAATCCAACACGGTGATCTATCATAACGTCAACCACGTGCACGCAATTATTCAAATGTAATGGAGTAGACCCCCATCAATGTGAGAGAGATATCTAAAGAAGAGGAACTTCGTAATGGCAGGAGAACCAACCGACAACTTTGAGGGACATGGAGCCCAGGAGCCCATCAACCCATTCAGCTAACCACAGGGAGGGGATCTTGGACGTGAATCCTGGTAGACGCAAGAGAAGACTGGAGCAGATTAGACTCGATCCTTCGATTCTAACTTGGGATATTGCTACTGCCCAGGTCTTGGAAACACCTTTCTATGTCATGGATTTACCATGAGGTGAATTGTATGTGAGTTTACAACTTCTCTTCTATGTACGGGTTTAGCTGTGGTATAGGTCTGACGTTTACTTTTGGCCGGTGGCCGTGAAATCCGCGCATCCACTGTGCTAACCATTAAACCTCCTTCCTTCTTTCCTTCGTTCCTTCTGATCGTTTGTGCGTGCATGATGATTTTACTGCACATGGTCACTATAAGAAGGCTTCCTGGCTGGCTGGAGACCTCTATGCAACAAGCAAGCACCGGCCAAAAACAAACGTCAGACCTGTAGATTAGAATGTAGAAATAAACCGAACTTATGATGACCAGCTTAGGTACGATTTTTCTAGATAGTTTTGATTTTTCTTTACAGCGAGAGTTAGTCACCTTTTCTTTGGTGCATCCTGGATGTGTCAGCAGGATGTTAAGTCCTAATACTTTGATAGACATGGCCACAGATCACTTAGATTTGGTTTGGTCGACCCTTCATGTGGATCAGATTTATGTTTGAAGAATGGACAACCATTCATTTGTCATTTTTATTGCTATCCCTTTCGCGACACTTCCAAAGACGCCACTGTTTTGTTGTTTTTACCTTGTATGGGCGTATCAGTTAATGACCGGACTGTAGTCATTACCCTTTTGATGTGATTGAGTTATTTATTGTTTTTGTGAGCTCTGAAGCCACGTCAGTTCGAGCAAGAACGAGGGGAATTATATTAAATATGCTACCAGAGCATTGAACCCCGATAACTTTCGTATCATTTCAGACAACTTAGCAGTATGTAAGAGTGTCAATTTGCTTATAACTTTATTTTGTGTCAAGCTGTAGACACGCAAATGTTTTGTGATGAAAGGAATGTACATACTTATCGAGTGACATCTCTGTCAACTCCAAAGCACTCCACATGTAAGTGGAACATCTTCGTAAAGTTGTTATTTGCAAGTTTTTAACATGATTTATCATTGTACTCCGTCTTTTTATGTGGTACATTTGCCACGAACGTATTACAGTTATTCATGATGATATTTGAGGCAGCGTAATTCACTATAGGACTTTATTTATGTTTATTATAGCATACTGAATGTAGTAAGTCGCCAGACGCGACTGTATGAAGCTTGTGTGTCTGCTAACACTAGTGAGAACGGGTTTGTCAACCCAAGGTTCGCCGCGCTCTTTGCGAGACAACTGCATACTACTTGACTGGATGCGCACGCATTCATATTTTTACCGTTTGGAGAATGTAGCCATTCTCTAGGTCAAGGCCAGCAGTTTGTTGTGAGATCAGATGTTTTTGCTGACGTCATGAGACGTGCATGTAACTTGTCTTGTTATCGCTTTGGAAAGCGAACTTCATTTTTAGCACTATTGGAGAATGTATGATTTTGTAGGAAGCCAATGTTGTCTATTATTTAGTGGTGATTATGACACCCTATTTGAGGCTTTCTATGTGTTATATATGAGTGCCGTTCGATGCACTGTCGTACAGGGACAACCCCGCGACCATTCATTCCAGGAATAGCCTGGAGACTGTAATAGGAGAGCTGTGCGCCCCTGACATTATTGTTGCAACCGGGTCATGATAACCTGTGTTATTGTGCCGGCTACAGAGCCGATGTTTGTGAGTGATGATGTTTCAGTAGACTTCACATTGTTTAAACCTAGGTGTCCATAGAATCACCAGCATTCGTTATAAACCTACGACAACATAAACCGTGCTCCTAATAATAATGAAGAACTAATTATTATAAACAAATGCTAAATAACCATGACTGTGAATTAATCTTGACCCTCAATATTACTCGCTGGACGATTCTATTTGGATGTTTTCCATTTCCAAGTGGAAATGACTTGTTGACTTTTGTTACACTATTTTGAGACGACGGAGCTACGTTCGGACCATTAGTTTCCAACTAGTGGCGCACGACGCTCATGCGACCTAAGTCGTGATTTTAATCACGCCGTTGCCAACATAACTACATTAGATGACCCTTGAATGCAAACGGTATTCCAGCGTGTAGGCAGGCTTCAATAAGAAACATTGTGATCGATGTGTTCATTAATTTATTTGAATGTTATACTGTTATGATAAACCATTGTACCTTTAGTTTGTATGAAGTGTACTATTGTTTTTTATTGCTGGTTAGCATATAGCTTTTGTTGTAAATGTTTGCTTATTACGGTAGTCATTCGCCGTAAATTCTTGTTGTAACGTTAGGACTTAGCTAGATTCATTAATTAATTAAATGTAAATTTAGGAGTGGTACCACCATAATTTCTTTTGCTTGATTTTTGTTAACTTAACTTCCGATTTTCTATAGTAGCCCATTTCATCTGTGTAGGGTATACTTTTTGTGCCCCTACCCTAGCGTTTCTATCGTTATTTTCTTGTATAATAGACCTTTCGCGAGGGTTTTAAACTTCAATAAGTGTGGGATTCTTGACCCTTTTTCTTATTAGCATGCGGGACTAGCCCGAAACAAACCCTCCGAACTAGGCTAGGTGTGTGTTATTTTTTAATAAATTTTATCCGAGTTTACATAAGTCTGGATGTTATTATTTTGTAGTTTAAGTGTTTCTGCGGTGTACTTCTTGGGTTATTCTTGACACATACCTTGTCTGCCCAGATCGCCCCGGGATCTAGCGTTTCGTGCGCACTGACCTATAAGAAGTACATCCAATCCTCTTCGGCATATGTGTTCGGACGATGAGTTGTCCGGGAAGTCATTTCGGTTAGTGGCAACTCTAACAGGTCGTCTGACGGGCTCATACACCTTCATTTAAAAATGGCGCCCAACTAGAGTTGCCAATTTTGGACAAGGAAGCCATCAGCACCTCCCGTTTTCTTTTAAGAGGATGTTAACACTATTTAAAGGCTAGTTGTCTGGACTGGGACGAATTCTAGAAGGTCGTACTGCTGTTCAGCAAGCCGTGTGGCATTCTTGTGATCTAAGACCACGAAGGTGAAGTGTAATTAGATTATTAAAATCAGTTGAGGATGTTTCTTTGCCTACGCTTCATCTTGAGTAAATGTAATGTTTTGTTTTGCTCTTTGTGGATGTTTGTAAATGTAGAATCACTTAGATGAGTACTCCAGGTGTACTCGAGTTATTTATTGAAAGAAAGGAAGCTTTCTACCACAGTAATTCCCTGCTTTAGACGTAAGTTCTCTTCATAAGGGTATTTCTCTCTGTTTCTCGTATATTGAAATTGTTATGGACGAGGCGATGATACGCCGTTTTGAGGAGATGATGGTAGGTGTGAATGCTAATCTCCAGCTGATTAGGGAGGACCTAGGTAATGTTTGAGGCCACCTCGTAAATAATACCGCTACTCTGAATGAGGTCAGAGGTGATGTTAATGATGTTAGGGTCGACCTTGAAAATAACACTGCCACTCTTTGAGGCGACCTCAATAATGTTAGAGGCGACCTTGAAAATAACACTGCCGCTCTTAGAGGCGATTTAGAAAATAATACTGTAGCTTTCAATGCTGGCTTAGTAAATGTTAGGGCCGACATGGAAGTTAACCGGGAGGAGGTTAACAATAACATAAACGCAGGTTTAGCGAATGTTAGGGCTGACGTTCTGCGACATCAGCAGGATGCAAACACTAGATTAAATGCTTTAACAGGCGATATAAACCGTGCTAGGGAGGAGATGAAGACTCGTATCACCGAGTTAGATGAAACTAACGAGGCTAGAGCCGAAGAAAACACTGCTCGCTTGGAAGCCACGATGACGAGAATCCAGATAGATATGAGAGCCGATCTCGACCACACTAGGGAAGAGTTGGGAGGTCGAGTTACTCACGTCGAGGGATACATCCAACAGGTCAAGAGAGAAGTTGTTACTGTGAATGCAGGACTAACTTTGATGAGAGGAGCCGCGTATGCCGTGCACACTAATGTCAAAGCCATGGGGGCTGAAGTTGTGCAGCTCAGACAGGAAATGACCGTGACTAATAAAGGCGTTGCTGATCTGAACACTACTTTCTGCGAACTCCGAGAAACCGTAGACAGTAACAAAGAAGAAATTAGCACAGACATAATGCTTCTCAGAGGCGACTTAAACGAACACAAATCCGTAGTCGAGAGTCAAGTTGCCAAAATAAGGGACGAGGTAACGGAGCTCAGAGGAGACGTTGCCGTCGTCAAAGACGACGTATACCAGGTACGCGAAGATGTTGATGCATTTCAGAAACTATTGGAGAAGGCCGCGAAGGAGGAAAGACTTCAACTGAGTTCGAACGTGCGACTTACGATACGTGAACTATACAAATGTTTACGTGGGAAAATTGAAAGGAACGAAATGCAAGTTGGCGAGTTAAGTCGTCAGAAGGAGGAAGCGACTGTTCCAGAATGGGACGAACTTGAGAAGAGGATCCAGAACTTGACGGCAACCAAGTCAAAGGACACAACCGACTCAGCGACAGTACCTGAGCATACTACACATCAGCATAATGTGACAGATGAGATGTTACCATCTGATCACATAAATTCACCGCAGGTGATGCAACAGCCACAATTTATGAATGTTGTCCAGCCATGTAACAGGCTGACGATGCAACCACAGTTTCAACCACAGTTTGGAATGCCGCTAACTTACACACAGACGTCGACAGCGCAGACTAACTACACCAATACTGCAACACAGAATAGTCTAGGTGCAGCCTTGAACTACAATGCACAACCATTCAGACCACAATACTCATCTAACAAACAAAGTAATGTAATGATAATTCGATCACGTGAGGAGCAGCCAGCAAAATTTTCGGGAACAGGAAGTGGTGTCACTCACGGAGAATTTCTGGCTAGTGTAGAGAGCTACCTCAGAGACACTATGGTAACTCCAGAGAGGGAGCTAAGCGTAATAGAACGTCTTTAGGGTGGACAAGCTAGTACGTGGTACAGAGCCTTCCGATATTCCTTCACAGGATATCAGGACTTAAATGAAGCACTCCTGAAGACATATTGTTCATCAGACATTCAACAGTCGATTCGAGCGGAGATGTACACTAAGAGGTACAGTTCAAATCTACCGACTCGTTATGCCAACTACTTTGCTTCGCAGCTGGTGAAACTAAGATGTTTTAAGCTTCCATTGTCTGAGGAAACCTCATCAATACTATTGTGTGGCAATATCCAGCAGATGTACAGAAAGTACTAATCGCCGCGGGAGCGAAGACATTCTGGGAGTGTGACCAGATCTTGAGAAGACTGGACTCCAGTGCAGAACAATTTACACCACACAAGCCATCGAGAGGAGACACTCGACATGTTAAACTGATAACTGTCGATAAGGTTTCCCAATCCCCGAAGCCGACACAGAACAATGGGAACAATGGTAAAGCCAACAACGGACAGTATCAACGTGGTAACGCCAATTATAACCGACGTTCATGAAGTGAAACTCCGTACTTCAAAGCCGATCGTCGAGGGAACCAGGGATACTGGAGCAACCGATTCAACCGACGGGATAATGGAAATCGTCGTTTTGAGAACCAGAACAGCCGAGGGAACCAGGAGATACCTCGCGCATCGCAATCCGGAGGAATTAGGCGAGACTATAGATAACTCGGCGGATATAGGAGAAATCGAGACCCCAGATATCAACACGACCGAGACTGGCGTGGACGCCCGTAGGAGAGCCGCGTATACATCCGACAACTTCAAACGCCGAGCGAAGAGGCAGAAAGAAGCCGAACGCCGAGGGAAGACTCACCGAAACAAGGGAACCGTAGGACCGTCACTGCTGATATCCACCAAATAGAAGTAGCACCGACAGTGTCTGATGAGAAGTTCCGTGAGATCACTAATCGGATGGACGCTGCCAGAGAACAACGCTTAGAAGAAAGAGAGAGAGAGAGAGAGCTGATAGAGAAGGTTGGTAAGAAGAAGGAAGAAGGACGAACCACGACGATTAACAACGAACCGCGAATTGAGATAACAACCACCGAGGGAAGATGTGAAAAAATATCACCAAGCTTAGATTGACTGTTGGGTGAATAAAAATGCATCCCTACATTTTTATTTAAGCCGACCGGGGAGCATATGAGCCCGCCTGAGCTCATTGCTCGGTGATATTTATGCTTATGTTGATGAACTTGCCCTGATGCAGCGCGCGGCATGTAGTAAGAAAGGGATGATGTTTTGATTCTGGACATTCACCCTAATACCTTTTCTGAGCACCCATTATTACACATCTTGTTTTTAAAAGTCTCAGAATATTCCACGTAGTAATTCTGCATAAGATGAACATTATTATGTTTCAATTTTATTATTTTCGGTAAAGGTAATTAACGCCGCAGATAGGCGGGAGGAAGTTGGACTGTCAACGACTCAATTGACCGTCCGGACACTGCAAGAGAACTCCATGCTCGGAGACTACCAAGCTAGCAGCCGCTCTGACAAGACGTGCTTGGACCGTCCGTCGTTAAGACGAATAATAATAATAATAATAATGTTATTGGTTTTACGTCCCTTTTAACTACTCTGGCTTTTAGAGACGCCGGGGTGCCGGAATTTTGCCCCGAAGGGGATCTTTAACGTGCCAGTAAATCTACTGACACGGCTCCCTCGCATTTGCGCACCCTCAAATGCCACCTGACTGCGCCAGGATACGAACCTGCAACCTTGGGCCCAGCGAGCGAGAACGTTACCCCTGAGCCACTCAGCCAGGCTTAAGACGAAGAGAATTATAGTCCACCCAAAGGGTGAAAGAGTTTATTTAAAACCGACGATTAGTCGAGTGACTTGTGAAGTTTCTTTAAGCACCATGGTATGCGGTGCGACGAAGTGAAAATAATTATTACTACAATTCCGTGTGAGAAAATTGTATATCCGTCTATAAGACGATAACCATCATCATCCGTCCACGAGGTGGAAGGAAAATCTTCGAACATCAACTGTAAGTTACTACTTAAATGCTAACTGTGAATGATTAATCGACCGTGCTACAAATCTTCGAGTGCACGAGTGATAATTGTGAAAATTATACCACATTTCTGTGAATATTTTTGGCCATCGGTAACACCACATTTCTACGCGCGGGCCACTCAAAATCTGAAGTCCACGAGGGACCGGAAATGTTGCAAAGTTTCAATTATCTACAGATTACCATGTGCAACCAGGCACAATACTTTAATAATCATCTACGATGCACTTTGTAAAGTGAATTTTGTGCCGGATTCTTGAGATATTCCACGATTTATAACGGCAATAGAATCTGTGATTTTCCAACACCACATGTGTGTAATATGAGTGAAGCAGACAGTGAAAACTATTTTTAATTATCAGTCTGCAAATAAATTGTGTAGAGCCAGTGAGCCAATTTTGTACTGTGCTTAATCCATTAGACTCAGTGAGAACACGTGTGCAATCTAACACGATGATCTATCATAACGTCAACCACGTGCACGCAATTATTCAAATGCTATCCATCAGTGTAATGGAGTAGACCCCCATCAATGTGAGAGAGATATATAAAGAAGAGGAACTTCGTCATGGCAAGAGAACCAACCAACAACTTTGAGGGACATGGAGCCCAGGAGCCAATCAACCCATCAGCTAACCACAGGGAGGAGATCCTGGACGTGAATCCAACTGGTAGACCCAGGAGAAGACTGTAGCAGAGTAGACTCGATCCTTGGGGTCTAACTTGGAATATTGCTACTGCCCAGGTCCTGGAAACACCTTTCTATGTCCCAACCTCTCTTCATTGTACGGGTTTAGCTGTGGTAGATTAGAATGTAGAAATTAACCGAACTTATGATGACCAGCTTAGGTACGATTTTTCTAGATAGTTTTGATATTTCTTTACAGTGAGAGTTAGTCACCTTTTCTTTGGTGCATTCTGGATGTGTCAGCAGGATGTAAAGTTCTAATACTTTGATAGACATGACCACAGATCACTTAGATTTGGTTTGGTCGACCCTTCTTATGGATCAGATTTATTTTTGAAGAATGGACAACCATTCTTTTGTCATTTTTATTGCTACCCCTTTCACGACTCTTCCAAAGACGCCACTGATTTGTTGTTTTTGCCTTGTATGGGCGTATCTGTTAATAACCGACTGTAATCATTACCCTTTTGATGTGATTGAGTTATTTATTGTTAATGTGAGCTCTGAAGCCACATCAGTTCGAGCAAGAACGAGGGGAATTATATTAAATATGCTACCAGAGCATTGAACCCCGATACCTTTCGTATCATTTCAGACATCAACAGTATGTAAGATTGTCAATTTGCTTATACCTTTATTTTGTGTCAAGCTGTAGACACGCAAAAGTTTTGTGATGAAAGGAATGTACATAATTATCGAGTGACATCTCTGTCAACTCCAAAGCACTCTACATGTAAGTGGAACATCTTCGTAAAGTTGTTATTTGCAAGTTTTTAACATGATTTATCATTGTACTCCGTATTTTATGTGGTACATTTGCGACCAACGTATTACAGTTTTTCATGATGATATTTGAGCCAGCGTAATTCACTATAGGACTTTATTTATGTGAATTATAGCCTGCTGAATGTAGTAAGTCGCCAGACGCGACTGTATGAAGCATGTGTGTTAGCTAAGACTAGTGAGAACTGGTTTGTCAACCCAAGGTTCGTCGCGCTCTTTGCAAGACGACTGCATACTACTTGACTGGATGCGCACGCATTCATATTTTTACCGTTTGGAGAATGTAGCCATTCTCTAGGTCAAGGCCAGCAGTTTGTTGTGAGATCAGATGTTTTTGCTGACGTCATGAGACGTGCATGTAACTTGTCTTGTTATCGCTTTGGATAGCGAACTTCATTTTTAGCACTATTGGAGAATGTATGATTTTGTAGGAAGCCAATGTTGTCTATTATTTAGTGGTGATTATGGCACCCTGTTTGAGGCTTTCTATGTGGTATATTTGAGTGCCGTTCGATGCACTGTCGTACAGGGACAACCCCGCGACCATTCTTTTCAGGATTAGCCTGAAGACTGTAATAGGCGAGCTGTGTGCCCCTGACAGTATTGTTGCAACCGGGTCATGATAACCTGTGTTATTGTGCCGGCTACAGAGCCGATGTTTGAGAGTGATGATGTTTCAGTAAACCTAGGTGTCCATAGAATCACCAGCATTCTTCATAAACCTACGACAGCATAAACCGTGCTCCTAATAATAATGAAGAACTAATTATTATAAACTAATGCAAAATAACCATGACTGTGAATTAATCTTGATCCTCAATATTACTCGCTGGACGATTCTATTTGGAGGTTTTCCATTTCCAACGTGAAAGGACTTGTTGACTTTTGTTACACTATTTTGAGACGACGGCGCTACGTTCGGACCATTAGTTTCCAACTAGTGGCGCACGACGCTCATGCGACCTATGTCGTGATTTTAATCCATGGAGGAAAGAAAGGAAGGAGATGCCTTCGCTGCGCTGCCTAGCGCAAGCTGCTGAAACCAAACGGCTCGCCCACTTTGGTTGCAAGAAAATGGCTATCTCTATGCTTAATGCTGTAAACCACTCCAACTAGTAATGAATTTTAGTGACAAAAAACTGCAATGACAAGTCAAGATTTTTTCTTGGATAGGCAGAATACAACTCTGTACATCACGGTACTTGGCACAAATAAGCTGCGTTATCGTTTTAAAAGCCAATTTAAATATAAATATGAGAGCACCTTTGCGAGGCTAGTTTTGTAAGGAAGACGCGGCTAAACGTAATAATACGCTGAAACACTGATTAAATTGAATACAGGTGTCTGAAGATGCGAGTTATACCAAAGAAGGAACATCTTGTGAATTAATGATGCCGAACTAATTGCGGTATTTGCACGAAATTGAGTTTTATGTTCTTATTGGTGTTGAGGCATTCATCAGTTTTTAGGCCGAATTTCTAACACAGTCACTTTCGCTCATTGGTCGTACACATTTTGATATTCAAGAATACGAGCCTCAAAAGTAATAAACAGAATAATTAAAAAAGGACGCATATTTGCACAAAAATACGGTATAGCCTATGCGTTTCGCTACCGTACGGTATTTTCTTTATGGGGGGGGGGGGGGGGGGTAGAAACTTGACGATTAGCCTCGAATTGATTAAGTAGGCCTACCGTAATTATTGACCGACAGCCGTTTGATAATTTGGGATTTCCAGAGGAATGATTTTTATTTTTTTTGGTATATAGGGTAGGCCTACTCATGCTGAGATTAGAATTGAAGAGTTTTTTTAATAACTTATCACTAACTTACAGTTATTGTTTTTCCAAAGTTGCATAACCGGAGTGCGATAAAACCCAGGGCCAAAATAAGGTTTAGCCACGCACAATGCCTCATGCAAGTCACAGAACACCGAATACGAGTTAAGGTTACGCCACTTTGTTTGCAGCGCTTGGCTTCACTCATACGAGCCCAGGGCATCTCCTCTTATTCTTTCCTCCATGTTTTAATCACGCCGTTGCCAATATAACTACATTAAATGACCCTTGAATACAAACAGTATTCCAGCATGTAGGCAGGCTTGAATAAGAAACATTGTGATCGCTGCGTTCATTGATTTATTTGAATGTTATACTGTTATGATAACCCATTATACCTTTAGTTTGTAAGAAGTGTACTATGGTTTTTTTAAATTGCTGGTTATCATATAGCTTTTGTTGTAAATGTTTGCTTATTACGGTAGTCATTCGCCGTAAATTCTTGTTGTAACGTTAGGACATAGCTAGATTCATTAATTAATTAAATGTAAATTTGGGAGTGGTACCACTATAAATTCTTTTGCTTGATTGTTGTTAACTTAACTTCTGATTTTCTATAGTAGCCCATTTCATCTGTGTAGGGTATACTTTTCGTGCCACTACCCTAGCTTTGCTATCGTTGTTTTCTTGTATAATAGATCTTTCGCGAGGGTTTTAAACTTCAATCAGTGTAGGATTCTTGACCCTTTATTTTGTTTTTTTTATTAGCTTGCGGGACTAGCCCAAAACAAACCCTCCGAACTAGGCTAGGTGTTTGTTATTTTTGTAATAAATTTTACCCGAGTTTACTCAAGTCTGGATGTTATTATTTTGTAGTTTAAGTGTTTCTGCGGTGTACTTTTTGGGTTATTCTTGACACATACCTTGTCTGGCCTGATCGCCCCGGGATCTAGCGTTTCGTGCGCACTGACCTATAAGAAGTATATCCAATCCTCTTCGGCATATGTGTTCGGACGATGAGTTGTCCGGGAAGTCATTTCGGTTAGTGGCAACCTTAACAGCTCGTTTGACGGGCTCAATAGTATATAGATATTTTTAACGGTTTGCCCAGCGTAAGCTTAAAAAGCGCACAGACACCAGTTTTTTTCGACCTTTTCAGCGAAATCGTTAGTGCTTGACTTCATTTGGTCATAAATAAATTATTTTCTATAGAAACCTTCCTCGAGATATCCTTTACAGAATGGTGAAAACCGGATCAAAATCCATTCAGTTGTTCTCGAGATTACTCGTGACTTCCAAGAATCGGGGACTTTGTTTTATACTAAGTAGAGATTATACGCCTATCAGTATAATTTAATCTATACTAATATAATAAAGCTGAAGAGTTTGTGTGTTTTTGTGTTTAAACGCGCTAATCTCTGGAACTACTAGTCGGATTCGATTTTTTTTAAAATATGATAGCCAGATTCAAGAGGAATAGTTTAGTCTGTGTTATATCTCGGACAGACCACTTCATTCCCTGCATTTAGGTCCTTTGGCACAAATCTACAGCGTTTCACCGATCAGAACCAATATTTGTATACATACCCTTTGGAACCCTGCGAGTAACACTGTCTGCATGGAATTTATGACAGATCCGTCAATTCCCTGCATTTAGGC
The DNA here is from genome assembly GCA_946902985.2 of Meconema thalassinum. Lineage (NCBI taxonomy): Eukaryota > Metazoa > Arthropoda > Insecta > Orthoptera > Tettigoniidae > Meconema > Meconema thalassinum. Next base: position 875,639,873 of record OX336389.2, on the reverse strand, counting down.
CCTTTGGCACAAATCTACACTGTTTCACCGATCTGAACCAAAATGTGTATACTTACCCTTTGGAACCCTGCGAGTAACACAGTCTACATGAAATTTCGGACAGACCACTCCTTTCCCTTTGGCACAAATCTACACCGTTTCAAGGATCTGAACCAAAATTTGTATACACACCCTTTGGAACACTGCGGGTAACACTGTCTACTTTAAATTTTGGACAGACCACTCAATTCCCTGGATTTAGGCCCTTTGACACAAATCTACACCGTTTCACCGATCTGGACCAAAATTTTTATACTTACCCTGGAACCCTGCGAGTATCACAGTCAGCATGAAATTTCGGACAGAGCACTCCATTCCCTGCATTTAGGCCCTTTGGTACAAATCTACACCGTTTCACCGATCTGAACCAAAATGTGTATACTTACCCTTGGGAACCCTGCGAGTAACACTGTTAACATGAAATTCCGGACAGACCAGTCCATTCCCTGCATTTAGGCCCGTTGGCACAAATCTACACTGTTTCACCGATCTGAACCAAAATGTGTATACTTACCCTTGGGAACCCTGCGAGTAACACTGTTTACATGAAATTCCGGACAGACCAGTCCATTCCCTGCATTTAGGCCCGTTGGCACAAATGTACATCGTTTCACCAATCTGAACCAAAATGTGTATACTTACCCTTTGGGACCCTAAGAGGAACACTGTCTGCATGAAATTTCGGACAGACCACTCCATTCCCTGCATTTAAGCCCTTTGGCACAAATCTACACCGTTTCACCGATCTGGACCAAAATTTTTATACTTACCCTGGAACCCTGCGAGTATCACAGTCAGCATGAAATTTCGGACAGAGCACTCCATTCCCTGCATTTAGGCCCTTTGGTACAAATCTACACCGTTTCACCGATCTGAACCAAATTTCATATACTTACTCTTTGGAACCCAACGAGTAACACTGTCTGCTTGAAATTTTGGACAGAGCACTCCATTCCCTGCATTTAGGTCCTTTGGCACAAATCTACACCGTTTTACCGATCTGAATCACATTTTTTACACTTACCCATTGGAACCCGCGTCCCACTTTAAATTTCGGACAGACCACTCCATTTCCTTTATCACAAATCTACACCGTTCCTCATAATTGCAGCAAACTATACATACACTTTGAAAACCTGCTGGTAACACTGTCCACTTGATATTTTGGACAACGCTCTCCATTCCCTACATTTAGAATAACAAACAAACTGAACTTGAAAACCATGTATTAAGGCCCTAGAATCATTCATGTCCGTAGTAGTGTAACTGTCACAGTATTTTAATAAGTCTACTGTTGACTGGCAATTCGGGCTGCATCACGTCGCCCCTACCAGTGTTCGGGTGCAGAATTGCGAAAATAGTTAAATCTTGTGCTGCTTATAAATTGCAGTCACGGGGAGTAATTAGTGCAAAATGATTTCTTTTGCCTATTAAAACAGTTATCATGAACATATTATGCATCTGTATAAGTGCAATGGTGTTGGTGCAATACATTGAGGTTATCAGCTGCAATAAGCGTTGGTGCTTTCAAATTTACCGTAATTTATTCCGACACTTATCGTTGAGCGCTATGTGGCCATAAATGATACTATTGCTACCTCAGGAGCTCCGGACAGCCGAAGTTTTCCAGAGTGTTCTGATTATTTTCGTACGGCGCTATGCGACAAAAGACGACACTATTGGTCTCTACATTTCTAACAGACAATGAGATATAGTCCCTAGGCAGTGTCTTTTATTTCACTTAACCCTCTTTCTAATCATTTTTAGAAATTTGTTTGTAAATTACATGTGTCAGTGTTGTAGTTAGTAAATAGCCGTTTCCCTATTCATTATTATTATTATTATCATTAGGGGAAAATGATCTAAATGTTACGTCCATTATACTGTACTGCTTATCACCCTCACTACAACCACCACCACCACCACCACCACCACCACCACCACCACCACCACCACCACAAAAAGTGATATTTAAGTATTTTTTCCGGTTAGTTTAAGTATCATGTGTCAGTTCTGTAGTAGTATTCATTATCATCCATAAAACAAATAAATCCACCGGGCGAAGCCGGGCACTACTGCTAGTATAATATAATCCCCCTTCCGTCCTATCTTAAATTGACTGTGAATTTTGCGGAACGAAAAGTTCACAGGCGAAATGAGAGTTGCACTTCCATGGAATGGCGAGGTGAATGAAACTCAAATCCCCCTTCCATCTAATCTTAACTTTCGCAGGCGAAATTAAGAAAACCCGAGTTGCACTTCTAGGGAAACTCCAAACACAACCACCCTTCTCAGAAGTCCTAACTCAATACGACAACTCAACGGTTTGCTGCTGGCTGTATCTGGGGCAATATGTTCGCCCGCTAGCTAGGCTGTAACAGGTATGATAGACTCGCAATTAGCTAGCTCGTAAACTGTCGCCTCAGTAGTCAAATGGACATGGTTGGAAGAAATTAAAATGTAACAACACTTATAGTGGGAGATGTAATGAAGATAGACATATGCTCTCGGGGACTTTTTTGTAGAACTTTTCATGCTGAATAATTCTTACACTCATAGTATTTAGATATTTTTAACGGTTTGCCAAGCGTACGCTTACAAAGTGCTCTGACACCAGGGTTTTTTTTCGATTTTTCCACTGAAATCGTTACTGCTCGGCTTCTTTTCATCATAAATAAATTATTTTCTACAGAAATCATCCTCGAGATATCCTTTACAGAATGGTGAAAGCCGCATCAAAATCCATCCAGTGGTTCTCGAGTTTACCCGTAACATCCAAGAATCGGGGACTTTGTTTTATACTAAGTAGAGATGTTCTATCCACGCGTTCAGCTACACCATTCTGCTGTGGAGAACAGCTAATTGTAGTTTGGAGCTGAAAGCCTTCTGATTTAAGTAGGCTCTCAAAAGCTTTGCCACAAAATTCACCACCGTTATTAGTGCATAGGACCTTAATAGATCTTTCACACTGATTCTCGACCTGTGCCTTGAAATCAATCCAAAACATCACTTTTCTTAGCAAGGAAATACACAAAAACCTTTCTAGAATGATCATCAATGAAGGTCAAGAAATAGCGAGCATTGCTCCAAGATGAAACTGGCATAGTCCCACATAAGTCTGAATGTATAAGTTCTAGCTTATTTTTACATACAATTTTACTCTTACTTGACTTAAATGGTTGTCTAGCTTGTTTACCTTCAGCACATGAAAATCAGTTTTTAAAACCATTATCTGAGAAATGAATTCCGTGAGTGAGACCATCTCTTAACAACTTCATTCTGTGATTGTTGTTGGGAACCCTGATTGAGATGTTTTGGTTTATTTCATGTTTTATGCAGCCCCCAGGATCTAGAGGGCATTGACTCAAGTAGTTAGGTAAAATGGCGTCCAGTGGAACGGACAGCATGTAATGCAAGATAAATAAAGTTCAGTTATTTTCATGTGTATTAAATCTATCCATTGGTGGAGGTCCGAACATTTGACAATTGTTAACATGGCCCAGTCGTTTATGCCATAAATATTCTGAGTCCTCTGTACAAATATTAGCTTGAGCACTCAGAGTATTTACTTGCTTAACACCCCCCCCCCCCCCATATTACTCGCAGTCAGTGTTACATTACCTCTAGCAACAAAGTTTTCACTATCGTATACTTCACAATTATTGTCGGTGAATACCACAACATAACCTTTTTGAGTAGCAGCAGACACAGATAAAAGATTAGCAGTGAGACCAGGAACATATTCTACATTGGACAAGGTTTTTGAAATACCATTTTCTAATTGAACAGTTACATTACCAGATCCTTGGCAATACAATTTTTGATTGTTTGCTGTACTGATCTCCAGATTAGAACCAGAAGTGAAGTTCACCATCGCACTCTCGCTTGAACTCATATGCTTAGTAGCACCAGAGTCAACGAACCAGGCCCCTGTAGAGGCCCTTGCACTTAATGCCCGTCCATCGGTCGCCAGCATCATCTTGTCTTTCTTCGACCTCTGTTGAGTTGAGCTCTGCATCTTCTCTTTCCTGCAATCCCGCTTCCAGTGTCCTGGCTTCTTGCATTTCCAGCAGAAGGGCTTCATCTTCGTCTTGTCTTCTCGTGAAAACAGAACAGAATCCTTGGATGGCTTGGAAGTACTTTTCCCACTCAAAAGTAGTATCTTATAGCAACTTGGTTCGGACTGTGTCTGCAGTAAGGTCTGTATCGGAGCTTTCCAGAGCCTTATTCATAGAGGCAAGTTGCTGAGCAAGTCCCATAACCTCACTAACATACTCTTCCATCGTCCTGTAGCCTTAAATTTAACTTTTCACAATGTCTTCAGGATGCCGATTCGCCGATACACTCCTTTATCTGAGTAGACCTTTTCAAGAGCTTTGCGGTCTTACAAGGCACGGCGATTGGGAAAATTGAATTATCCACCATGAAGTTAAGTCTGGCCCTAGCCCGACTTTCGTCTTTTACTTTCTTTGCAGATGTTGTAGTATCTCCATCCGGGTAGCCAACTAACAGCTCCACAGATCTTCGAGTCTTAGGACGTTTTCCATCTCGAATCGCCAATCCACATAATTTAGACTACCTCGCAGCTTATCTAGGCCTATAGCCGGTAATGAGGTGCTGGTTGCAGACATGTTGATTTCGATATGTAGCGAAATTCACAGTTCATATAACGAGCAGTCTATCTTACGCACTTTTTATTTGCATGGTGGATTCGTGGCTGGGCCCATAACCTGTAGGATTATGAGGCAAACAGTCAATTGAAATGGAACACATGTTTAATGTACTTGACATTTACTAGAACAGAACTGAAAGAACAAGGTGACACAACATTCTTTTATACACACCAAAACAAAAACAAAAGAGAAACATAAATCTATGGAGCAGGTTTATAAAGAACAGTGTGACCAACACAAACCATGATCACATATTTGAACAGTTTTGGTGTGAGCCCGTAATTAGGAAACATCACCATATAATACAGTTAGGTGATAAGTCAGGCTGTTCCAACCGAGCAGTGGATTACTCGCCGCCTTGTGTGAGTAAACCTGCAACATGGAATACAGCTCTGCTGTGGGGACTGCCGTCACTGCGCGGTGGATACATCAAGACTGGCAGTAAGCGCATGGACTTGTGTTATGACCTTCGCCCAGTGACGTATTAGCTATCACCTCCGGTCCCTCTCCAACCCTGCTCCGAGCATCACTGCTGAGTACTCGTGTGTACGCATACTCAAATTCGTGGATTTGGAACAGCCTGTGATAAGTGATTCAACGGTGTTGACTGAACTTGCATTTTTTTGGAGCTTGTGACAATCTTCTGATATTAAATGGTAGGGCTCGAGTAAGTTCTTGCCCCATCTTCTTTGAGCGATGACTTTAATTTAATTGATGCCGATGGACTATCAATTGACATCATTATAATGCTCGCATCGAACCTAACAAGATTTTATGGTTATAGGAATGTGAAATAAACAAGGTGATTATTTTAAAAACTCTGGTTATTTCATTTGGAGAGTTATTTCTATGGCTAGATGTTGCCCTAATTTATGTGTTTTTGATCTTTAGTTTGTGGAGACCCACCTAACTTAATCCTGTTAAATCCCCGAGATGGTTAGATGTCAACCTACCGTGCTGGTTGTTGTTTATTGTTCCAAACTGAATTTCAGTACATATTCCTTTCTTGATGGGTGGTATGATGCTTTTTGCCTTGTCATAGCATCTCATCCAAGGATGGGGTGCAGTAGGCCATAAACCAAAAGCCATTTAGTCCAACACATGGAAAATCTATTTATTTGAAGGGAGAGTTGTGAGATGCAAAGAACTACCACAGTAAGATATTTGAAAATAGGCTATATCGACTTGAAAGTCTGTTATTCTTTTTTTAAATCACTTTCTGCCCTTTGCAATTTTGGACTTATTTGTGTGTGGTTTCTGAGATATGAGGAATTTTCCTCAGGATTTTCTAATGCTGGCACAGAATGGCATGGTGGCCATCTTGGATAAATCTGTTAGTTAATTAAAAGGCACACGGATTGATACTTGAATACTAGATGTATTTTGGCACATTTCGACATGATTGAGTTGACCAAAGAATACATACAGGAAGTCACAGCCTTCTCATCATAAAGTCACTGTAAATAAAACATAGTGCAAAACAAGCATTACCAACATACTTATGAACTAAAATTATAAACTAAAATTGTACAGAACAATTGATTATCTTTATGATAATAAGACATTCTAACAAAATCTCCCCCTATCAGAAGCACATCGCCAAGCTAAAAATGATCCATGGGTGTCAGCAAAAATCCCCGTGAAAGAAATTGCTGTACACATCTCTGTGCAAGAGCCTCCTTCTATACAGCCTCTAGTCTAATATAAAAATAGAGATAATACTTCATCGTGTACAGTGAATGGAGAGCAGGCAATGCCTTGAATGCCCCCCCCCCCTACACCCGTCCTTCACTTACTCACCCATCAGTCATGTCACTTCCTTCTCAACATCACTCCAGTCCAGGTTAGGCAATAGGCACCCATATTCCATTTAAACTTGATTGTGATGGTAACAGTAACAAGTGAAGGAAGCAGGGCCATAGAGAGTGATCACGGGCCCTGGGACAAGGTCTTCTGGGCCCATTGATTTGTATTCAACCTGCGACAATTAAGGTATTAAAGTATTACGGTAAGCCACGATTTCCAGAACCGTACGAAGGTACAGGGAAACTGGAGGCAACATCGGAGTGAGATGACCGCTTCTTACAACTTCCAAGTTCTTCACGACCGTCACACCTCCGCAATTGAAGCACGAAATTGACTCCACCAAGTTCGAGGGGTCGATGCTAGTGAGAGAACCGTGCGAAGAAGATTGGAAGAAGCCAATCTTCAATCCAGAAGACCAGTTACAGGCCCAGAACCCACCAGAGAACATGGCACAGCTCGACCACGTTTCTCAAGGGAACATCATGGCTGGACAGTACAACAATGGGAACAAGCGTTGTTCACCGATGATTCGTGATTTGGCCTCCGATCACCTGACGCAAGAGAGAGGGTCTGGAGAAGGACAGGGGAAAGGTATTCCCCTTGCACATTCTTATCCAGGTTGCCTTTTCAGGGTGGTTCTTTGATGGTGTGGGCAGGAATCAGTATGGCTGCAAGGACGGAATTGGTCTTCGTGGAGAATGGGAGCCTTACCGCACATCGGTATGTGGAGGAAATCCTTCTGAAGCATGTTGTGCCTTTCGCTCCATTTATTGGTGATGATTTAACACTAATGCAAGACAATGCACGCCCACATGTTGTGCGAGTTCATGGATGAAGCAGGGATTCATGCTATGGCTTGGCCTGTTCGAAGCCCTGATTTGAATCCTATTGAGCACGTTTGGGACCGGCTGGGGAGAAGAGCCTGTCAGTGCTATCCAGAGACCCTACAGGGCCTACGAAATGCCCTCCTGGAAGAATAGGAGATGATTCCTCAACAGGACATTACAGCATCAATCAGGAGCATCCCTGAAAGGTTGAATGCCGTCATTGGTACAAGAGGTGGCAATACACGCTTTTGAAGATGCGAACAGAGGTCTCCATGGTTTGTGAAGTAAAGTGTGAAGTGTATAAAATCAAAACAGAAGGAGCTTACTCAAAATTACCCGCTCTTTCCTTGAAGTGTGCATCTCTGGCTTAATTTTAAAATTTGTTTATAATCATCTTTTTTCTATTCATTGTTAGACACCTACATGGGACCGTACTACAATATTTCATCATCATATAGTAGGTTAGTGTCATAAAAGTGTTATAAATTTAAAATAAATTTAAGTTTTTGTAAGAAATTGAAGTGTTGCGTTTTTCGTGCCGGTCAGTGTACATATACTGTACATAACTACACCTACTCTTGCATGCAAAATGCAGACTTGAGATGTAAAGTAAGTTGCTATGTTTCATAGGGTGCCTCTGCATTCTTCACTTTTAGTATGGCAGCAGTAGTAGCAGTAAAATAATAACAGCTAAGCACTGATTTTTAATACATTATATACTAGCAGATATACCCATTCTTCGAACGGTCTTTGGTCCTTTGGCCAAGAGCTATAACATAATATATGCAGATATTCATAATGTACTGTAGTTATGCTTATTCCTGTGTACGAGTGTACCAATTAAATGTACCGGTTTAACATAACTACGGTACCAAAATAAATGCTGTTAAGATACCTCAATAGTAGTGGCAATGAAGCAGAGGAAAGAGAACAGAGTTAGTCTTTGAACAACATTCATCTGCCCAAACGAAATAACAAAGAATTACATTACTTTAAATCAGACAGCAACATTTGCTTCAAATAACTCCTTAACAATGTTTTAAAAAGGGATGAAATACTGGTTAAATAAAGTATATTGAAATGACTCAACAACTATATATTTGAAATCAATTAGCGAAGTATAAGTGAGATGCTTAGCTCTTAAGACTGCCTTATAAACAACGCTGGCCATCCTCTTCTGGTGTTAACTTTGCCAAGTTACTTTGCCAACAACTGATCCTCGAGCATGTGACAGAAAAGTGTCCATGGTAAACACAGTTTATAGTTTATTCTATGCCATCAATCGTAAGAAACCACTCCTACAACATGTCGGTGGCCATCCCAAAGCTTTTCTTTGTTTTGTGTGAAGTGAAGCTGTTCAAATTGAGGTAAAGTCTGAAGAGGCTACTGAAACCGTTTCTATGATCTCTACATCCAGTAAAATCTATAGTGCACATCCTCAAAATTATGTAGCACAAAATAATATTTTGGACCCCCCGTAGAATTGGAATATTATTTTAGTTACTCAAGGAGACTCTGATGTTTATCTATATCAAATTATAGGCTTTTGGCTATTGAAAAGGGGGCAACTGGTAAATGTTCAATGCTTTCGCTCTCTTATTTCCGGATTCATAGAATACAGCTTCCCTGGTTCATACAGAAAAAGAAATTTAAACATTTTTCATATATGAAGACTGTCCGTAGCCCTAAAATGAAGCATCTCATATTAATGTAGCTTGAAAAATAAGACTTGTCCCCTCCAATGTTTTTGGATTCAATTTTTGCACATTTATCTTAGGCACACTTTGAAGTCCAATTACACCACATTTCAGCTTTCTGGTGACTGCAGAAGTAGGAAAATTGTTAATAGTCATCTTCCCAACTTATAACTTCATAACTTTTTAAAGTATCATCTATACTAATATAATAAAGCTGAAGAGTTTGTGTGTTTGTGTGTTTAAACGCGATAATCTCTGGAACTACCAGTCGGATTCGAAAAATTCTTTTCGAATATGATAGCCAGATTCAAGAGGAATAGTTTAGGCTATGTTAAATTTCGGACAGACCACTCCATTCCCTGCATTTAGGCCTTTTGGCACAAATCTACACCGTTTCACCAATCTGAACCAAATTTCACATACTTACCCTTTGGAACCCGACGAGTGACACTGTCTACTTGAAATTTCGGACAGACCACTCCATTCCCTGCATTTAGGTCCTTTGGCACAAATCTACACCGTTTCATCGATCTGAACCACATTTTGTATACTTACCCTTTGGTAACCTGCGTGTGGCACTGTCCACTTAAAATTTCGGACAGACCACTCCATTCCCTACATTTAGGCCCTTTATCATAAATCTACACCGTTCCTCCTACTTGCACCAAATTTTACTTACACTTGGAAACCCTGCTGGTAACACTGTCCACTTGATCTTTTGGACAACGCTCTCCATTCCCTACATTTAGAATAACAAGCAAACTGAACTTGAAAACCACGTATTAAGGCCCTAGAACCATTCAAGTCCATAGTAGTGTAACTGTAAGAGTATTTTAATAAGTCCATTGTTGACTGGCAATTCGGGCTGCATCACGTCGCCCCTACCAGTGTACGGGTGCAGAATTGCGAAAATAGTTAAATCTTGCGCTGCTTATAAATTGCAGTCACGGGGAGTAATTAGTGCAAAAAGAATTCTTAGGTCCCATAAAACAGTTATCATCATGAATATATTATGCCTCTGTATAAGTTCAATGGTGTTGGTGAAGTACATTGAGGGTATCAGCTGCAATAAGCGTGCTTTCAAATTTGCCTTCATTTATTCCGAACCTTATCGTTGAGCGCTATGTGGCGATAAATGATACTATTCTACCTCAGGAGCACGGGACAGCCGATGTTTTCCAAAGTGTTCTGATTATTTTCCTACAGCGCTATGCGACAAAAGACGACACTATTGGTATCTACATTTCTAACAGCCAATGAGATATAGGCGCTAGGCAGTGTCTTATTTCACTTACTCCTCTTTCTAAACATATTTTAAAATTTGTTTGTAAAATACATGTGTCAGTGCTGTAGTTAGTAAACAGCCGTTCGTTATTATCATAATGGGAAAATGACCTGAATGTTACGTCCATTATACTGTACTACTTATCACCCCCACTACAACCACCACCATCACCACCATCACAAAAAGTTATATTTTAAAAATATTTATTTTCTGTTAGTTTAAGTATCATGTGCCAGTTCTGTAGTAGTATTAATTATCATCCATAAAACAAATAAATCCACCGGGCGAAGCCGGACACCACTGCAAGTTCTTAGATAAGCAGATAAAATATGAAGTTCATAAAATTAAATTTCCAACGATTTTTGTCTTATGCAATTTCTTCGTAAAGTCATTTATTATGAAGATGAAGTAGAAAAACCAAAATGCATCTCACCTATATCCTTCTTCATCTTAGTAATACAAAAATGATCCTTAGCCGACATTGTTGCCTTAATAACCTTGGATGTAAATACTCAACTTCGTGAAATGATATGTAGCCATTTGCATGTGATGCACGTTCATTCATTCAGACATAAAGACAGAAATTGAACCAATGCCAACTTCTACATTCTTTTTGAATGAAACACATGGAAAGCGTAAAATGTATTGATTCTATACAATGTACAGAAAAAACTTTAATTTTATTAATATAGATAGCCTAACTAGAACCGACAGTGGTAGCTGTCCTCGCTAAGACACAACGCTAGGCCATGGGACCAAGCTATCTGCGGACTCTGTGGACGATAGGTTTCAAACCCAACCCTCGGCTGTCCTTGAAATGGTTTTCCATAGTTTTCCAGTTTTAACTCCAGGCAAATGTCGCTATGGTGCCCTATATTTTTATTTATTTATTTATTTATAGGGTACAGAAAGTCCCAGTGAGCTGATAGCTCAAGGGGGGACCGCCCTTTACAAATATGGCTTAGTAACTAACTTAATACTAGAATATACTAAGGTGGTAGCAGTGGCGGCTCGTCACTTTCTGGACTGGGGGTTCAATAGAAAAGTGCACTCACCTCAAATGGTGGACCCTTAATCGTCGACAAAAATAAACAGTATACATGTGGTACCTCAAGTTTCGTACAGATAGTTTTGAACATTACAATGAGCCATTTCAAACACCATGAGTTCAAATCATTCGCCTCAACCAGAACTTGAACCATGGATCAGCATAATTAGTGAAAATCAAAGTTTTCTCTCTCGATCTCTCTCTCAAACACACGCACAAACACGAACCTGTATGACAGGCTCCATCCGGTAATGAGCCTGATTAAGAACATGCAACACTTCAAATATTACAGCAATCTAAGGTGCAAGCACAGCATATAATGAGAGTATTAGAAATATTAATAGATTTACTCACCCTATGCAGACTGCTTGTATGTAAAATCCATTCTACGCTCCTCAATAGAGGCAAACTTGTCTATCACTGCTTCATTGAAATCCACAATGTCCCTGACAAACTCTCTTTCTATGGATAGCATAGCCAGTGCTGTTAGTCTGTTCTCAGCCATCGAACTGCGTAAGAAGGTCTTAATTCTCTTCAGAGTTGAGAAGCACCTTTCAGCTTCTGATGTTGTCATAGGAACGTTAACAATAATTTTCAAGAGTTTGACACATTCACTGAAGGTATTCGCTAACCTATTTTCTAGGAGAAACTGCAAGAGGTGAATAGCGCCTGAAACAGCCCGGAAATCTTCTCGCATATACAGAATCTCTAATTCGGTTCTAAGTTTTGCTTTGTTGAGGAATGGATATGATTCACAGGCTTTGTGAAGAATAGAATGTGGAAACTGCTTCTCATACGTGGCAAAACTCTCTGATGAGAAAAGATTTCCTACAAGAAGGTGATTAGTGAACTCGAACCGTTCTTTGGCGTGAAATATTACTGTGTCACAAATCTCTTTTGCACCAACACTTTTTGGGACTCGTGACTGTATTCTTTGTAACTTGGCCGGTGGAGGTAAGGCGTCATGTTCATCAGCAATTTCATCAATTTTACTGCCCCTAATCTTTTTAATATCAGTCTCAAAATTCGAAATTGCATTCCTGGTCTCGAGAGGGTCTGATGTTCTCTTTTGCAGCTGATTATACAATATGTCAACATGAGGCATGATTTGGTAAAATACAGCCAACCAGAATTGAAAAGTCAAGTGTTCTAATTTTAATCGCAATCCTCGTGCTTGCGTAATTGTAGATGGCTGTCGAGAAGTACTTTCGAGTTGTTCTAGACACTCAATAAGGGCGCTTCTATTCTCGTACACTACTTCAACGGTCCTAGATTTTAAATTCCACCTTGTACTGGAAGCATGAGGATCCCTCCTACCGACAACCTCATTCAGCACTACAAATCGTTGTGGGGAGTTATGAAAGAAGCTGGGTATTTCATTCAGATCTGCGAAGAATATGCGTACTTCGGTATTCTGACTCGTAGCTTGTGCCATAATCAAGTTCAACATATGAGCGTAGCAGTGAACGTAGTGTGCATACTTAAAATCTTTCCGAATCAGAGCTTGAACTCCTGAATGGCGTCCACTCATAACGTTTGCCCCGTCATAACTCTGTGAAATTAATTTATCCGGATTGTCTAGTACGTTGTTTAAAGTAGATTTCAAACATTCTGCTAATGTTTTAGCACTATGATCATCGGGTGAGAGAAAACTCCAGAATCGTTCAACTGGTTTGCCACTTGGAAGAACGTAACGCAACACGATGACCAACTGCGCAGCCGTTGACACATCGGTCGTCTCGTCTGCTATTATCGAGATAAAGTCCGCTGTGAATATTTATTTCTTTATTTTCTCATGACAGATTTCAAGCATACAAGAGAGTAATTCATTCTGAATTTCTTTCGAGGTGCCCTTAAAAACTGTTGCTTTAGACATGTGATCTCTAAGCGCAACATCTAGCTCTGAACTAAAATTGACGAGGCCCCTAAATATGCCAGGATTTGACGATTCATTTGTCTCATCATGCCCACGAAGTACTAATTCGAAGGCACCACAGAATTTTACACAGTCAATGATTTTTGATAGTATATAACGATTCTTCCGCACTTGATCATTATGTCTTTCCACAGATTGCCTGTAAGCACTGTCAAGCTGCTGTCGAATATCATGCTTACCCAGGAGATCGAATTCAAGCTGAGCAATCATGTGTGCTTTTGAACTTTCATGTTTCTTTATTTTCTGTGACAAATGGCCAAGGTCTGTGACACCTACTTTTGTCCAGTTTCCTTCTCCATCCCCATTTGAGAAACACAAACACGGGAAACAGAAAAATCTATTAACGATATTACACCCACAAATCCATTCTGCTCTCTTGTATATGTCCGGTTTAAATTTCCGAACAATCCTCTTATCTTTATTTTTAGTCTGGTTGGTTAAATCAAGATCCGGCATTGGCCGCCCTACTGCTTTTATCTCTATTTTTTGCTCTAACCAAAGAGAGGAAAAGTTAGTTTTCATAAGCCTTTGGACACTATTTAAAGCCATATTGTTTCTCCCTACCTGTTGGGCTGTCACACACGCACACGTAAAAATAATCGAATTACACAGTCACTAATTTCACGCAGTTAATAGCCACAAGGGAATACTGAAAGAAATTTACGTTCGCGCTCTTGACAGTGTAACTAACTTAAACCTGATAAAATATTGGAATTACAGTAGCGGTTTGGGTTGCTCCGGAGCGTAACAAGACACCTTTTTCTGCTATTTTATTGGTATTATTTCAATCTAACTGAATCGTTTATTTAATTAGCCTTCAAATACAACAAATAGGTAGGTAGTTTACTTTATATAGATAAATTCACGAATAAATTACGGGTGCATATAAACAGTCTAATTTGGCAGCCATGATGCACCGATTCAAAAGCGCCCCTAGAGGCGACTTTCACCGTATATTCACATTGACCGCATTATTTTACACACACGTCAAGAGATGGCAGAGTGTGTACCTTTCGCGCAACCTTGAAGAGTCTGTGCTGGGCTCATTGCCGGCAGTGGCTGGGCTATTGAAAGAATTCAGTACCAGTGCGCATGCGTGTAGGAGAGATACACGTTTCGCTTGTATCCACCGTTCTCTTTCCCTTCTACACCCCCCGCTGCATGTCCCATGCCCACAACCTACGTTACTCGCCTATTCCCTGCAGGAAAGATTGACCAAGACTGGGGGTTCAAACGAGATCTTGCGCCGGCTCGACATCCTTGCGCTCGTTACCTGCATTTGAACTCCGCGCTCTTTTCTTACAAATATTTCTATTACGTAGAGGGACAAAATGCGAAATATATTGTCAAATTTGGTGGGGGTTCATTGCGCTATAGCAAGAACCGCCACTGGGTGGTAGGAATATTTATTCAGTGCTTATGAGTTCATCTATATTCTTCAACATATTGTTTCAGGAAGTACCTGGGTGCTTCCTTTTTGAATTTGTTTAAGTTTACAATTTGTCTCAGTTTAGGAGGTAAGTTATTATAAGTTGTGCTGGCTGAATAGGAAATACTTTTAATACCGTATCTAGTTGTGTTTGTTGACTCCATGTATAACTGGTTTGCTGATGTTGTGTTAAGGGTATGAATGTCTTTCCTGCATTGAAGTTCAGTATTAAGACTAATAAGACCATGTTTATATCTGAACATAAATAAAGCTTCAGAGTAATTGAGCTGGCTTCGTAATGGCAATATGTTTGTCTCCTGAAATACTTGTACAGTCGGTTTCCTAAAATCGTAACCGACTGTACAAGTATTTCCTATAATAGGCCACAGCCGTTTCCTTCCTATGTTTTACACAGTGATATGAATTTAAACATATCTAATTGTTTCCTTATCTTCTTGTTCCAATGGAAATCTTGAAGTGATCTGAAATGAAAATACTCCTTGACAAAAAACTGTTGTGTCGTAATCGAAATTTTAATGAAGTGGGATTTCCTATATAACAAAGGAGAAACTGTTCCGCCTAGTCAATACATTTAATTACAACAAGTTATAAACTTGTTATTATATGGTACATGTTTCGGGGCCTCTAGTACTGGTCCATTTTTCAGCCATAAATTAAGATGCAAAATCCAGCATAATTAAATATATCATAAAAAAATACATAAAATGATGAGTGAATGGATGAAATGAGGTGAAAAAGAACATATTAACCATGAGAAGTAACATGAATGCGCATCAGTAAAAAGTAACACCATTGGTAGTGCTAGGTTCTTGTGAATACACTTATATAGCACTGTTCTAATGTTTGTGCAAGCGAAAATCACTTCACTTGGGATGCATGGCCTGTTGTTTACAATGCTGTTGACTGAAACCTGCTGTTCAAGCTGGGGCTTCTGAGCTTATAGTCTCTTATTAGAGGGAAAAACACTGATTGTCATGTAATGAAATACATCATCATGATGAGGAGACGTCCAAGCATGGAAAAAACATACTTTACTTAGACCAACTTGTTAATATTTGAAATAAAAATAGCACAGTAGCGCCAACTGGCGAAATAGACATGTACAATAAAGAAGAAAACAAAAGACGAGTCAGTGCAAAGTCTGTGCGTGTTCGCGTGACATGTGACAAGCGTCTCAAAAGATGATTTGTATTTTGTATTTTATTTCTCACTTGATAAATAAAGATTTACATTAAAACTAACAGGTTATGGACCCAGGCCACGTGTAAATGGTATTATCTCGTGAGTGGATCCGAAGCTGAGCGCCTGTGGAACACGTGCTGTATTTTTTTGTGAGTTAAGGATAACCTCAAAATGGCAACCGGCAGTGACTACAAAGTTCAAGTGGATAAACTTGAAGGACCTGAAGACTGGGCAAAGTGGAAATGGCATGTGTTGATGGTTTTGCGGTCGTATGAACTGGAAAATATTGTTGATGGTTCGAAAAAGTGTCCTGTGTTGCTGGCAGATGCAACTGTGCAACAAAAAGCGGCATATAAGCAGTGGTTGAAAGAAGATGCGAAAGCGGCCAGGTTGCTAGCAGGTGCGCTAGAAAAATCTGTTGCCGAGCTCGTGTTGACGTGTACCAATGCCAGTGAAATTTGGACAAAATTGAGCGCACGGTTCGAACGAAGCAGTACGCAGCGACTGAACATGCTGATCGAGTCATTCTTCCGAGTGACACATGACGACAAGGAGGACATCAGCACACAAGTTGCGAAGTTACAGAAGCTTTATCAGGATCTGAACGACGAACTCCAAAAGCACAACGAAAACACGTTATCTGAAAGGATTTTGAACGGTCGAATTTTATTCACGCTGGGAAAAGAATATGATAATTTCAAGGATGAGTGGGACACGATTCCGACGGAAAATCAAACTGTGAACTTGTTGATTGAAAAATTGTGCACGTTTGAACTGCGTGACCAAGGAAACCTGGAATCGACTGCGTTTGTGGTACGTAGTGCTCCCAAGAAGCATTCCCAGTATGGCAGTGGCAAAGGCAGCGCTGATGACAAGTCGAAGAAAAATGTTCAACGAGAAAAGCAGAAGTTTCCATGTTTCAAATGCAAGGAATTGGGCTATTGGGCAAGTGAATGTCCAGTGAAGAAGAAAGAGGGTGACACTAGAAACAAAAATAAGGAGAACAGTGCTTCGTTTCTGACACATGCTATGAGTGCGTTAGACGGCGACTTTGTTCAAGCCGACGAGTGGTACTGCGACAGTGGCGCCACAAATCACATCACCGCGAACAAACAGTATTTTACAACATACGTCAAGTTTGCTGCTCCAGAGAAGATTTTGCTAGGAAAACGAGGTGTGAGCATGCTAGCTCACGGCAAAGGAACTGTAGACATTCAAGTGCGGCTGAACAACGCTTGGTTGAGTGCTGAGATGACTGAAGTTTTGTATTTTCCCGATGCAATGGCTCATCTGTTTTCTGTGAAAGCTGCTGCAAGGAAAGGTTTCTGTGCAAGACTTGACAACCAAACTGTTAGAATTGAAGACAAGGTTACTGGAAAGGCGATGATGGCTGGACGTGTGAGTCATGGTCTGTATATACTTGACATGCGCGTCGTGAAACCGGTGCAACCCATTCAAGTGAATTTAGCTACATCGTCGGACAAACTGCAGATCTACCATGAACGATTTGGTCATCAAAACAAAGCGCACGTCAAGAATGTATTGAAGCAGATGAACATCAATGTAGACATGTGTAAAGAGGATTTCAACGATGGATGTGCACTGGAAAAATGCATCGACTGTCATTCAAGACACGAATGAATCGACCAACAGCCACCGGTGAACAAATCCACGCCGGTGTGAATGGACCAATGTCTACTGAATCTCTTGGAAAGGCACGCTACTACCTATGTTTCAAGGATGATTTCAGCAAGTTTCGACAAATTTTCTTTTTAAAGCACAAAAGTGAAGTGAACACCGTTCTGGAACTGTTCCTGAATGAAACCAAAGCAAATGGACACGTCGTGAAGCTCTTCAGGTGTGATGGAGGAAAAGAATTTGATAACAAGAAGGTTTCTGAACTACTCGCAAGCAGAGGCATAGAATACAGCATTACTACGCCGTACACACCACAACAAAACGGAGTTGCGGAACGTGAAAATCGGACGATTGTGGAGTGCGCAAAATCTATGCTGAATCCCAGCAAGTTAACGAAACAACTTTGGGCTGAAGCCTGCAACACTGCGGTGTACCTCCTGAATCGCACTGGGAAGTCATCCATTGAAAACAAATCTCCCTATGAATTGTGGTATGGACGACCAGTGGGAAGTCTCAGTCATCTGAAGATCTTCGGAATAGAATGCTACGTGCACATCGACAAGATTTTTCGCTCGAAGTTCGACGACAAAGCTGTTTTTGGACATCTGGTTGGGTACGTGAACGACAGGGATGGATTTAGAGTCTGGATTCCAACCCAGGGAAAGGTTGTTCTAAGCCATGATGTGAAATTCAAACCTGAAGTTGTCTGCAGTCTGCACGCCAACGCCGGAAAGGTCGAAGTCACGCTTGAAGAACGTGTGGAGAGGAATCAGTCTAATTCATCGTCTGATGTAGGCCTACAGAGGAGGTCAGAGCCAGATGAGAACTTAAGCGAAATTGAAGTAGAAGAGGAAGAAGGAGAGACTGAAGAAAGAAGGAAAAGCAAACGTGAAAGTAAGAAGCCATCGTGGATGATCAGTGGAAAATACATGTACATGGCTGGACCATCTATCGTTGAAAAGAATCCTGACTCATACTCGGAAGCGCTGTAGTCTAGTGATAAAAATCAGTGGCTGAAAGCAATTAATGAAGAATCGGAGTCTTTAAAGGAAAATGATACATGGAAATTGGTTGAGCGTCCAAATGGTGCACGGGTCCTGAAAAATCGGTGGGTTCTACGACAAACGACAACGGACAGTGGAGAATTTCGCTTCAAGGCACGATTGATAGCCAAAGGCTATGTGCAACAGCAAGGAATCGATTATGAAGAAACATTCAGCCCTATTGCACGGTATGATACCATTCGAGCTCTGTTGGCAGTGGCTGTTGAAAAGGAGATGAAACTTGGTCAATTTGATGTCAAGACGGCCTTCTTGAACGGCGAGCTTGAAGAAGATGTGTTCATGGAACAGCCAGAAGGTCATCAGGATGGTACTGGCCTAGTGTGTCATCTAAAAAGAAGCTTATATGGTTTCAAACAGGCTCCACGCGGCTGGAACAAGCGTTTCAAGAAATTCATGGAGAAAGCTGGATTCAAAAACAGCAAAGCTGATCCTTGTCTCTTTTACAGCAACAAAAATGGAAAGTGGTGGGCTGTTGTAATCTTTGTGGATGATGGTCTGGTAATTGGCAACGAAGAAGACATCGAGCAGTTCATGGAAAAACTTCAGCAGGAATTTCACACGACCAGAGGATCTCTCAACAATTTCCTGGGCATGAAGATACAAAAAAAACCATGATGGATCAATTGCAATCAGTCAATCCTAGAAAAATTTGGGATGGCCGAGTCAAATGGAGTGTCTACCCCAGTTGGACGTGAAGAAAGTGAAGACGGAGAAAATGTTTCGGCCAGGGTTCCTTATCGTGAGGCGGTGGGATCCTTGATGTACCTGACTACAGCTACACGTCCAGATATCGCCTTCGCGGTCAACAAAGCTGCTCGAGCCATGGAGAATCCTACAGTTCAAGACTGGAGTCAAGTGAAACGGATATTTAGATATTTAAAGAGCACAGTGAACCATGGAATCGTCTACAGGAAAGAGGACGTTTTGAAGGTCTACAGTGATGCTGACTACGCCGGTGGCAAGAGGACGAGACGTTCAACGACGGGTGTCATTTCGACCTACAATCATGGAGCTGTATCGTGGAGAAGTCAGTTACAGAAGTCTGTGTCAACATCGACAATTTAAGCTGAAATTGTGTCTGCAAGTGAAGGAGCAAAGGAGTTGATTTGGCTGAAGAGACTGTTTTCTGAATTACTGGGAACTGCTGACAAACCTCCTACGCTTTACATCGACAATGCTGGTGCAGTTAAATTGGCTAAAAATCCGGAGTACCATCGAAAATCCAACCATATTGAGGTACGTCCTTTCTATGTGAGGGAAAGATTTTTGGACGGAGACCTTGAGCTGGAGCACATCGACGGGACCAATCAATTAGCTGATCTTCTAACTAAACCTCTGGAGAGGGTCAGATTCGAGATGTTGCGTGAGAGGATTGGCGTGCAGAAGATGACATCTTAGAGGCTGAAAAGTGTTCAATAGTTCATCTTGTTTATTTTTTTCATTTGTATTTGATTTTTCTTTGGAGGAAGTGATAATATTTGAAAGAAAAATAGCACAGAAGCGCCACCTGGCGAAGTAGACATGTACAATAAAGAAGAAAACAAAAGACGAGTCAGTGCAAAGTCTGTGCGTGTTCGCGTGACATGTGACAAGCGTCTCAAAAGATGATTTGTAATTTGTATTTTATTTCTCACTTGATAAATAAAGATTTACATTAGAACTAACACAACTAAAACAATTTTCTTTGTTGATCTAATTCACAGAATCTCAAATTACTTCATGGCCCCATTATTTCTTCATCCAGTTGCTTAGATACCTTGGATCTAAGGCTTCTAGATTATATGCATAGCCTAGGTCATGAAGTATCTAAATTTGTAACCATTGCACTCTCATTATTAATATATTATTAAATTTAAAAAATAATGACAATAAAAAAATACTCATAAAATACAATATGAGATTTAAAATAAAATAAGGGGAGGTAATATAATTTTATATCTTTGTGACCTGGAATTGTTATAAATGGAACATAGAAAGGTAGATGGGGTTATAAGGGTGAGAGGATATGGAAGGGGGGGGGGGATAATGGGGGAGTTTATGTTAGGGAATTCACGGTGGTTTGTTGTTGTCATAAATACGCATTCTAACCTACGCTCCATTCCACAAAGATCCTTTATTCACGTAGAAAACACACTTCACAGCCTGTTTACCATCTCAAGATAGTATTGCATATGGACATAAAAATACAATTTTTGACATGATGAATTCCAAAGTATTTTTGAAGACATATTTATACTAATTTATAGGAATATACAATACCAACAATTTAAATTCGGTACTGTATGTAATTTTTGCAAAATTATTTTTATTAACATCAATTTAAAGCCCACATTTGTTATTGATCTGTTTTTAACTATTTTTAGGGGACTTTTCATAGAAAACTCAAGCAAAATATTAATAACAAAGCTTTGTTCGTAAATACATTAGTTTCTTTATAACAACACCGCATTTTACTAAATAATTTAAATTCTTGACTAAGGTGTAATCCATTTATTAAATACCGTACCCAATTGGTTTCATTTAGATTCCTATATCTTGTCCAGTTTCATTCATTATTCATTTCATCTCACAGAGGTTTGCATCAGGATGGGCATCTGGCCTTAAAATCACATACCACATTGAAATTCATCGCATCCCTGACCCCATTGAAATGGAAATAATGAGGGGTAGACAAACAATTACCTTTACTTGCATGCAGATGCGGAATACAGTCTTAAGATGTAAATTAAGTTGTAATGATTCATTAGGTGCCTCTGGCTTCACTTTATTTCGCATATATGTTAATAGAGAATTTCAAATTTCTATACTTAACTTTATTTAAAATTTACAATTTATTAGGAGAAATGAGAATGTTTCTTTTCTTTGGAACTTACTATAGGCCTACTATCCAACAGTCTTATCACAGCATACAGTACCGGTAACACACCTTAACTGAGTTGGACTCAAATACTCGCTAACACAGAATATATTCACTGAATAGTCAACGATTGAAAACGATTAGTTTTTCATTCAACACGTATTTGTCCCTAATTTGATTAGGTGGGAAACATAAAAGTTTGCCTGAATAAATAATACATGTAATGAATTAATTGGTTACACTGATTACACTGTGGGGGTTTACTGGGATACACTGGTTTTTAATATGCAACACTATAAAAAACTGGCTTCAAAGCATTGTAAATTTCACTTGGTCTCTTCTTCCACTCTTCAAGGTCAGACGACTATTTGGGAGCTAATTAGTGAAGGGGTGTTACAGCTATAAATAGACACAGAGAAAAATGAAAATCCACAGCCTGCTTCCAGTCTCCGACCGGGTCAGGAATGGAATGAATGAAGCCCCCATCTAGCGGCGAGGATATGGACTGTGACGGCTGCCGAGGCCTGACGCACTCCTCTGGGGCAATTATTAAATGAATGACAGATGAAATGAAATTATAGTGGAGAGTGCTGCTGGAATGAAATTTTGACAGGGAAAACCGGAGTACCCGGAGAAAAACCTGTCAGTCTCCGTTTTGTCCAGCACAGATCTCACATGGAGTGACCGGGATTTGAACCACGGACCCAGCGATGAGAGGCCGGCGTGCTGCCGCCTAAGCCACGGAGGCTTGTCTATAAGGAGACACAGAGAATGAAGCTAATTCGTCACCGTTTATGCAGAAACTAATTGAAAAAGTCTCCAATACTTAATCCTGTTGCATCACTACACTCTGCTATTGATGTTTATCCAGACAGTGGATAATTTAACTAGGATTTCTTCCTGTGGGGTTGGGCCATAGATAACATTTACAAGACTTCCACAAAGGCCCTTGATACTCTTGAGGATAGATAAACGCTGTGTTACATGATTTCTTAAGAAATGCTGGAAGTGCTGTTCCGAAGTAATTATAGGCAATGCTGATGCTTATATTGAGTCCTAACAAAATGGTAATAAATCTTCATAAACAAATAAATAAACTTACATGGTTACGGTAATTTACCATATGTCTTTGAAAAGAGAGCAGTTGCCTAGTATGTACCCTAGTATCTTGATGTAGGCCTACTGTATTTCTTTTAACTAAAATACCGCTCTGACAGATCTGCTGAATTGGAGGAGTCTCTTTATCAGAGGATTTTTATCATAAGCAAATGTCTTCTCATTTCTTGGTGTATAACATATTATCTCACTTATTTAACAAAATGGTCGCCTCCGTAGCGTAGCGGTCAGCATGGTTAGCTGCCGCCCTGGAGGTCCTGGGTTCGATTCCCGGCTCTGCCACGAAATTTGAAAAGTGGTACGAGGACTGGAACGGGGTCTACTCAGCCTCGGGTGGCCCAGATGAGTAGAGGGGGTTCGATTCCCCCTCAGCCACCCTCGAAGAGGTTTTCCGTGGTTTCCCACTTCGTCTTCGGGCAAATTCCGGGAAGGTACCTTCTTCAAGGCCACGACCGCCTCCTTCCCTCTCCCTTGCCTATCCATCCTCACCATCCCTTACCTTCCCTCATGAGGCCCCTGTTCGCTTTGCAGGTGAGGCCACCTGGGCGAGGTGCCAATCCCACCTCACCAGTTGTTTCCCTTCCGATTCGATGTTCCCAGCTCTAGGACACTGCCCGTAGAGGCGGTAGTGGTGAGTTCCCTCGCTGAGTCCGTGGGTTCCACCAACCTGGAGGGTAAACGATTTAAAAATAAAAATAAAAAAATAACAAAATAATTTTTGTCAATCAATTGTGCCACCAAGAGAAATTATATTTTCTCTAGTTTGAAAGATTTATGAACTTTCCAGATACATTATTAACATACTCTCAAATTTGATCAGTTGCAGCTCAAATCCTTGAAGTTTAAAAGTTTCTCAAAATATTTATATATAAATATCTTAAATGATGGAAATAAGAATATTTATAAATTAATTAAATATCAAAATATTATTCTGCCCAACGCCAATAATACCAAATAGCATAGACGAAATGCCTAACAAGGGAATGATCATGTACAAAATTATGGACACCTGCCCTGATATTTTTCTCTTTGCAAGAATAAACGAAAATGTACTGTCCAAATTCTAGCTGTAAAAACTTGTTGGAAGATTTTTTTAAAAAATTGGTTAGCTTTATTATTTTTCAGTTCCGTTTTTCCTTACTTGGAACTGCTTGCGTCTGAGGTTTATACATCCCATAATGCTCAGTTATCATCACTTGGGGAGCATATTTTGAAAACTTCACTGATTTCAATCCTGTGCCAACTTGCCAGTATCGAGAGAGCTCAGTGGACGGTTGATAAAACTGCATGCACAATCAATACACATTGGTGGGCTGAATTGTGGAAAGGTCTTTGTTCAAAGTAGGGGATTTACATGAATAAAAGTACATTTTGCAAATGAATCCGAACAAAAAAAGGGGTGAAATAAAATTGCTGGTGTATTTCATTCTCTTGAGTGGGGGCCATTATTAAATATTTTCTAATATGGGTTTTATTTTCAAGAAGGCAGAGTTTTTTAAAATAATATATTATCTATAGCAAATGACTTATTTTAAGTGCCTGATATCTCTTTTTATTCTTTTAGCTATTAAACTAAACTGCATGTGATGACAGCATAACATTTACTATATGTATCTACAATGAAGATAGATTTACATTTTTTACTACCAGCATTAACTCTCCTGTTGAAACCATCAGCAGTCTTTAATTTGACAAGATGACACACAGAAGTGAAAGAAACCTGACATGACCATAAAAATGCTGATGGTTAAAATGAATAGACATTTGTTTAAAAAATCATTATGCCGAAATAAGGAATGCGTTATAACTTATTTAGCACCAAGTTTTCTCCTTTCTTCCCAATGTCTCTTCATCCATTCACTGTGCTCTCTTTTGCGGTATTCTGTCTATCCTGTATTCTTCCGTGTGTGGTTCTCAGCAAATTTGTGGCTGCTTATTAGGGTTCTAAATTTTGTTCCATTGTGAATATTTTTTTTATTAATACCAATTTATTGTTGGTCTTCTGTTATTTCTACTAGCCAATTGTTGTTTTCCAGAGGTAGTGTTCGGTTTAAAATTTTCTTTGTTAGCCTATTGACATCTATTCTGTATATGTGAGCATAAAATTTCAGTCTCTTTTTTCTGGTGGAATCTGTAATTTTTTAAATACCAGTAATTTGATAGATTTTATGTGGCATCTTTTTCATCCAAACCCCATAATATTATTATTATCATTATCTTCAGGGTGTTGTTTTCATTGAACTGGTGATATATGGCAAGTAGTAAACTACTCCTATTCTTAATGGTTTCAAAGAAAAAAAATCAATTAACTAATGGATGTTAGTAGCAGCTCCCCAGACAAGGGAAAAGTAAAAAGCCAGTGTGTGGGTGAAGCACAGCTATTTCCTTGCCATACTTGTAAACATTTAGGCACTTCATAACTACAGAAGCCAACATAATTTATGTCATCCTACTTCAGATCTAAAAACATTGCAGGTGTTACTAGCATCACAACTGAGGAGGTTGTTCCCTAACATCTGTTCTAAAGAAGTGTATAGTGCAGTGCTCAACATCTTTTGATAATGCACAAACTTTCCCAATTTTTTAACCTATTGATAGCACTGATTGCTTAAAAATTTTATTAAAAATCCATTGAACCTCAGAAATGTTGGGTTAAAAACTGACATGTGGGCAATCAACATTAAAAGTTGAATGACTGTACAAAAAAAAACGGACGGTTGGCAACCCTGTATTATGTAGGCCTAAAATTAATGGGTAAAGGATTTCCGCCCAATCAATACCTTTTAAACTTGAAGTTTAATATTGCTTATTCACATTAGGGACATGTTTCGAGTATCTAAGTACTCCTCTTCAGCCTAATACAATAAATCAACTATATACCTATCTAAGACTGAGTGAGCAGCTCAGCAAACACAACACTACTTCGCAGCTCTAGAACGGGTAAGCCAAACACTTGGTTTCCACCCGGTACTTGATCCAATTTTTATATATACACACTGATGTTAGTTTTTTTTTTTTTACAAATTGCAGCAACCAGGCAGGAGAGATTCCCCCATATACCTTTGAAAGGCCAAATTCAACGTCGTCACTTAGTAAGTTCCCCTTTAGTCATTTTACTCAATCTAACCTTCTTCTCAAACGCATAATACCGTTTTTTTTCAAATAATTTTTATATATTTTACAGTTAACACCATAAATACGCAATCTATGGCAGGATCGCCTTACCACGTCTAAGAATCAAGCATTCCATATGACGCAAGAAATTATTTTACGCAACAAAGGTCCATTCAAATTCTACAACATCACCTAGCATGTAAAAGTTAGGAACGGGGATGAACCCAGAACCCTTCACTGCTCTACTGCTTATTATCATCAGAATAAGCCATTAAAGCATGGCCATACAGACCTGAGTCACAGTACAAAATGGGAACAAAGTTCCATTAAAATGTTTTATTGTTTTAATCTAAGTTTTTAATTTACAATTAAAATTATGGTGTTTGCAAAGAATAAGATCATTATGCATGTACGTTTTACTTGTCTTAGATAGGTATATAGTTGATTTATTGTATTAGGCTGAAGAGGAGTACATAGATACTTGAAACATGTCCCTAATGCGAATAAGCAATATTAAACTTCAAATTCTTGCCCATTAACTTTACATTGTAAGCGTCAATACGGACCTTAAAAATGAAAAACACTCCAAATAATCTTAACCCTGTACTAGTATACATAAAGATTTTCTGACAATCAGTGGATGTAATACGGTACTGCATTTGTTGCAGTTTACTCTTCTTAGAAAGTAGTATTGTCTGAATGCGGCGAGGATTTCTTAATACAATGCAATGAATGTGCATAGTCAAACAGGAAGACATAGACACAAAATTAGTATCGTTAATATATTTTAGTTATATTTATATCATCATCATCTTTATTTCCCCTTTTCCAGCTGACACTGGGTGGGGGCAAATATGGTTCCTCTCCACTTTGTTCTGTCGTTCCACCATTCCTCTTCCGACACGGTGTTCCAAACCAGGTTCCGTTTACTAATGCTATTCTTCACCGAGTCCATCCAACGCATTCTTGGTCTTCCTCGTCCTCTCTTCCCTGTCATCCGTCGTTCCAGTGCTCGGCTTGGTAGCCTTACTTCATTCATCCGTTTGACATGTCCAAAACATCTCAATCTGTTTTGCTCCAGTTTGTCATTTAGTTCCTGTACTCCCAGTTCTTTCCGTATATCTTCATTTCGCACTCTGTCTCTCCTCGTTTTCTGGACCATACTTCTCAGGAATCTCATCTCAGCTGCCTGTACCCTGCTCTCATCCCTCTTAGTCATTGTCCAAGTTTCTGCTGCATATGTCATTATAGGAACATAATATGCTTTGTACATAACTTCTTTAGCTTTAATAGGTATATCCTTGTTCCATACTAGTCCCCGTACCTGTTGGTAGAAAGCACTCCCGAGTTGTATTCTTCTGCTAATTTCCAAATCTAGTCTTCCATCTTCAGTCAGTTCACTTCCCAAGTATTTGAAGTGTTTCACCACTTCCAATTCCTTATCTCCTACTTTGATTACTCGTTTTCCTTCTTTCTTACCTCTACTCACCACCACTGTTTTACTCTTCTCCGCATTTATCTTCAATCCTCATTGCTCAATCTTTTCATTTATTATGTCTAACTGTTCTTGTACCTCCATCTCATCCTCGCCCCAGATCACAACATCGTCTGCAAACAACATTACCTTCATCTTTGTCCTACTATAGTCTTTCATTGCTGCCTTCATGATGTCATCCATCACCATTAAGAACAATAATGGTGACAACACACTTCCTTGCTTTAGTCCAGTGACAAAAAACTTAAACCATTCCTATGTCCCGACTTTAGTCTTCACACTACTGTAGCAATCCATGCACATTCCTTTTATCATATCTCTCAGTTCCTTGCCTATCCTCCTATTTGTTAAGCTTTCCCAAACTTTTGTTCTCGGGATGCTATCATAGGCCTTTTCTAGATCAATAAAAGTCATTACCATATCCTTCCCATATTCCCAACTCTTTTCAATGTTCTGTCTCAGAATGAAAATGGGTTTCACTGTTGACCTTCCCCCTCTAAATCCAAACTGCTCCTCCTCTATTTGGTTTTCTACCTTTACTCTAATTCTTTTTTCTAGGATTCTTTCCATTACTTTGGCAACATGCGAGATGATGGTGATTCCTCGGTAGTTACCACACACCTTCCTGTCTCCTTTCTTGAATATTGGCAATATTATTCCCTTTCTCCAGTCTTCAGGAACTTTCTTCTCTCTCCATACACTCCTGAGAAGTCTGTATGTCCACTGCAGTCCCACTGGTCCTGCCGCCTTGATCATATCTATTGCCACTTCGTCGATTCCTACAGTTAGTTATTGTTGTTCAAAGGGGTGGAACTACTGCCCCTTAATATATTTTAATCCTTTTATATTTATTTATTACATGATTAATAAGAACTTTTCGTGTGTGAAAAACTATTTGATATCAAATAAGAAGACTTCTATGCTTTTTTTATGTTTGCATCTTGGAAATATAATAATATATGCACAAAAGAAAATCGAGTTAACTGTTTTCATTGATATAGAGAATTTGTTGATAGTGCTATGAATGAACTCCACGAATAACATCCTCAGAATTTAGAAACCATTAAAAATGAAGTCTTATTATAAGTGGTTGATGATAATCATATGACCTCCTCTACGTGGTATAGATCTTTGGAACTGATGGTTTTTAGGTGTTGTATGTGTCAATTACAAAGGAACATTTTCACTTCTATCCAGCACAGAAAATGAAGCTCTGACCTGTCACTGAGGTTTCATTTATCCCTAAAGTCACCAAATATGCCGCAAGAAGTCTGAAGCATGTTGAAATGTTTGACGCAGTATACACTGTAATTTTTTCTCCTTTAAAGAAAATCCGACTTCCTTAGCCAAAATTGAACCCATGATATTGAGATGATGAATCAGCTATTGTACCTTTGAACCACCAATGCAGCAGAAGTTTTTAGTGAGGAACTAACCATGGAATAATAGTTCCAGTGTTAAATGAACATTAATGCACACTTTGCTCTTCCCACAAGGTCTGTATCAATCACCTATTTCTGGTTAATAAATTATCTCAGCAATGTGCTTGGAACTGATGCATGATATCCTGTCTCATTTCGTGCTGTCAGTACTCACTAAGCGCAGACTGATCAGAAAAGAAAGAGAGCATATAAGCAGACTGATGGAGGCAAAGGCTTGGCATCGGTGATGATTTCTAAATACGTGCTTGGGAAGGGAACTGTTCTGCAATAGTGTGACTTTGGCCTTGAGTCAGAGGAGAATTTGAAGTTCTACCACTCTATTTGAGAATTTAATCTGTTACAGTAAACATAATAAATACACGTACAGGTTTCGTCGAAACGGTTAAGTAGATTCAAGAAATCATACAGAATTGGAAGTCGGAAGATTACCAAATTTATTACCAGGAACTGTGTAGAGGAAACCACATCAATCTCTAATTCTACAGAGAAATTCATAGCTGATGTGAAGATAGAACTTGCTGTTATTTGCTACAACAGCTCTGTAGAATGCTGGTCAGACAGGTGTCGAAATGGAAATGTGTATCAAACGCATGTCACCATTTTGCAGAGAAAAACAGATGGAGTTTGTGGTGCATTTAATGAATGCCATGGCCCAATCCTATACAATAATGCCAGTGATAAGTATCAGTGGATCACTCTTTCATCATTGTTATACAGTACATGTCTGCAAGAATCTCAGTGAAAATTGGGACCACAAGTTAACAAGGGGCTATTTGATGTATCAGAACTTATAAAATGGGAAAGAGTCATTTCCAATACTTTGTACGAAATGGATTTTTACCATTCTTAGAAAACTGCACCAAGGTCTGCGATTATAATATAATACAGTGCGAATTTCGCGAATTTTTAAATGAAGTAATACACAGGTGGTAATGTGTTTTAATAACCCTAAAAGTGGCAAAAATAATGGTTTTGAACTCGCGAAATTTTGCGAATTTCGCATGAATACACGAATTTCGCATGAAAACGCGAATTACGCATGGAAACGCGAATTTCACCTTTTTTTCTTTACAGTGCACTTCCGATAATTCACGGCAATTAATGCACGAAATTCCGCGAATTATTGAAAACCACGAATTATCCGCAGTAATGTTTTGAAGCCTAGCTAAAAGAAAACTATTTGTTAAAATATTGAAATGTATTTTATGAACACGCAAAAAAAAACTTTCCTTATAACGTAGTATTCTAAGACACACTATGTGGATTATACCAATATTAAAAATTAAGAGATATGACTCATCACTTTTTGTTTCTTAGATGGTTTATTTTCTCTAATTTTACATTGTACAATTCTGAGGGAAACAATATATGAGAACGAAAATTCAACTCGAGATAAGTGTGACTATAGACACACTAGTTTAACTGTGGGAACTTTCGGGATTTCCGTTGCATCACTCCTCCACTCAACATGTACTGTATCTCAGTTTACCTCACCGACATTCAAACTCCGCACAATATCCTCATTGCTTTCATGTCTGAAACCATGATCGTCTTTATCGAAGTCTAACTACTGAATGTCCTAATGTCATCGTAGTGAGAAAATCTGGGCGGTCATCCTGGTAAGTTAATTAGTTATTGAGGTTTTAAGGGCCAGAACAGCGAGGTCATCTGCCCCTTCATCCTAGTAACAACTTGACGCGTGGCGTCATATATTGCGCCTTTCAGACATGAATATCTAGATGGCAAGTATCCATATCAAAATGTGCTCTTCTTGGTTTCATTTTGTAGTGTACCTGTCAGAGTACTTGAAAGATATTGTGCAATTTATGAATGAAGTAGTAAGGACTGATAACTCTGGTGTTGATTTTCTGAACAATATTTCACATGACGAAATACTTGAGATTCAAAGAATTTGGCACAGACATCACCAAACTCATCCCTTTATTAGAAGGCCAGTCTTACCCAACTGTTCACCTTCTAGATGGACATCTAAGGAGAATTCAGCAAGCCCTTAAACTTGCTGTTTTTGGAAATAACGGCACCAACATTAAGAGCTGTTGGAGGGTTGTGGAAATGGGTTAAAAGAGGGAAAATACATTCAGTTTTAGTAAACGCTGGGTCCCATGCTCTTAGAAAATTAATCAGCTTGAGATCCGTTGACCCTGGGAACAAGATTTACAAATGTGTGCGTTTGATCCAGCAGAAATAGTGCTAATGAACATCATTGAGGACCTTGCAAAGAAAATTAAGAAGTTGCCATTCTGTGGAACACTAGTGATAAGAGGATACAACAAACTGCAAACTTTAATCAAGAAGCAGATGCATGACAGGACCAAGACAGACATTGTTCGAGTTTTGTAAGGAATGACATTTGTATTTCCAAAGTTCTCAGAATCTGTGTTGAAAACCATTTGGATACCCTGTTCAAACGCTAACTGTGAACTATTGTTTTACAGCTTACACTAGCACGTTAAGTGATATGAGTCACCGTTTGTCACAAGAGAATTTGGATCTCTTCGCTGAAGTACACTTTGAAGAATGACTGAAATGTGTTATGTTATGCATGTTATCCATGATATTAAAAAAATCCCGCCTAAAAATTATTATTTTGAAAGTACCGAAAAGTGCACATGAAACCACTGAATTTACCACTTTATAATGCCGCTTTTTTCACTCTGATATCACCGAAAAATTCCAATCCCTACCGTACTCATCAGTTCATAGGATTGTTAGGCCACTATTGAACAATTCCCAAATGTAAACAATTTAAGTGAACAATGAGACTATGATGGGTTTGTATAGTGTTAACTGTGTACTGACATTCCGAAAGCCAAGGTCTTGAGTGCAGTCTTGTGTTATCTGCTCTGCTAAGGGTGGGCATATCTCCAATGGTCTGGCAGCTCAGGATGTTGGCCATCTTCACTAATTGTTTAAAAATACTTCCAGTACATTTTAGCAGCTAAACTTTTGGCAGTGCATTTCATTCAACATTGAGTTGAATTTAACCATGTGGATCTGTAGTAACCAACGAGCTAGAGAAAGGTATATAGAGAGGCAAGGAGCCGCGTAGCAGCGCTCTGGGCGGAGGCAACTTGAGTTAAGGCGGCCATGATTCAGGACGTCGTCTGACAAGAGCTTGTAGTGATTGTTCGCGTTGAGCGGGAACATGTGTTGAATGAAATTTATTTAAAAATAATTTGACCATGCCATCAGTGTGTTCGTCATTCAATTGTACGAATAGAAGTTATAAGACAACAGGAGTGTTGTATTTCAGGTAAGAAATGTCATCCAAAATCATAAATTAATTAGGTAGACCCTTTACGAAAACGTGATGCAGCAGTTTAAGTTTGTGTGATATTTACACTTCAGATTCCCTTTGCAGAACGAGGAACTAACAAAACAATGGGTTGTCAACATGAAAAGCAATAAATGGCACCCCACGAGATACAGCTTAATTTGTTCTCTACACTTTGAAGATAAATATATGTATGTAGCAAATGAAAGGCGACGTCTACTAGCTAATACAGTACCTACAATTTTCAATTTTCCTGCACATCTGCAGAAGAAGCAGGCCTGTAGATCTTCGCCGAAGAAGCGTAGTTTCCAGGAAACTACAGAACACTCGCATTCAGATACGGTAGCATTGTTGCAGAAGACCTTGATATCAGTTGGTAAATATATTAGGCTGTCTTAAAATTTAAGCAAAGATAGTTGTGAGCCATAATCATAATTACGGTAATAATAATATCGTATGGCCTCGGATGCCGGGTGCAAGCTTTGTTATTTGACACCCAGAGGGTAGATTGCATGTCGAATTTTGTTGTTCCTTGAAGCACTATGAAAGTCGAGGAGGTTAGATAACTAAGCTCCTTGACATTATAGCGCTTTCTAGTAGATTAATGAGGAACGTTGTTTTGCCGGAAAATCCCGAGATTAATTTTGCCATTATGAACACGGCCTACTGAATTCAAATGGGTTCATTAACATGCCAACATCGTATGACATGCGTATCGTGATTTTTTCCGCCTTTCAAAATCACTTACCACGGCCAGTGAACCTGCAAGCTTGGGGGTTAGTAATCCGACACAATAACCACTCACACACCGTGGCAAGCTATAAAATAAAATATATTGTTCAAATATCAATCTTCGTAAGCCAACGAGGTATACTTTCCCTAGTTCGTTGTTTTGAACTAATTATGGGAAACGTAACAGGCTTTACTAATCTTTCTTTCTTTCTTTCTTTCTTTCTTCTCAGAAATTTCAGACTGAAAGCTTATTTGCGATTCCAGCAGACAGATGCCAATATACGGTTTGATTATTGATCTCTTAAGTGTGATACAACTAGCAGAAACATACGTGTGGGGACAAAGTTCTGTATTGAGATACTTATTAACACGCAGATTGAGTCAGGATCACTTAGAGCTATTTTTTCTTCTATTCGCTCCAGAAGTGGGAATAGAAATAATCCAAATGCAGTACAATTTAATTCAGCTAATAGGAAGTGTTTAATTGCGAGGGTACGCCCATCCACGAATTCCAACTGTAAGCCTATTGAGTGTGACCTACTTGTGACAACTGCAACAGCAAATATTCATGGTGTCAATGGGAAGGACGATACTATGCTGACAGACAGATCATGGTTACTGTGCACATTATAATTCACCGAGCTTGAATGTAGGAAATGTTGTTCATTACATAACAGGAAGTGTCGTTCGCCAAGTGTCTAAAAAAAATTCTTGTATTGAATGCCTAGAAGTGCTTTTATCAGGTCAAGATGTTCAGAAAGAAGGACTGATTAAAGAGAAAGACGTGAATGAATGCCCTTTGAATCCATCAAATGATGTAGTGAAATTAGGTAAAACAGCTGAGAGTGCCATCAGGAAGAATGAGTGTATGTTGCGAAAGAACACGAATAATCTCATGCTGAAGTTGCAGACAGATGTCTATGATATGCTGCCGGGTTATCTGTTTCTGAAATCTGACCATCTATTTACAGCTACTGAACCTGGGGAAAAGCCTCACTATACTTCACTCATTGAGCGAATTGTGAAACAGTATTATAAATGCAGGCTTCACACTTCTGCAGAAATACAGCTCACTGTGAGAGGTCAACAGGTGCGTCAGTTGTAAACAAAACGTTTTATTTTTAAAGGAGAATGGAATCAAGCAATGCACTGTGCATAAGCAACGTAGCTTATTGTCTTGTAAGATGATTGTGTTAGTTTTCGTTCAATGTACAAATTAAATTGTCAGGCCTTACGTAGGCCTAATCTTACGTCTCGTTAGTCACGCCTCTCCCTCCCTGTCTCCCACTCTCTTGACAGGTTATATCATGGCGGCTGCCAGTTCAACCTTCTTCAAATATGGCGGCGCTATTTCCACTCTATATGCCTTTCTCTAGCTCGTTGGTAGTAACCTAAACTTTTTCCACCCAGTGAATACAAATTACTGTATTGTATATGTTTTAAAACATTGGATTGTTGTACAAATTTCGATCCATCTTCTTCAGTAGCACTTTTTAGTATAAAGTGCAAACATTAAAACATAAAAATAAAATTGGATTGTAGAGGAGAACACATTAAAAATTATTTAAAATACATTTTTGCCCAAAATACAATCTGTGGAGTTCAGTTAAATTCTTCATACATGGTTTTTTTTAACAGTGTATGCTGTAACAATGCCATGAAACATAGCCAGGCAATATAATGTATACCTGAGGTAGCTTAGATACCCACCTTCCCTCAGCGTGAATGAACTCTCCCTCCACACACCATGCATGTGTGCTGCAACAATAACTAGATCGCAGTTTTGAACACGCGCTCGTGGAATACAGTTGCAATGATTGCGAAGCAAGATCAAAGGAGCTGGTGAAAGTTGAATGCGCTAGAGGTCGCAATGCAAAGCAGTGTTACGAAGGATTGCAAGAGGCTTGCGGAGAAGGCGCATTACCTTACCGTACTGTAGCACGGTGGATTAAGGTCTTCAAAGACGGACGACAAAATGAGACAGACATGCCGTGGCCTGGTCATCCTGCAGTAAGTGATACCGATGTTCAGAACGTTAACGCGTTAGTGCTGGTGGATCGAAACACCACAATTCGTGAATTGGCCAACGATACGAGGCTGGCGCTTTCGACTGTGCTGCAAATCCTGAAGAAGTGGCTGGGAATGCAGAAAATCGCCTCCAAATGGGTTCCACATGATTTGACCGAACATCAACAATGGCTGCGATATGATGCACCTGGAGCGCTATGAAGGAGAAGGTGAGGCCTTCTTACGGCGGATAATCACCATTGACGAGACCTGGGCCAGAGGTTATGAACCTCAGCTGAAACGCCAATCAAACGAGTAGCGGCATCACGGGTCACTGCGAAAAGTAACGGTTCGGCCGGCCGGAACCAATGTCAAGG
Organism: Meconema thalassinum; assembly: GCA_946902985.2. NCBI lineage: Eukaryota > Metazoa > Arthropoda > Insecta > Orthoptera > Tettigoniidae > Meconema > Meconema thalassinum. The sequence continues at coordinate 875,604,793 of OX336389.2, read as the reverse complement.
CCATGCTGATCGTTTCCTACGACTGGGTTGGTGCTATCAAAAAAAGCATACCGTTCCCCGAGGACATACCATTAATGCGGAGTATTACTGTGCATTTTTGCAAACGAACCTGATAGCAGCCCTAAGAAGAAAACGAGGACACTTCTTGAATATCCCACCCATCATTCTGCATGACAATTCAAGACCGCACGCAGCAGGAGTTGTGACTGAATTGTTCAATCGCTGGGGCTGGGAAGTGCCTTACCACCGCCCTTATTCTCCAGATCTCAGCCCCTGCAACTAAGATCTCATCCCTAAAATGAAAGCACCACTTCGAGGGATCGGCTTTCGCACAGTGGCTGACGTTCTCCAGGCCACCGACCGCTCCATCCACGACCTTCAGAGATCAGGCGCTTTCAACGGCATCCAACGGCTTCCACATCTCTGGGAACGTGTGCTACACAACGGTGGTGATTACTTCAAAGGCCTGTAGAACTTAGAACGTTGTAAGTATGCTATGTATCTGAAAAAAAAAAAAAAAAAAAAAGTTGCCACTATAAAAAAACAACCCATGTGTGTAAACTCTTGCCAGTTATCTTTTGTAGCTTTTCAGTCGGTGTATACGATTGTGCCCAATGAATGGGCAGGGTACAAGATATAAATATGTGAATACACTCATGGAAAGCATTACATGTATTAGTTAATTATAACAATTAAATGGGCAATTTAGGATTATGCGTTTTGACCCTCAAGTGGCCATCATCAGATCCTGATTACTGTGTTACAGTAAAATTTTCAGTAATGTAAATTCACTACTGTAATTCAATTGCACGTCGATAGGTGATTATAATTTCATTCGCAATTTGAATCTCGTTCTAGCGCCTAATAGACCGGGTGGGAACAAATGGACATATGTCTAAGTTGTGGCAAAACGGCTGAAACGGCCTACGATAGTAATGAAAACAGTTGCTGAGTCCATAGCATACATTTTTTTTCGTAAGTCATTCCAACCTCATTCAGTTGGCTCAGGTACAACGATAATGCATTCTAAACTCCGGTTACAACCTCCGATAACAGGTGGCGCGCAGGATGACAAGCGAGATAGGCTAGGCGTAGAGCTCACCGCGTCAGTAGCGGTGTGAAGGACGATAAGTCAACATCGCCGTGAGGAGAACAACACTAAGTTAAGTGTACATTATAATTAGAATTTTCTAGTGTATGCTAAAATTTGTTAATTGTTTTATTATTATTACAGTGTGTTATTCTAAATTGTATACACGTGCATATACACCGTTACTCAGGTAATTCACAAAACCTTGAACACAAGACAAACCTAACGTAGAACGAGATTCAAATTGCGAATCAAATTATAATCACCTATCGACGTGCAATAAACCACAGTAGGGAATTTACATTACTGAATATTTAACTTTAACACATTGATCAGGATCTGATGATGGTCACTTAAGGGTCGAAACGCGTAATCCTAAATTGCCCCATTTAATTGTGATAATTATCTAATACATGTAATGTTTTCCAGGAGTGTATTCACATATTTATATTTTTGTGCCCCACCAATTCATTGGGCACAATCGTGTTGACCGACTGAAAAGCTACACAATCCAATTTGTACAGGCAACACTGAAAAAGAATGGCTTCAGATCTCTACATCACTTGTCAGTTGTCAAAAATCTTACGTGTGATTATCGCGCTTCCTTATCAGTGGAATCGATGATGTCCGGTGTTCATTTATACTATTTTGGCTTTCATTTAATGTACTCTTGCAGTGGGGAAATACCAGGACAGGTTTTAGTATGTTGGATCTGATCATTCCCTAGTCAGTAACTGTAAAGCCATAACCTACCACTGATTCCGGTTGATACAAATTCTGCTTCTTACTGATTTTCATCATTTGGTTCTTTGGTTTAAGAGGCACGTAAAACGATTTCATCAGTTGGTTCTTGGAGAACCTCATATACCCATCTACGTCCTCTTTCAGTTCTGAAGAAACTTTGACAAGTTGTAGCAAAGCAAACGGATTTATCAATTAACATAGGTACTACAATTGCCAGTTCTTCAGCTGTAATGTCAGTTCTGTTGTTTCTAAGATTTGCTTCTTGTGCCAAAAGCTCCAAGAATGCTCCACTATATGCCCTCTTCAAAACTTCATAATTATCGCCAATATATTCTTTCCTTACTGCAAAATTCTGGCGTATAACTCTGCTTCTTCTTTTTCTTTCCAAGTTGTATAATTCTCCATTTTCACCATCTATTTGGCCTTCCACTTCCAGGAAATTGCGATACTCATCAGTTGCTCCTCCAACATATATTGCCGTATTCCTCATCCGTATCCCAAGATCAAATCGCTCTGCTTCAGTGATATTTCGTCTTCGTTCTTGTATTGGTATTAGTTCTGGTAGTGGTCCTAGGTTTGGTGCGGGTTCTGGTTCTTGCTTGGATATTCCATTGTTTGCGTCAATGTGTTGTCTAGAAATATGTGGAGCCAACCTCTCTTCTTCAGAGATATTGTGATTCGATGATGAATTTTGCACTGGGTGTGGTTCTTGTCGGAACATCCCTGCGTTCATGTCCATGGGTTGCCTGGAAACAGACGAATCAAAGCACTCTCCTTCAAAGATATTTTGTGCCAGTGCTGTTTCCTGCCGGAACATCCCTGCGTTCATGTTCATGGGTTGCCTGTAAACAGACGAATCAAAGAACTCTTCTTCAGTGATATATTGTTCCGATTTTGGATCTAGTTCCTCCTCAAATATCCCTGTGTTCATGTCCATGGGTTGCCCGGAAATAAACAAATGACATCGACCTCTTTCAGTGATACTTGGCACCGATTCATGGAGTCGATCTGATTCTTGGTGGAATATCCCTGCGTTCATGATCATGGGTTGCCTGGAATCAAATAGATTAAAGTCTTCTTCTTCAGTGATATTTCGTCCTGGTACTGGGTCTTGATTGAATATTCGTGCGTTTGGGTCCATGTGTTGTCTCGAAACAAATAGATTGTAGTGTTCTTCTTCAGTAATATTTCGTCTGGGTACTGGGTCTTCATTGAATATTCTTGCGTTTGGGTCCATGTGTTGTCTCGAAACAAATAGATTGTAGAGTTCTTCTTCAGTGATATTTCGTCCTGGTACTGGGTCTTCATTGAATATTCTTGCGTTTGGGTCAATGTGTTGTCTCGAGACAAATATATCGTAGTATTCTTCTTCAGTGATATTTCTTTCTGCTTCTTGTGCTTCATCTGGTTCCTGCTGGAATATCCCTATATCCATGTTCATGGGTTGCCTGGAAAAATCTGGACCAGGATAATTTCTTTCACCGATATTTTGTTGTGGTTCTTCTTGAAATATCCCTGTGTTCATGTTCATGGGTTTCCTGGAAGCAAACATATCATAGTGCTCTTCAGTGATATTTCGTTCTGGCTCTTTTGATGGATCTGGTTCTTGCTGGAATATCCGTGTGCACAAGTTCATGGGTTGCCTGAAACAAATAGAGCTCATATTAATTAACTGCATTGTACTGATTTTTTAAAATCAAAATGTACTGCAAATGCTGTGCTTCCTTACACAAATATAGAGTGTTTCTAATACAAAGGGACTTCAAGACTAAAAGAAATGCCTTTGAAGGATAGCCTCTCATACAGGATTATCAACCGTCTAGGTTTTACCCAATATGTCCATCATTTCAATCATTTTAGTCTAGCCAGGCAGGCATTTCTATTTTTTTTTAATATCCCACATTTTTCCAACACTACTACTCTGTTATTTTCTGTCAATGGTCAATAGAAATTGAGTTCATTATCCTTGTGAAACCTGAAATGAATGACGTGCTTGTTTTAGTGAGCAGCAATGTATTTTTGTGAATTTTTTAAAAATCAGAATGTGAAATTTTAACTTACAAAATGATGTTCCCATTTTGGTTTTGAAAACATCTTGATACGTTCAGGGATTAAAAAAATCCCGGGAAAAGAGAAAAGTTAATGAAAATTTTTGATATTGATACATGATGTATAATAATAAAAAGAAGAAAATTGTGTTATTAAGTTTGGAAATGAAAATAGAAAGAGTTGAGAGTCATGTGGACTGTCATGTGACTCTCAACATGCACAGAATCACACAGCTTCGGTAAGTTTACGCAACACAATTCCACTCTTTCTATTTTCATTTCCAAACTTAATAACGCAGTTTTTTCTTTTTATTATTATACATCACGTATCAATATCAAAAATGTTTATTCACTTTTCTCTTTTCCCAGGGTTTCTTAATCACTGAACACGGCATCAAGATGTACTCAAAACCAAAGTGGGAACTTCATTTTGTAAGTAAAAATTTCACATTCTTTTTTAAAATTAATTTTTAAAAGTTTTAAAATTTCATTTCACAAAAATACATCGTTGCTCATTAAACCAAGCACGTCATTCATTTCAGGTTTTACATGGATAATGAATTCAATTTATATTGACCATTGACAGAAAGAACTACAACAGTGAAAACTAATGCAACCATTTGACGTTTCAAGATACACAACAATATGTAAACAACGAGATTTAATCCTGACACAAAAATTTTCCGTCACATGTCAACATGTCACATTAGACTATGTCCCATCAGAATACAACCACATTTGCGTGATCTCTTACGCGAGAACTACAAGGACAATTCAAATTGAAAAATATTATTAATGAAAACAGTTAAATTTTACAAAACATTCTTTCAAGCATCTTAAAAACAGCCCAAAAACTGGAAGAAATACTCACTTCCATAAAGCATCAAACAGTGTTTTCTATAAAGACAAAATTCTATTGTTTTACTTTATTCATAAGAAAAAGCACATTGTGTGCTCTTTAAATTGTCAAACAAATTTGCATGCCTATTTATCTTTTAAGTGTTTTTACCTTATCATTGTTATTTTTGTTGTCCATATATGCATAATATGTCGATGTTTTTTAAGATAATTTTTAGTATGTATATAGTTGGGCTGAAGAATGCCCCAATGATGCCTTGAAACATGTACTCTGTGTAATTGTTGATAAGTTCATAAATAGTATTGACTCGACGGAAACATTTTCTGTTCTTTCTTGAATATTATAACTTGTCAATACAGAACCAAAATGAATGAAAAATCTAATCATGAAATTCCTTTATAAAGTTATTAACGGTCAAATTGATAACTCATTATTCCTATTGCTCATAAATTTCAATATCTCTCGCTTAACTACAAGATCAACCAAAACATTCAAAAATTATATAACAAATACTACTTCACATTCACCTGTATGGAGGCTTTACTGTATTTACAACGATGCAGTTCGTGTAAACTGGAAACGAGATTTATGTCTCTCAATTAGAACGTTCTTGGAAATTATAATCCAGTCTCTGAATTCATACTTGAAATAAAATTATCTATCACACAAAACCGAATCAACAATGTTCCCTAGTTATTCAAGTTACCTTTTAGTTTTCTATGTAATAAATTCAAAACCTGTATTTATATTTGACATTAGATCAAATTAAGATTTAGTTTTTATATTATATTTAGATTAAGCTTTTTACTACTATACATTTTGATCTGTGTGAACTTCATAGTTTTAAGAATTACATTTAGATATTAATACTTAATGTAGAAATACCTGGAAATGTATTTTACTGTGTAGGTGCACTGTTATTGGGGCGCACACTGAGCCCTGTTGTGTTCCGTCAACAAATAAAAAAATGTAACTACAGATATCAGACAAGCTCACATCCATCTACACAGGGCTGATGACCAAGATGTCCCAAGCTCCTTAAATGAATTAACAATGATAAGAGACAGCAACCATTCATTGGCCAAATAAATGAAATGCATGCAACTGTTTAATTCTTAAGGGCATGTTATGTGTGGAGAAAGTAATTGGAGCAAGGACATGCTATAAAATATCTGTAAAAAAAGTTCTGTGTAATATCTAATTTTTGTTTCGATTGAATTTATCCAGCATTTTATTTTTGCGTAGCAACATCTTGCATTTTCAAATTTTCAGTTGGTAACCCTACTCTCATAGGGGATGGTGTGTTTTATATTACACCACAATGGTCACAAAATTCTTGCTTGCAAAAGAGTTGAAATTTGCTTCCAGGGTGCGATTTAAACTAGGGAGGTAGCATCATATTGATAATGATGTTTAGCCTATTTTTCACATTTTGCAAAAAAGATGAAAAAGTAGACTAATGAGATGGATCCGGGCCAATGTGTGTGTGTCTGTTATTCTGTCTGTGGGTGTGCCCCCTTATCAACTCCAAACTGCTGCAGCTATCAAAACCAATTTTGGTGTGAGTAAAGATCTATGTCAGGATATCAAAAGGCCATATTTGACAGTGACGTCATTGCTGCCAACTGATGAATAACGACAATTTAATTTTGAACCCTATGTAGATACATGGAAACTGTTCCAAAAGTGACACATATACAGGGTGTAACAAAAATGTACGGCAAAAAATACTGGACATATTTCTCACACGTAGGCGAAGAAATTATGTTATATGAACATGGGATCGGAGACGCTTTGTTTCCATGTTACACCTCATTGTCTCCAACTCATTAAGCGTGGAAAACACAAAATTACAGAACGTTAGAATCATGGGGAACATGCACTCTTGGTTACGTCTGTTTACGTTATCATTATCGTAGGTGCACCGCCAGTGCTTTGTTCTACATGGCTATGTTTCCATGCGACTTAGTAGATGTACCTTTAGCTGTGCGACAAAACATGTAGGCCTACTTCATGCATGATGGAGCACCTCCTCATTTTAGTGTTAATATCCGTCGCCTTCTAAAAACAGATTTGGTGACAGATGGATAGGTAGAGGTGGACCAATTGCCTGGCCTCCACGCTCTCCGGACCTAAAATCACTGGACTTTTATTTGTGAGGGCATTTGAAAGCTCTTTTGTAACGAACCCCAGTACAAGATGTTCAGAGTCTCCGTGCCCGTATTATGAAAGGCTGCGAAACCTTACGCAGTACTCCAGGGATACATCAGCGCATCCGAGATTCAACGACGGCGGGTTGATGCATGTATCAATGCGCACGAAGGGCATATTGAACATCTCCTGTGAGAAAGAGTTGCATGTGGCATGCTGGTTCTTGTGTGTTTCCCATTATTAATGAGTTGGAAACAATGAGGTGTAACATGGAAGCAATGCGTTTCCGGACCCATGTTCATATAACATAATTTCTTCGTCTACGTGTGAGTAATGTGTCCTGGATTGTGTGCCGTACATTTTTGTTACACCCTGTATAGACCATAGTATTGCAGATTAATTTTGAACAACAAATGATGACAGTGTTGCCAACATGATTCTGTGTATGCTGATAGTTTCAGTGTTTACCTACATGTAACGTCCATTCCATCTATTGGATTTGAACAAAATTTTGTATGCGCAGTGTATACGGTACTGCGCCCGAATCTCACATTAGCCACCACCCATATCCGCTGGGATGGAAAAGGATGGTAAGGACGTCGATACCCAGCCAGATACATCAACACTTCCCTACTGGGTGAATGACTAGGAAACCCTTGACGCATACAGTCATGCAATGACATTACTAATCAGTTACACATTTACTAGAAAATCAATATCCATAACAGGATGGTAGTACGAGAATCTCGAATCTCGAGCGTGAACGATGAAGTTGAGACTAAGTGAGTTCTAGTAACTAACTGGCAGTATTATCGCACGTCGATTACGAAATGAAAAGATGGTCAGTTTCTATAAAAAAATATGAACAGGCAAACCAAATAGTGCCTGAGATTTATTTACTAAAAATTTACAGACATATAACGTTCCCTATCACCAATAAATTGAATAAAAAATGAAATTATAAGTATATAAGCTGGTAGATAAACTTTCTACCCTTAAAATGCAGTTTCGATAAGAATTGCGTTGCGTGAACGTCAAATTCAAAATAAATATAGAATGGATGCACTTAACAATCACCCTGTGGCTCGTTCACAAGGAGCAGTCTGATCTGAGATCAGCTGTTCTGCAAAGAAATTATTTCTACAATACAAAACCCTACTATATACACGGATTTGTTTCACACGTGAATATAAAATGAATAAAATATCAACTATAAGGATAATAACATATTTACATAAATTAAATTCCCGTGTCCAGCACGGTATTCAAAATCTGAACTAGATCTGACGTAATCTTTCAATCTATAAGCGCTTCTGTCTTACAAACAATTCTTTCCAACAGTTGTTCACAAAATAATGAATTCTAGTATCACTTGAGTTTCTGTCGACGTTAGTTTAACTATTTATAACAAAAAGTTAAGTTAATTATAGTTCTAGATTGACATAGCAATGAATAATAATAATAATAACATCAAAAATCGAGACGGCACTACGAAATTACACAATAGAAGTCGTGGATTTGATAATAACGCTGACTGACATAATAAACACACAAATACAATCCTAATGTCAGTTACTTTTCCAACACACTGTAGTAACACTTTGCTCCAACGGCAATACTCATATTCCTTTCATGTACGTGAACAACACTTCGTATTAGCGTCAACTACGCTTCCCAAACATGACATACTTCCTTTCTCTCCCCTCAACAATGATCATTACATTAATACTGCACGGCATTCCTCAAATACAAAACCCATCTTGCTACATACTTGTAGAAGAATCAGTGGTCCTACTAAGTAAACACTACCTGTGTCATAGGTTCATGAAGCACTCCTAACCTCCTCATCTCTAAGTTAAATATCTTCGTGCTCTAAACATCATTACTATTCTTGTTCACAACTGTACATCTTATATAACATTCCACGTAAATTTCCACAATGCATTTCGTTTATAAACCTTTTTATCATACTGCATTTCCACGATTAACGGTAGTCCGCTCGTCTTTCCCAATTAATAACAATAAAGCTTGTCTTTCCGCTTCTGGTAAACATTCCTGAATCCACTATTCATATTTAAACTTGTTTCAATACATATTAGATTTCAGATAGATCTATAAGTCTCCTGGTCTATGATTTCGTTACAGCAAATTATTGCAAAATAATTGTTGCTAAGTATAGGCATCACTTGACTTCCATTGTCAACAATGTGATCCTATCTAACATTTATATCGGTTATAACAATTATCCATGACTTAATTAACGTCATATAATGTTAATATTCCACAATTGGAGTTATTCTTGTGCAATATTATTGTTTATAATAATTAAAAATTGTTGCAGTTTAACTCTGTCATCTTAAAATGTTATTAACAGTGTTATATCATTTTACATAAGTGCTTTCGTTGAATAACGATGTAACCTAGCAATATTGAGGTAAACAAATTGCTTATCACGCAAGTGTAACGATCGAAGCATTCCCTTGCATAAAACAGTTTTCGTCAAAAGTGAGAATGTTAAACGTTCCTAAAGAAATACTAAAACGAATTATCTACGTCCAAATACTAGTAAAATTACGTCTAAAACGACACACGTTGACGTAAATGAAAATTACGAAGAAATCTCTAAAATAGACAGAATAATAGCATGAGTTAAGGTAAAGAAAATCCACAAAATGAATTTGTCACCCTTGAAATACCTACAAATACTACAACAATCTACTGAGATAGTGGATGAGTCAATTCTGTACCTTTCCGATGATCTGCTTCTGAAATACCTCGTCCAATAGGTTCGATGTTTCTCCCCTGGGCTGGCGTGCACTGGTCGCCTGTCTGAAGCGAGTAGGTGCTGGGTGCGTGGCGAACAGCTGAGCGCTTTCCTCTCCTCCGTGCTGCAACCACCTGTCTCCCTCGTCTCGCTGCATGATCTTGTTTCTTCTCGGCATGTGGCCTAGAAACGGGAACCTGGAACATTGGCGTCTTCCGTTCATCTTCTTCAGATAGCATCTCGTCGTCGAAGTAGCCTTGAGCGTCCTTAGTTGACATCTCTAAGTTTGTGATGGACATTTGATGTAGAATTGATGGTATATTCAGATTACTGCGAGTTGGTTGTGCAGTAGCGGTGACATCGATCCCTGGTCTATAAGATCAACTCTGAATTTCTGTTTCATAGTGTAGACTAACCTCCTTCCATAGCTTAGTAGTTCATCTTCTTATCAGTAAACAAATGCAAAGTTCCCCTCTGACTTGGGAATGCCATCTTGGTGAATATTAGTTAAATAAGTTTCAGAATATATTGTAGTAATAACGTTGTAGCTGGTTAGTGCAAAGCTTCTCGTTCTAGCGATGTGTGAAACTTATATGCAATGAAATCTTCTTGCGATGCGTTGCGTTTCAAAGTTGCTTCTCTCAGTAGTCAAATAATATTTTACTGTTTCACCGGCGTCTCCATATCTTCCTCGGCAGTCGTGCTGTCTCCTAACAGTCCAGTCGGATCTCCCATCCGCACTTTCACTTAATATGTAGCTTGCTCGGAACTCTCTGAATTACAGGTCCGCTCTCTTCAAGAATCTGAGTAGGAGTGAGTCTCCCCCTTCCAACAATCGCGCGCGTGGCATTCTAGTCCAAGGTTCGTAGCCTCGCGTCGAGTCCTTTTATACTGAATTTCGGTAATATCTCCTCTCCTGTCCATAAATAAATAATTCTGTTTTACCAAATTAATTTCGTTTACTCTTCTTGCCTTGACCTGTAGAAATGCTAATCTCGCTTTATATAAGCAAATTTGATATAATAGCGATTCCCACAAAAATTATGTGATCCAATCTGATTGGCTGTTGGTTTATCATCAAAAACCTCCCTGTCTAGCCTCTTATCAGTGGGTCGTGTGCATAATTTTGTTGTTGTCGTCAACGCGGCCAACCAAAACCGGTCTTGAGCGTGCTAACTTGAAGCCACGGGCATATTCCAGCATCGAATGATCAGAGTCTCCCTTGGTTAATTTATCATTCACTGAAATACTCCCGATTTTGTATATTTCCAAATAATCCAAAATTCTCCAAAAAGTTTTCAAAATATTTTTATTCACTTCCTACAACATATCTGTGAATAAAGTCAATTTCTATTTCCAAATTCCACTTCTTAAAATGAGAAGTTCACAAGTCGGTTCGATCCTCGTCTCAGTCAATGGCTGAAGCTGGGCTGAATTAGGGTTCAGTACCTTAAGAGGTGTAACACTGCTTCTTTCAGAGTAATCAGGTCTGCCAACTGCTGATGAACGCATTCTAGAGTTTTGAAACCTAATTTCAAAGTCTGAGAAAGTATGCATGTAAATAATTCTAAACTTGTTGTCTACCTGTTTCTATACTTGCTGTTAAGTTCAATGTTTATCTGCGTGTAAGTTCTTTCTAACAAATGGATTCCTTCCAAAATTGGTACATTAGTGGTGCAGTGGTAGCATTCTCGCCTGCCGCACTCAAGGCTGTTGGATCGAATCCTCGTGCAGCAAGTTGGCATTTATGGTGCGCGAATGCGAGGGAGTCGTGTCAGTAGATTTACTCTACCTTTTGTTTGAGGTTCCCCCACAAGTAAAAATCACACGGCACTGAAACTTACGAACAAATTTACTGCGAACTTTTTCTTTAGAAAATAAGTTTCCACTATGAAAATTCAATATTTTGTTTTATACCTAACCATGTTAACGGGGTACGAGGTAGGCTAAGTACTTCACAGCAAGTCTTAATTATCACAACTAAGGTATCTTGCCAGCTGCGTATGTAATATATACTACGACAGCATCCAGGGCTTCTCGATTCGCTGTAATCGGTACATGCTATAAACCTGGTGGTGAGACATTGCGACCTGACCACGGCCTCTGCAATGCTCCGTTCTGTAGGGAGGGTTCTCACTGTAGAACAAACTTTAACAAAATAGTGCTGACAACGTTCATATCAGAAGTTCGTTACAATGAATCATCATATAAAACGCTAAGGTGTATGTTTCACAAAACTCAAGCTCCTAAACCAGAGGGAGTTAGAAGGTGTGGTTTGTACCAAAATCTTCCAAATTGTCTCAATAGTACAGGAAAAATCTTGCATTTCGAGAAAAGACAACGGAAATATAGACTATGTATTTGTTTATGAAGTGCATTTCAACAAATAAAAAAGTCGTTAGACCCTGTCAGAACTGTCTCGCGTCCAGTCCGCATGACGGTAAAGCCAGGTGGATGGTATATACATACGGGCGCCCACAAGTAACCTATAATAATGTTTTTGGTTTTACGTCCCTTTCTACTGAGGCTTTTAGAGACGCCCGGATACCGGAAATTTGCCCCGAAGGGGATCTTTAACGTGCCCTCCCTCACATTTGCCACGCCTCAAATGCCAACTGACTGCAGCAGGATTTTATCTGCAACCTTGGGCACAGCAGACGAGAACGTTACCGCGGGACAAAATTCCAGCACCCCGGTGTCTGTAAAGCCTCAGTGCTTCAAAGGGACGTAAAAACAATAACTTTATTTTAGGTCACTTTTGAGATCCCCGTGTGTATACACCACCTGCCCGGCTTTACTGTTATGCGGGCTATACGCCTCACAGTTCTGACAGGGGAAATTTTCTTGTTTATTTGTTTAAACGCACGTTATAATTAAATACATATATTTCCGTTGACTTTTCACTAAATGGAAGATTTTTCCTGTACTATTGAGATGATTTGGAAGATTTTGGTACAAACCGCACTTTCTAACTCCCTCGGGTTTAAGAGCTTGAGTTATGTGAAACATACACTTTAGCTTTTTATATGTATTCATGAGTGTACATTTTAAACCATTAACGTAATATTGCAAACTTATTACATCAGACACAACGTAACAACCAATATTATATGATTATTTTATTGAGGTCCACCAATTTTGATATTTCCAGGAGTCTATGACAGCTTAAATGTTGAGAACCACTGCTTTTAACAGAATGTTTTTCTTTTAAGTTGGTCGGTATAGCTTAACACCTTGCAATATCCCGTTTTTCAAATTATGTTTGAATATATACCCCTACACTTCTAGTTTAATTTTGGTGAAAGAATCTTATCAGTATCTGCATTAGTGTAGTAGTTATGATTAAGGTAGGCATTGCACAGGCTATTTGAGCAGTCACCTAAGTTTGTCGTCCATTTTCTCAAAACTGTATTATATTTTCAAATATATTTCACTTGTAAATCTATGTATTTTCCCCCACGTGTACTTATCGATAGGGTCCACAAAACTGACTACACTCGTGTGCTTGGTTGGATGGTTGGTTGTAAAAAAATATTTCCACGAAAATATCTGCAAATTTATGTTATGTTAATCTATCATATGATTAAAAATACTAAATTTAATAATAGAGTTCTGAAAAAGGTCAATATTTTAGGTGTTACCTTGAAAAGCAACTACAAACATAGGAAAAATAGGTTAATAAATGCTTCACTTATCAGGAAAATGGTGAAATCCAAAAACTTCAGAGTCACCGTTTTGTTTTTCAAAATTAAAATGTTTAACTGCGCTGATGACAGTTCTAAAGATTGCACTTGTAGGCTACTCTACACATGAGGTAGTTGCCAACTTGCCATGTAATACATTTCATTGGTTTATTCCGGGTAAATCACCTGCCCCTAATAATATAGTTTTATGCAACCCAAATAATGCGTGTTGTCAGGAAGGTCAATATCCCTATGCTTGCACCGCGTACGGTACTGATGCACTGCAAGCACATCCCGCAAACGATACTGAACACTATTTTGTCCCCCCTCGTATTAGTCTGTAGTCACATTGAGAGAAAATAATAGAGTTCAGTATCGTTTGCAGGATATGCTTGCAGTGCATTAGTACCATACGGTATGCAAGCAGAGAAATATCGACCTTCCTGATAACAATGCTGGTTGGGCTGCATAAAACAATATGACTAGGGGCAGCTGATTCACCTGGTATATACTGTACTGTACCCTTATATCTGGATGATCCACCAAAAATCCGACGCTGGAAAAATAATGGATTGTAGCATCATGAAGTCCCGGCTAAAAAACAACACAGTGCTACTTGGCGAATACGCTCAGAATAAGGAACAGTTATTTTTCAAACTGAATGTGCTATAGTAACAAACTACAGAACAATAGGATTCTCAAACTACTCAGGAAAGACGAGAATCCATGTAAATCTCGGGCGTAAGGATGCGGATAAGGTCCCTCGGAAATTTCCATCCTATAGCACATTCCAATACCATTTAACTACAAAGAAAATGCCAGATTTCTGTAAAAAATCAGGGAATCGTAAACACGTGACAATAAAAATTACACGCCTCCTATTACTTGCATTGATTATATGCACAACTAATGTTTGACTGAGTCAAAAATGACCAAATGTCATTAATTATGTTACATTATACACATATGTTTCTCCCGGAAACCAATAAAAATATTAACAGTAGCTTTCATAAGCTAAAATAAAAATTATGAATGAAATTGAGGCAAACAACTGCTGTGCCCTAGGTAACGGGAGCCTTATAACACAAATAAAATGTTATAAAGCTTAAAAAATATCCCCAAAATAAAATGAATTTACCCCTGACGTAGATCTCCGTCAGTACAAAAAGTATTCATTACTCTATACAATTTATCTCCCGTCTCCTATCACTTAAATTCTTCTCATAGAAGCGATAAAAATCTCTACTCAAAATAAATTTGAAGATAAAAGTTACAACACGCATAAATATGACAATAAACCTATCTCTAAATCCTAAATATAATTTATATACAACACAAATATCGGCGATGTAGTTAATCATCTACTCAAGTTAAAATAAAATATTTACAATGGGAAAACTACCTTCTTCGCATACAAAATAGACTTAAATTGTCTTCCTATTTCTCCACTTAAATTCTTATAGACTTTAGAAACTCTCTATCACCATACTATGTCTTATTCGGGAAACTATTCTATAATCCGTACAATTAAGTAAAGACATAGTTAATTGACCTCCTCTAATTTGTCTCTCAAAATAAAAATACTTAATAAAATATAATCTTCTAATTCGTTGAACAATTACCGTAAATTCAATTTCTGATTAGAACCATTTAAATAGAAGTCAGTTTACTCTCAGTTTCAACAAAGATCCATTGATCCTATAATTTCTTTCAGATACAACTTCAACTAAGATTCGCTGTTCTACTGCTTTCAAGGAGTTTCAATGCTATGAGACTATTTCAATAACTTCAAATATTAATAACACCAACAATACTGCCTCTTCTTAAAACATCCTATTTTCAACATCAAAATCATGCGCAAATCTGTCACTACAGACATTCTTTCAACAATTGACCAATGGCTTCATTGTCATACTTCCAACAAATACCTCCGTCAACACGGGAATAATAAAAAATCTCTCTCTTAGAGCTACTTCGCAGTTCATGTTCCAATAACATAGTATTCTCAACTAACTTCTCGACAACAAATTCTTCTAGCAGTTTCAACATCATTAATAAAAATATCTAATAAACATACTGGTTCTATCGATGAATTAATTTAACAGGTAATACGATAAAATACTAGTCTTCTAATAACAATAATATTTATTTTATATAAATCACATTTCAACAAAGCTTCCTATTAGCTGTGATATTTCACTTAAATCTTTCAATATCTTATTGTTTCAATAATACGTTGCAATTCGTATTCACTAACATCACATTACATTCTTATATAGATTCTTTCTTTAATATATTCTTATGAACTTCCATACTCTTAAGTTTGTGAATTATGTCACCAAATATTTATAACCAGATCTGTCTAATAAGTTATCAGATCGTGACTTTAGATAGATCTCCAAATAAGATATTTAAGAATCGCATTCTCTAAAATATACCTCTGTATAACATTCTTGGAACAAATGTCCATTACTTTCATCGTTATCAAAGAACGATACAATACAATTCAAAAACCAATAAAATGTGATCTAAACACATTTAAACTTGACCATAAAAATATTCTGAGCTAAACAGTAAAATCTCCATCATTCAAATTCGAAAGTCGCAAAATTCAAAATTCCAAATAACAATTCTAATTTCTCAAAATCGACGAAAATCGAGAATAAACATCTACATGACATAGCTATGAAAATATAAAATCGAAAACTATAAAGATATTACGAAAATGGAGAAAAATGGCTTTCACATAGAAAGTTGTCGGATATTCTCAAACGTATCTACGATTCTACAAAATGAGATATATCGTTGGTCATGAGACTACCTTATGTTGCGTTATAGTTGACTAGAAGTGGGCTTTCCTCGCTCTTGCTCAGAAACGGATTGTTTCTGATAGCTTGAAGCATTATGGTGTCTGGTGGGCTTTTCCTCGGTCTCCTTCCGAAGTTTCCAGGCTGTCAAGAACGGGATTCTAACTCGAACATCTTCGTGTGGCCGTCCTTTCTGCTGGGCTATCTTCTTGTATGAGATGGGAAACCCTTTCCCTCTTGATGGCGCTGAGATCCACCCTAGCCGCCCTCGTTCGTGAAATCCTTCTGTCTTCTTCGCCAAAATTCCGATGTATGTATTCGTCATTGTAGTTGGTGAAATGACTTTTGTAGACGTAGAATAATTTTACATGGGAGAGACAAGATGTTTGTCTCCCCCATGATACTGATATTATGTCATTTCTAATACTCTCGCTGCCATGATAGTTCCGTTCCCATTAACATTTTAGTTCGTCATTACGGTCTCTGTAGATTCAGTTGTATTGACCTCCCTCAACTTCAGAAAATTCGCCATGATAGAAATACGTAGAATAATTTCTTAGTCTGCTTCAAATGTAGTTATATGCCGACTTAATATTCTTGCACAAAACTAAGTGCCGTCGTTCTCATTGCTATTTACTTGCAGTAGCAATCTTCTTCAAAGGTATAATAATGTCTATCAGCTTTGTTCACTTGTAGAGTATTTGGTTTAGACGTCCTCTCCCCACGAAGTCGTAATTATTAAGAGCCACGATTCCGCTCTCATATTTCCCTCACCAACAATAAAGTTAGCGTCACCTTTCAGAACATGGAACTGATTGGTTCTTTATTAGCGATGATGATAACTGACACGGGGATGGCCAGGGTGGATGGGCCAACTTACCTGTCTTTAGAGGTCCGCCTCGCTAACTGCAACTCACCGCCAGTTGACATGTCCCAACAGAAAACACCTAAAGGAGGAAGAAGGTGGAGAAGAAGGAAACCCACAGGTTCGTCTACAGAAAACCCCCCGATAACTAACAGAACTGCCACCAACGAAATGATGCCACAACAGTATCTTGCCCAAAAGAATATTTAATGTTAAAATTTAAAAGAACACCCCCACCAGAAAACAGAACATGCATCAGCCAGCATTAAATTACAAAAATAAAATAAAACCTCAGCTAGAATTCTCACTGTAGAATAAAAAAAATTAAAGGTCGATATCAATTAACAATTCCCTGAGGTAAGAGAAAGAAAAGCTACAAACCAAATAAACACTTAATAAGCACTTGACATACTCCCAACTGAACCATGAGGGCCTTGGAGAATCAAAAAAGGTAAATAGTGCAAAATTTTACCATAAACAAGGTACCGAAATAATAACGTAGGAGTACAAAAGAAAACTCCAAAAAAGGAAAACCAAAGGATAATTTAAAAACAAAATAAGTTAACCAACACCACCATGACCCATGAACGTGCACTTCAAAAACACGCCAGAAAAACCAAAACCCACAATGCACTTCTGTCAACAAGTTGCCATGGCGACCAAGAACAGTTGAAGGTACATCAGTACGTATTTATGAGAAACGCCTAATTTTACATTTAAAAAAAATCTCCAGTGAGAAAACAGCAAGATATAAACAAACTTTAGACATTACGAGGTCAAGAAGTTTTTAAAAAGCAAAGGATCAAAAATAAAAACCGATCGACTAATGATCAAATTAGGCCTACTTTTCCATAGATTAGTCTGGTCAGTGTTGGAATGTAATAAAAAGAAAAATGCTTTAGCCAGACGCCAAATAATAAAATAAGAAGAAAAACAGAAGTGTTCCCCGGACTTATATTGTTTAACAAAATTTTACATTTTTAAAGGTGACACATCTAGGCCAAAGTCAACCTTCAGAACAAAAAAAAAAAAAAATTCAGTACACAATGCAAAATATGGAGCTCCAATAATTTAAAATAAATAAAATGCCAAAACATACCTTCAGGGGAGACACTAATTTTTACAACACTACTTAGATATCCTTATAGGATTTATATCACCAAAAAATAAAATAAAATAGCCGATGGCTGCCAGTCGCTGTCGAAGAGATGCACATCAAACATCGCCTTTCCATATTAAGGCCCAAGAAAACATTTTCACGATTATCACAGATGATAGTTGCACTGAAAATTCTTCAAGTATCATCAAATACTGGGATATATTCCCAAGTTAGCGGGGACGAGGGCAAAGCCCTCGCCCCTTGGCGAGACTCACAATATGCGTAGTTCTTCTCCCAGCAATCAGTCACAACTCATTATTCACAAGATGGATGACAAAAGCGAAGAAGGCCACCCAGCATGCACCAGTTTTTTTTAAATTGGACCAATCCAAATTCGCCACACACACTACGACAATGTGAAAACCAAATAATATTCACACGACACCATTAAAATGTTTTGGCGGCATGATGCATATATAGTCTTTTGTTCAAAGACGTAGAATACAATATCCTACAAACATGACTCGATTAGGATGAGATCAGAAGACACCACTCACTCACTCTAGCGGTCGAAGATACAACCACGGCTAGAGGCGCCGAAGTCCGATAGATACTGCCATCTCGAGTTCATTTGCGGAACCAAGCCATCAGGCGGGCGCTTTAAATGGCAGGGAACACATGTATATAGGGGAGATGGATTTTAAAAACGTTGGGACGGGCTTTTGCACGTAACAGTCTCCCTCCCTTAAGCGTGAACACCGTTCACGAATATGCCTAGGCATAGGCAGTACTCCATAACTAGTCGATTCACCAAGCATGTCTCCAGAAGATAATGTTCACCAGTTAACTCCAAATGATGGATCAAACCGCATCTTTTTGGTTAGGAAGAGTGCAGGGTCAGAATATCAGTGAAGGGATAATTGATCACCTCGCAAACCACTTAGTTAACAGCTTTACTGTGTCCATAAGTCCTCAGAAACGCAGAACACCAGCACCTGCAGTGCTTTCAGAGTCCGAGACGCGTTAGGTAATTTTTCAAAAAGTCCAATGTTGTTAGCTTTAGACGAAGTAGGTGGAAGAAATGTGCCAGATATCATGCGACGAGTGGGCAGCCATTTACAAAACAGAAGTTAATCTAATTTCAAAAATAAATGTTTACAGAAATTACTAATTCTTAATACATTTTATAAAAGAGAAACAAGGTTGAATTTAAATGAAGAAAATCCTGACCATGACCTAGATCCGTGCTTACAATAGTTCATTAACAAGGTTACCTTTTTACAGTACAGGAGTTGAACGACTATACATTCAGAAGGAACTACGGTAGAGGAATGACCACTCAAATTCCCAAGGAAACAGGTATACAAAATCACCATGAGTTAGGTCTCCCACCGAGTCCAACTTACATGCTAGCATCTTCTACGAGAACATCAAAATTAGTTACAATTTTACAATTTACAATTAAATGGGAATTACCCAACAGTTACAAGCTGTATCCCAGAAGAGTTTGCAAACCCAATTCAAAATTCCAGAAGGAACAGATGCCTGAAGGCTTCAATGAAGGTTAGGGATACTCTATATTATACAAAAATCAGTTTAAAAAATGTATGGTAGCATTTTCTCATTACAAATCTCTCCCCCACGTTTTATGTGCGACAGATGCACTCTGGATATTTAGTTGGCCTTAGGGTTTAGGAAAAAGAAAATTAAATTAAGCTGACATGTATGCATCTACATTTGTTGGTTCGTGATCGCACGCATTGCTTGGCATGGGGACAATGAGGAATACAAACGCAATTACAGAAACGACAAAAAAACGAAAGGGAAATGGCAGCGCAGAAAACAAAACACCAGTACACTAACACAAGGAACGAAATTGAGGTTCGACACCAGATGACTATACATCCGAAATCCGCCTGGGTGAGAAAAATCCAACAAAAAAAACTAAGTTCAACAGCACACGAGGTTCAATGAGGTGTCCTCGTTCAGGTTTAAGACACGAACACGTACAACCAAAGGATGCCTAACATGGCCCGAAAATACGGTTAGATGAGAAAACAAGCCGCTCTTGTCGAAAGACGAGGCTAACAGAGAGCACAAACGCACCATTCCTAACGATTTAAGCAGAAAAAAAATAGAATTACCAGTCAAAAGCAGAAAATTTTACTCAAGTTACAGTGGCTGATGACCGAGATTGCCATAGCAAGAACTAAAACTGTAGGCCTATGTCATTTACAGTTAGCATGAGGCAACTGATGACCCTGATTTCCAGCAACAACAGATTACTGGCTTACAACCCAAAACAAGCTGACTTACAGAAGCTGATGACCACAATTTCCAACAGAATTTTAACCCCAGTAAATTTTGAAGACCCTATATTAATTAATTAACCAGAAAGCACATTACATTATTGCTGTTCACGAACTGAGACCTCATATTCACAACAACATATTCATCGCACAACATTCTCCAATTGCAGCAATACATAATTTTTACCCACCCACAAAAATAATTCCCATTAATACAGAAATATGTTAGTTATGTAGTCGTAGAGACATCATGACACAAACAAATACAATTAAAACGCAATACCCTTACAATTACATTACATGACACATACTTGCATGTCATCGAACAGACCAGTCCCATACCAAGCCAGTTCGGATCGTGCAAGTCCTATATACAACCTGCCCAGGGATCAAACCAAGAATGAATCCCATACTTCTAACCTAGCAAACCCCAGACAGTAGATATCTCCACGTAAAACAGACCTACATATTATGTTTAGGTCAAAATTACAAGGAAAGCAACTGATAAAAATACGATCCTAGGCTTACTTTTGCAAACACAACAACGCCTGAATTACCCCACCCTACAAATCTAAATCAAAATCTAACGTTAACACATACATCCAGACACGATTTGCACTACATACACACTTATCCCACAACGATTGCAGCATAAAGTAAGAGTATGAGCAAAAAGAAAACAAATCGCGAACTGCGATAAAAACATCTCAAAACAAACACTTACCTTAAATGAGGTTGGGAAGAATTTCTATCCAAATAATAGTGACATGCATGTTAAATGTGCCTTTTGGCATCACAGTAGGGACATAGGGAGGGCTGATTTCCATAGTTTAGCCCTTTTAATCGGACTACACTTCTCAATAACACCAATAGGCGTGATGGTTCCACAACAAATATATCACAAGGACAGCATATTACAACAGAATTTATGCAAAAGAAACATACAGGAACACAACAGTCTTCTTAAACACCGACACAGCCTCGATACCTGAAATTTCGACAAAAACATCATGCACAACGTTGCTCAGGACTGCAGAAGTCATCGCTAGCTTGGCTCCAGAACAGGAAGCTAAATCACAAAAATTGCCACAAACCACATGGCGAACAGCCTTAGACAGGGCTCCTCGCTGCCTTCACTCGTAGCATGTAGGCTATCAGAAAATCTAGAAACCCACATTTCCCATGCCAAGAACACATGCCAGTCACTTACCAAGCTTCTCTTTTCACCAGGAATGTTGCATCACAAACAGGATAAAATTCAGCACACAAACCTCGCTTGGAACAGGTCACTTACATATCGCCACACGGATATTCAGAGGCAAACATGAAACCGAACAAATGACAAGGATTAGCATTAAATAACATTAAGTGCACTGACATGACACATCCCATCAGCAACCGCTCCATCAGCACCAGAAGGGTCCATAAAACGAGCCTGCGGGTAAGGGGGCAGGGGATAGCTGCAGAAGCGATAAACGAGCTCGCTCTGCTACCAAAATGACACGGGGATGGCCAGGGTGGATGGGCCTACTTACCTGTCTTTAGAGGTCCGCCTCGCTAACAGCAACTCACCGCCAGTTGACATGCCCCAACAGAAAACACCTGAAGGAGGAAGAATGTGGAGAAGAAGGAAACCCACAGGTTCGTCTACAGAAAAACCCCCGATAACTAACAGAACTGCCACCAACGAAATGATGCCACAACAGTATCTTGCCCAAAATAATATTTAATGTTACAATTTAAAAGAACACCCCCACCAGAAAACAGAACATGCATCAGCCAGCATTAAATTACAAACAATAAAATAAAACCTCAGCTAGAATTCTCACTGTAGAATTAAAAAAAAATTAAAGGTCGATATCAATTAACAATTCCCTGAGGTAAGAGAAAGAAAACCTACAATTCAAATAAACAATTAATAAGCACTTGACATACTCCCAACTGAACCATGAGGGCCTTGGAGAATCAAAAAAGGTAAATAGTGCAAAATTTTACCATAAACAAGGTACCGAAATAATAACGTAGGAGTACAAAAGAAAACTCCAAAAAAAGGAAAACCAAAGGATAATTTAAAAACAAAATACGTTAACCAACACCACCATGACCCATGAACGTGCACTTCAAAAACACGCCAGAAAAACCAAAACCCATTATGCACTTCTGTCAACAAGTTACCATGGCGACCAAGAACAGTTGAAGGTACATCAGTACGTATATATGAGAAACGCCTAATTTTACATTTAAAAAAAATTCTCCAGTGAGAAAACAGCAAGATATAAACAAACTCTAGACATTACGAGGTCAAGAAGTTTTTAAAAGGCAACGGATCAAAAATAAAAACCGATCGACTAATGATCAAATTAGGCATACTTTCCCATAGATTAGTCTGGTCAGTGTTAGAATGTAATAAAAAGAAAAACGCTTTAGCCAGACGCCAAATAATAAAATAAGAAGAAAAACAGAAGTGTTCCACGAACTTATATTGTTTAACACAATTTTACATTTTTAAAGGTGACACATCTAGGCCAAAGTCAACCTTCAGAACAAAAAAAAAAAAAAAATCAGTACACAATGCAAAATATGGAGCTCCAATAATTTAAAATAAATAAAATGCCAAAACATACCTTTAGGGGAGACACTAATTTTTACAACACTACTTAGATATCCTTATAGGATTTATATCACCAAAAAATAAAATAAAATAGCCGATGGCTGCCAGTCGCTGTCGAAGAGATGCACATCAAACATCGCCTTTCCATATTAAGGCCCAAGAAAACATTTTCACGATTATCACAGATGATAGTTGCACTGAAAATTCTTCAAGTATCATCAAATACTGGGATATATTCCCAAGTTAGCGGGGACGAGGGCAAAGCCCTCGCCCCTTGGCGAGACTCACAATATGCGTAGTTCTTCTCCCAGCAATCAGTCACAACCCATTATTCACAAGATGGATGACAAAAGCGAAGAAGGCCACCCCCAGCATGCAACAGTTTTTTTAATTGGACCATTCCAAATTCGCCACACACACTACGACAATGTGAAAACCAAATAATATTCACACGACACCATTAAAATGTTTTGGCGGCATGATGCATATATAGTCTTCTGTTCAATGACGTAGAATACAATATCCTTCAAACATGACTCGATTAGGATGAGATCAGAAGACACCACTCACTCACTCTAGCGGTCGAAGATACAACCACGGCTAGAAGCGCCGAAGTCCGATAGATACTGCCATCTCGAGTTCATTTGCGGTACCAAGCCATCAGGCGGGCGCTTTAAATGGCAGGGAACACCTGTATATAGGGGAGATGGATTTTAAAAACGTTGGGACGGGCTTTTGCACGTAACAGTCTCCCTCCCTTAAGCGTGAACACCGTTCCCGAATATGCCTAGGCATAAGCAGTACTCCATAACTAGTCGATTCACCAAGCATGTCTCCAGAAGATAATGTTCACCAGTTAACTCCAATTGATGGATCAAACCGCATCTCTTTGGTTAGGAAGAGTGCAGGGTCAGATTATCAGTGAAGCGATAATTGATCACCTCGCAAACCACTTAGTTAACAGCTTTACTGTGTCCATAAATCCTCAGAAACGCAGAACACCAGCACCTGCAGTGCTTTCAGAGTCCGAGACGTGTTAGGTAATTTTTCAAAAAGTCCAATGTTGTTAGCTTTAGACGAAGTAGGTGGAAGCAATGCGCCAGATATCATGCGACGAGTGGGCAGGCATTTACAAAACAGAAGTTAATCTAATTTCAAAAATAAAAGTTTACAGAAATTACTAATTTTTAATACATTTTATAAAAGAGAAACAAGGTTGAATTTAAATGAAGAAAATCCTGACCATGACCTAGATCCGTGCTTACAATAGTTCATTAACAAGGTTACCTTTTTACAGTACAGGAGTTGAACGACTATACATTCATAAGGAACTACGGTAGAGGAATGACCACTCAAATTCCCAAGGAAACAGGTATACAAAATCACCATGAGTTAGGTCTCCCACCGAGTCCAACTTACATGCTAGCATCTTCTACGAGAACATCAAAATTAGTTACAATTTTACAATTTACAATTAAATGGGAATTACCCAACAGTTACAAGCTGTATCCCAGAAGAGTTTGCAAACCCAATTCAAAATTCCAGAAGGAACAGATGCCTGAAGGCTTCAATGAAGGTTAGGGATACTCTACATTATACAAAAATCAGTTTACAAAATTTATGGTAGCATTTCCTCATTACAAATCTCTCCCCCACGTTTTATGTGCGACAGATGCACTCTGGATATTTAGTTGGCCTTAGGGTTTAGGAAAAAGAAAATTAAATTAAACTGACATGTATGCATCTACATTTGTTGGTTCGTGATCGCACGCATTGCTTGGCATGGGGACAATGAGGAATACAAACGCAGTTACAGAAACGACAAAAAAAACCGAAAGGGAAATGGCAGCGCAGAAAACAAAACACCAGTACACTAACACAAGGAACGAAATTGAGGTTCGACACCAGATGACTATACATCCGAAATCCGCCTGGATGAGAAAAATCCAACAGCACACGAGGTACAATGAGGTTTCCTCGTTCAGGTTTAAGACACGAACACGTACAACCAAAGGATGCCTAAAATGGCCCAAAAATACGGTTAGATGAGAAAACAAGCCGCTCTTGTCGAAAGACGAGGCTAACAGAGAGCACAAACGCACCATTCCTAACGATTTAAGCAGAAAAAAAATTAGAATTACCAGTCAAAAGCAGAAAATTTTACTCAAGTTACTGTGGCTGATGACCGAGATTGCCATAGCAAGAACTAAAACAGTAGGCCTATGTCATTTACAGTTAGCATGAGGCAACTGATGACCCTGATTTCCAGCAACAACAGATTACTGGCTTACAACCCAAAACAAGCTGACTTACAGAAGCTGATGACCACAATTTCCAACAGAATTTTAACCCCAGTAAATTTTGAAGACCCTATATTAATTAATTAACCAGAAAGCACATTACATTATTGCTGTTCACGAACTGAGACCTCATATTCACAACAACATATTCATCGCACAACATTCTCCAATTGCAGCAATACATAATTTTTACCCACCCACAAACATAATTCCCATTAATACAGAAATATGCAAGTTATGTAGTCGTAGAGACATCATGACACAAACAAATACAATTAAAACGGAATACCCTTACAATTACATTACATGACTCATACTTGCATGTCATCGAACAGACCAGTCCCATACCAAGCCAGTTCGGATCGTGCAAGTCCTATATACAACCTGCCCAGGGATCAAACCAAGAATGAATCCCATACTTCTAACCTAGCTAACCCCAGACACTAGATATCTCCACGTAAAACAGACCTACATATTATGTTTAGGTCAAAATTACAAGGAAAGCAACTGATAAAAATACGATCCTAGGCTTACTTTTGCAAACACAACAACGCCAGAATTACCCCACCCTACAAATCTAAATCAAAATCTAACGTTAACACATACATCCAGACACGATTTGCTCAACATGCACACGTATCCCAGAACGATTGCAGCATAATGTAAGAATATGAGAAAAAATACAAATCGCACACTGCGATAAAAACATCGAAAAACAAACACTTACCTTAAATGAGTTTGGGAAGAATTTCTAGCCAAATAATAGTGACATGCATGTTAAATGTGCCTTTTGGCATCACAGTAGGGACATAGGGAGGGCTGATTTCCATAGTTTAGCCCTTTTAATCGGACTAAACTTCTCAATAACACCAATAGGCGTGATGGTTCCATAATAAATATATCACAAGGACAGCATATTACAACAGAATTTATGCAAAAGAAACATACAGGAACACAACAGTCTTCTTAAACACCGACATTGCCTCGACACCTGAAATTTCGACAAAAACATCATGCACAACGTTGCTCAGGACTGCAGAAGTCATCGCTAGCTTGGCTCCAGAACAGGAAGCTAAATCATAAAAATTGCCACAAACCACATGGCGAACAGCCTTAGACAGGGCTCCTCGCTGCCTTCACTCGTAGCATGTAGGCTATCAGAAAATCAAGAGACCCACATTTCCCATGCCAAGAACACATGCCAGTCACTTACCAAGCTTCTCTTTTCACCGGGAATGTTGCATCACAAACAGGATAAAATTCAGCACACAACCCTCGCTTGGAACAGGTCACATACATATCGCCACACGGATATTCAGAGGCAAACATGATACCGAACAAATGACAAGGATTAGCATTAAATAACATTAAGTGCACTGACATGACACATCCCATCAGCAACCGCTCTATCAGCACCAGAAGGGTCCATAAAACGAGCCTGCTGGTAAGGGGGCAGGGGATAGCTGCAGAAGCGATAAACGAGCTCGCTCTGCTACCAAAATGACACGGGGATGGCCAGGGTGGATGGGCCTACTTACCTGTCTTTAGAGGTCCGCCTCGCTAACAGCAACTCACCGCCAGTTGACATGCCCCAACAGAAAACACCTGAAGGAGGAAGAATGTGGAGAAGAAGGAAACCCACAGGTTCGTCTACAGAAAAACCCCCGATAACTAACAGAACTGCCACCAACGAAATGATGCCACAACAGTATCTTGCCCAAAAGAATATTTAATGTTAAAATTTGAAAGAACACCCCCACCAGAAAACAGAACATGCATCAGCCAGCATTAAATTACAAAAAATAAAATAAAACCTCAGCTAGAATTCTCACTGTAGAATAAAAAAAAATAAAGGTCGATATCAATTAACAATTCCCTGAGGTAAGAGAAAGAAAACCTACAAACCAAATAAACACTTAATAAGCACTTGACATACTCCCAACTGAACCATGAGGGCCTTGGAGAATCAAAAAAGGTAAATAGTGCAAAATTTTACCATAAACAAGGTACCGAAATAATAACGTAGGAGTACAAAAGAAAACTCCAAAAAAGGACCAAGAACAGTTGAAGGTACATCAGTACGTATTTATGAGAAACGCCTAATTTTACATTTAAAAAAAATCTCCAGTGAGAAAACAGCAAGATATAAACAAACTCTAGACATTACGAGGTCAAGAAGTTTTTAAAAGGCAACGGATCAAAAATAAAAACCGATCGACTAATGATCAAATTAGGCCTACTTTTCCATAGATTAGTCTGGTCAGTGTTAGAATGTAATAAAAAGAAAAATGCTTTAGCCAGACGCCAAATAATAAAATAAGAAGAAAAACAGAAGTGTTCCCCGGACTTATATTGTTTAACAAAATTTTACATTTTTAAAGGTGACACATCTAGGCCAAAGTCAACCTTCAGAACAAAAAAAAAACTTTCAGTACACAATGCAAAATATGGAGCTCCAATTATTTAAAATAAATAAAATGCCAAAACACACCTTTAGGGGAGACACTAATTTTTACAACACTACTTAGATATCCTTATAGGATTTATATCACCAAAAAATAAAATAAAATAGCCGATGGCTGCCAGTCGCTGTCGAAGAGATGCACATCAAACATCGCCTTTCCATATTAAGGCCCAAGAAAACATTTTTACGATTATCACAGATGATAGTTGCACTGAAAATTCTTCAAGTATCATCAAATACTGGGATATATTCCCAAGTTAGCGGGGACGAGGGCAAAGCCCTCGCCCCTTGGCGAGACTCACAATATGCGTAGTTCTTCTCCCAGCAATCAGTCACAACCCATTATTCACAAGATGGATGACAAAAGCGAAGAAGGCCACCCCCAGCATGCACCAGTTTTTTTAATTGGACCATTCCAAATTCGCCACACACACTACGACAATGTGAAAACCAAATAATATTCACACGACACCATTAAAATGTTTTGGCGGCATGATGCATATATAGTCTTCTGTTCAATGACGTAGAATACAATATCCTTCAAACATGACTCGATTAGGATGAGATCAGAAGACACCACTCACTCACTCTAGCGGTCGAAGATACAACCACGGCTAGAGGCGCCGAAGTCCGATAGATACTGCCATCTCGAGTTCATTTGCGGTACCAAGCCATCAGGCGGGCGCTTTAAATGGCAGGGAACACATGTATATAGGGGAGATGGATTTTAAAAACGTTGGGACGGGCTTTTGCACGTAACAGTCTCCCTCCCTTAAGCGTGAACACCGTTCCCGAATATGCCTAGGCATAAGCAGTACTCCATAACTAGTCGATTCACCAAGCATGTCTCCAGAAGATAATGTTCACCAGTTAACTCCAATTGATGGATCAAACCGCATCTTTTTGGTTAGGAAGAGTGCAGGGTCAGATTATCAGTGAAGCGATAATTGATCACCTCGCAAACCACTTAGTTAACAGCTTTACTGTGTCCATAAGTCCTCAGAAACGCAGAACACCAGCACCTGCAGTGCTTTCAGAGTCCGAGACGTGTTAGGTAATTTTTCAAAAAGTCCAATGTTGTTAGCTTTAGACGAAGTAGGTGGAAGCAATGTGCCAGATATCATGCGACGAGTGGGCAGGCATTTACAAAACAGAAGTTAATCTAATTTCAAAAATAAAAGTTTACAGAAATTACTAATTCTTAATACATTTTATAAAAGAGAAACAAGGTTGAATTTAAATGAAGAAAATCCTGACCATGACCTAGATCCGTGCTTATAATAGTTCATTAACAAGGTTACCTTTTTACAGTACAGGAGTTGAACGACTATACATTCATAAGGAACTACGTTAGAGGAATGACCACTCAAATTCCCAAGGAAACAGGTATACAAAATCACCATGAGTTAGGTCTCCCACCGAGTCCAACTTACATGCTAGCATCTTCTACGAGAACATCAAAATTAGTTACAATTTTACAATTTACAATTAAATGGGAATTACCCAACAGTTACAAGCTGTATCCCAGAAGAGTTTGCAAACCCAATTCAAAATTCCAGAAGGAACAGATGCCTGAAGGCTTCAATGAAGGTTAGGGATACTCTACATTATACAAAAATCAGTTTACAAAATTTATGGTAGCATTTCCTCATTACAAATCTCTCCCCCACGTTTTATGTGCGACAGATGCACTCTGGATATTTAGTTGGCCTTAGGGTTTAGGAAAAAGAAAATTAAATTAAGCTGACATGTATGCATCTACATTTGTTGGTTCGTGATCGCACGCATTGCTTGGCATGGGGACAATGAGGAATACAAACGCAGTTACAGAAACGACAAAAAAACCGAAAGGGAAATGGCAGCGCAGAAAACAAAACACCAGTACACTAACACAAGGAACGAAATTGAGGTTCGACACCAGATGACTATACATCCGAAATCCGCCTGGATGAGAAAAATCCAACATAAAAAGAACTATGTTCAACAGCACACGAGGTACAATGAGGTTTCCTCGTTCAGGTTTAAGACACGAACACGTACAACCAAAGGATGCCTAAAATGGCCCAAAAATACGGTTAGATGAGAAAACAAGCCGCTCTTGTCGAAAGACGAGGCTAACAGAGAGCACAAACGCACCATTCCTAACGATTTAAGCAGAAAAAAAATTAGAATTACCAGTCAAAAGCAGAAAATTTTACTCAAGTTACTGTGGCTGATGACCGAGATTGCCATAGCAAGAACTAAAACAGTAGGCCTATGTCATTTACAGTTAGCATGAGGCAACTGATGACCCTGATTTCCAGCAACAACAGATTACTGGCTTACAACCCAAAACAAGCTGACTTACAGAAGCTGATGACCACAATTTCCAACAGAATTTTAACCCCAGTAAATTTTGAAGACCCTATATTAATTAATTAACCAGAAAGCACATTACATTATTGCTGTTCACGAACTGAGACCTCATATTCACAACAACATATTCATCGCACAACATTCTCCAATTGCAGCAATACATAATTTTTACCCACCCACAAACATAATTCCCATTAATACAGAAATATGCAAGTTATGTAGTCGTAGAGACATCATGACACAAACAAATACAATTAAAACGGAATACCCTTACAATTACATTACATGACTCATACTTGCATGTCATCGAACAGACCAGTCCCATACCAAGCCAGTTCGGATCGTGCAAGTCCTATATACAACCTGCCCAGGGATCAAACCAAGAATGAATCCCATACTTCTAACCTAGCTAACCCCAGACAGTAGATATCTCCACGTAAAACAGACCTACATATTATGTTTAGGTCAAAATTACAAGGAAAGCAACTGATAAAAATACGATCCTAGGCTTACTTTTGCAAACACAACAACGCCAGAATTACCCCACCCTACAAATCTAAATCAAAATCTAACGTTAACACATACATCCAGACACGATTTGCTCAACATGCACACGTATCCCAGAACGATTGCAGCATAATGTAAGAATATGAGAAAAAATACAAATCGCACACTGCGATAAAAACATCGAAAAACAAACACTTACCTTAAATGAGTTTGGGAAGAATTTCTAGCCAAATAATAGTGACATGCATGTTAAATGTGCCTTTTGGCATCACAGTAGGGACATAGGGAGGGCTGATTTCCATAGTTTAGCCCTTTTAATCGGACTAAACTTCTCAATAACACCAATAGGCGTGATGGTTCCATAATAAATATATCACAAGGACAGCATATTACAACAGAATTTATGCAAAAGAAACATACAGGAACACAACAGTCTTCTTAAACACCGACACTGCCTCGACACCTGAAATTTCGACAAAAACATCATGCACAACGTTGCTCAGGACTGCAGAAGTCATCGCTAGCTTGGCTCCAGAACAGGAAGCTAAATCATAAAAATTGCCACAAACCACATGGCGAACAGCCTTAGACAGGGCTCCTCGCTGCCTTCACTCGTAGCATGTAGGCTATCAGAAAATCAAGAGACCCACATTTCCCATGCCAAGAACACATGCCAGTCACTTACCAAGCTTCTCTTTTCACCGGGAATGTTGCATCACAAACAGGATAAAATTCAGCACACAACCCTCGCTTGGAACAGGTCACATACATATCGCCACACGGATATTCAGAGGCAAACATGATACCGAACAAATGACAAGGATTAGCATTAAATAACATTAAGTGCACTGACATGACACATCCCATCAGCAACCGCTCTATCAGCACCAGAAGGGTCCATAAAACGAGCCTGCTGGTAAGGGGGCAGGGGATAGCTGCAGAAGCGATAAACGAGCTCGCTCTGCTACCAAAATGACACGGGGATGGCCAGGGTGGATGGGCCTACTTACCTGTCTTTAGAGGTCCGCCTCGCTAACAGCAACTCACCGCCAGTTGACATGCCCCAACAGAAAACACCTGAAGGAGGAAGAATGTGGAGAAGAAGGAAACCCACAGGTTCGTCTACAGAAAAACCCCCGATAACTAACAGAACTGCCACCAACGAAATGATGCCACAACAGTATCTTGCCCAAAAGAATATTTAATGTTAAAATTTGAAAGAACACCCCCACCAGAAAACAGAACATGCATCAGCCAGCATTAAATTACAAAAAATAAAATAAAACCTCAGCTAGAATTCTCACTGTAGAATAAAAAAAAATAAAGGTCGATATCAATTAACAATTCCCTAGCGGTCGAAGATACAACCACGGCTAGAGGCGCTAAGTCCGATAGATACTGCCATCTCGAGTTCATTTGCGGAACCAAGCCATCAGGCGGGCGCTTTAAATGGCAGGGAACACATGTATATAGGGGAGATGGATTTTAATAACGTTGGGACGGGCTTTTGCACGTAACAATAATAATCCTTAATTAAGCATTGAATTATCCGCAATGTTAATACATACATCTCATTTATTATTTAACACCTTCTATGATATTATGAAGTGTTAAAATCATGCTGGTAATTAGCTATGCTAATTACACTGTCTGCTTTTGTCTAAGTAAGGCCGCTTCTTATTGGTTGCGTTCGACACATTCCAGACTTGAGTCCCCCCCTCCTATCCTGTGGACACGATTCACTCACGTGCCTCCTATCAGCTCGTCGGAAGTCTTCGAGTATCTCCGTGCATTCGCTTCCATGGTTCCTTTGTGCTGGACTCCCTTTGTAGCTTGTCGATCACGTGTCTGCTAATAATTTCCTAATTGGTCGGCTCGGTTAACTGGCTAACTCGGCGAGATGTGTAAAACAGTTTCGTGGCTTGTTTCCAGTGTCGACTTTGTTTATCATTGGCGAGTTAGAAAACTTTGAGAATATGAATATTTCCAAGCTCATATACTTATACGCGCACAGTACCTTCTTGATGCTATTATTCGTTGAATACTTGTTTTCTTACATGCAAGGAATGTATAGAATAGCTGGCAAAGGAAGGGCATGTGCATGAGATTCTTATTACTGCTTTCATGCCATTTAGTTCCATATTTTGCGTAAATTAGTATTTACTAAAATGGACTCAATTCAAGCGGGAAAATACCAACCGATATCATGTACACCAAGCAAGTCTCCATTTTATTCATTAGTCTGACAGTTTAAATGTCTTTGAATTAGTTATGTACTTGTCGTCAGTGTTGCTTTTATCATTAATCTTGAACAAATTGAACCAACTCTTATCAACTGTCTACATGGTGGAGTGAAAAAGATGAAGAATCCAGAAGTATGAATTAACACCAAGGCACTATTAACCAAAGGAAAGATACAGAATTTGCATGACAAGAGAACAGACACTGCACAATTATTTCCAAAACACACCACATGTTCAAACTGATATGATTTAATTATAGATAATCTTGCTATTAATCTATTTATGTGAACGTAGTTTGATGTTTTTCAGTCGGTCAACACGATTGTACCCAATTGTGGGTCATTCCCTAATCCTGAAAAATATTTACTTGAGATCAATAAATACATGTAATCTCATGTAAATATTTTTCAGGATTAGGGAATAAACCTAAATTGGGTACAATCGTGTTGACCGACTGAAAAACATCAAACTAAGTTTACTGAGGCAACACTGAAAAATGGCTTCAAACACAGGAACTATTAATGTGAATAAGAAATTGTTCAGACATGACTTGTTTTCGCTCGCCAAGTATGCATTGCAGGTAACATTATTGCATTTAACATGGCCTTATGCCCTGTTCTCTCTGGTAACTCACAAAGAAAGAAAGAAAGAAAGAAAGAAAGATAGGACGGCGATGATCAGATTTTAAAGCTTAAAATCTGGAATTAATTATTATTTCTTCTTTGTACACACCCTTCTTGGCAGAAGGGAAATAGGGTGAACATTTTTAAAAATTAAGAAATAAACTTACATTTCAGGGTCTTCCCAGGGACTGAATGATCTTGCTTCATCCTCAAACATTCTTACAAATACTGGTACAGAAGGAATTGATGAAATTGTCTCTGTTGCCCATGTTACGAACGAAGGGCTTCTTCCAGTTACTATTGTATGCACAATGTCTCTTAGAGGTGTGAATGCACTTGCTGTTGGTACAATCATATCTCCTACCATCTGCATGGTTGTAGCTGAAAAAGAATAATAATAATAACCTAATTATTTTCATTAACGTCATCACCATCATCATTACAACCACCTCCAATGCAAGATATTTTATCATAAACTAAACAACTCCACACTCCCCTTACTCATAGCAAACAATGAGCTATCACTGAATTAGCTATTTATTGAAGTCCGAAGTTAAATAATTAAAGAGTGAATCAGTCTTCTTCTGGTCTATTCTTAACATCACTTATTGCTTCATGCTGATTTCATCAGTCTGTTCATCTGCTCCCATCGTATAATCTCAAATCCTTACTGCTTTAGCTGTGAATCTGATTCAAGATCTTACCTTATATTATGTGCATTATACACAGAACAATACAACTGTTAGCAACACAGAAGACACAACTTCCAGGCAATTCAATTATTATTAATATTATTATTATTATTATTACGGTAGGTCTCGCCGCAAACGGAAGAGCTTCGCTATTGCTCCCGTACTAGTACTTTTGAAGCAATGCATTGCCCATACTGTAACGAATCATTATCAACTGACGGTGATCATGTGAAATGTATGGGGTGTGATCATCCATGCACCACCGCAATTAATAAAAGCTGGAAAAAACATGTCAAGATTTAACAAAACGTTCAACTCCAACAATGACCTCAAGACGGGTGATGAAAAAATAAATGTTATTAGTGTTATTACTGAAAGATAAGGTGGTAGAGAGTATTACAGGTGTACAGTTTATGTCGGATAATTACGATGAAATTTTGAATGAACTAAAATCATGCATTGGACTAATGCGTGAATTAACAACGCAGGGAAAACGACTTAAAGAAGACCAAGTAGTTCAGTGAAAAACTATAGAGCCTATTTTCATATAAGTTATCCTACTTATGTTAATTGCCTCTATCAATATACAAAATTTCAGTTTGATTGCTGTAATAGGTTCGTAGATATTCTAAATATTTCGGATGGTCGCCATGTTGGATTTTTATATATGGGTCTTAGAGTTATTTACTATTACATGAAGATTATTGTGTAGGTATTTCATTCAAACTTCAATCGCATGATTAGGACACAAGAAAAAAAAGCGAGATTTTAAAATTTCGCTGAGACGCCATCTTGTGGTTATGAAACTAATACAAATGTATCTGATGCCAGTGGATTAAAATTTATGTAAACATATACCGTACCAAGTTTCAATGCGCTCGGATGGTTAAATCACGAGAAACGTCCTTTTGAATATTTACATTTCGCGCCACCGCCATGATGGATTTGTGCTCACCAGGTTATTGAACGTCCCATAGCCTCTATACACGTACAAAATTTCAGTTTGATTGCTGTCATAGATTAATAGATATTGATAACCGTCTAAATATTTCGGATGGTCGCCATTTTGGATTTTAATATATGTAGGCCATAGCAATATGTACTAATAGATGAGGATTATTGTGTACGTTCATTATTCAAACGTTGATTTCAATCTCATGATTAGAACACAAGAAATAAAAACTTAATTTTAAAATTTCGAACAGCCATCAGCTTGAGGTTACGTAAACAATTGCACTAAATTAGATGGCAGTGCATTGCAATTTGTATAGTCATTTGCTGTACCAAGTTTCACTGCGTTCGGATGGTTAAATCGCGAGAAAAGTCTATTTAAATATTCGTTTTGTAATTAACATGTTTTTGAAAGTCAAATAGGTGAACGTCTGGTTGTGCCTTTTATCACCGTACAAAATTTCAGGGTGATATGAGTAATAATTTCGGAGATATAGAATGCCGGTTAAATATTTCGGACAGCCACCATGTTGGATTGGTGAGACATAACAAAATTTGAAGGGCACGGTCGGGGTGACTCAAATTAGTACTATGAGTCATTAAAATCGCTCCAGCCGTTTAGAAGTTATTAGGGGGGGGGGGCATACACGGATGCACACACACGGACAAAAGGTGATCTCATAAGCCTTTTTTTTTTTTCATAAATGAAAATAGGCTAAAAATAAGTAACAGGATAATGTCATATCGGATTTTGCAACAAAAATTCATGAACTTGAACAGGACCATCGTCAGTGCTTTCTAGATATTAGTAGTGTACCGCACGAGGAGGAAGAAAAACTGGATGACGTCGTCCATAAAGAGGCAGGGGAATTTGAAGTTGACCTCAATATGTTCGAATTGGAGGAAATTGACGGTGCGCCGTTAAAAAAAACGAGATGAAAATTGCACCTATCATTGTTAAGTTCAGTTTCAAGTTGAAAGAAATGAACTGCTTAACAAGCACAACGTAAAGCTCACCAGCTGGTGCACACAACCACAGCAGCAAGAGAGGCGCTTATACAGTAGCCTATAATATATCAACGAAAGCCTCACACAGTGCTATCGAGAAATATTGTGGCAGGCCGAAGGAAAGACTTGGGATGTTGCTTGGAATTTCGTATGGTTCCAAAAGGTCGTGTCCTCGCAAGAAAATACGAAGAGAGTGGGGTTACCAGAATCACCCGATTTGGTGACCTGCCGAAGATGGTGTGAGACGGCTGAAGTATCGCGGAGTGTGTTACAATGACGTTACTCAAATCTACACAAGAACTACGGACATGTTAAAATAATGAAAGTGTTCAAGATAGATTACAGTACCGCTAAGTTAAATGACTCACCTTTAAATATAATTTCTTTAAATATTAGTTCATTATCGATAAATTGGGACTGTTTATTTTATGACCTTTCTTGAAGAAATTGTTGAATGAATACATATAATATGTTTAGTAGACTTAATTTTAGGCTTTAAAGATAATCTATATAGTTATAAGAAACAAGTTGTTTCATGAAGAACTAAATAGCCTATTTTATATATCCTACTGGTCTTACTTACGACACGATAAATGAAAACGAGATTTTAAAGAAATTGCACAGCCACCACTCTTAAGTTCTCATAAAATTTCACTAAATTGGACGCCAGTATATTAAGGCTTGTATGAGGATGTACCGTGCCACGTTTCATAGTGCTCGGGTGAAAAGTCGCAAGAATAATCTATTTAAATATTTAAAGTTCGCGTCGTCGCCATGTTAGTTTCGTGCTCACCAGATTATTGTGGGGTGTATTTATTAATCTCATGTAATTTATTTCAGGATTAGGGCATAACCCAGCTCTTTTGGGTACATTCGTGTTGACCGACTGAAAAGCACTAAACTTTTGCTCACCAGGTTATTGAATGATCCATACGTGAACTTATGTTAATAGCCTCTTTCAACATACAAAATTTCAGTTTGATTGCTGTAATTGATTCGTACCGTACTGAACTCGAATTCACCCCAGCTTCAGCCATTGACTGAGCCGAGGATCGAACCGACTTGAGAACCTATTGATGTAAGAAGTGGAATTTGGAATTGGAAAATTATTTTATATATATATTATGAAGTGAATAAAAGCAAATTGGCAACTTTTTGGGAAATTTTGGAAGATTTGGAAAGAATTAGAATTGGGAATATTTCAGTGAATGATAATTTAACTAAGGGAGAGTCAGATCATTCGATGCTATGCTGGAATATGACCAAAGCTTCAAGTTAGCAAGCCTAAGACCAGTTTTGGTTGGCCGAGTTCACAACAACAAATTATGCACACGACACGATGATAAGAGGCTAGAACAGGGAGTTTTGTTTTAATAATAAATCAACAGCCAATCAGATTGGATCACATAAATTTTGTGGGAATCGCTATTATATTAAATCTGCTTATTTAAAGCGAGATTAGTGATACATTACTATTATATGATACTAATGTCGACGCTATTTCCATCTAGCGGTAATTGCTTGATATACTCAGAGATATCTCGGCTATCTCTCGTAAATATGAAATGCGCCCCAATGAGAATGTTAGCTTGAACAAAGGAACTTGCAACAACAATATAGAGATCGGTGATTGTCACTACGAGAAGATGACAGAGAACCATGATGTCCGGTTTACAATCTAGAAGATATTAAAATGTTTTGAAATTAAGTTTGGAATTACCTTGTTACGATCTAAACCTTCTCCTTTTGGATATCCGTGTTCTTCGTGCTCGTTTGAAAAGACACCAAGATTGAGCATCGATATATATATATATTGAAGCTGTCGCCTGGAACTTCTAGTCATCTCATCAAAGCTAAGTCCTTCACTGTTTGAAGTATCATGCATGGAAATATAATTAGAAGTTGCCGACTAAGAAAAATAACCTCCAATCTTTGGTGTTGGCATGAACCTTTATTATATAAATAGGTTCGGAGATCTTTCTGGTTTGAGGTTAAGTTGATAACTTGTGTAATTGTTCCCTTGTAATTATATAAACGTAGTGGGCGATCGCGTTGGTTTTATTTTAAGGGGTTTGTATCTTACCGGTTCTTGTAATATTGCCTTTTCACTCGCGTGTTGTTGCGTTTAGTTATGCTGGATAATGGAATGTTTAGGAGTGAATGCCTAGTGTTTTATTTAGGCGTCCTATCATGGGGTTAGCTCGCTGTTTACGTGGATCTACCATGGGGTTAGTTCCACGTGTAGTTGTCGTTTTCGCTGGATGAAAATTGAGGGTTATTTGTTGTTTCATGTATTTGTGTTTTGTGTATTTAATTTAAGACTACGTATTCCACCTTAACATTCCATTATAATCTCGTGTTCATTCCTTGTGGGTGAGTAGATATTGTTTGTTTTACGTGGGTCTTGACTGGACGGTGGTTCCTTATGTTTCTTTTAGTACAGTCAAGAAACGACGCGAGAGCTCGTTATGTTATTAAATGAGATCTATCGGTTATTATTTAGGGTGGTAGTATGTGTACTTCTTACATCTGTCGGGAGGTTGTGATTGGTGCTCATATCGCCTCAAGTTATGTAACTAAATCTTATACTTCGTTCGAGAAGAAATCTTATTCTAGAAGTTCATGAAATCATTTTCGTTGGTTATTAATTTTGGGATTGTTTTTGTTGTTTCTTATCGTGGTAAATGTTTGAACTGATCTATGTTTCGTAAGGGGTTGGTATGTCATGTCATGTAATGTCATGTTTTAGTGACGTTCGGGTAGGTTTTGTTATGTTCTGTGTGATGTCGTTTGTTCTTGTACTGTTTTGTTTCTTGGGTTGTTTGTATATGATGTGACATACGTTACTTTATGGGTGGTCGGATAGACAGTTCTTGGGATATTTGATTTCATTACCTCTCAGAATATTCCTTCTAACTACATGCATGTAGTTAGCCTGTGGTGGAACGAATGTATTATTTAAACTATTGTTAACTTGTTTTTCTTTATCCCCCTTTTCTTAAGTTGAGTATTTTAAGAAAGATCTCCAACCTTCCGGTATCTTGAGTCATCTCTCAGTCAAGCTCTTATTTTGATATGTTTTGTTGTTTTATTTGTTTTTGATAATATGTGTACCTTATTCCAGCCCCATCACCCTTCATTATATCATTCCATGCGCTCCTCACGTTCCCCGTTTTGATATGTCTCTTTTCATTAGATGCTATTTTGCAGTTTTCAAACGATACTTTATATGTGTTTTCGTTTCATGATTCTTCACCATCTAATTCTGAATGTGAATATACTTGACACAGGTTGAAGGTCCACGGTTCCCTCTGAGTGGCAATCCCCATCCTGCGCACATGTGTGAGCTCTTTATATTCCCACCGTCTCGACACTGACTGTGTGCGTGGGTGGTAACATCCCCGTCTGCACAATTAGCACTTCTACAGATCCAGAAGAGAAAACGAAATTTAATTGGCAAACCAAAATTATATATTTATGAACAGGAGGGGAGATATGAGCGAAATTCAGTTTAATAGGACTCGACGCGAGGCTAGAAATCAAGCCTAGACTGCCACGCGCGCTATTGTCACGAGCGGAGATTTTATTCCCACTCAGAAACTTGAAGAGAGCAGACCTGCATTTCAGAGCGTCCCGAGTGAGCTCTATGTTAAATTGGTAGTACGGCCAGGAGATCTTACTGGACCGTGTGGAGACAGCGTAATCGCCGAGGAAGGAACGGAAACGCCGGCGAAACAGTGAAATTATTAGCTTGCTATTGAAAGCAGCAACTTTATAATACAACGTATTAAAAGAAGACTTCGTTTCTACAAGCTTCACAATTCAACAGAATAACGAGTAGCATTACATTAACAGGCTACAATACTGAAACAGCATTTACTCCGAAGATTATTCATCAATTATCTACCTTGATGATGATATCAAGTCAGGGGGGATATTCGTATTCGACTCCTATTAAGAAGACTACTATGAACTACTAAAATATGAAAGGATGTAAATCTACTCTATGGAATGGGAATTCAGAGTGATCTTGACGATCTTGGATCGATGTTACCACAACTGCTCATCCAACATGCAGTATTCTGAATTCACCATCAACTCTACAATTCAAACTTGGAGAGGTGTCAACCAGAGACGTTCAAGATTACTTTGAAGAAGAGATGCTTCACGATGACGACGAGCAGAGGAGTTCGTTGGTCCCGGGTTCGAGATTCCAGACTAGCAGTCGCGAAGAGAGAAGAAGGACAGTTAGCAGGGAGGCGAGGTGCCAGGTGTTTGCAGTTCGAGCAGAGAGGGAGGCGGACAGCTGATTGCCTCGGTCCCAGCAGTAACTAGTTGCAGGCAGGCGACCAGCGCGTGTCGACCCGAGGGGAGAACATCAAGCATATCAGACGTGGTATTTCGAGAGCAGCTCATCGGAAAGGTAGAAAATTGATTGATCCAATATCTCTATAGTTTGATGTAGTCTTTGATGGTATTTCAGGGGTGACCAACCCATGAGTAGCTTTTCTTATTCATAACCCATGTTAGTATGTTGTCTATTTTAGAGATTTCACTGTAGTTTTAATATACGTCAACGTGTGTCGTTTTAGACGTAATTTCATTTGAATTTGGATTTAGATATTCCGTTTTAGTATTTTTCGGAAATGTTTTAATATGCTCACTTTTAAACGAAACTTTTTTATGGAAGGGAATGCTTCGATCGATACATATGCGTAGTAAGCAATAAATTGCGTCAATATTGCTAGATTGCATCGTTATTTATAGAAAGCATTGTTGTAAAATTCTAGAACATTGTTTAAAACAGTATATTATGTCAGTACAAAAATGCAACATTTATTAAATATTATAAATAATCTTATTGAAGAATAACAATTCCAATTGCGGAATGATAATGTAATATGACGTTAATATAGTCATGGACAATTTGCATAACGGATTCAAATATGAAATAGGATCATATTGTTGACAATGGAGGTCAAATGATGCTTATAATTAGCAACAATCATATTGCAATAATTTGCTATAACGAAACCATAGACCAGGAGATTTGTAGATCTACCTGAGGTCTTGTATGTAAAGAAACAAGTTTAAATATGAATAATTAATTCATCAACTGTATACTAGAAACGGGAGGATATGTATTATTGTTATTTAACAGTAAAGACGAGCGGACTACGGTTTATTAAAGTTAATATGTTATTGTAACGTGGAAAACCAGTATATTGAGAAAGTAGATAAACGAAATGCATTATTGAAAGTTAAGTGGAATATTATACAAGGTGAATTGTTGTGCACAAGAATGTTAATGTTGTTTAAGAGCACGAGGATGAGTAATTTAGAGATGAGTTGGTTAGGAGTGAACCATGAACCGTATTTCACAGGTAGTGTTTACGTAGTAGGGTCGCTAATTCTTCGACACGTTTGGAGTGTAGCAAGATGGGTTTTTATTAAAGAAATACCGTGCATTGTCAATTATGATCACTGTTCAGAGGATAGGAAAGGATTATGTCCAGTTTGGAAGCGTAACAGACGCTATTAAATTATGTTGTTCACCGTATATGAAAGGAAATAAGTGTATAGCCGTTACAGCATAATATTGATACAGTGTGTTGAAAAAGTAACTGACATTAGGGTTGTATTTGTGTTGTGAATGTCAGAAATCCACGACGTCTATTATGTGTAACCGAGTAGTTCCGTCTCGCTCTTTAATTTTATTGTATTTTTATTCAATGATATGACAATTCAGAACTGTAATCAACTTTACCGTTTGTTACTATAGTTCTATTTACGATGACAGAAATTCAAAATATACCAGAATTATAATGTTTGTGAACGAGTGTTTAACAGAACTGCATTTAAGCAACAGAAGCTAAGTTAGATTGACAGATCGCGTCAGATCTTGTACATATTTTTAAATACCGTGCTGGACATGGTTATTTCTATTTGTGTACATAATTTAGCATTTTGATAGTTTATATACATGCGTATTACGTTCATATAGTTTTATTTATATCGATAAGTGTATCATGTAGGACAGTGTAATGTAATTTCATGTTTTTGAAGAACGGCTGATTTTAGATCAGACTGCAATTAGTGCTCGAGTCGCAGGGTGACTATCAAGTAACCATTCAATATTTATTCTTGAATAATGATTTTTATGCAACTAAAACTTTATTGAAAGTGTTTTTGAAAGATAGAAGGACTATCTACCAACTTAAATATTTCTATTTTCCATTGAACGTATTTTATTGGTGTTAGGGAAATTTAATGTTTGTAAATATTAAATAATAAATCCAGGCATGAATTTTTGTTTGCCTGCATATTTTTTATAGAAACTGATCATCTTTTCATTTCGCAATCGACGTGCGATAATATTGTCAGTTAGTTACTAGAACTCACTTAGTCTCAACTTCACCGTTCACGCTCGAGATCCGAGATTCTCGTCCTACCGTCTTGTTATGGATTTTTATTTGTTAGTAAATATGTAACTAATTAGTAGCGTTATTGCATGGCCGGTATGCGTCGAGGGTTTCCTAGTTATTCACCTAGTAGGGAAGTGTTGATGTATCTGGCTGGGTATCGACGTCCCTACAATCCTTTTCCTTCTGAGCGGATGTAGGTGGTGGCTATGCGAGATTCGGGCGCAGTACAAATTGAGAACCGTCTAAATATTTCGGATGGTCGCCACGTTGAATTATATGTGTACGGTAAGCCATAGAGTTATGTACCATTAGATGAAGACTATTGCGTAGATTCATTATTCAAACGTTCACCTCGATCACATGATTAGGACACAAGAAATAAAAACTCAATTTTATTATTTCGCACAGCCGCCATCTTGGGGTTATGAAAACAATTGAATTTAATTAGATGCCAGTAGATTAAATTGTGAACGAACATTTACTGTACCAAGTTTCACTCCGCATGGATGATTAAATCGCGAGTAAATGCCATTTAAATGTTTTAAATTCGCCTGGCCGCCATTGTTGATATTGTGCTTACTAGAATACTGAAAATCAAATAGGTGAACTTATATGAATAGTCTCTATCAACATAAAAAATTCAGCTTGATTGTTGTAATAGATTCGTAGATATTGAGAACCGTCTAAATATATCGGATGGTCGGCATGTTGGATTGTTATATATGTAGGCCATAGAGTTATGTACCATTAGATGATGATTATTACGATGGTTCGTTATTCAAACTTTCACTTTGATCGCATGTTTAGGACACAAAAAATAAAATATACATTTTAAAACTTTTGCACAGACGCCATCTTGAGGTTATTAAAACAATTGAATTAAATGCCAGTGCATTAAAATGTGTATATAGGTCGCAGTCAGATAGTGAAATCTGTCATTTCATGAAAATCCTCGGCAATTCACGAAAAGCCGGCATATGATGTAAAAAGGGACAACTACACTATCTGACGCTTGGTTTCATGAAATGACTAAATTTCTCCATCACATACTGTAGTGTAATTCTTTTTGTACATTATCCGAGGGGAAGTCCAGCCCGTCACTTCATGAAGTAGGGGCAGCGGTGTTCACGTTTAAGTACGGTAAGTGTGATTTCCAAGAATTAATCGGATAAACATGTGGACACCGAAGGGCTGTTATTTCCCCACAAAGTGCACGCTGTGAAATATGGGACACATGCCGAACGGTCCGTACCGCATTTATCCCCTAAATTCTTTAATAGTTGCTAGAGCCCGGGAGTTATAGTGCCATCTTGTTGCAGCAGAAAAAGGCAATTTAAATACATTTTCTCTTAATATCTGTGAACGAGATGATGATCGACTGAAAACGGCATGAAAGGCTGTGATATTGCAAATAAAAAGTTTAATTTCTTTGATGCTCTTGGATCCATGAAAAAGAACTAAGTTTAATTGAAGCGCGTAACAATGTACCGTGCCGGTTTGACGCGAATTTCGGGGAGCCATCGACCTTAAATGACCCTTCCGAAACCCCATCTCCCAGGAAGACATATTGGACGGGAAGGAATGCATTCTTGGACTGGGAAAGCACTCATGAAACTGTACTCGGGGGGTATCGGATGTAATAAGAGGTGAAACTACCAGCCCAGAGGAATACAAACACAACAAATACTATAAAGAGGCAAGGCTTACATTTAAATCGCACTCAATTTATTCAAAAAAGTGACAGACCCCTAACTACTTCAGAGAGGTGAAAACGGCTAATCCGTGCTAAACAATGTTGATAATAATGTAATTCGTCTCCGTGCGACAATCCTATTAAATTAAGCCTCTCGAAGTCCTACGCAAAAATGGAAAATTAAAGAATGCAATCTAAGAGAATGACACGTAGATCTTCTCTATATAATTACTTCGGAGATTCAATAATAATAATAATAATAATATTACAAGCATGATTCTACAGCAAGGTGAGTTATTTACTTGTTTACAATGCAAGGTATCAGTCACATTCAAAGCATAATAAGT
This sequence comes from Meconema thalassinum, assembly GCA_946902985.2. Taxonomy (NCBI): domain Eukaryota; kingdom Metazoa; phylum Arthropoda; class Insecta; order Orthoptera; family Tettigoniidae; genus Meconema; species Meconema thalassinum. The sequence goes on along the minus strand of OX336389.2, from coordinate 875,560,155 downwards.
TTAAAGCTACGCTATGATGGTGTCATCTCCAACATTTAACGTTATAGTCATTTAATCTAATACCTATCGTACGTTAATAATAGCAATGATGTAAACGAGATGCGTTTCATCCAAAATTTATTTCCAAGCTAAGGCTAGGCACATTCTGAACCTAACAGAACGCATGAAAATCTATTCTAATTTACAACACAAATGAATAACATGTAACCCTCTTAAATTACTTGTGCAATGGGCGCCACTGCTCCTACCTTCCTACATCGCAAATTCACTGTTTGTGAACTTGGGTCTTGTTTTGTGTGGGAGAGAAAATTAGGTCGGCGACTGCATGAGTAAAACATGTCTAACGTCACATTATCAAGTTAGCTACCGCGTTTAAACACGTAACTATCTGATCGTCGTCGCTCAATAGGGAAAGCTATATTTGTATTTAAGTGTGTCGAAGAATCAAGTCTAAGTTATGGTCATCAAGGTTCATTTAAGTTTATAGGTTTATTTACATTTGGTTAGACTTCCTAGCTCTTGGTTTATATTCAGTTTTAACTTGAAAATCCTGATATTCGATTATTACCGTCTTGTTTATCGGATTAGTTCAATCATATCAGTTTCATTGTATTTTTTTAATGACCATGATAATTCGTATAGTGTAAACAATTGGTGTCCCAAGCATCCAATATAAACACATCATTGGAAGAAAAATCAATTCCAAAACATCAAATAGCACTTCTGGGTGCTCCATCAATAACACTGACCCGTCGGTCATCTGCTGTAATAACGAGACAAAAACGTTCACGTCATCAGCTCATAAAGTACCAAAACTTGTACTAGCATCTAAGGGTAATCATATCCTACCGCTGTAGTGCGTTTTAACATAACATGGTTCTGACTAAATGTATAGAATCCACGCTTGAGGATAAGGTTTAATCCTGCTGTAATAAGAGCTGTGTACTCTGAACTTAGAGAAAGGTGCATCATTTACTCATATATCAGACGTCTAATGTCTGGAAAACTTATATTAATAAACCTGTGTCTTTTGCTTACAGTCCTATAAAATGACCCGCTCCTTAGAACTCAAGATAGCCTGCTCAGCTTATCTCGCAATGTTACAATTCATAGCTTGTATGCCAGTCGTTTGAATGTCTAATTTATAAAGTTATTATTTCACTTCTCCCCATTCCATAAACAGTTTTTGCAGGTGATAATGTCTAGTGTTCACTGGGCTCACAGCCTTCTAAGTAATTTCATCAAGAAAAGAGTGCGTTGTCATCGCGTTTACAAGGTCAAACTAAACATAAAAAGTGTGGCATTGACTTCCTTTCATGGCCAACAGGTGGTCGTTGAGTTCACTGCTCCAGTAAAAATGCAGTTATTCAGACATGATTATATAACAAAATCCTACACGTTAAAGTGTGTTGGTTCGATTCTCTGCCGAACTAGGAAAAGGTCTATTTACAAAAATTGTTGGCAAATGCGTTTATCCCAAGCAATTGCAAACGATACGACATAACTTGTGGTTACTCCACCACTAGGAATACACGTTAATTAATAAGCCTACCTAAGAATGTGCGGCGTAAGGTCATAATAAACTAATCTAATCCCCATTACCAGATCGTACATAAAAATATGTTTCGGCTGTCAGCCAGACTCACGTGCGTGCTTCATATTTCTTCAGTGATATGACTTGCATGGTTTATGTAGCAAGTAAGGCATAATGGTGGAATGCCTGTAATACACGTGCCTTCCTCATAGTGTGATTCACCCATCAGTGAACCATTTATAGTGTGATCCAGCCGTCGCTAAACTCCGCCATCCTGTGGGTTTTATTCCATTGCTAATGCCGTCGTAGAAGGAATAATTGGCATTTCCTCATCGTGAAAAATGTGTATTAGCGATGCCATGATGCTGTTGAATTTGTTAGTTAGCACTGAATTTACTGTTAGATTGTAACTAGCAATTGCACACTGAAGTTACACTTATCAGCGGGTAGCAGGTAATAATGGCCATAGATTTTCCGCTCACAGAATTTAATATCAGTAGCTTGTGCCACTGTGCACACTAAAAACTTAGTGACTTTAATTCACACGTAATTTGTTCTTTACTGGATTGCACTGTTCCTAGCAATATCGTTGCACTTCTGAAAAACGTGGTTGGCAGCGTGTTCGATGCCTGCGTGGAAATGTTATCAGAAATATTACAAATATTCAAAATCTGCTTCCACTTATGGTTTTTAATCAACTTAACAGCTTTGCGGCACGCCAAAGCGTATGTCAGTTCGTTGGATTAAGCTGTATTTGATAGATATTTTTCGATTATGTCGAGCACAATTCTACCGTGGACACAGGACCATGCCTGCAGTCAGTTGCACGTCAAGCCAAGACCATGCTTGCGATAAGAGTGTTTCAGCAAGAAGCCGGATGCACTAGTTAGCCAGCAGTCAAATTTGCGACTGTAAAATGTTTATGGCATTCCTGGTAGGTTATTAATATTCATGTTTCCTTTCCATAATAAATCAAATTATGCTTCTGTGCATCAAAAATATATACAACATTGGTTAATAATTACATCCTTATTAAATATGCAAAAATATTATACATTCACGGCGCGGCAACTCATATGAATCAAATGAGCGCTACTTATGCCTTCTCCTTGGAAGTCTCTGCTTCTCTCAAGGAGTGTAAACTCTTCATGGGCCATAGAAGTCACATGGCAAATGTGATTTCGGGTTCATATGCTCCTTCGATAGTGAAATAAAAATGATGAAAAGCATTTTTATTTATCTCACTCCCTCAATTGGTGAAATATCGTCGCAGGTTGGCTGCATTATAAATTACAATGCGCTCATCAGTATATCTGTCACTGACAGCGTAACTACCGTTACCATAAACGTGAGTGATTCGGTAAGGGCCATAAAACAAGGGTTGAAATTTGTGGTACACCCTCTCAGTAGGGTTTGAGATTCGGGGTCCCCTGATCAGGACCAGGTCATTCAAATTGAGAGCTCCTCTAAAGTGTTGGTTCCTGAATCTTCGTAAGCGTTTCTCAGCTTGTCTCTCCATCATTTCACGTGCTGCGGTGATCTTGCTGGCTTGGGAAGGTTGAATGGATGGTGGAGCACTCACAATGTGTTGCCAAGCTCTTGTAGGCTTCCGATTGAGATGTAATTCAGCTGGTATTTGGCCAGTACTCTCGTGGCCCGTGTAGTTTATACAGTTGGCCATAACGACTAGGACTTCTGTCCATCTCCAGTGTTGGTTTCCACAGTATAATCGGCAGTATATTCCCAGTTCAGACATCTGGCGTTCCGCGGGGTTGCAATCAGGGTGGCGGATAGATGAAAGGATGTGTTGGATTTCCAGGTCTCTCATGGCTTCTGAAAATTCTTCTGACGTAATCTGGGATCCATGATCCGTTAACAAGTATTGAGCTTTGCCAGCCTCTGGGATCACTTGTCTTCTAATACGTTGAATAATTTGCTTCGCCGTTGCCTTCTGGATCCGATGTAACATGGTGTATTTCGTGAAAACGTCCAGTGTCACGACAACGTAACGGTTCCCTCTTCCTGACTTGGGAATTGGACCATAAATGTCCAGAGCATACAATTCTCTAGGTTCACGCGGCAAGATAGGTCGCGGAAACTCTCTCAGTAGTTATGAATTATATTTGTTTCGTTGACAAGCGTCACAAGCTCTCATGCAATCACGAACAGACGTGCACATGTTGTTCCTGGTGAATGTTTACTGGATCGCTGCAATCGTCTTATCTGTACCAGAGTGTCCTGTCGTAAGATGCGCTAGCTCAATCACTAACTTCTGGTATCTTCATGGTACGATAGCGCGAAGTTGGGTGTGGTCTGGGTCAACAAACCTGTATAGCAAACCCTGATATAGCACGTAATTGTCTGCCAGACGAGCTGTCCTTCCATATGCTGGATCATTAACATCCATCTTTCTCTCCAGAAATCGTATGATGTCGCGCAGTTCAGCGTCACGCTTCTGGGCTGCTCTCAGGTATCGTAGTCTTCTCAGGTGTTCAGTACACTCTCCCACGATGTCAATGGCGTGGATAGTCGGTTCCGGATTGCGGCTAAGGATATCAGGTAAAATATTCTCCTTGCCGGGACGATGTTCGATTATCAGGCCGAACTGTTGTAAAAATAACGTCCATCGGGTGATACGGTCGTTTGCCAGTCTTGTCTTCAACAAAAAGGTGAGAGCGTGGTGGTCTGTTCTGACGATAATACGTTGGCCCCATAAAAGTTTCCTCCAATAGTCCAAAGCATAGACTACGGATAAGGCTTCCAGCTCAGTAGTGAAATAATTAGCCTCATGCGGACGGAGTCTCCTAGACAAAAATGCGATGTAATGTCGCTTATGGTCCTCCTCTTCCTGGTGTAGAATCGCTCCGATACCAATTGTCGATGCATCCGTCTCAACTATAAAGTTTTTCGAGTGATCAGGATACTCTAGAGTGATGCTGTTGCTTAACATAATTTTAGCCTTCTCGAAAGCACTATCACATTCTGGATTCCATGCCCAACGAGAACTTTTCCTTAACAAATTTTGAAGAGGTGCTACTGTCTCAGAATAGTCTTTACAATGTGCTCCAAAGAATTGATAGACTCCAAGGAACAGTCTCACATGCTTAACCTTGGTAGATTTAGGAAATTGAGCGATTGCCTGAATTTTTGCAGGATTCTGGCGGTAACCATCCCCATCTATAACATGTCCCACGAAGCTTATCTCCTTCCTGAAGAATTTACATTTGGCCTTGTTTACTTTGAAATTAGCTACTCGCAGATTGTCGAATACACGACGTAACGTCTGAAAATGCTCGGCTTCTGTCTCCGACGCAATAATAATGTCATCAACGTAATGTATCACTTTCTCTATCACCTCAGGTGTAAGGTACGCCTCTAACGCTCGAATCAAGGCTGCTCCTTCTGTTTTGATTCCAAATTAAAGCTTACAAAACACATAAGTGGTCTGTTCAAATAAGAAGCCAGTGTACTTCCTCGTTGCTTCGGAAATTTTGATATGGTGGTACGAAGAAACTAGGTCTATCGACGAAAACATTTTCTTGGATTTGAACCGGCGCAATTTCTCTCTAATTCTAGGCGGTTGGTCGTGTTCCGGCGCCAAGCGCTCATTTAAGGACCTCGTGTCTAAGCATAGCCTAAGACTGGCATCAGTCTTCACAACTGTTGTGATGGGATTTAAATAGGATGTTGGCATTTTCATGATAACGCCAGCCCTTTCCATTTCCAGGATCTTTGTCCGGGCTTCCTCAAGATGCTTCTCCGCTATCGGATAAATTTTACGCTGGTATCGTCTAGTACGTTAAGAGAGTATTCGAAGTTGGCAATTTCGCCTGGAGTAGTGTCGAAAATGTCCTCGTATTCTGCTAGCAATTCATTTAAAGTTTCATTCCCTCGTGGTCCCAACCTCCGCTTTGATTCCCTTTCTTCCATAACATTAGAAATGTGTAACTCATCCAATATCTTGGTGATTAAATTTAACTGTGCCACATCTCCCTGCATCGTGTTTTCAAGATGTACTGGTGGAGATTCGAGGAATTGTACCGTATTAGTACCCATGTTGATAACTCCCTCATATCTGCGTATGAAATCAGCTCCAAGTATTGCTGGGTGTTTAAGTTTATTCACCACTATAAAATCATGAGTATAAGTATGCCCGCCGATCATAACAAAACATAAAACTTGCACTTTACACCTTATAGTGCGGTCTGGTATGATGCCTCGTATTTTGATATTAGAGTCAGGTAGTCCTCTAAGGTCATCACCCAATTTAAGCTGACTGTACAAATCACCTGAAATTACGCTAATCATAGCGTCAGTATCAATTAGGATATTTATAATAATGTTGTTGATGCTCGCGGCAATGACTGGCAGTTGTGTCAGTTGCACGTGGTCAGTAGTTTGTGGTTCGTCATGTAGATCTCCTGGCGTTGGTTGCCAAAGTAATACATCCTCTATTACTACTGGAGAATTAGTCATTTCAGGATTTATTGCGAATTTGTCGCTTTTTTTGTCCTGAGCGACCAGTGGATGTCCCTGCTTCATCATAATGCCCAGGTACTTCTTCTATGTTGTCGTATTCCCGCGACGTTTGAGGTGGATTTCGATCATCTCTCCTCCCTCGAAGTTCGCGTAAATACCGCTGGCTCTCCTGTGCTCTGCCTTGCCAATCTCCATCTCCTCGGTCGTTTCTGCGATTGTTGTTGTTGTTTCGATACCTGGGGTCCCTATCTCTACGATAGCCTCCGCTGTACCTATAATCTCTTCTTGGATTATTATTATCGTTCCTACGATCGTATCGATTGTCGTTGTTGTTGTTGTCGTTGTAGCGTTGGTTTCGATCGCGATTCCAACGTGGTCGATCGTTTCTTAAGGCCTGGTATCGCCTTTGACAATACTCTTCCACTTCTCCGTTTCTTTCGTATGGTGTACCATCTCTTCTCGGACGATTATTATTCCGGTTGCGAGCTCCTCTATTTTGATCTCCATCAGTGCGGTTAGTTGTCTGTACCATCCGATCTACAGATTGTCCCCGTTAACCGGCATCGAATCGGATGACCCGGCGAAAACATCGCAATTCATGCCGATAACACAAGACATATATCAGACAAAGAATTTTAAAAAAATGATTGAGGTCTGGGTTCGAATATATAAAAAAAAAAATGCGGCGGTGGGTACGAGAACTCAAGTAGCCTCAGGGGTGGTTAACAGGATGTAGGTGTAACAGGTTAAATCAACCCACTCCCAAACCTAAATCAAAGCAATAGCACAACAGAAGTCAGAAGATAAGCACAATTAAAAAGATAAAAATAGGCATCCATTTATTTGTAACTCATTGACCAATACAAATATAGGAAATCCCCCAAAAGCCTATCTTGCCTCGGAGATTCGATCTAAATGAAAGCTTGATGTGGACCGAAGAAAAAGAAAAATATTTAGAGTCCAAATACACATGATTAAGTTTTAAAGGGCCAACAAATCTCCTTGGTCCTATCCTTAAGACACAAATAAAATTAGGAGATATTCCAAGAAAGTTAAATAGAATATAAAAAAATAGATTCAGTCACATTTGACTATCAACATCAACTAATCACACTAAATGTCCATCAGGTAGTGTCCTAGATTAGTAATATTGTCACTCACTTGAGTTTATAATGAAAGTTAAATAGCTGGCCTAAAAAATAATAGTGTTGATCTCCGTTCTAACTAATTATTAATTAATTATTAATTAAAATTAATTGCTGCAACAGTATAGGTCCTACTTGACCACTCAATTTAAGTTGCCATCAGGATTTATATTTATCGTACAACGTTATTTCAGAGTCTAATTACTCAAAATATTTCAGGCAAACGTGCACCCATTATCCTACATTTATGCAAAATTCAAAGTCATGGCTGATCATTATATCACAACTAAAAGTTCCCATCTTTCCCAATTCGATGGTATGCTTGCAGTGTATTTCACTCCATCAATTACATAGTGATTAGATTATCGCCTGCCTACTCCTGTGAATACTTAATTCACCACCATATGACTGCATTTTGCATGGTCATGCTTATTTAGAAAGATATTACACTACTAATTATTATTACATTATTATTTTTTTTATTCACAAAGGGATTCTTCATGATTAATTCTCAGAAAATTTGCCATAAGACGTTCACAGAATATGTGAACTATCATCCTAAATTTATTTTCTTACATTCCATTCAATTCTCCCCTCTCTTTTTTATAAACAACTACACCAATCAATCTTTTTTTGTAGATAAACTCATTATCTTTTAATTATCATGACCTTTCATTTCATCACATGACTAGTGTGCATAAATTATCTAATGCAGGCATGACCTGTAGCAATGTCAAATGGGTAGGTGTCGAAGCATAATTACGAGCATGCTTTTAATAATTAAATTCTCTATATCAATGAATGTGGACGAAGAAAAAAATGGGAATATATAAAGTTATAATCCTTCAGAGTTCACATAATTAGATTCACCAAACGCTGAAGTCGAAATCGAAAGAAAGAAAAAATTCAAAACATGAACTCCACCCTAGCTCTCGACAGCTAGTCAACCACCTTCATTTATTCCATCATGGATTCAGTTCAGTATCCGCGTCGTATTTCCAATCTTATCATCGTAGAAAAAAATCTTATCATTCAAAGTAGTGACGGATTTACAAAAAATTCCCAAAAGAAAATATTAACTGGTTCATGGTGCCAAGCATGGTGGATAGTTCCTTGCCACGTGTGACAACCCTTCAATGTGAATCACTTCCTCATATAATTACTTAATAGACGAAGAAAGAAAAAAAATGTGGCCATTAATATTAATAATAATAATAATAAAATGATTGATCAACCAATAAATAATAATTAGTTCAACTCCATGGCATCTAGTACTACTGAGTAGTACAAACTACTCACAACTACAAATTGAAGTAATGTTTTAGCTCACCATCTGGCCGAAATAAGAAAATATGGTACAAGCCTAGCATGCTCATAGACTGCAGAACCTCTGGAACCAATCTTCATTCAGGACCATCTCCTTCCCATTCCAGAACCGGCAGGATTGCATCTTCCACCATCTTCCTCCTCGCCTCCTCCAGGAATCGAAACCGAGACCTTCACGTTTCATGGTGGCTGCGTCCTCCAACTCCCAAGGTGTGGTTATGTCATGGCAACATCATGGCCTCATCTTGATGTAAATGTCACTCCATCCAGTCCCCTCACGTATAAGCTTAGTGCCACATATTTTCACTGACTAGTTCCATTTCAAAATTCTTCATTGACACTTCAACAGCACAGGTTATAAAATGTCCTCGTTCCATTCTGGAAATTATAAGTTCCTGCGCCTCGAACAATGTAGACACAATTCTTCCTCTCAGCAAATTGCCACCGGCTTTACGTAAACAGTAATTCAATAGCATTCACAGCTGTTCAGTTGCATCTACAAGTCCTCCATCGATGATAAGAGCCTCGTCTTTTCTCGAATGTTCACTGCACAAACCATTCCGTATTGCAACTAACGTCCAAAGCTAGTCGCAAAGGGCTAGTTCTCTCGTTATCAAGACAAGCATGGGCCTGCACGATCGGGATTATACACTCTGGACTCGGCCGTCTGATATAGCAATCGCGCCCGGCATAACAGCGGTGTTTCGTAATTATATTGTCTCTCAGGACTCCGATAAAATCACACCCGATATACAGCGACACTCAGACCTGTGGTGGCATAGCACACACGGCCCTCCACGATCAAAATCGAATGAAAAATTACTCTTGCCGCACAACGGAGTACTGTCCAGTCTGCGCTCAAAACGCATGTGTGCGCGCCTCTCAATGTGACCAGCTGCCGAACACCAGAGCTGACCACGTGGTCCAAGACAGCGTGCTCTGCCGTAGATAGTAGACAGCTGTGCGTGACGTCAGACGCGTGACGTCACTCGACCTTGTGGTCGGGTCTGAGACGATAACATGTGGTGTTTTGGGCCGTGATTTACGCAGGGTTGCCAATCTGTGCTAAAACTGGAGTACTATGTTGGGCACAAGATGTTAAGTTAACCCTACGAGTTTCGTTACGATGTCTTGTCGGTGCAAATTGTTCGTTGCTATAGTCTAATCTGCGCAAGATTTCATCGCATTTGGCGAACGTGTTTGCTCCTGAAGCAATTAACGACTTCTGAACATCTCCTGGATACTGTCTAATAATAGTCTGCACTAGCTCTTGCTCAGATACAGGTGGACGTAGACATTGAAGTTTAGAAAGCATACGATGCATATTTCGTTGGTAGATTGCTGGAAAAACGTTTGCTGTACATTTCAGCTCTGATTCCTTGTTGTATACCCACGGACCAAAATGTTCTTAACAGCGCTTCCTTAAATTCTTGGTATTTCCGGAAAGAATAGCTAAATGCGTTGAACCAAACTAGAGCTGGGCCGTCTAGCAATCTCTCTACTACTCTAAGTTCTCTGTCTGGTGTTACCATCGTTTCACGCATGTAGTTTTCCAGATTATGGAGAAATTCTACAGGTCTGAGATCCTATTCCTGTGTACTTATGAGGTCGTTCATCTTGACTTTTCAAGAATACAACATTCGAATGAGGTGTCTGAATCATGCTCGGAGTTCTGCTGAATGTCGCAATGTCAAATCTGACAGGTGTTTCGCCAGTATTTGGTTGTACTTCCTTCCTTAACATTGGTGTAGTATTGGCATTCTCCTGCTCAAAATATTTTTCCAAGCTTCTATAGGATTCGGTTGTGTTTCCTTCCTCGGTGTTTGAGTTGTGTCAGCTCCTATTTGTTTGAAGTAACTTTTGAGTATGGGTTTCTCCGGTTCTGATGTTACTCGAGTTGACTTTTGGTTTTGTTCGTCACGCAAGGTGTTCATTTGGATTTCTAACCGTTCTATTTTACCTCTGACGATGCCATATAAGCCATTGTATTTCTCGTCCATCTCTTCTCCTAGTTCATCAATAGATTTACTCACATATTCACGTATTTTATCGTTCGAATCTGTGGTTTCGATTGAAAGGTTACCCATCTTCTTTTCCAGATTAGTAATGTTCATCTTGTTTTCATTAAGATCGCCCTTTAGGATGTCAAAATCAACCCTAAATTCAGCTGCGTTAACACGTATCACTTCCAGCTTCCGAATAATTTCAGTCTGGTTAGTGCGGATTTCTGTTTTAACAGCTTCGAGTATGACTTCAGAGTTACGATGATCCGTTTCGATCTCTGACCTAACGTCATCCATTGCCTTAGTGATATGAGTTTTGATCTTTTTCCGTGAGATTAATCGAAGTAGCTTGAATATCGCCCCTAACTCTGTTTAAGTCTGCCTGCATATCATTAATGTCGGTTCGCAGATCTTCAACATCATTTCTGACCTCTGTGCGCAAATTGTTTATATTAGTGTTCATGTTGTCACTAATAATTTGCATGTCTGCCCTGACATTGTTTATGCTCTCAGTGTTGGCTTGCATATCAGCCCTAACATTGTTTATGCTAGTGTTCAAATTGTCTGAGTTAGTTTGCATATCTGTCCTAACATTGTTTATGCTGGCATTTAAATCTGTCCTAACATTGTCACTGTTGGTTTGCATATCTGCCTTACATTGTCACTATTGACCTGTATTTCTGCCCCTATTTCGGCTCTAACATTGTTTATGTTGGCGTTTAGATTGTCTGCATTAGCCTGTATTTCGGCTCGGATGTTAGCTCCCATGTCATTCAAGTTTGTTTGCATACCAACAACGTTCACTTGAACTTGATTTATGGACATTCGCAGAGTCCTCAGCAACTCTGGCAAAGTTGCAATAATGTCCAACTCTCCTTCACTTGGCATCACGATAAACTTCAATTGGAAAATTAGGCGGGAAAAAGTTTGGCTGAAACTTACTTACTACGGCACATCTTAAGATCAAGCTCTGCGAAAAGTCTGCACTCTTCATAAACTAAGGGATCATTGCTGTGCCTCTGTCCTAACAAAAGTTAAACACACAAACTAACAATTACATCTACTCAAGATCATTATTGGCTGCAAATGAAAATGTCTCTACTTACAAAATTTAATTAATGCCAACTGACCTCATGGTCCTATCTCAACATGAGTGGCATGCAGCTACTACCCAGCAGTACGAATCCCAATTCGTCACTGACCTGGCAGATCGAGCCAATCACGTTGATGCGCCAATTAACAAGGCCTATATGTGCCCGTTTGACGGGAATTTCGGGGAGCCATCGAACTTACATGACCCTTCCGAAACCCCCATCTCCCAGGAAGACATATTGGACGGGAAGGAATGCATTCTTGGACTGGGAAAGCACTCAAGAAACTGTACTCGGGGGGTATCGGGTGTAATAAGCGGTGAAACTACCAGCCCAGAGGAATACAAACACAACAAATACAATAAAGAGGCAAGGCTTACATTTAAATCGCACTCAATTTATTCAAAAACGTGGCAGACCCCTAACTACTTCAGAGAGGTGAAAACAGCTAGCCCGTGCTAAACAATGTTGATAATAATGTAATTCGTCTCCATGCTACAATCCTAATAAATTAAGCCTCTCGACGTCCTACGCAAAAATGGAAAATTAAAGAATGCAATCTGAGAGAATGACACGCAGATCTTCCCTATACAATTACTTCGGAGATTCAATAATAATAATATTACAAGCATGATTCAACAGCAAGGTGAATTATTTACTTGTTTACAATGCAAGGTATCAGTTACATTTAAAGCATAATAAGTTTAAAGCTACGCTATGATGGTGTCATCTCCAATATTTAACGTTATAGTCATTTAATCTAATACCTATCGTACGTTAAAATTAGCAATGATGTAAACGAGATGCGTGTCATCCAAAATTTATTTCCAAGCTAAGGCTATGCACATTCTGAACCTAACAGAACGCATGAAAATCTATTCTAATTTACAACACAAATGAATAACATGTAACCCTCTTAAATTACTTGCGCAATGGGCGCCACTGCTCCTACCTTCCTACATCGCAAATTCACTGTTTGTGAACTTGGGTCATGTTTTGTGTGGGAGAGAAAATTAGATCGGCGACTGCATGAGTAAAACCTGTCTAATGTCGCATTATCAAGTTAGCTACCGCGTTTAAACACGTAACTATCTGATCGTCGTCGCTCAATAGGGACAGCTATATTTGTATTTAAGTGTGTCGAAGAATCAAGTCTAAGTTATGGTCATCAAGGTTCATTTAAGTTTATAGGTTTATTTACATTTGGTTAGACTTCCTAGCTCTTGGTTTATATTCAGTTTTAAGTTGAAAATCCTGATATTTGATTATTACCTTCTTGTTTATCAGATAAGTTCAATCCTATCAGTTTCATTGTATTTGTTTAATGACCATGCTAAATTCGTATAGTGTAAACAATTGGTGTCCCAAGCATCCAATATAAACACATCATCGGAAGAAAAATCAATTCCAAAACATCAAATAGCACTCCTGTGTGCTCCATCAATAACACTGATCCGTCGGTTATCTGCAGTTATAACGAGACAAAAGTGTTCACGTCATCAGCTCATAAAGTACCAAAACTTGTACTAGCATCTAAGGGTAATCATATCCTACCGCTGTAGTGCGTTTTAACATAACATGGTTCTGACTAAATGTATACAATCCAAGCTTGAGGATAAGGTTTAATCCTGCTGTAATAACAGCTGTGTACTCTGAACTCATAGAAAGTTGCATCATTTACTCATATATCAGACGTCTAATGTCTGGAAAACTTATATTAATAAACCTGGGTCTTTTGCTTACAGTACTATAAAATGACCCGTTCCTTCGAACTCAAGATAGCCTGCTCAGCTCATCTCGCAATGTTACAATTCATAGCTTGTATGCCAGTCGTTTGAATGTCGAATTTATAAAGTAATTATTTCACTTCTCCACATTCCATAAACAGTTTTTGCAGGTGATAATGTCTAGTGTTCAATGCGCTCACAGCCTTCTAAGTAATTTCATCAAGAAAAGAGTGCGTTGTCATCGCGTTTACAAGGTCAAACTAAACATAAAAAGTGTGGCATTGACTTCCTTTCATGGCCAACAGGTGGTCGTTGAGTTCACTGCTCCAGTAAAAATGCAGTTATTCAGACATGATTATATAACAAAATCCTACACGTTAAAGTGTGTTGGTTCGATTCTCTGCCGAACTAGGAAAAGGTCTATTTACAAAAATTGTTGGCAAATGCGTTTATCCCAAGCAATTGCAAACGATACGACATAACTTGTGGTTACTCCACCACTAGGAATACACGTTAATTAATAAGCCTACCTAAGAATGTGCGGCGTAAGGTCATAATAAACTAATCTAATCCCCATTACCAGATCGTACATAAAAATATGTTTCGGCTGTCAGCCAGACTCACGTGCGTGCTTCATATTTCTTCAGTGATATGACTTGCATGGTTTATGTAGCAAGTAAGGCATAATGGTGGAATGCCTGTAATACACGTGCCTTCCTCATAGTGTGATTCAGCCATCAGTGAACTATTTATAGTGTGATCCAGCCGTCGCTAAACCCCGCCATCCTGTGGGTTTTATTCCATTGCTAATGCCATAGTAGAAGGAATAATTGGCATTTCCTCATCGTGATAAATGTGTATTAGCGATGCCATGATGCTGTTGAATTTGTTAGTTAGCACTGAATTTACTGTTAGATTGTAACTAGCAATTGCACACTGAAGTTACACTTATCAGCGGGTAGCATGTAATAATGGCCATAGATTTTCCGCTCACAGAATTTAATATCAGTAGCTTGTGCCACTGTGCACACTAAAACTTTGTGACTTTAATTCACACGTAATTTGTTCTTTACTGGATTGCACTGTTCCTAGCAATATCGTTGCACTTCTGAAAAACGTGGTTGGCAGCGTGTTCGATACCTGCGTGGAAATGTTATCAGAAATATTACAAATATTCAAAATCTGCTTCCACTTATGGTTTTTAATCAACTTAACAGCTTTGCGGCACGCCAAAGCGTATGTCAGTTCGTTGGATTAAGCTGTATTTGATAGATATTTCTCGATTATGTCGAGCACAATTCTAACGTGGACACAGGACCATGCCTGCAGTAAGTTGCACGTCAAGCCAAGACCATGCTTGCGATAATAGTGTTTCAGCAAGAAGCCGGATGCACTAGTTAGCCAGCAGTCAAATTTGCGACTGTAAAATTTTTATGGCATTCTTGGTGGGTTATTAATATTCATGTTTCCTTTCCATAATAAATCAAATTATGCTTCTGTGCATCAAAAATATATACAACATTGGTTAATAATTACATCCTTATTAAATATACAAAAATATTATACATTCACGGCGCGGCAATTCATATGAATCAAATTAGCGCTACTTATGCCTTCTCCTTGGAAGTCTCTGCTTCTCTCAAGGATGTTAAACTCTTCATGAGCCATAGAAGTCACATGGCAAATGTGATTTAGGGTTCAGTGCAAATAATGCCATGGGACAATGCTGTCTGATAATTGCTTGAAGACCATTTTTGCGACCCGACATTACAGTATCTCCATCGTACGTCTGACAAACTATTTTCTTATCTATTTTATATTCTTCCAGAACGGAAATTATGTGTGTTGCCAAACCCTGTGCACTTTTATCTGAGGATACATCAAAGAAACCTAAAAAAAAAATCCTCAACTCTCGAGTTACAGACATATCGCACAATTACACTTAATTGGGCCTTGACGGACACGTCAGTAGTCTCATCTGCCTGAATGGCCACAAATTCACATGACGAAAGCTCTTCTGCAATATTTTCCTTTACTGCATTAGTGACAGATTGGATTAAATCATTTTGTATGTCTGGAGACGTACCTTTAAAAGTAGAGCTGCCTTCAAGGTGATCTTTCATAAATGATTCTTCTATGGCCAGCACATCGAGGGTTTCTAAATAATTGCCCTTATTATGGGATTCGTGGTCTTCCCTGTGGCCTCTAAAGGCAAGTTATAGCCGCCCGAGATGACACACTACATCTATCAGGCGACCCACTATTCGTCTATTTTGAGTTACATTTTCATTATGTTTCACAGCTGCTAATCGCGTTGTTTCCGCTAAATAATGGTCAATTCTGTTTCTTCCTAGCATGTGAAATATCTCTGCATTTTTAATGTGTGTTTTGGTCCCTGAATGTTTTAGAGATTTTGCCTCATTTTTTTTTTACTGTCGTGATACCCGTACGAGACCATGGTTCTTAGCCCCCAAACATCAAACGGTAATTTGTGGGGATGTAAATGTGGATTTCTTAAAATTTGATAGAAATTGTGAATTATTAACACAGTTACTAATTTCCTATGGACTGAAACCTACAGTAAATACCCCAACAAGAATAACAAAATTTAGTAAAACCACTCCTGATCAAATTTTAATACATACAGATAAATATCACCATTCAATAGAAGTCTATTGTCCGGGGTTTTAGTGACCTCCATGGACAAATACTGAGTTTTGAAGTATCCAAAACAATCAATAATAATGAAAATGGAGTAAAATCAAAGTGCAGGTCATTCACTGAATCAAATGTTACATATTTCAATGACCTATTAAATAAGGAAACATGGTCAGAAATGTATGAACTAGAAAATGTAAATGATAAATTTAATGCATTTAACAGTACCCTAAAACACTATTTTGAAATATCATTCCCCTTTAAACGAAGAACTGTTCAAAATAACAAAACTAGCAATTGGATAACAACAGGGATTATAAATTCATGTCAAAGAAAGAAATTTCTACACAAATTATATAAACAATACCACACAACACCTGAATTCAATTCATACTACAAAAAATACACTAGCATATTAAATAAGGTAATAAGACTAGCAAAGAAAATGCATAATGATAATTTTATTTCCCAATCATCTAATAAAAACAAGGCTATGTGGTCCGTGATAAAGAAAGAAATTGGAAAATCTGCTAAAATACAAAGGAACATTACACTGACCAGAAATAATAAAGTGATTAATAATCCAGAGGATTTAGCAAACACTTTTAATGACTATTTTCTGGAAATTCCACAAAAATTATTAAATAAATCACAGGTAAATACACTAAATTCTAATAATAAAATAAATATATGCAGTGATTCTTTATTTATAAATCATGTCACAAGTGAAGAGGTAAGAATAGTTATAAAAGAGCTAAAAATAAATTCTGTGCTGGCATTGATGGCATCCCTGATGCAATTTTAAAGAAATGTGCAGAAAATATAATAAATCCACTTACGCACTTAATAAACAGTTCAATTCTCTCAGGAACTTACCCGGATATTTTGAAGTTATCAAAAGTAATTCCAGTGCACAAAAACGGTTCAAAAGATGAATTAGATAACTATTACCTTACCAACTGGTATTGCAAAAATTGTGGAAAAAATTATGTATAAGAGACTGATAAGTTTCATAGAAGAAAATAAAATATTATCAAACTCACAACATGGATTCAGAACGGAAAAATCTACACAGACAGCAATTTACGAATGTAGTAATTGTATACTGAAATTAATTGACAATAAGGAACATGTAACTGGCCTATTCTTGGATTTATCGAAAGCATTTGATGTTGTTGACCATAAAATCCTCCTTACCAAACTAAATCAATATGGTATTAGAGGTCTAGCTAATAAATGGACCGAGTCTTACTTAACAAGGCGTAAACAAATAGTAAGCTTGAGACACAAGGATGATGGAACCAAATTACGTAATGAAACATTGTCCAATGAGGGAATTATTGAATTTGGAGTACCCCAGGGATCGGTTTTGGGCCCACTCCTCTTTCTTCTATATATCAATGATATAACACAGAACGTTCATTCACATAAGGAAATTTTGTTTGCGGACGATACAACACTCGTAATAAAAGGTGAAACTAAACAGGTCATACAGCAGTCTGCTGACTCCGATACAGGAGAGTTAACCAAATGGTCACAAGATAATCGCCTCATAATAAACTATAAAAAAACAGTATGTCTAAATTTCCACACTATACAGAATAGGAATCCTGCGAAACCCAATATAACATTAAATGGTCATCAAATAGAAAATAAATCAGAAACAAAGTTTTTAGGACTATGGATACAACAAGACTTGAAATGGAATAAACATATACAATATCTGAATACTAAACTGAACTCGATGTGCTTTGCGTTACGTATTTTGAAAACCTGCACTAGCATGCACACATTAAGAAATACTTATTTTGCTTATTTCCATTCATACTTAAGTTATGGGATCATATTTTGGGGTATGTCGCCAGATGTACTAAGCACGTTTAGGATACAAAAGAGGGCGATTAGAATTATGGCAATTGTAAACTCTAGAGAATCATGTAGACCTCTGTTTAAAGATTTAAACATTCTCCCACTGCCCTGCATATATATCTTTGAAAGTACTATGTTTTTAAAAAAGAATTTAATGAATAAAGATGTTTTTCTTAAAACAAACAATGATGTTCATAGGCATAACACAAGACCAAATCAAAACATTCATATTTCACACACACACACAAGCATATATCAAAAAGGAACTTTTCACACTGGAGTTAAATTATACAATAAACTACCCCAGTATATAAAACTGGCCCCAAAAATAAAAACCTTTGATAGAATGTTGAAAGCTTATCTGCAGTGCCATTATTTTTACTCAGTAGTTGAATATCTTAGCGTATAGGAGCGATGAAATCTATAATTATATTTTACTTTTTAAATTTAATTGTAATACCTAGCTATATGTTGTTGTATTTATAGAATTAAGTTTTCATATTATGATAATAGAGTGAGGTGTAAATAGTTGTGCAATAAGATTGTATCTATTAAGATTTGCTATTATAATAAGTTAAATAGTTATAATATTAGTAATATATACCTGTTAGTTCTTTTATTTTATAGATGTAAATTCTGACGTGTCCTATATCAAAAATGTATTGAATGCATGTATTTGATCAAATGGAATTAATAAAAATCTATATATCTATCTAGTAATAACAATGTAGTGATTTCGTGTGCTGAGAACCACATAACCATCTATATTTCGAATACCAACTGCTTTGAAATTTTCTTGTAACTTTGCCATCCTTTTGGCACAAATCCAACTGAGGGCGATTAATTTTAGATTTTAGTTTTAACTTTTGTTCAAATGTTAGTGATGATAGTGAATTACTATGAAGAAAACTAACAGAATCAAAAGTTACGCTGTCCATGTCAACTAATAGCTCATCACTTTCCATTGTTAATATAACTAGAATCTAAGGCACAGTAAATACAGACACACGAAACGTCCCGCGTCACCAAAGAAAAGACATGTCTATTCTAGTCTCGGTAGTATGCGAGGTGGAGCATTGGCGAAGTGGGAAGAGGGGAAGGGGATAGCGGCGCGCGCAGGTCTCGCATGCTTTAACAAGAAGCGAGGAGAGACATTTCTGGAAGTGTCTATTTGCATCGTTGGAACGCAGTAGCTTACTGCATGTACAAGCGCTGAATCTTTTAAGTCATGAAAATTACTATTATGGCTTAAGAACTCTGAAAAAAAAAAAAACCACACATTACAATAAATTTTAATATAACCTGTGATTTGTTTCGTAAATTTGGATAGACAGTGTCTATCTTGTCTACCCTGACGCTACTTTACTGATTTCGGATGCAGCCTGGCCGATGTTAACGTGTGAGACAGAAGATGCTACGGCGCTTACACGCATGCGTGGAGGCACATGGAAACAATTTTCAACACATTCTGTAACTGTGGCTGCATGGTACAACGGCGTGTATTAGACCACCGTTTCTGTAACAAAGGATGATCGAATAAATGGTTCCTAAAAACAAACCATGCATTTCCGGACGTACGTTCATTAGACCTTTTCTGTTCCATATCCTCTCCTCGATCAATCCCTAGAGTTTGTACACGGTGGAAAAAATCACCCTCTATACAGTGCCATTGGGAAAATTGGTGTTGATTGACTGAAGAGTTACATTGTATAGGTAACACTGAAAGAATGGCTTCAAAACTGCAGTCAGTCCTAGGCTTCCCACATTCATGCCCCAAGGCAGGCATCACAGGCATATCTGGGCAAATCACATGATCACGATTGTTCTACAGAAGCACACTTCAAAAAGTGTTGACACATTCTAAATGTGACCATAGTGTTGTCCTAGGTGTGCAAATGCACACTGGATGGATTTATGAGGATTCTTAACTTGTAAGCCCCTTGTGGTGTGGCATTTCTGGCTCTGCTCAGATGTTCAACTCTGGTCTGAGGGTTGGAACCAGGGATCCTTAGCTTTGTGAGGAAAACCTGAAAGGATCCTGGAAATGGTCTTCCAAGGTTTCACACTTCTACTCCAGGAAAATTCTGGGATAGTTCCCAACTTCCCAATATCAGCCTTGATTATAAATACACAGGCCAATTCTATACACACCAAGTACATAGAGCTGATGACCTCTATGTTCAAGCCTCTACATAAAACAACAACAACAAGAGATTCATGGTAGTTTTGCATTGGAAATGTGCACTAAAATCTCCGTCCTATGTGGTACCAGAGGGTCACAGACGAATTGATACGAAGAGTCTTACGTGTTATTTTACGTATAGTAACTTTATAGAGGCCTACTGTACATTAAAATAAAATAAATACAGTAAACAATACAAGTGTTTATACAAATCACAGAACAAATACGAAATACAGTAAGCTCATTTTTCTTTTACACCTATCCGGCTCATTCCCAGTACTGCGCAACATGAAGTTAAAAAAAGTTTTTTTTTCCATTCTTTCCATTGCACTTATTGAGTTACCGTAACAATTGTTCATGCCATAGCCAGGATTTCATTTCCATGCAGGTCTAAAGGAAAGCAAAGTTCCTCCTTTCCCCATCTACCGGCTTGATCGTCATCCCACACAATGTATAAATAGCCAGGCCATGCAATCAATACAAATCTGCATTGATAGATCAAAGGTTATCGAGTTTAGAACGTGCCTTGGTCAGTCATTTAATTATATTTCATGTTTAGAACATCTCACTGCTACATCATTGCAGAAGGTTGATCTGAGGAGTAGTCATCGAGATTAAGTATAAATTTGATAAATATGATCATATGATACACAATACGATCATTTTGAGTCAGTTGAATGGTTCAGGCAACCTATGAGGTTGGTAGTTGGCATATTGTACGTGAAGTTCATTTTACTAGAGCCAGAATGGGTTAGCTCATGCTGATGATAAAACATTTACTAACACACAACACCAACTAGAATTTTCATTCTTCCAGTACACTTCCATTTCCAGCATACACATGCAGTACACATTAATATTATTTTCATTGCAAGATTTAGTCACCGTTATTAGTCCAAATAATTTGGACTACATCACTTTCTCAGGCTAATTGGCAGTGAATTCAGAAGTAAACAAAACTTGCTCCATCCTTTCAAAGCACAAGATGGACCTGTCCATTCTTAAAAGTTAATTGCAGTATCAGTAATACTTGATGACATAATTCATGAAGTTGATAATAGTGATGGTTGCTTTAAGAGGTGTTACATCAAAGGCACCTGCCCCGTTCGTAAAATTGTCTGGAGTCATGAAACTATTAGGAAGTTCACCCAGCTCAAATTTGTCATCACTGTATGGATCCTGCTGCAAGTAAGTACTTTCTAAGTGTATTGACATGTTTTTCACTCTAGAATTGACATATAAGACATTTTCCATGCTCATAGTGAATCAGAAATAATGAAATGGTAATATTAATACATGGTGTGGATTTTGAACTTTGGGCCTTGTAAGCTAGATAGGGGCTTCATTCATTCCATTCCTGACCCGGTCGGAGACTGGAAGCAGGCTGTGGATTTTCATTCATTCAAGCTTGGTAGCACTGCTGGTTGTGCTCAAGTTGGGTTATACAAATCAGAACTCGTGAATAATTGAGCTTTATGGAACAAAACGGTTATAAACCTAAAAACAGTGAACACGTATATAACAGACTCCCATACTATAGATATCCGTTACAATGGGCATAGTTCCACAGTAGGCCTACCCCTCGTACATTGGATGCCACTCCATATTGCGGGGTAAATACCCGGAACCACAGAGGATTTAACAGAACGGGCAGCATCAAAACAGTGTTTATGATCTGCTCTAACTCTGACAAACTGAAAGTCTCACGTTTATTCAAAAGCAATTCTTCATGTCTTCAGTTTCTATACAGTCAAAGCCATCGCCAACAACAACAACAACATCAACAACAAAAACAACAACAACAACAACAACAGGAACATCTTCTACTTTACTTTTGAGAAGTAGCCTTGCCCATACTGCAGTAAAATAAGGATAAAAGCTCCTGGAGTTTAATTTGTACTGTAGTTTGCTCAATTAATGATTATTCTTTTTTGTAGAGTGGAACAGATCTGTACCATTAATACTGTATTGCAGAGGTGTTCACACTGCGAGCTTGAGGGCACCTTCCACCTCAAGTCTGCATATCATGACATTGCCTGTTGTTGTGTAAAATCTCCCTCTAAATTTACAGCATTTTTCAACATTGAATATAATAGAATTTTAAAAAGTGCCTGTTTTTGCAACTGGGATTAAGAAGGAAGCCGCCATGGCTCTAATTTTGTAACCATCCCAGCATTTGCCAGGAATAGAAGTGGGGAAACCATTGAAAGTTCCCACCTCTTTGAAGTTGTTCCTATGGGGCTGAATGTACCCTAGGCAGATTTAAACTTGGAACATATGGGACGAAAGTTTCAGTTCTTACCCCTAGACCACAGAAGGCCGCCAATTTCATGTAAAGTGTTTGTTATTATTGTAAATTCACTTTTAGGTAACTTGGGACATCTTAGTCATCAGCCCCATGTACTTGAGTGTCTGGTAATCTGTGTTTCAGTTGCGACAATAAAGGTGTGTATAACTGTAATTATGATCCTCTAGGATTGGAGTAGGTATGTATAAGGTGTCTTCCTAGCATACTCCTGGTGGGAGTATGCCAGGATTTAAAACTTTGATCTCCAAACTTTCAGCCTACCCTTGCAGTTGTGGCGTGTGACCTCACGCGCACGGCTATATTGTGAGGGTTACATCTGTTTCAATCACCTGGAAATAAATTTTTCCAGTTGTGGTACATCACTATCTTGTTTTTGTCATATTTTTTATAAATCCAAATGATCCTAGTTAGTTATATTTCGAATTTTTTTGGGCATAGTAAAAAATGCTATTTTTTGAAATCTATGTCAATTTATAATACTGTACAATACAACTGAATGCTCTACAGAGTACATTGATGATAGTAATTGAAGGAACAAAAAGCACTAGCAGACCAACTGTATTTATCTCTGCTAAGAACTTTCTTCATGAAGTCTTTATTCTTCAAAAGCACATAAAAAGCCAAAACAAGTTTGTTTATCATTTACATTGCCTTCAAAGTTTCCACAAAACGCTGTGTTTTGTCGCAGGTCCATGTATTATTCATATCATATAGAACATGGGTCTTCAGCACGCAAGCCCCCACGCGCTGCGTATGATCCACAGGACTGCTTTGTATGACCTGTGAGGGAGTTTCTGAACACCCGCCTATGAGATATTTTTAAAATGAAAATAATGAACTTGCACTTAAAGCAGTATAGCCATCAAGTTAAATAAATATTTGTTCTTGTAGGAAACAGCAATCCAACCATTTATGCACATACTATGAGAATGGGGTTTTTAAAGTTAATTTTAATGAACCATATGTTCTAAGAACTGGAATAACCAACAGCCATAGCTTTTGAAATAAATTAATAGTTACATAACAGTAGACAGACATTTAAGACTGCACAATAATGCATACATCTTACCCTTTCAAGTAAATCAGTTCTTTTTGGAAAAGGGGTATTGCTATAACAAGGCAGGTGAAATGTATGTTTTGAACATTTGGCTCTAAAGCAAGATTGTATGTAAACATGATCACAAGTCATGACCACCTTTTAACGTTACAAGCCACTGGACATGACTTCACTTCATAATATTAGCTACATGCTGTAAAGCTAGTTGCCTTGGTGTAAGGCAAGCGACTCGACTGCTGCACAATCATTTCGTTGTAATTTCGTACTATGAATTTGTAGATTTTTATTCTTATAGTGTACGTTTTATTTACTTGGCTCCATTCTTTTAATTTTTTACTGCCGTACTAAAATTGCATGGAACATACGTACCTTATCCACAATGAGCATATGTTTTAAAACAACATTTCTTTCATATTGATACGCTGTTTGGTTAAACCATCCCCATGCCAATACCACAAAGACAAAAATATTAGAACCACAAAAAGGTCATTAATAAAAATACGCCGTGAAATCAAACAAGGAAGAAGAGAACAAGTAAATCAGTTCATTCTGGAAAAGGAATATTGCTATATCAAGACTAGGAAAATATATTTCTTAAACAATTGAACACTATGAACAAGGACTACAGTATTTCGTCTGTCTCTAACCCAGAGTAACAATAAATGAACACACAAGTGTATTGAAGTGTAAAGTGTATTTTAGTGCGTTTAACTATGATCTGACTATGGCATAAAGGTTCACATTAGTGTCCATAGCATACCGGTCCCGAATATTAATATTTTATTAGTATAAAAATTTTAGTTATTGATAAGTGGATGAATCACATTTGATTTAATAGTTCACTTATGTTTCGTATTATTTATCAATAATAAGTTAGACTACTTTATGGCATAGTGTTAAATGTTATTGACTGCCATTCCTTAGGTTCTGGGTTTGGTTCCTGACTCTGCCGAGAAATTAAACTCTGGTCAGATGGCTTGAACCAATTTCACTCAGCGCCGAGAGGACAACTGAGAAGAGGTGAGTTAGATTTCCACCTCAGCCATCCATGGTTTCTCACTCTTACTCCATACCAATACTGGGATGGTACCTAACTTATTGCTAGAACATGATGATAGTTGGTACAAATTAAATATCTGTATCAGAGGAAGGAGGTGACTGTGGCCTTTAGTTAGGAACCATCCTAGCATTTGGCTTAAGTAAACGCGAAGACACCCCAGAAAACCACTTCTAGGATGGCTGAGGGGGTATTGAACCCACCTCTTCTCAATTTTGTCTCACTAGGCTAAGTATACCTCATTCCAACTCTCATACCACAATTAAATTTCTTGGCAGAGCTCAGATGAGACAAGTTAAGACCACCATAAGGTGGTCGAGGTAAAAATATAATCCACAATAATGCAGTATCATCCAAAACTTAGCGTACAGTACATACTTTTAACTGAACATTGTAATTGTCTGCTACCTTCAATTCTGTTAAGCTTATGATTGAAACAACAGATGCAAATACTCGCAGTATCATATTATTGTATTCAGTAATATGTATGCCCACCCAATACTTATGATCATTATAAATCTCCCTCTAATTCCCCCCCTAGAGCCAAATAATTAAAAAGAAATTAAATTCGTTGAAGTTTTGAATTATGACTAAAATCAGTCTTTGAACTGATAACAAACTATTTTGGAAAGTGTGTTAACTAGGTCAAGTTAAAAATTGCGTGGAATCTGTAGTTCATTAATGATGTGGAAAAGAAAGAGCCAGATGATTTCACGAAGGTGTTCCGAGAATTGCACTTAATAATTTAACACCATTTTGTAGAGTATCATGGTAAGTTTGCTTTATACATAGTTAGTAATCTACTTTACAGAAGAGCGAAAGAAACTTTTTAATGTTAACAATACATGACTCATAACATGTATACTGTATAACAGCTAGCGTATATTCACATCCGCAACATCCAATTAAGCAAATCTTCCTACAACCCACGTTTATCGCCAAAGGTTAACCCGTTGAATACTATAATAATAAAAAAGAATAAAAGAGTGTCTTTCGTTCTACCTCAAAGCCAGAAAACGAGTGCAATATATTAATTATTTACAAACAATATTATTATATATCAACAAAGGTTTATAGATAACACTTTTTTCAATGTACAATCCAATATTAATATTCTTGTTATGTAATCGGGCCTGTTTACCACCTCTTGATGAATGCAGTATTTTTGTATTTGTTGGCACAGGCTAGAGTAAAATGTGGCTTTTCACTGATGTCTCAGTCTCATTCATGGCTGTGATAATATGGAAGCTACTGAGGTATGAGTGGTGCTGAGTAATGACATTCAGGGCATAGCTAGTGTCTATGGATGCTGTGAAAGGTGCTACTCATATGGTTAGTGCTGTTGTTCTGACTCAGTGAGGAAAGCAATGGCAAACTACCTCACTCCTCATCTTGCCTAGTACCGACAGCAGTGGCTCAGCTGGCTAAAGCGCAGCGTTAGGTCATGGGACTAAGCTCTCTGCTGACTCGGTAGACGCGTGGGTTCGAGCCCCACCGTCGGCCGGCCTTGAAATGGTTTTCCGTGGTTTCCCATTTTCAACACCAGGCAAATGCTGGGACGGTACCTTCTGATAGGCCACGGCCGATTCCTTCCACATCCTTGCCCAGTTTCATTCATCTTCCTCCATTCCATCTCTCATCCCGACATGCAGGTCGCCCACGGGCGTCGAACAGAAAGACCTGCACTCGGCCTCCGAGGAGGCCACACGACAAAAAAAAATCTTGCCTAGTATGCCTCATTATAGTGCAGCCTGTGGTTTTGTGGGTTTCTTCCACATAAGCTATGATGGCGCTTTTTGAGGATCCAACCAACCTCCGGGTTGACTACCTAACAGACAGACAGTTATGTAATCGACCAAGTACATGTATAATTACTGGGTTATCATGTCACACCTTCACCATGTTATGGCTCGAGAACTGTTCATGTAACCTATCTTGTAGGAAATTTCATGTTGCACCAAATGTAGAATAATCTTAATTATCGTACAACGCGTAGGAGTGAAAGATTTACGATTTTTTTTTTTTGGTGATAATTTTAATCTTGAATATCTCGTCGTGGGACTTTTCACCCTACAATTAAAATGTCAAAACGAGAGTGTCTACAAAAACTCAACTCGCTAGGATTTTTTCCCGCAGATCAAACATAATTTGACTAGAGTATAATTTATTTGTAAAATACGCGGCCTAACAGCTGAAAGACTTCATTCGTCGAAGGTTAACCTGTTGAATACTAGGTTGTGGAGACAGCATTCATTGGGGCTATTTTGGAATGACATGATATTAACCTAGGTTTGCCCAAACATGATAGCATGTATATAATATAGGCTACAACATTTATGTTTGTTTACGTTTTACAACGTTTTATAACGTTTAAACAGTGCCTAGTACCGTCAGAAGGACAAAGTTTCCCCCTAAAGAGAAACTAAATTTTGGAGTGGTCGCCACAAAATTACTGTATATTTGTTCCGAAATGGCAGATAAGACATTGATATGCGTCTCTTGGCCCTTAATGGTATATTTTCGGTGGTCGCGGCAGTAGATTTCGTGATTTAAAGCAGGGTTGGGCTGACCTGTCAGTCATCGACCCCGCCCCGCCCCTGTCCTTTGTTGAGCCCTCAGTGGGTGGTTAACGCAACTGCATCAATTTGCATTTTAAGCTCAATAATATTCACACAATTGAAACAAACACCTGACATGCACAGTACGGTATTCCAAAATTGTGATAAACACGACTTACCTACTTAGCAAATGCTAACCGCCCACAACGAAGAAAACACGTGCACCATATCTCACCCTTGGCAGCAGAATAAACCAACATGAGTTATGTGCCTTATAAGTGAACACCAATCATTAATTTCGCGCATGCTCGCCGAGGCTTGCCTACGCCCGGATTCTCGCAACAAATGAGCTTATTGATTTTGCATACTGTGCTTGATACGAGCTGAAGAGTTTCTAGCGGGAAGGGAGGTGGGACAGGGGAGCAGCTTTCTCTCTCTTGCCTGTCCCTTTATGGCACTTCCTAAAAGTATTCGTCATCCAGCTATTATTACAATAGCAGTCAGTCTCACCCTGATATTATAAGTGGTCAGTCTAAGCGTTCAAGAGTGTTTTAAAAAGTGGGGATTAGCATAACACTATTGTAATACGTTTGTGTTACGATATTATACATTTTTAGTGGTATTTTGTATTACGGAACTTCACTGTGTAGTGAAGCTAGGGAAGATATCAGAGACGTAATCCACGAATGTGATGCAGAGGCACGAGAAGGACAACTGAAACACTTATTAGTAACGCGAGCCAATTTGAGTGTGTCTGATTACACTGGAATTTCTGTTAGCACAGTGAGTAGAATCCGCAAGGAAAGTACAACAGCTGGCGATACGTCATTATCAACACCAGGGAACCATTGCCCACAGCCCGAAGAAAGAAAAGTGCAGTTTGATGATTTTGATAGGAGGGTAATATGGGACGTAATTCAAGACTTTTATTTACCGGTAGTCAAAAAAAAAGTGCCTACATGCCTGAAGTTTTGAGTGTCATCAAGGAGAAAATCAACTTTCCATGGGGCGTTCACACCTTGAGGCGAATTTTGAAAGATATGGGATTGAAGTGGAAGAAATGTCAGTCATAGAATTTTTTTTGTTGAACGCCAAAACATTGTCAGTTGGCGCTGTAGGTTTTTAAGAGCTATGCGACTTCACAGAAGAGATAAGCGTCCCATTGTCTATATCGATGAAACATGGGTGGATAGTAATTTAACATTTTATAAGTGCTGGCAAAGTGAAGATCAACCTGGTGTTATGATCAAAACAAGCTCATCGAATCGCTTAATAATTGTACATGCGGGATCTAAAGATGGGTTCCAGGATGGAGCGTTACTAATTTTCAAGGCCGGGAAATCAACAGGGGATTATCATGGCCAGATGAACGCAGAGAATTTTGAGAAGTTTATTCGTGAGAAGCTGTTGCCCCACCTCCCCAATAACAGTGTTATAGTGTTAGATAATGCTTAGTATCATTGTGTGCAACTGAACAAACCCCCCACGAAGTATTTGGTTAAGAAAGAAACGAAGAGCTGGCTGGCAAGGAACAATGAGCCATACGGTGAGGACATGAGAAAAAATGGAGCTATTCCGTTTAATTGAGCTCAATAAAAGCCCCGAGATTACCTTCCGGATCGATGAGCTGTTAAAGTCACATGGGAATGACGTTATTCGTTTGCCGCCTTACATGTGTTTGCCGCCGTACATTAAATTGGCTTGGGCAAAGGCAAAGAGGATTGTTATGTTACTGGGGACATTTCCATGACAAAGCTCGAAGCTGTAATAAGAACAGCACTTTCCTCTGTTACCAAAGAAGATTGGTGAGGATATTGTTCCCACGTTCATCACAATGAGGAAGAATACCGGCAAAAAGCGATGGAAGACGCGCTTGACGAATTCATCATATCTCAGGATAGTGATAGTGATTTAAGTGATGACCAGTTTTCCTCGTCCGAATCTGAACTTGCTCATTCACTGACAGACAGTGAGTGAGCACTTCAAGCACTACTTCTTCGTAGAAGTAATTCGTTCGTGTAAAAATTTGACTGCAAGTCCAGTTCCACCTTAGGAAATATTGCTTTAAAAACATTTTATAGAAAGCTTTGACGTTTTTTTTTCAGTGTTTCCTTATTGACAATTGATATTATGACTTTCAGTCGGTCAACACAAAATCATCTCAATTGTTGTTGTTTGAGTCTTCAGTCTGTTGACTGGCTTGATGCAGTTCTCCATGACTCCCAGTCCTAAACTAATCGTTCCATCATAGCCTACACCTTACATCCGAGGCAATCTGTTTAAGATATTCTAGCCTAGGTCTACCCCTACAGTTCTTGTCCTCGACCCTTTCTTCCGTAACTAACTTTGTTATTATTGGGAAACAATAACCTGAAAAAACTTACATGTGATTAAAATATATATTTGTTACATACGTAATTTTTTGAGGTTATATTTTTGCATGTTTCAGTAATTGGGATTAAATTGTGTTGACCGACTGAAAAGTTGCAATATCAACGTGTACTTTTGTGTCAGTTCACAAGACAAATGCCTGTAGATGACACAGTGACGTAACTAGGATTTGCTTCTGGAGGCAGGGCTGGCATGCGAAACGAAATGCATTATCAATTTAATTTAGCGTCGCGAAATGAAATTGTTCAATGGAATAACATTTCGCTCCTGGCGCGAAATGATATTTGTTACAGACTTTTAATTTCGCTCCTGGCGCGAAATTATATTCATTACGGACTTTTAATTTAGCTCCCGGCGCGAAATGAAATTCGTTACAGACTTTTAATTTCGCTCCTGGCACGGAATTAAATTCATTACGGACTTTTAATTTAGCTCCCAGCGCTAAATGAAATTTGTTACAGACTTTTAATTTCGCTCCTGGCGCGGAATTAAATTCATTACGGACTTTTAATTTAGCTCCCGGCGCGAAATGAAATTCGTTACAGACTTTTAATTTCGCTCCTGGCGGAAATTAAATTCATTACAGACTTTTAATTTCGCTCCTGGCGCGAAATAAAATTTGTTAACGACCATCAATTTCGTTCCCGGCATTTAGTCCCCCCCCCCCCCCTCCGGCCTGAAATTAAAATGCATGGAACATTTCATTTTGTTTCTGAAATGAAATCTGTTTCTTTTCTTCCCCGAAAGCCTTATTTGTTCCCGTGTCCTACACCTAGCCACCATCTACATTCGTCCCTACAACCCCATCCCCAAAGACTGCATTACCCACGTGTCTGAAGTCTTCCCCCATTTAATTCTAATGGCCGACCTCAACCTTCATTCCCGTTAGGCCCTAGAACTTCATAGCCTAGACATCTACCTACGTCACATCGACGCCACCCTCGTCCATCTCCCATCGTCCTTCCTCCAATACCACCCCGACGCAGTCATTGCTCATAACTCCCTCCTCCATCTGTTTGACGTGTCTGTCCTGCCACTCAAAGGAGGTGATCATGCCCCCGTTTTACTCAACTTCCCTCTTCCCCCACTACCACCTCCCAGGATGGTCCAGAATTTCTGCACAGCAAACTGGCAGGAATACCGCGCCTACGTCAACAATCACCTCCGTGCGGACCATCTCCCACTGGATAACCAGACGACGGTCGACGCATATACAGGGTCTTTCATATAAAGTAAGAACGCCAAGCGGCGGGTTTGTTATCCGCTAGTGTGGTGGCCTTGACCGAGCTTGTGGCGAGCCGTGGTCCCCTGCTCTAAGCGTGTGTACAATCCTCTATGAAATATTACCTTATAAAAGTTGCTGGAAGTGTCGTCCTTCCTGGGTTATACAGGCATTGTATCTGGTAACCACATTTTGGCTGACGCGAGTGAGTCATGCCACTGTATTTTTCTGATTTTTATTTTGTGTTTTTTATTGAGCACTGAACCAGTAGTGTCAAAGTTATTTACAATTACGTGAATCTGTGCTAGTGAAGGTGGCTCTTCATCAGGAAATTGCTGAACAAATGCATCACGTACCCGCCGAGCCGAATCGTAATTAAAATAAATTTTACATACAAAAATACGATGTTGCAATGATAACTGTCTCAACATGTTAGCAGCTGTGGTTCAGACTGGCGACTGACAACACCTGCACGCTTATTGCAAGGTCAAGTTTGTACTATGCGCGCGCTTTCAATACTGAAGCAGGGGGCCGTGGTGCGTCACAAGCTCGGCCAAGCCGGCTTCAGCAACGAATGACAAAACCGCCGCTCGCCGTTCTTACTTTATATGAAAGACCCTGTACTGCACACATAGATACTATACTACGACAAGCCTCCCAGGTAGCCATCTCCCTCATTCCAACGACCCCGTGCACTACATTCGAGTCGTCCAGTTGCAAAAATCGTTTAATCCACTTGTGAATAAGGATCATGTCGTAAAATTATTTATTTAATTATTTTATTTATTTTACCTCATTTTATTATGTTTTATTTTATTTTGCTTTATTTTGTTTTGTTTATTTTTTGTTTTACTTTATTTCGTTTTATTTTGTTTTAAATTGTCTTGTTTTATTTGTTTTATTTTGTTTTTATTTTGTTTTGTTGATTTTGTTTTATTTTGATTTCCCAGAAAACAAATGCAAAACCAAAAACACAAAACACGAAGTAAAATGCTAAATTCAAACACAAAAGCAAAAGCAGAATAAAAAAGAAACACAAACCAAAAAGCAAAATTCAAAAACAGCAAAAGCAGAAAACAAACACAAAACCAAAACAAAAAAGACGAAGCAGAAAGCAGAAGCAGAACAAAAAAAAAAGAAGCAAAATCAGAAAACAAGAAACATAAAGCAAAAAGCAAAATTCATAAAAGCAAAAGCAGAAAACAAACACAAAACAAAAACAAAAAAGACGAAGCAAAAAGCAAAATTCAAAAACAAAAGCAAAAGCAGAAAACAAAAAACAAATAACATAAAGCAAAATTCAAAAAAGCAAAAGCAGAGCACAAACACAAAACCAAGAAAGAAAAGCAATAAGTCAAATTCAAAAGCAAAAGCACAAAGCAAACACAAAAACACCAACCAAAAGTAGAAAACAACAAACACAAAAGATACGTGAGGCAAAGTCCAGAGAATCGTTTCTCATGAAAATGATCCTTATTCACAAGTTGATTAAACGAGTTTTGTAACTTGACGACTCATTTGCATTTGACTGTTGGCACAGGCTAGAGTAAAATGTGGCTTTTCACCGCTATCCCAGTCTTACACATGGCTGTGATTATATGGAAGCTACTGAGGTATGGGTGGTGCTTAGTAATGAAATTCGGGGCAGTCAGTGCCTGTGGATGCTGTGAAGGGTTCTACTCATAGGGTTAGTACTGCTGTTCTGACTCAGTGAGGAAAGCAATGGCAAACTACCTCACCCCCCATCTTGTCTAGTACGCCTCACTATAGCGCTGCCTTGAGTTTTTGTGGGTATCTACCCACATAACCTACCGGCGGTACTTTTTGAGGACCCAACCAGCCTTCGGGCTGACTACCTAACAGACAGACGTCAGGACTTTGAACATCGTACATACCATTATTTAACTCTCGAAACGAATATAATGTATTTTAATTTCAACAACGAAATTAAATGTTTCATGCATTTTAAATACACGCCGGAGAGCGAAACTTAATGCCGTTTGGGAATTTTATTTCGCCTCGGGAGCGAAATTATAAGTCTGGAACGAAATTAATATCGCGCCTGGAGCGAAATTAAAAGTGTGGAACGAAATTAATTTCGCGCCGGGAGCGAAATTATAAGTCTGGAACGAAATTAATATCGCGCCTGGAGCGAAATTAAAAGTGTGGAACGAAATTAATTTCGCGCCGGGAGCGAAATTAAAAGTGTGGAACGAAATTAATTTCGCGCCGGGAGCGAAATTATAAGTCTGGAACTAAATTAATTTCGCACCGGGAGCGAAATTAAAAGTCTGGAACGAAATTAATTTCGCTTCGAATTAAGTTTCGCTTTGATTTAATTACGCGCCGACAATCATTATCATTTCGCTCCCGAATATCGCGCTTACGGCGAAATTAAATTATTTTCATCCCCACAGCCATGAATTTAATTTCGCATGCCAGCCCTGCTTTTAAGTACTGTAATTTTAAGTGCGACGCAGATTCTGGAACAAACAAGCTGTTACCGAGATCCCATATCAACATCCACGAGATAATATCCATTATTCGTGCGATAAAGTAAATCCGGCTACTGAAAGCTATACAATTTATATTCAAGTCAGGCTGCGTCTGAAATCAGCTAGTATCAATGTACAAAAGTAATAGTCCAAATTGTATGGGAAAACTAACCCCAGAATTAATAGGAAATAGTCATTAGCTTCCGGATTTCATCAACTGTGAGTACCAATATCTTCATCTTCACCAAGGGTCCAGGAGTGTGTCATTATTGTGTTGCCATGTAAATATGATAGGGAATGAATAGGTTAGTCTGTACACGGCGAATGATCCTGCAAAGAATACAGTTATATTTTTACCAGATACAAATTTGATCATTTTTAGTAGTCCAGTAGTGTAGCTGAGTGTGAATGTTCATTGCTATTATTGACTTTGTTACGGTGTCCAACCCCCATGAACCACGAATATTATATCAAATTATTGAAATAGTTAAGAATAGGAAATTTATATCAACTAGTAGCAGCCCATGTGGGTGGAACAATTACAATTATCGCCCAACTGTGGGATGAATTTTATTGAGTATTGAACGGTTACAATTGGTAGCAAAACAGTAGGCGTACAGAAACACAACCAAAGAATATTTCAGTCCCAGGCTCTTCTTCCTCTTCAGCCAGGTTTGTTTTTAACCATGGAGTATATAGGCTAACTTTCAAACTTTTTCAGTTCACGGCCTGCTTGATTTAACCAAAGAATATACAAATCCCGCCAAAATCATCATCTTTCAATGAGGTTTGTACAGCCTTTAAACAATTCGTTTTATAATGCCAATCCGCGAATGTGCTGGTGAAACACCAACGAGTTTAATTCCGATGTTAAAATTAACGGGTCGTTTACTGGTGGCCTGTTAACACACCATTAAAAGTTATTTAACTTTGCACGAGCATTTCATAAAACAAAACACCCGTTAACTTACCGCTAACAAGTAATTACGTTAAATGGCCAAATCTAACCACTTAACTCTCTAAAGTAGTGGTTCCCCACCTTTGTCAGCTGACGCCTCCCTTTTCAGATAGGCTGGCTGCGTGGCTCAGCAGTAACGTTCTCGCTTGCTTGTCCCAAGGTTGCAGGATCATATCCTGGCTCAGCCAGTTGGCATTTGAGGGTGCGCAAATGCGAGGGAGCCGTGTAAGTATATTTACTAGCACGTTAAAGATCCCCTTCGGGTCAAAATTCCGGCACCCCGGCATCTCTAAAAGCCACGATAGTTAAAAGGGACGTAAAACCAATAACATTATTACTATCAACTTTTCAGATACGGGTGGTCATCGCATCCCCCTCCCCTCCCGTCACTTCTATAACCTCTTCGATAAACTGACATGGAGGATATAGACCTAACTGAATAACACTACATAATGGTATAATTATTTCTGAAAAAATAATATGAAGTACGCGCTTTATATCTATTACATACCGGTACTAACTTCATTTTAGCACAATACAAGGAACACACTTTTACAATAAATCCTTAAATTAGTCAACAAATGTCAGTGAGAGGGTTGACACTGTTTTCTCTTGGTAAGATTCGATAAGTTTGGTTTGATATTTGACAGAGCACATTGGAGATCACTTGTAACATCAAGCCGACAGCGCTGCTTTGTTTTTATGACTGTCAGCGTTGAAAATCCTGACTCGCATAAATATATCGTTGAAAATGGGACATGACACGTAATGCAACTTTGGCTATTTCAGGTTACACTGCAAGACAGTTTACCCAAAAGTCACCCAGTCCCAATATTTGGAATCATCTTTTAGTTTTGAATCACACTTCGAATCTATGGCTTCTTCTTAAAGTTGAGCTGGCAGTGCTTCAAGTGAATGGCAAACGAATTTCTTGTTAACATCCAGGACCATTCATTTGACGAGATATCAGGAAAGTAGAAGTTGAATTCTTGTGCCAGGGAATCCAAATGTGACTGAATTTGAATCTTGAGTTTATTACGATCACGTCCATTTTCCTGCCAAATTTCATTAAGGCGGTGAAAGGATGAGAAGTTTATCAACTGAAGCCGGCGTTTCCATAAAGGTATTTTTCCAGGAAAGCTCTGATGGCAACATAAGCAAGCATAATATTGGAATTTTTGCCTTGGAGCTTTAAGTTCAAACTGTTCAGAGCTTCAAAAAATCGCAAAGATATATCAATGAGACGATAAAATTGGCATCAGTAAACACTTCATACAGATCATACAGAATAACATATCTTCTCTCAAAATTCCACTGTCGACAAATCGACAATATACGATCAGTTGACAACAGTGGGCCTCATTGGTTGTTTCATCACACTGAATTGAAAACACTGCAGATGCTTCCACCTTCTCCAAAACTTGCATTTTAATGTCTTCTGACAGTTCTTGAAGTCTGCACTTCACTGTGTTATCAGAAGGAGAAATTTTAGACAATTTCTGCCGACTCCCTTCACCCAAAACTATAGTTGCGGCTAATAACGTACATGGATTTACTAATGTTTCCCCAATTGTGTGTGCTTTTTAGTCTTTGGCAATCAGAAGAGCTAGTTCATATGATGCTTCCACTGCTTTCTCATTTTCTTGGTTCAAAGCACCCGATGAATCTAATTTCATACGTTTTAGTGAGTTGAGTTTAGTTGCAATAAATCTGTGGGTTTGTCTTTTAAGCCTGAATAATTCGTGTTTCAATGTCTCTCCAAACGCACAGGCCTCATCTCATAGTTACTCAGGACACAGTGGCAGAGGCTGTTGTATTCCGTTCCGTTCCGTTCAACGACTGTGAAGCCACATTTTCTTTAATGTAGTCATCGTTTTACTGTCTCTTCTTGGACATCGTTATTCATTTTTAAAAGAAGTCAGAATATTAAATAACACAATTCACTCAGTCGCACTGTTACCGCGAAGAATACACAACACTCACAATAAACAATTTGACAGACACGTCCACTACGAAAGTACCTACAACACTCACAATAAACAATTTGACAGACACGTCCACTACGAAAGTACCTACAAACATAGGTAGACTATACGAAGCACAGAATCGACAGTCGAAGGACCTGATCAATGATGGACTATCGGCGATGTCTTGTCACGGTCATTACCGCGCCATCTGTGATGGGACATTTGTACTATGTAACTCTCGCCAATTTAACTGCAAGGGAAGAACAAGAATGTGTAGGGGTGGGAACAGAGCATTCAAGGACGAGATACCCACAAAACGAGTCTCTATGCCGCAGTGTGAGTGAGAGGGAGGAACTTCCACCTCATTTGTTGCTTCTGAAACTCCGATATTCTTTGTTCTTGAGAGTTAATGTCGACTCCTGACTGTAGTAACTTCAGTGGCAGCTGGTGTTCCCGGAGCCTGGGAGGACACACAAAATAAATCAGCATGCACAGTAAAAATATACCCTTATCTCCTGACAAATGTTGCTGCACTTGTACCACTGGTGTCATATACCGCGAATCAGGTGAGACTGTTCATGAAGACGATTTCTTTTCCACTTTTCAATACAAATTTTGTACACTTTCACAATCTTAGTTAGTGATACATGTTTCGGTCCATATTTGACCTTCCTCAGCCAAAATGCAGCAATCTGTCATTTAATTACATTAATCTTGTAGAACATTTTTTTCACCAGATGTGAGCTTTGACATAATGTGTCACTTCATTAAATTAACCTTGATATACAATTCCTTAAAAATTAAAAACAATTTAAAATTTAACCTTTTTAGGATTTTTTTCGTGTCTACAACAGTGCTGTTTTTATTTATTAAGTTGTGTGTAACTAAAATTGTTTTTAATACTCCTCAAAACAATTGAATCGGCACATGCTCAAAGGGCCTCAGTCCAAGTAACCTAGTTTTGAGAAACATGAACAAAACTGTGTCTAAGCAACGGACTGAGAACCTTTTAGCGTACGTTAAGAATTTCCCTAGCTAATATTACGTATCCCACGTGTGTGGCTCAATCCCTTTCAACAAACATGGTTGAGGCTATCCTATGTCAAGCAATTTTCATGCTTAACTCAGTTTGCCATTTCTTGTGACTGAGGTCATTTTAGCGTGCCGATTCAATTGTAGTTACACACAACTTTAGAAATAAAACAGCACTGTTTTAAACGCGGAAAAAATCCAACTTTTTTAATTTTTAAAGAATTTTAAATAAATAATAACCCCTGGCACTACAACCCATGAAGGGCCTAGTCCCACCAAGTGAAAGCTGCCCAGCCATCTGGCCTGCAGATATTGGGGTGACGCGCGGTCAGCGCATCGGGTCCCCTCGGCCATTATTCTTGGTTTTCGTGACCGGGACGCTGCCTCACTGTCAGACAGCTACTCAATTGCCAAGAGGCTGAGTGAACCCCGTTCCAGCCCTTACATCAGTTTCTAAAATCCGTCACTGAGTCGGAAATTGAACCCGGGTTCTCCGGGTGAGAGGCAGGCACGCTGTCCCAACACCACAGGGTCGGAAAATTTTAAATCAAGGTTATTTTAATTGAAGTAACACGTCATTATGTCAAGACTTGCATATGGTGCATAAAATGTTCTCCGAGACCAATCTAATTAAATGTGAGAGATTGCTGCATTTTGGCAGAGGATCGTCAAATACGGACCAAAACATGTACCAGTAACATCGTGAAAGTGTATAAAATTTGTATTGAAAAGTGGAAAAAGAAAATGATATCTTACTCAATCAATACGGACAAATATGAAGCATGTCACATGTACAGCGTGTTTCACTTGAATACGCAACAGGTATGTGGGTTGCCTACCACCTGCAATAGAGCCGCGAGAAGTTCTTGCTCGCTAATTCGTCTCTCTGGTCCCTGTGCCTTAGTATTTTCTGTCCTTTTAATACAAAGACTGTCACGGTGGCTCAGACGCTAGCGCGAGAGACTGCGGAGCCTATGGTTGGGGGTTCAAATCTCGAATGTGGAACTATTGTTTTTAAAGATATTGATAAGCTCAAAACAGTACTGTAAATGGTAGAACAGTGACTTCCTCTCTTCGCTCCCCTCATCTGTTGACCGAAGACTAGGTTCGGGTGTCAGTTCGGACCACCTTCGGGATGGCTGGGGTCGGGGGTGGCGGGAAATTTGCTAAGATGTTTGCTATCGGACGCGTGCTCAGCTTCAACACATTGCTTTAACCTACAGTAGTATCCTGTTTCGACGTGGGTGCCGTTAATTACCGAATTTAGTATTACAAGAAATGGCGGAGGTAGATGGCGGCAGGCGGCAAATATATTCGAATAGAGAAAAACACGATATGATTGTACTTTATGCCCAATGTCACAAAAACAGTCGTGAAGCAGCTCGCAAGTACCGACTTCCCTATCCAGGAAGGCGTCATCCACTCAACGATTATTTCCATCGACTTGCTGCAACGTTGCAACGGACAGGATCGTTTAATGCGCCACGAAGATTGGGCAATCGTTGAATGGTACCTGCACTTGTTAATGCTGTTAGGGAAAACGTATCGCAAAACCCACACACAAGCAGAGATAGACGAATTGGCGAGCAAGAACTTCCCGCGGCTCTATTGCAGGTGGTAGGCAATCCACATGCCTGTTGTGTATTCAAGTGAAACACGCTGTATATGAAGAATCGTCACTTCACAGGCACATTACACTTACACATATTCAAAATAATGAAGTCCATCAACGAATGGTACGCATACGAAACTCGTATTGTTTGTCTGAAAGAAAACTGTCCTCTGGGAATTATTGTTTATATATTACTTTATTATTTTTATCTTCGTGTCAATGAGAAGAAAAGGGTGCATTTATGAAATAATCTACTGTATTCATTGCTTACAACGTTCGCACACTTCTTCAACGCTTACCATCACAAAAGTTTCTGGACAGTGTCACTGAATTCAACATACAGAGCATGGCTACTCGCTAGCGTGCTAGATATTTGTCGATATCCATTAAATTTCTCTATTATCATTAGAGAAAAAGAATTGTTATACATTTAGTGTAATTTAAATAACACCCTAAATCGCCATTTAAATCCAAATTTGTAATCGCCCATCACTAAGACATTTGTACAAAACTCTAGGTCTAGATCAAATACGAAATTATTTAATTAGTAACACTAGTCGCAGAATTTCAAGAGACTATTTTTTCCTACCCTTGGAACGAATGACATCACCCTCGGTTTGCTTCCTATAACTACTGCTAACTAGTGGTCGTCTTGGGTATGATAATCTGTGGTATGGCCATAGATGTTGTATGTTCGAAGCCAACGTAGCAGTTCAACATTCTAACGTTCTTCCCAAAGCCCATACAACGGCTCCTTTTGTCTTTCTTCCTCGACACCATGGGCACGCAATTTCTTGGCCCGAAGCCGACGTTTCAACAGCGTCTGCGCGTATGCGCAACATACCTGTCCTTGTCTTTAGATGAATGTAAGCCTGGGGCCCAGAGGAGCCAGCAGCATGGCGAATTACGTGACAGATATGTTGTACCCTTTAAGGTCTTCCAGGATGCTGACTCTATCTTCGGGGTAATGGACTGTTCAGGGGCTCTACTTAATTATACATCCTGGGGATTTTTATGAAGGATCACAGGAAGCTTACAACTAAAATCAATATGCCACAGGAATCCTAATGCAAAATAATTTATTCAGGAAAAGCACATCTTCCCTCTTACTCCCGTCCACAGAAAACAAAAACAACAACTCCCTTAATATTACTTTATAAACACAAACTAAAGATTCTAAAGATCTGCTCAAAAATAAAATATCTAATCACACTGGCTGAAACCAGGGAAGAAAAGTCTAATAGCAGTCCACTGCTCCAAGTTCCAATATGTCAACAGACTTAATTCAAACTGTGGCCTAAAAAGTCCAGCCATTTTATCAAACAAT
The DNA here is from genome assembly GCA_946902985.2 of Meconema thalassinum. Lineage (NCBI taxonomy): Eukaryota > Metazoa > Arthropoda > Insecta > Orthoptera > Tettigoniidae > Meconema > Meconema thalassinum. Next base: position 875,520,157 of record OX336389.2, on the reverse strand, counting down.
TGCGCACTCATATTTTACAATTATAGTGGGTTTAGGGTTTCGGACAAGCTCTCTCCTACAAACATTTTCTTCCTCTCAAGAGTCCGAAAATGAAGGCATAGGTTTATTTTTTCGGTCACAGGCAATGCGTGTATCACTTTTTATCTTACAAAAACATATAACTCAACTCAGAGCCATAGCTCTGCCAAGCTAAGATAATCAAATACAAGTAAAAAAAACACATGAGTCATCAAATAAACAAAGAACGCGGTGGCCTGCGCCCCGTGAATTAAAAACTCATTAATTACACTGAATGCACTAAAAATGACAATAATATTACTTTACATCGCTTCTGAAGCGGCAGGGAAACAAAAGAACCCCGGGAAGTGCAACCTCCTTCCCTCTACAAAGATAAACAATACCACTCAACACGTGGTCTACTTGACATCACGGGGGTGAAGCTATGATACGAGTAACTGACAACACAGAGTACTTCAGCGCCACCCCACTACGAGCGCTGTTAGGCAAAAGTTCGCCTCGTGATTGGTTTATTTTGTCTTACTTGACTATGTCCTTTTCCTTCAAGGAGCAAAGGGCTTCCACAAGAACTTTCAGTCTTGTTATATTTGGTGTTCTGTGTTGTTGATAACATGGCGGCTCCACATGCTTGAAACACGTTACGGTAACTGTTTATTATCCTGATTTTGAGAGATATTTAAGTCACTTATACGTTAAAACTACTCGCAATAGCAAATATTCTTCCTGGGTAACACGATACTGTCGTATTTCTGAAGCTTATAATCGTGATCCATACTTTTCATTCGTAAACCGTATTTGGCAAATGATGATGTTTCTCACGCCGAAGAATATGAGTCATACGACATCGGCGTGAATAGTTCTGAATAAAACCACCCAGCCCAAAGTCTCAAGTTGGTGTGATTTTTCAAAATGGAAATGTGTCCTTAAATAAAATACGGATAGGAGTGACCCAGTTAAATAAAATAAAAACATAAAATGAAAACATATTTGGGAGCTAATATTTCCACACTGGTAGTTGGCTGCCACACCACTAGGCGTGCTGCAGTAGTTTCTTGTTTCCATGCTTTACCATGGGCCATTCACTTCTATTATATAGGTGTTCTCTGCCTGACATCTCACAGCCGTTCTCATTTCACAACAAACCCGCCTGGTGGGCAACGACCTTCGCCTCACCCCCCAAGATCCAGACAGTCGGCCAAAGTCCTGTATACCTGCTTCCCTACTTGACCGCCCTGGGCATGAGTTGTACAATTTCCTTTCTGATGGAGCCATCACGTACTCTCATCACACAATGAATTCAATCATTATTTACCGATTATTACCATTTTATCTCATCGTAGACTGCGGGAACTGAAACCTCCACTTTTTATTAACTTACTATCTTATATCATCGTAGACTGTGGGAACTGAAACCTACGCTTTTTTTTTAAAACTTACCAACTTATATCATCGTAGACTGCGGGAACTGAAACCTCCGCTTATTTCAACTCAACCCAGGGTCATTCTCACTCTCCTCTGAAATTTAGACTGTCACCTAGCCATTACCTTCTTACCTTGGGTTTGGTCATCAGTACCTTACTTACAAGTTGTGCATAATATGGCTGCATCACCACTGGTCTGTCTCAATGTCAGGCTATTTTCCCCCATACCTGGTATTTAACTTTGCGGGTCATGCTCAAACATTCACACCCCTTATCCCTTTACTGTGCATTCGAAACAACATTAATGAAACCCTCAAAGAAACAAAAATAACACAAAATTTGATGACCATGTCAAAATCCTATCTTCTAAAAACACAAATAAAATCACCATTAAAATATATACAAACTTGCACACAATTGCCTGCTGTACCCGAAAATTACCTATTTTATGATAACGGCTTATAATGGAGAAAACTTATCCATTCCCAGGATGGGTAGCTTTAAGCGTGCAAGCCCCATGCTGATTCTACTTATCTCACATATGCCATGATGTCGTTCAGTTCCAGGAGTTCACTCTTCCGACTCTTCAGCATCATCTTGAAGAAGGAGGATGATTTTACACACGGTTAAATCAACAACACAAAGGCCCACTGTGAATTTGCTTTTAAACAACAATGCACGGTTCGTGTATGGAGCTCCTAACTTCTAAGTTATTATGTCAACCTACTCAATTCGGCCGACAGTTCATAACATCCTGCCTCACTGACATCGCGTATAGCACGGATGGCTATCTATAACTTATTTCCCGTTTTTCACTGATTACAGTACGCACTTCGCGTAACACTGTTCCGCTTCGCGCTTGCGAATAATTATGATTGCTAACTGCGTTAAGTCGACTGATTGGACTTATAAAATTGCGGCAATTCCTGACCGTCTTGGGCAAGGGCTCACGCCTCCTGCAATGCCCAAAGTAGACTGACTTCACTACAGGTCCAGCTATTATTTATATGCTTCGCGAAGAAGTCCGCAAGAGTGGGGGGGCCTCCAACATTTAATTCTATAATATCATCCGCCCAGATATGCAAAGTAGCTCATTTAAATACGCTCGTTTTCAATGTCTCAGTGCTCCTTATTATTTCAAAATCGGATATTTAGATTCTGAGTAATAAGCTCCGTGAATTGGCTCATTGTTCATCAATTTCCGCGGGATTTGACCGCGTCTCACGTCCTCGGCTGCGATGGGTTGTTTCAAATCCACCCCTCGTCTTGCTTTTACTTCAGGACGGGATCACACATTGGCATAATTTACATTTCAAAAATACTTTTGAGAGGCTGAGATCGTCCTCTTCATGATGATATAACTTGCGTTTCTGACTTTTAATTGCTGTTCTAATTTCTTTCAAGTGGGCGGAGCTTATCCGGTAGATTCGTCGTTAAAATTCTGGCCTCTCCCTACCGAGTTGAACGACCTATTTTCCTTGTTCCTCGATGTCTGGTCCCCAGATGTTGATCCTTGTGTTCCTCTCTATTGTCAGCGCGCGGTGAAAGTTTCCAATAAGCACGTACGAGTAGCCTCTTTGTTACTACTCTGGTCTGCAAGCAACACTTTTCTTCTTCCAGTTCCAACATGAACAAAATTATATCGAAATAACATGTGAAATTTATGCCATCACAAATGCATAAAGGTCACAATGTGGCGCGTTATTCAAACATGCTGGTGTATTTTCATACTGAGGAATGCACAACGCTACAAGGCTTAAAAGAATGAATTACTAATATACGTTATTGGTAAGGAGGGCCCTGGCCCACTGGCCCGTTAGAGCCGGCGGTCCCTGAGTAACTTATTGCCAGTTGAGATCTTTGGTGAGAAAATGTCACTGTTTCATTAATTGCTGTAGTTACTTGTAATTAATTACTTGTAGCACAAAATACCAGTAGGCCTGCATAGAATTTCGCGCTAGCCGTGAAAGCCTAACATGTTATGAAAATCCACAGCATGCTTCCAGTAGACCAACCGGGTCATGGAATGGAGTGAATGAAGCCCCAATCTAGCGGCGAGGATATGAACTGTGCCGGCTGCCGAAGTCTGTTGCACTCCCCTGGGGCAATGATTAAATGAATGACAGACGAAATGAAATAATGTGGAGAGTGTTGCTGGAATGAAAGTGTGGCGGGGAAAACCGGAGTACCCGGAGAAAAACCTGTCTGCCTCCACTTTGTCCAGCAGAAATCTCACATGGAGTGACCGGGATTTGAACCATGGACCCAGCGGTGAGAGGCCGGCGTGCTGCCGCTTAAGCCATGGAGGCTTCCCTAACACGTTATATTAAATAAATAATAACTTAACCTACTATTATTGCCTTATCCCCTGTTGTTCTCGCTACTAGATCAATTTGATATAATACCGACATTTATACGAGTACCTCCTTCATGTCGCCTCCGTTGTATAGTGATCAGCGTGCTTAGCTGCCTCCCTGGAGGTTCGAGGTTCGATTCTCTGCTCTGCCACGAAATTTGAAAAGTGGTATGAGGACTGGAACGGGGTCTACTCAGCCTCGGGTGGTCCAAATGAGTATAGGGGGTTCAATTCTCACCTCAGCCATCCTCGAAGTGGTTTTCCGCGGTTTCCCACTTCGTCTTCAGGCAAATGCCGGGATGGTACTGTACCCGTATCCACGTGGTCTTACCTGTTGAAATCCGATGGAACAGCTGGATCGTAGAATCTGGAAGTTCCCGGCAGAAATAACCCCCAAAAACCCTACCAACTAGGATCAACCAGGGATCAGGATACCTCACTATTAAAGAATGTGTTAAGAAGATGCCAGTGGTCGACGAAATAAAAACGAAAATAGCTCAAAGTAAACAAGCAAGACCCTTAAAAATTAAATTGATCTCGGGCATAAGGCTAAGCATTCTATAAACTGACCCACTGGTCCTCGTAGCACATCTTAGTTCTAATATAAATCACCAAGTCATCCGAAGAAATTTAGAATGATTCAACAGTTTATTAACCAATAACTGCAGCGACGTGGAATTCCTCTCCACTGAACGAAAAGTGTTTGCCTCCACTGAAGCGTGTTAATGTCTATAGCGACATTAGCCTTAAATTGTGCTAAATGTGCTATCCAAAACTATAGCACCTTCAACGAAGTTTAAATAATTATTATAAAGTTGCACATGTTCATATATCCTTGTTTCACAAATATTAAACAACCCTAATAAGTTTGTAGCAATATATACATTTTTACAATTTAATTCGTGACCAAATTACTCGTGTATTCTTTAAATCCATCAATGAGCCTTCTAGTGATTTTATTACGTTCATATTCTGGCTTATTCGACGAACAATAAAGTTGATCGAACGTATTGTCGTTGCATATAATGTTAACAACATTTTAAATCTTTCACAAATATTCAGATAAATATCCCTTAAAATTTTAGTTATTATTATTACATGGTTATACAAATATTATTACACGTCCTTCAAATTAGAACTTTCTTCTGAAACAAATGTTACTATTATTAACAATCCATTTTCGATTAATTGTCGCATTGCTAGTTTTGCTTAAATGTTGGATTCATAATCTTTATACTAGCCTTCTAGTATTTAGAATCGTGACCACACTTCACATTCAAAAATATACACATAAGTGCACTAAGTAATAGCTCAATAGCTAATTTATACTGGACATCTGATATTGACCATCCATCGATGTCTAATATTCCCTTATTACATTCAATTTCACAAACAATAATTGCTTTACTCATATATAAGCTCTCAATCGCTGTAAATAATTTCCAAACATGTTTAGGATTTAATAAGACTTTACACAACAATCGTAAAATATCATGCTTCAAATTTGACAAAAGTTAAAGTATCATGGACAATTTTTATCAGAACTGTGATAAATATAATGTAATCACCTGTTCAAATAACAGTGCTTGTGAATTTTCAAAATCGTCATTTTGATTTGTGACGAAATTATTTTATACAATATTTCTTTAATATTTATTTATTTCTCAATGTACTTTTATGTTGCATATTAAGGCTTTCACGGCCCGGATTATTATATAAATAATTCATGCTTTTGGGCTAATGCCGTGTGTATTTTTATTTTAAACCATACGTTTCGGAGAAACCTTGCCTCCTTTTTCAATGGAAATAAACATAAGCCCAAAAGCATGAATTATTTATACTTTTATGTTCATTAATATTTCCTGCAAGGAATTGTAGATAGACCACTGCAAAAAGATCGATTCAGCTTTTGACTAATCAAAATTCGACTGGAGATCCTCCTCCAAGGAAACACGAAAGAAACTACATCATGGAAAAGAGCCTATTTTTAGAAAGTACAAATAATCCATTAGAATCTAACGCTTAACAAGGTTGGAGTTCAACAAAAGAATTAAGAAAATAGAAAAACTGAACGTACTGAAAAGTGTCTAAAATTCATAATAAATTTCAAAACTGTGGATTGTTTTAACAACAAATTGTATATCCGCCTTAGTCAATACATAAACGAAAATAAATTATAATTACACTTGCTCCTGATACATGTTTCGGGGATTAATTGCTTTTATCCCCTTCATCGGCCAAGACAAATAATCGAAGAAAGATATAAGATAGCGTAGCACTCAAAAAATAAATGGCTATTTAACTTAATATGGTGCACCATATAAGTAGGTCACAGGAAAATGTTGAGCAAAACTAAAAACATATATGTAACAGCGAAGATATTCAGCCATCAAAACACAGAGAATCAGTGGACAGTTAATTCGTAAATCCGCTCCAAAACACTGGTCGAAGCTTGAATTGGCAAAAATCACAATACTTCACCATACGGACACAACCAATGAAGAAACCTTATGCTCAACAGGTCCAAAATCAAATGCCTGCATACGAACTAGAAGAGCGTGGAAGGAACAACTTCAAATAGCAATGAGGTTAGCTCAATGCATAACCTGAAAGAAGCAAAGGAAAAACAAATACCATAATAAAAGGGACCAAGGGGAAATTTATAGACTGAAATAATTATGAACAACTATAAAAAATAATTTATAATGATATAGAACGAATGCAAACTTAATAATATTCGAAAAACTTACTTCAGGTTAAGCCAAGGTATCAATTTTGAAGAGATTGTCTTATGTTTGAAAATTATTGTAAATAATTTATGGGTGTAGCCAATTCCAACACTCATATATATGGTAGCAGTAGATGATAAATATTGCCATAGCTAGTTCTGTAATAGGACGTATGTATGAGTGGACCGCTACTATGAAAAATAGATTCTTTGGGGAAAAAATGTTCAAAGTGGAAATTAAATAATGTAATATAATAAAAATCAAGTTGTAGGGAATTGTAATGGCAGAGGGGTGTAACAGTATATTAATAAGTATGTAATTATGTATAAATATGTGATGTAGAAAAGTTATACTAAAGAGCATCTGAGGTGGTTTATTATTGGACTTACTAGTTAAGTTATTTTTGAGAGTTTCAAATAAGATATTAGAATCGAAAATGACTTCATTAAGATTCACTGGGTCTAAAATACTGTGTGCTGTGTTGATTTCAAGGGATTCGAGAACATTCATCATAGTACCCTTGCTAGTGTAATGTAAGATGTCTAAATAATTCTCTATACTTGTGAATTTGTGGCCTGAATCCTCCATATGTGCGGCCATAGCTGAATACTTTCTATATTTAGTGGCATTTAAGTGATCATTATATCTTGTGGTGAAATTTCTTCCTGTTTGACCTATATAATTGGCGTTACAATCATTACAACTTAATCTGTAAACACCGGATTTGCTGAATTTATCCTTCAAGTTGAAAAAATTGGAATTAAAGAAAATGCTCTGATTAGTATTGTTAGTTTTGTAAGCTATTTTCATGTTAACCTTTTTGAATTTGTTAGTGATGCTATAAGTATAATGATTAAAATATGTAAAAACTGCGTATGAGGGCTTTTCTTTATGCTCAGGTTGAAGTCGTGTGAAGGGCTTATATTTTAATTTGTTGATAATATTAAAATGTATTGATGATTATAACCATTAACTCTGGTAATTTGATATATTATCTCAATTTCTTTGTCAAAATCTTGCTTGGAAAGAGGTAAATTCATGGCTCTGTTCACAAGGCTAATGAAGGTGGCTTTTTTATGACAGCCAGGATGGTTTGAATCTTGCCTTATAACAGAATGGGTTTTCGTGTGTTTCCTGAAAATTTGGTAATGCAGTCTGTTATCTTTTTTGAAAATAGTTGTGTCAAGAAAATTAATCTTAATGTTTGTGGCGGATTCCATGGTAAATTTAATATTATTATCAATATTGTTGAGTTGATCTAAAATTCTATCAATCTTTTGAATATTATCGTCAATAATGATGAACACATCATCAACGTATCTACCCCAAAACGTAATCCCCATTATTTTATCTATTATTTTAGTTTCTTCTAAATGGTCGAGGTAAATGTTAGCGAGTATTCCTGACAATGGAGAACCCATAGCTAAGCCATCATTTTGTTTATAAACTTTACTGTTGAATGTAAAGTAATTATTATATAGAATAAAATTTAAGATGCAAATGAATTCATCAATTTCTACTTTGGATAGACTGCTATTATCTGTTAGATTCTTCTTAATGATGTCTATTGTAGGCATAATAGGTATATTGGTGTACATATCTTTGATGTCAGCACTATGTAAAGAATGTTCTTGTTTAAGCTCCAATACTGATGTTTTCTCACAAAAATGTAAAGTATTTTTGAAAGACATGTTTGCTTTAAAACAATAATGTTTCTTTAAAAATTGTTGAGCAAAATGTGATGTTTTATATAACGGGCTGTTTCTGAAATTGATAATAGGTCTAATAGGAATGTCATTTTTGTGTATTTTGGGAAGGGCACGTAATGTAGGAGCAGTGGGGTTCATATGGGCTAGTTGAGTAACATGCTTATCATCTAAAATAAAAAATGTGTTTTTAAGAATGCTTTTTAGTTTTCTTTGTATGGATGCAGTGGGATCTTTCTTTATTTCTTTAAAATTATCATTGCTAATGAAATCAATAGTTTTAGAGATGTATTCATCTTTGTCAATGAGTACTATAGTGTTTCCTTTGTCTGCTTTAGTTACAATTATATTATTATTTATAAGCTTCTTTTTTAATTTATAGATATCGTGAATATTAGAACTAGTGTCTGAAAAGCTATTATTCTTATTAACAATCTTGTGAATTTCTTTGTTGGTTTCGTGTCTTATTCCGTTTTGATCATTAATGGGTAGTTTCCTTATTGCGGTTTCAGTTTCAGCTACTATCGTGGTGAGGATTTCATTATTTAATTTAGTATCCCAATTATGCTTTGGGCCTTTGTTCAGAATGTTAAGTTCATGGTCATTGAGCTTAATTTTCGTTTTATATAACGGGCTCTTTCTGAAATTGATAATGAACTTAACATTCTAAACAAAGGCCCAAAGCATAATTGGGATACTAAATTAAATAATGAAATCCTCACTACGATAGTAGCTGAAACTGAAACCGCAATAAGGAAACTACCCATTAATGATCAAAACGGAATAAGACACGAAACCAACAAAGAAATTCACAAGTTTGTTAATAAGAATAATAGCTTTTCAGACACTAGTTCTAATATTCACGATATCTATAAATTAAAAAAGAAGCTTATAAATAATAATATAATTGTAACTAAAGCAGACAAAGGAAACACTATAGTACTCATTGACAAAGATGAATACATCTCTAAAACTATTGATTTCATTAGCAATGATAATTTTAAAGAAATAAAGAAAGATCCCACTGCATCCATACAAAGAAAACTAAAAAGCATTCTTAAAAACACATTTTTTATTTTAGATGATAAGCATGTTACTCAACTAGCCCATATGAACCCCACTGCTCCTACATTACGTGCCCTTCCCAAAATACACAAAAATAACATTCCTATTAGACCTATTATCAATTTCAGAAACAGCCCGTTATATAAAACATCACATTTTGCTCAACAATTTTTAAAGAAACATTATTGTTTTAAAGCAAACATGTCTTTCAAAAATACTTTACATTTTTGTGAGAAAACATCAGTATTGGAGCTTAAACAAGAACATTCTTTACATAGTGCTGACATCAAAGATATATACACCAATATACCTATTATGCCTACAATAGACATCATTAAGAAGAATCTAACAGATAATAGCGGTCTATCCAAAGTAGAAATTGATGAATTCATTTGCATCTTAAATTTTATTCTATATAATAATTACTTTACATTCAACAGTAAAGTTTATAAACAAAATGATGGCTTAGCTATGGGTTCTCCATTGTCAGGAATACTCGCTAACATTTATCTCGACCATTTAGAAGAAACTAAAATAATAGATAAAATAATGGGGATTACGTTTTGGGGTAGATACGTTGATGATGTGTTCATCATTATTGACGATAATATTCAAAAGATTGATAGAATTTTAGATCAACTCAACAATATTGATAATAATATTAAATTTACCATGGAATCCGCCACAAACAATAAGATTAATTTTCTTGACACAACTATTTTCAATAAAGATAACAGACTGCATTACCAAATTTTCGGGAAATCCACGCAAACCCATTCTCTTATAAGGCAAGATTCAAACCATCCTGGATGTCATAAAAAGCCACCTTCATTAGCCTTGTGAACAGAGCCATGAATTTACCTGTTTCCAAGCAAGATTTTGACAAAGAAATTGAGATAATATATCAAATTGCCGAGTTAATGGTTATAATCATCAATACATTTTTAATATTATCAACAAATTAAAAAATAAGCCCATCACACGACTTCAACCTGAGCATAAAGAAAAGCCCTCATACGCAGTTTTTACTTATTTTAATCATCATACTTATAGCATCACTAACAAATTCAAAAAGGTTAACATGAAAATAGCTTACAAAACTAACAATACTTATCAGAGCATTTTCTTTAATTCCAATTCTTTCAACTTGAAGGATAAATTCAGCAAATCCGGTGTTTACAGATTAAGTTGTAATGATTGTAACGCCAATTATATAGGTCAAACAGCAAGAAATTTCACCACAAGATATAATGATCACTTAAATGCCACTAAATATAGAAAGTATTCAGCTATGGCCGCACATATGGAGGATTCAGGCCACAAATTCACTAGTATAGAGAATGATTTAGAAATCTTACATTACACTAGCAAGGGTACTATGATGAATGTTCTCGAATCCCTTGAAATCAACACAGCACACAGTATTTCAGACCCAGTGAATCTTAATGAAGTCATTTTCGATTCTAATATCTTATTTGACACTCTCAAAAATAACTTAACTAGTAAGTCCAATAATAAACCACCTTAGATGCTCTTTAGTATAACTTTTCTACATCACATATTTATACATAATTACATACTTATTAATATACTGTTACACCCCTCTGCCATTATAATTCCCTACAACTTGATTTTTATTATATTACATTATTTAATTTCCACTTTGAACATTTTTTCCCCAAAGAATCTATTTTTCATAGTAGCGGTCCACTCATACATACGTCCTATTACAGAACTAGCTATGGCAATATTTATCATCTACTGCTACCATATATATGAGTGTTGGAATTGGCTACACCCATAAATTATTTACAATAATTTTCAAACATAAGACAATCTCTTCAAAATTGATACCTTGGCTTAACCTGAAGTAAGTTTTTCGAATATTATTAAGTTTGCATTCGTTCTATATCATTATAAATTATTTTTTATAGTTGTTCATAATTATTTCAGTCTATAAATTTCCCCTTGGTCCCTTTTATTATGGTATTTGTTTTTCCTTTGCTTCTTTCAGGTTATGCATTGAGCTAACCTCATTGCTATTTGAAGTTGTTCCTTCCACGCTCTTCTAGTTCGTATGCAGGCATTTGATTTTGGACCTGTTGAGCATAAGGTTTCTTCATTGGTTGTGTCCGTATGGTGAAGTATTGTGATTTTTGCCAATTCAAGCTTCGACCAGTGTTTTGGAGCGGATTTACGAATTAACTGTCCACTGATTCTCTGTGTTTTGATGGCTGAATATCTTCGCTGTTACATATATGTTTTTAGTTTTGCTCAACATTTTCCTGTGACCTACTTATATGGTGCACCATATTAAGTTAAATAGCCATTTATTTTTTGAGTGCTACGCTATCTTATATCTTTCTTCGATTATTTGTCTTGGCTGATGAAGGGGATAAAAGCAATTAATCCCCGAAACATGTACAAGGAGCAAGTGTAATTATAATTTATTTTCGTTTATGTATTGACTAAGGCGGATATACAATTTGCTGTTAAAAGTATTTAGTTCGTCAATACGGAACCATCATGGAAGCTAGTTTAAATAATAGAATCAATGAAGCGAGCCAGGCTGCCTTAGCTAAGAAAGCAAGATATAAATTTAAAGATCTTAAAATAAAACTAGCTAGCACTATAAAAGATATTGATTTCCTTAAAAAATGCAGAGCCCTTAATGTAATACCCCAACATTTAAAATTTTATCAAAAGAAAGGCCATTTAACCCCATATGAGAGTAAAACGCAAAGATTGATAAACAATAGATTATTTCAAAGAGAAATTAAATTCCTTTTCATAAGAAAGAATAATATTAATAACATGCTATACCGTGCGCATCGTGAAGCTTCCAATTTATCTTCTAAAAAGGATTGGGACAAATATTCTCTCATCGTTAATCAAATTGTCCACACGGAATTGTCACAGAAATTAGCTATTTTAGATAATAAACTGACTAATTTACATAATAATGACAGCAAAGTGCATAAACACTTGGTAAATAAAGGTCTTCACAAATTTCAGGATCCTTTGAAAAATCTAACGAAAATTAAGCTCAATGACCATGAACTTAACATTCTGAACAAAGGCCCAAAGCATAATTGGGATACTAAATTAAATAATGAAATCCTCACCACGATAGTAGCTGAAACTGAAACCGCAATAAGGAAACTACCCATTAATGAACAAAACGGAATAAGACACGAAACCAACAAAGAAATTCACAAGATTGTTAATAAGAATAATAGCTTTTCAGACACTAGTTCTAATATTCACGATATCTATAAATTAAAAAAGAAGCTTATAAATAATAATATAATTGTAACTAAAGCAGACAAAGGAAACACTATAGTACTCATTGACAAAGATGAATACATCTCTAAAACTATTGATTTCATTAGCAATGATAATTTTAAAGAAATAAAGAAAGATCCCACTGCATCCATACAAAGAAAACTAAAAAGCATTCTAAAAAACACATTTTTTATTTTAGATGATAAGCATGTTACTCAACTAGCCCATATGAACCCCACTGCTCCTACATTACGTGCCCTTCCCAAAATACACAAAAATGACATTCCTATTAGACCTATTATCAATTTCAGAAACAGCCCGTTATATAAAACATCACATTTTGCTCAACAATTTTTAAAGAAACATTATTGTTTTAAAGCAAACATGTCTTTCAAAAATACTTTACATTTTTGTGAGAAAACATCAGTATTGGAGCTTAAACAAGAACATTCTTTACATAGTGCTGACATCAAAGATATGTACACCAATATACCTATTATGCCTACAATAGACATCATTAAGAAGAATCTAACAGATAATAGCAGTCTATCCAAAGTAGAAATTGATGAATTCATTTGCATCTTAAATTTTATTCTATATAATAATTACTTTACATTCAACAGTAAAGTTTATAAACAAAATGATGGCTTAGCTATGGGTTCTCCATTGTCAGGAATACTCGCTAACATTTACCTCGACCATTTAGAAGAAACTAAAATAATAGATAAAATAATGGGGATTACGTTTTGGGGTAGATACGTTGATGATGTGTTCATCATTATTGACGATAATATTCAAAAGATTGATAGAATTTTAGATCAACTCAACAATATTGATATTAATATTAAATTTACCATGGAATCCGCCACAAACAATAAGATTAATTTTCTTGACACAACTATTTTCAATAAAGATAACAGACTGCATTACCAAATTTTCAGGAAACCCACGCAAACCCATTCTGTTATAAGGCAAGATTCAAACCATCCTGGCTGTCATAAAAAGCCATCTTCATTAGCCTTGTGAACAGAGCCATGAATTTACCTCTTTCCAAGCAAGATTTTACTTAAACACAAATTGTGCTAAATGTTCCGGCATAACTCAACAAAATGACAGTGTTTCGCCCCGGTGTGCAATTGGGCTCTTCAGTTGGTTAATGCACACCTCACCAAGACACTGTCTAGTACACACTGGGAAGGCCTTTGCAAGACGTATTTGATACATGTGTATCCACGTCACGAGCAAAGCCAGTGCACTATGGGAGTTGAAACTCCACTCCAGCGCAATTATAACCTTACCTTGGCATTGAATATATAATTTTCCAAAGAAAAATATGTATTGTCCGTCGAGCCATTATATATTTAAACACAAATTGTGCTAAATGTTCCGGCATAACTCAACAAAATGACAGTGTTTCGCCCCGGTGTGCAATTGGGCTCTTCATTTGGTTAATGCACACCTCAGCAAGACACTGTCTAGTACACACTGGGAAGGCCTTTGCAAGACGTATTTGATACATGTGTATCCACGTCACGAGCAAAGCCAGTGCACTATGGGAGTTGAAACTCCACTCCAAAGCAATTATAACCTTACCTTGGCATTGAATATATAATTTTCCAAAGAAAAATATGTATTGTCCGTTGATCCATTATATATTTAAACACAAGACCAACACGTCTATTAAATAAACTTGCATAAAATGCCAAAGTATTCTGATCCTTAGTTCAAAATTTTATAAGTGTTTATTTAAATAATGTTCAAGTATAAGTGGTGTATCGGACATCTGCTTGCTAACGATTATTCTTATATAAAATTATCGTAGTCTTGGTCCTAAATCTTCTTATATGTGTCTTCTCAACGAACTATATTCTACTATTAAATGCCAAAATGAATTAAGAAAAAGCTAATGTAATGCATTGAAAATAGCAACAAAAAATATTAATGTTAACAACAAGATAAAAATACATTATTGGACAGAAGCGATAAAATATCGGGTCTAGCCCTAGAATGCATTTTCTAACTACTTAATAAAAATTGGTGAAAAAGGAACACTCTAAAATACGTCTAATCCATATTGTCTACTTATGTAAAATGGTTTCCAGCTACCTTGTTCGATGCCATCTCGTCGAAAATAGGAATATGTTTAAGATACACTGTCCTGGTAGAGACTGAACCATTGTCCCTTCTCGAACCGACTGGATCGTGAGAAGAACCGAATTCCGTTCCCGACCGGTTTGAAAGAATACAGCTGTTCGCGCAACCAAGTTCATAGTTCCGACACGTTTCTGAGATGCTCGGTAGCTTATATGTAGAATGCCATTGATGTTCATTTTGTAGCAGTACGAATGTATAGTCAACATTTCAAAGTGCCTTCCATCTCTTCTTAAAACGCCTTCTGCTATTGTAGTAGTTCATATTTGTTGTTTGTAGTCATTCCATGTGATCAACTCCGCTATAGTGTTACAATCCTTCTTTTCATTTAGCCCATCTGCGACATTAACATATCGTGATGAAGTATGTATTCATTCAATCTCTTCTCAGTAGTCATAATTGCACTCCACTGCCTGTACTGTACTGTTGAAATATATTGTCTTATACTGGTAGTAAAATATTGCAAGTCCATGTGAAAACTAAGCTCACTGTTCCCTGCATTGAAGTATAACACTGTCTATGACTATAATGAGCCAAGACGAAAAGAATTGCGTTTTGAAATGTGTCCAACCGCACTAGTTTTAACTTCACGTTGTACGCCTACTTTTAAAGCACGTCAACGATCGCGTTGCTCGGCCGATACCGGTATGTTGTATGCCAAACGAATGTGTATTTTGATCTGAACTCTCTCTCTCTAGACAGATATTTCATACTGATTGTAGGACCCATAATGCTCTTCGGTCCAAAACGATATTGACAGTCGATACTGACACTGCCTAGTTTGCGATAATCTCCTTTTATTCTGTCATATGCATTTATATTTGTACAAACATTCTATAAATTCTGTATCATAATTTAACAGTATGCATCCGAGTGACGTTAGTGCTGTCTCCATTTTGTAGCCATTACCTGAACTATAGGTAACGCACGTGTTCAAAGTATGTCATTGCGGGTTGCTGGATTGCTCCTAAGCTCGCCACAGTATCAATGCGCGACATGCATTGTAAAGAGTGCCGCAGGAATTTCATCTGAGTTCTCTCCAACACAACATAGTTCCAACTCAATACAAAATGCTGTCTCATCTCTTCTCCAACTCAACAAATAAAAGTGAGAGAAGACTTTTATTTTATCTTTCTAGATATTCACTCTATGAACAGTATTTTGTCATTGTTCGGCCTTTTTATAGTATTTCCTGAGATGTTTCATTGGGACGCCTCTCTTGCCTCTCAGCTTGTTGGCTAGTCCCTGGTTCTGGATCACTTTCTGTGTCTCTTCGTCTATTATTTCTTTCTTCTCTTTTATCTCTGTCTTTTCTAGACTGATTTCTCTCTTCTTGAGTTTGGTAGTTCCTGTCTCGGTAGTTTTTATACCTCGAATATCCTTGTGGGTTGCTCTCCCATCTTTGAAAATAACCTTGCCTTTCCCTATTACCAAAGGTTCTACTGTCGGCATTCTGATTGTGATACCGATTGTTCCTTAGTTGATTTTGTTCCCTCTCTTGATACCTGTTACTAAATCGATCATTCCTGTCTCTATCCTGATATGGTCTATATCTATCCTTATCCCTGTTGGATTTATATGACCTATCTTGTCCTCTGTAATATCGAGACTGGTAATTTCAGTAGGGTTCTTGGTTATTTCTATAATCGCGCCGTTGATTGTTATACCTATTATTCCTAATAGGACCTGCCCATTTCGACTCATTCTGTATTTGTCTTTCAGTCCGTTGGGTCCTATCCATTACCACAGCGTTCACAGTTTTAGCTTCCGTTCTTCCGCTTTTGAGTATTATGGGTGGAATAGATGTATGATCTAGCCTACGGAGTAAATCGTCCATAGTAGCTAGATCTGCTACCCCAGACGGAATTTTATTGCGGCAGACCTCTACTGGCAACTGTCCTGAGATGGTTTCTAGTATTTCCTCCTGAGTCAATGGGGGTTGGAGGAAACGAAGACGAGCTAGCTGTGAAGTAAAGAATTCTGAGTAGCTAGTAGGTCCAGTACTGCTATAATTCCTAGAGTATATCTCAGCTCTCATAGCGTGCTGAACTTCGATAGACCAGAATCGTTTTATAAACGATTCAGAGAATTGCCCAAAATTGTCAAAGGTATAGCGGAATGCTCTAAACCAATTTAGAGGTCCATCCGTAAGGTGTCTCTCTACAATACGTAGCCCTCTATCCCTAGTTACATGGTGTTCTGTGAAGTAATCTTGGAGATTTCTGACAAATTCGATCGGATTTAAACCCTCGGTATTAGAGATTTTTTTATCTTCTCCTCATAATTTCTAACGATCATCACGTTTGATCTGTCGTTAGGAGCTGATGTTCTGAAATCCCTGGGAATATACTCGGGACTAGTAGTACTTGGGACTTCTGACCTTTGTCTGGGATGTTCGACTTCTTCTGCCCCATTAGAACGAGCTATAAAATTCCTTGTTGGAGATGTCATATCTACCCTCTCCCTAACGTGGGGAACTGTACCTTCCCTATTGGAACTTATAGTGGTCTTTAGTGCTTCCATTTGCGTCCTAAATTCGCTTCTTAAAGCATCTACATCTACATGTTCGGTTAAATTGAATTTATACAACTCCTGCCTGATCTCGTTTAATTCTGATGTTTTTTCTCTCGCTCTGAGTTAACATCTAATCTAACTTGGTCTAACTTCAGGGTTACGGTCTTAATCCGTGATTCTAAATCTTCCCTAAGGTTATTGACACTATCAGTTTGCATAGCCTGAACTGAATTTATCCTTTTTCAGTGTCTTCTCTAGCATCAGAAATATCCTTATTTAACCTTATTACTGATTGAGAAATTTTCAATTCCAAATTGGATCTAACATTTTTAATAATGTCCTCATTAATTTTGGTTATCTCTCCCCGAATGATAGTTACCTGATCGTTAACAATTGCCTTAAGGTCGATTTCTATGTCTTTCCTTAAGACCTTGTTGTGATCGTCAACCTTTTCTTTTAAAAGAACCATGTCACCTTCTAATTTTTACAAAGTCCCTTGTGTGGTAATTGCTTCATTGGAAAATTGCAATTGAAGCGCATCTAGACTTTTCTGATTTTCTTTCTGGTTAGTTTCCAGTTCCAATCTAACATTTCTGACATCCTACTTAATGCCAGAAATATTAGATTGCATACTGGTTACAAGATTTTCTGTGCTAATCATTCTATTCTGTGTATCATCTACTTTAGCCTCAGTGGTATATAATTTAATTTGAGCTGCATTCAACTTAACTTCAACTGTGGCTACACTGGAACGAACGTGACTTACTTCAACGTTCACGTTACAAATATCAAGTTGGACAAGTCTTACATCCTCCAAAACACTGCCTACACTTGATTCGACATCATAGATTTTCTCTTTAAACTCCTTGGACCTATCCGAGATTTTACGATTACTGTACTGTAAACGTTTGAGAGACAAATGAAGTTGGGACATACCTGCCTGGGCAGCTTCTGTGTTTTTATTAACTAATTCAGTGTTTTTAGTTACTGTTTCATTCAAATTGTTTAAACTGGTTTGAGCATTTGACCTAATTTCCGCCAAATCCTGTTCATGATTGCCCATCTTTTCTCCCATAGCTTGTAATAAAGCCACCACATCGTCCATCGTCACTGCACCTGACATATTATATAGTATAAAGGAGAAATACAGGAATGCAACACATTTATAGCAGAATTGACACACCCAGAATGACCCTTTTCACCAATATGAACAATATAGTTAGTTTGGCTTCTAAACTCAACAAATAATGTAAGTCTATTAGAAAATAGGAAGTATGTGCGCATGGTGATTCATATTAAAAATAATTTAAATTATATTCGCAAGTCTAGCTTATTAAATTTTAGTATTAAAAAAGGAATGAATTTAGTGTTACTGATGATCTTCCAAATATCATCGCCGGTGACAAGCATAAAATGGCCGACAAGCATGGAGTGAAAAATGGCCCCATGTCATGCCCCATATGACCACGCTGATCTATAAGAGTTTCCAAGAAATATCTCTTATGATCATGACGTAATCATGTACAATTACTTTTAAGGCACAGATAAAATATCAAATGAATTTAAATTAATGGCGATAGTTCTATCTGTATGCCAGGCAGATTGAGTAAACTCAAATCCACGTTTCTAAGAAACGCAAATTCCCAACGAATTCGAATCCTACAATCGTAGCGGTACCAAATAAAAATTGCTGACGACTAGATAATCCGAAAATGCCAACTCAATAACCTCACGAAAATGGGTTCTCAACCAAGGATGACTTTCCACTAGAGTATTCGAGAATGCTAATTAGAATCCCCCACTAGTTGAGTTCGCCAATTAATGTGGCTATCCACTACGGCATTCGAATTGAGCAGTTCGATAGCCCCATAAATTGGGTCGCCAATTAAAGTGTACCCGTATCCACGTGGTCTTACCTGTTGAAATCCGATGGAACAGCTGGATCGTAGAATCTGGAAGTACCCAGCTGAAATAACCCCCAAAACTCTACCAACTAGGATCAACCAGGAATAAGGATACCTCACTATTAAAGAATGTGTTAAGAAGATGCCAGTGGTCGACGAAATAAAAACGAAAATAGCTCAAAGTGAACTAGCAAGACTCTTAAAAGTTAAATTGATCTCGGGCATAAGGCTAAGCATTCTATAAACTGACCCACTGGTCCTCGCAGCACATCCTAGTTCTAATATAAATCACCAAGTCATCCGAAGAAATTTAAAGTGAGTCAACAGTTTATTAACCAATAACTGCTACGACGTGGAATTCCTCTCCACTGAACAAAAAGTGTTTGCCTCCACTGAAGCGTGTTAATATCTAAAGCGACATTAGCCTTAAATTGTGCTAAATATGGTATCCAAAACTATAGCACCTTCAACGAAGTTTAAATAATTATTATAAAGTTGCACATGTCCATATACCCTTGCTTCACAAATATTAAACAACCCTAATAAGTTTGTAGCAATATATACATTTTTACCATTTAATTCGTGGCCGAATTACTCGCGTATTCTTTAAATCCATCAATAAGTATACTAGTGACTTTTATTACGTTCATATTCTGGCTTATTCGACGAACAATAAAGTTGATCGAACGTATTGTCGTTGCATATAATGTTAACAACATTTAAAATCTTTCACAAATATTCAGATAAATATCCCTTAAACTTTCAGTTATTATTATTACATGGTTATACAAATATTATTACACGTCTTTCAAATTAGAACTTTCTTCTGAAACAAATGTTACTTTAATTCACAATCCATTTTCGATTAATTGTTGCAATGCCAGTTTTGCTTAAATGTTGGATTCATAATCTTTATACTAGCCTTCTAGTATTTAGAATCGTGACTACACTTCACGTTCAAAAATATACACATAAGTGCACCCAGTAATAGCTCAATAGCTAATTTATACTGGAAATCTGATATTGACCATCCATCGATGTCTAATATCCCCTTATTACATTCAATTTCGCAAGCAATAATTGCTTTACTCATATATAAGCTCTCAATAGCTGTGAATAATTTCCAAACATTTTTAGGATTTAATAAGACTTTACACAACAATCGTAAAATATCATGCTTCAAATTTGACAAAAGTTAAAGTATCATGGACAATTTTTTTCAGAACTGTGATAAATATAATGTAATCACCTGTTCAAATAACAGTGCTTGTGAATTTTCAAAATCGTCATTTCGATTTGTGACGAAAATATTTTATACAATATTTCTTTAATATTTATTTATTTCTCAATGTACTTTTATGTTCATTAATATATCTTTGAAGGAATTGTAGATAGACCACTGCAAAAAGATCGATTCAGCTTTCGACTAATCAAAATTCGACTGGAGATCCTCCTCCAAGGAAACACGAAAGAAACTACATCATGGAAAAGAGCCTATCTTAAGAATGTACAAATAATCCATTAGAATCTAACACTTAACCAGGTTCGAGTTCAACAAAAGAATTAAGAAAATAGAAAAACTGAACGAACTGAAAAATGTCTAAAATTCAACATAAATTTCAAAACTGTGGATTGCCATAACTAATCCAAAAATCGCAAATATTTACACTAGAAATCACTATGTTTCCATATCTATATTACACTCAACGAAAAATAGACCAACACGTCTATTAAACAAACTTGCATGAAATGCCAAAGTATTCTGATTCTTGGTTCAAAATTTTATAAGTGTTTATTAAAATAATGTTCAAGTATAAGTGGTGTATCGGACATCTGCTTGCTAACGATTATTCTTATATAAATTGATCGTAGTCTTGGTCCTAAATCTTCTTATATGTGTCTTCTCAACGAACTATATTGTTCTATTAAATGCCAAAATGAAATAAGAAAAATCTAAAGTAATGCATTGAAAATAGCAACACAAAATATTAATGTTAACAACAAGATAAAAATACATTATTGGACAGAAGCGATAAAATATCGGGTCTAGCCCAAGAATGCATTTTCTAACTATTTAATAAAAATTGGTGAAAAAGGAACACTCTAAATTATGTCTAATCCATACTGTCTACTTATGTAAAATGGTTTCCAGCTACCTTGTTCGATGCCATCTCGTCGAAAATAGGAATATGTTTAAGATACACTGTCCTGGTAGAGACTGAACCCTTGTCCTTTCTCGAACCGACTGGATCTTGAGAAGGACCGAATTCCATCCCCGACCAGTTTGAAAGAAAACAGCTGTTCGCGCAACCAAGTTCATAGTTCCGACACTTTTCTGAGATGCTCGGTAGCTTATATGTAGAATGCCATTGATGTTCATTTTGTAGCAGTACGAAAGTATAGTCAACTTTTCAAAGTGCCTTCCATCTCTTCTTAAAAAGCCTTCTGCTATTGTAGTAGTTCATATTTGTTGTTTGTAGTCATTCCATGTGATCAACTCCGCTATAGTGTTTCATTCCTTCTTTTCATTTAGCCCATCTGCGACATTAACATATCGTGATGAAGTATGTATTCATTCAATCTCTTATCAGTAGTCATAATTGCACTCCACTGACTGTACTGTACTGTTGAAATATATTGTCTTATACTGGCAGTAAAATATTGCAAGTCCATGTGAAAACTAAGCTCACTGTTCCCTGCATTGAAGTATAACACTGTCTATGACTATAATGAGCCAAGACGAAAAGAATTGCGTTTCGAACTGTGTCTAACCGCACTAGTTTTAACTTCACGTTGTACGCCTACTTTTAAAGCACGTCAACGATCGCGTTGCTCGGCCGATACCGGAGTGTTGTATGCCAAGCGAATGTGTATTTTGATCTGAACTCTCTCTCTAGACAGATATTTCGTACTGATTGTAGGACCCATAATGCTCTTCGGCCCAAAACGATATTGACAGTCGATACTGACACTGCCTAGTTTGCGATAATCTCCTTTTATTCTGGCATATGGATTTATATTTGTACAAACATTCTCCAGTTTCCTCTTCTTTAAATATAATGCATTTACCAGTTGTTGTTCCATTCTATAAATTCTGTATCATAATATAACAGTATGCATCCGAGTGACGTTAGTGCTGTCTCCATTTTGTAGCCATTACCTGAACTATAGACAACGCACGTGTTCAAAGTATGCAATGCGGGTTGCTGGATTGCCCCTACGCTCGCCACAGTATCAATGCGTGACATGCATTGTAAAGAGTGCCGCAGGAATTTCATCTGAGTTCTCTCCAGCACAACATAGTTCCAACTCAATACAAAATACTGTCTCATCACCTACCATCAGGCCACGGCCGCTTCCTTCCCTCTTTCTTGTATATCCCTCCCATTCTTCCCATCCCGTCCCATCCCTCATGAGTCCCCCTGTTCGCATTGCATGCGAGGCCGCCTGGGCGAGGTGCTAGTCCCGCTTCCCCAGTTGTATCCCCGACGTCAAGCTCCAGGACACTGCCCGTTGAGGCGGTAAAGGTGGGATTCCTCGCTGAGTCCGTGGGAAAAGCCTACCTGGAGGGTAAACTGTCTACGAACGAAACCATCTTCATGTAATATATTTTGTTTTCGAGAAAAACCTTGTATGTAACAATAATACTGGAAAATGTAAGCAACTACTACATCGTTGATGAGTTGAAACATGTCGGGTATGGTCATAGTCTACTTTTACGCAACTAGGTCCACAAAGTGTGCAAGTAAACGTGCGTTGAGTGATCTTGTTCGCGCATCTGCTCTCGGGCTTGATTTTGCTCCTTACAACACAGCAAATTCCTTATTTCACCTCCAACCTCGTGGCTCGTCGCCTCCATGGTATAGTGGTCAGCATGATTAGCTGCCACCCCGGAGGACCAAGATTCGATTCCCGGCTCTGCCACGAAATTTGTCTATACTAAGTTTGTTTAGTATATTGTGTGTATAGAGTGTATGCGCTTTAAAATAATTCCATGATGGTAATCGAGCGCATTCACAGGTTATGTTTACATCGCTTGCTACTCCTTCCGTACTCCGCATGTGCAGGTACAACCTTTCTGATTGGCTCTGGGAAGCTCCGAGAACGTCAAACATGAAACTTAACCATGTCTCCCGTTGACTTTCCCTGCCTACCTTTAGCTTCTCTTTCCCGGAGATTGATTGTGAACCAACCCATAGGGTAGCGTGAATTTCAACCTCCTTCTCGTTCCCATTCTCGTTCTCATTCTCGTTCCCGGGCGATTGTGAACCAGCCTTAAATCCTATCCCAAAAGTTACCTCAGATGGTCGTCACCCGCTGATTGCAACAAGAGAAGGGAGGGGTGGACGAAGACATCCGAGGTGCTCCGTCCACTGCCGATACCATTGCCTTGCAATGTAGTTTGCGTGAGGGCGACATTTGCGGTCCTTTCTCGACCGGTGTATAGCTCATGTTGTTTTGTTCTTGTTGTGTTGTTTGAGGCTTCAGTCTTTTGACTGGTTTGATGCAGCTCTCCAGGCCTCCCTGTCCTGAGCTAATCGTTTCATCTCTACATAGCTACCACACCCTACATCCCAGGCAATCTGTTGAACATATTCCAATTTTGGTCTACCCCTACAGTCCTTGTCCTCGAACCTTCCCTCCATAACTAAGCTTGCTATTCCAGGGTGTCTTAGTATATGTCCGACCAACCTATCTCTTCTCTACATTAGCAGTCGCCAGAAACATCTCTCCTCTCCCACTCGTCTTAATACCTCTTTGTTTGTAACCCTATCTACCCATCTGATCTTCATCATTCTCCTGTAACACCACATTTCAAATGCTTCAATTCTCCTCTTTTCTGCTGCACCAATAGTCCAAGTTTCACTTCCATAGAGCGCCACGCTCCAGACAAAGACTTTAAAAAATGACTTCCTAATACCTAAATCTATATTCGATGTCAGCAGATTCCTTTTTTGTAGAAATGCTTTCTTTGCCAGAGCCAACCTACTTTTTATATCCTCTTTGCTTCGTCCATCACTGGTTATTCTGCTTCCTAAGTAACAGAAGTCTCCTACTTGCTTCAGCTTTTCACCTGCCAATTTGATCTCCATAGAGGTTTCTGATTTATTTCGGCTGCATTCCAGTATTTTTGTTTTACATTTATTAATTTTCATCATGAATTCTTTCCGTAAGACGGAGTCCATACCATTTAAAAACTCATTCAAATCCTCAGGATTGTCGGCCAAGATGACGATGTCATCAGCAAATCTCAGAGTTGAAATTATTTCTCCTTGAATCTTCACTCCCACTTTAAATTTTTCTCTAATTTCCTTCATTGCTTGTTCAATGTAAAGATTGAAAAGTATGGGCGATAAGTTGCAGCCTTGCCTTACACCTTTCTGAATACAAGCTTCTCTCTCATGTCCTTCAACTCGAATGACTGCTGTCTGGTTTCTGTATAGATTGTATATCACCCTCCTATCCCTGTACTTTATTCCAATCGATTTCAAAATGTCAAACAATTTAGTCCAATCAACGTTATCAAAAGCCTTTATAAGTCTACAAAAGCCATGAACGTTCTCTTATCTTTCCTTATTCTACCTTCCAAAATCAGCCTAAGACTTAGTACAGCTTCCCTTGATCCTACATTTCCCCTGAAACCAAATTGGTCTTCACCCAACTCCGTTTCTATCTGGCTTTCATTCCTCTTGTAAATTATTCTAGACAGGATCTTTGAAGCATGAGTAATCAAGCTGATTGTACGGTAATCTTCACATCTGTCAGCTCCCACTTTCTTTGGTATAGGGATTATTACATTCTTCTTGAAATCAGGGGGTGCCTCACCTGTCTCATAAATCCTACACACCAAGTGAAATAACCTGATCAGACCTTCATCTCCTATGCAGCGTAGCAACTCAATCGGTATATCATCTATGCCTAGTGCTTTGTTCCTGCTTAAGTCTTCCAAAGCTTTATCAAATTCTGATCTCAATATTAAATCTCCTTTCGCATCCACATCAATTTCCTCCTCCCTTTCCATTACATAATTCTCAATGTTCTTTCCCTTATACAAACTCTCTATGTAAGCTTTCCATCTCTCAACCTTTTCTTCCCCATCTGTTAGAGGCTTTCCATTTGTGTCCTTAATATTACAGCACTTAGTCTTCTTTTCCCCAAAAGTATTCTTAATCCTTCAATAAGCTGTGTCTACTTTTCCTAATTTCAGACAATTTCCTATACCTGCACATTTCTCTTTCAACCATTCTTCTTTCGCTTCCTTGCACTTCTTGTTACCTCATTTCTCAGACGTTTGTATTCTGCTTTCCCCTTTTCATTTCTTACATTCTTGTGTTTCCGCCTTCCATCCATCAATTCTAGTATATCCTGAGTGATCCACGGTTTTCTACCTATTCTTTCTTTCCTACCAATGTGTTCTTCTGCGGATTTTGTTATTTCATTCTTCAAAAGTGCCCATTCGTCTGAAATTGAAGTTTGTTTAGGGTTTTTCATTATTCCTTCCTTTATACTTTCCTTGAATCTTTCGTTTACATCCTTCTCTTTCAGTCTGTCTATTGCCCACCTTTTTGGCTTTTGACTTTTCTTCAGTTTCTTCAACTTTAATCTGCATTTCATTACAACCAGATTGTGGTCAGAGTTTATGTCAACACCAGGATGTGTTTTAGAATCTAAAATCTGGTTTCGAAACCTCTGCTTGACCATAATGAAGTCGATTTGGTAACGCCCTGTATCTCCTGGTCTCATCCATGTGTATATTCTTCTATTGTCGTTATTGTATAAGGTGTTAGCTATGACCAACTAATGCTCGGTGCAGAATTCTACCAGCCTGCTTCCTCGATCATTCCTTTCACCTAATCCGAAATCTCCTACTATCTTCCCTTCTCTCCCTTTTCCTACCACAGCATTCCAATCTCCCATTACTATAACATTTTCATCACCCTTGATATACCTCAGAATTTCGTCTATTTCTTCGTAGACCTTTTCGACATCCTCATCATCAGCTTGACTGGTAGGCATATAGACTTGTACCACTGTGATGCAGGTAGGTTTAGTATTGATTTTTGCTACAATAATCCGTTCACTATATTGCTCATAATATTCCACCCGCTGTCCAAGTTTCCTACTCAATATGAGGCCAACCCCTGCTTGGCCATTGTTTGATTTAGTGCTAATGACCCTATAGTCTCCTGACCAAAAGTCCTGTTCTTCCTGCCAGCGCATTTCACTAATCCCAACCAAATCCAACCTCAACCTATCCATTTCCCTTTCTAAGTTTTCTAACCTTCCACTTCCTAGCAGACTTCTAACATTCCACGCTCCGATCCGTAGAATGTCAGATTTCCTCTTTGTCACTTCTGTGATGTTACCGCCTCTCGAGTAGTCCCCACCCGGAGATCCGAACGGGGTCTAGTTTACCTCCGGATTGAAATTTTACAAGGGAGGAGGCCATCATCACATATAATTATGCATAGAGAGGTGCATATCCTCGGGAATAGCATACGGCTGTAGTTTCCCATTGCTTTCAGCCGTGCAGCAGGACGCAGTGTAGCCATTATTTGGCTTATATTATCAATATCTTAACCGTCTATTAGACTAGTAAAGAATTGATTTATTCTGAAAGGCTGCTACTCCCTTTCAGAATAAGTAAAGAGCAATTCTACTAACAAAAATACTAACCTTCTACCGTACTAACAATTAAATACCAAAATTCTACTAACGAAAAATACTTAAGTTCCACCAATAACAAATACTACCACTAAAACAGTCTGTCACCAGGCACACTCACATGCACCCTTACACATCACAGTCTACTGAAACAATGAACTGTAACTAATAAACAATGCAACTGCTACCAGACACACTCACACACCTCAGTCTAATAGAACAATGACATATATCTAATAGACAAACTAACTACCTACTTACAACTAAGTTTTTCAAATTACTGATTAATGTGTTCTCTAGACTGCAGCATTCGTGATGAATGAGCTACATCAGTACGCACGTCTATATTGTCTTCTCTGATATCAAGCAGCCTTTCACATCCTACCCCTATTTTTTTTTTTTTTTGGTGAAAACATTGCAACGCCCAGAACAGTTATCCACCAGCCGCAACTGGCAAGTGGCATCAACATGCGTTGCCAATATTATCTGCGAGCTGGTCACGTGGTAGTCTGGCTTCGTATTGATCTGTACTCCATCCAGGCATGGGAGCTCTCTTGTTTGCGAGTACGGAGTGAAGCGGAAGGGGTTTCTCTACAATTTTGAAATTATTACAAGGATACTTAATTTAACCGAGTTATGAAATTGAAAAGGCAGGTTACTATTGTCACCCTGGAATCTCGGCCGTGCCAAGAAATTATATACAGGGTGTATCTTAATTATACCGACAGAAAATTCAGGGACGCTCTGCGTGTTATGTAAAAGACGATGGCGCAATCGGATTGGCGGAGAAAATTTTCCCCTTCGAGAAAATGAGGTTAGTTTGTTACTTCCGGGCGCGCGATTCAAATGTACGAACTGGCAGTATTTGCTGACCAAGGGAGTAAGCCGCTGGCCACTGCTGTGCTTCAAGCAAGTAAAGGGGGTGTGATAGAAGGAGACAGAGATATGCTGGCGGGCATGCGGCAAGCCTAGACGATCGAGGAAACTTGCGCATGCCCGCTCTCTTGTTCTTCGACTGCGGGGCGAAGTGGAGAACGAGGGGACCGGGCATTCTATACACACAGACGGCATTCGTTGCTATGGCAACCTGCTTACTACTCGACGGAATATATAGGCTCCCATCAGGAGCAGCCAAGTTTCATAATAATAATTATTAGTATACAGTAAAGGCGCCTCCGTGGCTTAGGCGGCAGCACCTCGGCCTCTCACCGCTGGGTCCGAGGTTCAAATCCCTGTCACCCTATGTGAGATTTGTGCTGGACAAAGCGGAGGCAGACAGGTTTTTCTCCCGGTACTCCCGGTTTTCCCTGTCACAATTTCATTCCAGCAACACTCTCCACTATGATTTCATTTCATCTGTCATTCGTTTAATTATTGTCCCAGGGGAGTGCGACAGGCTTTGGCAGCCGGCACAGTTCATTTTCTCGCCACTAGTTGGGGGCTTCATTAGTTCCATTTCCTGACCCGGTCAGTCGACTGGAAGCAGGCTGTGGATTTCATTTTCTTACAGTATAGCTACATATAATTTGCTAGGGCCATCTAAGACCACGTTAAGTCTTGTGACATTTGGCTTTCATTTCTGCCCGAAATTCCCTCATCCTTTGGGAATGAGTCTGCTTCCGTTCCTCTGTCCAAGGGGCACCATGTCTTCTTTTTGGAGGCGAGACTCGGTTGAGCCCGTTCGTCACTATCTTTTAGAGGAAGAGTTCCCTGCCCAACGCGTCGTAGGGATGAATTAGGAGTATTTGGAGGTCTTTTGCTGTTTCTAAACCTGGGCATCGTGATTTTGTGGTTGGAATCTAAAATAAAATAGATCATCTTTTTGAACCTGTTGCTGTCCATTCTTCTAAGGTTGCCATAAAATCGTGCCCGTCTTTTGCGGTTTGTGCCTGTAAGCTTCTCTATTTTACTATAGATTTCCTTTTTGGATCTGTTCTGGAGGATGACATTATTGTAATTGGATCCCATAATTCCTATAATGATTCTTCTTCTTCATCATCATCATCATCATCATCATCACTATCTTCTTGTTATTATTATTATTCGATACTAAAAGATTCTGTAGATTTATGAAATATGTTTAACGGATAATCCTATGCCTGTAAGCTTCATATCGTTAGCTAAGAACAATAGTGACGTTGCTCATTATTACGAATTTTGAGATAAACGCCGTCGAAGTTTTGGCACAAGTTTAAACTTTCATTCCAACGTCACCATTAATATTATGTATCAGAATTTCGAGGTCTTTTGTTGTTAATGTTGTTTCATTTGAGAGGCTTGGACATTTAGCCCCGTGTTCTTGTGTATATATACTGTACGATGGCGGATCGAAAAGTCTTTGCCCCTATTTCATTTTTAGCTAAAGAAAAAATACATACAGGCAATTGCAAATATACGTAATGCTCTGCGTACCTTACACTCTTTTTCCACATAGTCTCCACATGTGTTCAGACATTTGTCCCATCGCAGCTGCCCCTAATAATATTGTTTTATGCAGCCCAACTGAAACGTTTTGTCAGTAAGGTCGATATTTCTCTGCTTGCATTCCGCATGGTACTAATGCACTGCAAGCAAATGTGACTACAAACTAATGCGAGGGGAAAATAATAGTGTTCAGTATCGTTTGCGGATAATATGCTTGCAGTGCATTAGTACCAAACGGCATGCAGGCAGAGAAATATCGACCTTCCTGATAACAACGCTAGTTGGGCTGCATAAAACAATATTTTTAAGGGCAGTTGATTCACCTGGTATAATTTATCTGATAACCTGTGTTATTCTGTGTCTGTAGTAGTGCGTGTAGTCTATATGTAATGCAGTGTGTTAAGATCATTTGAAAGTAGCTTTGTATTTAGGCTAAATTTAAAAAAATCTGAGTTACGTCACTATTAACTTAATAACTTAGGTAATATTACATTCTTAGAAAATATGACGTAATGTATATCGTTTATTTTCACAGAACTGTTTATTCCCATAAAATGACGACAAATATTTATAGGATTTAACTTACAATGATTGAACATAACAAACAGGGATTTGTTATACCAGGAAAATACATTATTAATTAAGTTTATAAAGAGACACCTGTTAATCCTATAATGTTTAAAACACGTTTTCAACCCTTCTTCATCATGGGCTGCATTAAGATAACGTATTTATATAGACTATTAAAATGGTTATTTTCTATGAAAAATAATATAATAAAGAAAAAATCAACGCCTCCCTCTTGGTGTTTCTACATTTGTATCGGGATAATCTAGGTTACTCGATACAGGTGAAGATCCTCTGCATGGTGAGGGGGACTAGTAGCTCCTTTCTTGAGATACTGTGTGGAGCCATGAATGGTAACCAGGCATTATACAAGAAGGAGGAAGCTAAAACACCACCCACCCCCTGTGGGAGGGGGGCGTAATAATACCCCCACGGTTACTAGCCCAAGCCAAGGCTTGGAAGTGGAGGCCTCCACCATACCTGCTAGAGAGGCATCCATGGTCCCTCCGCATGGGTGAAACAGTGGTTTAGGTGAAGTGGGTGCTGGTGATTGAGGTGAAGGCTCACTGCGATGAGCTGGAACCAACACATCACTTTGCCCTACGTAGCCTGGACGAGCTGCGGGTTGGG
The DNA here is from genome assembly GCA_946902985.2 of Meconema thalassinum. Classification (NCBI taxonomy): domain Eukaryota; kingdom Metazoa; phylum Arthropoda; class Insecta; order Orthoptera; family Tettigoniidae; genus Meconema; species Meconema thalassinum. Next base: position 875,489,722 of record OX336389.2, on the reverse strand, counting down.
AATGGGGCGAACCCAATCTAGGGGGGAAGCCATGGCTGTGAACTCAGTCATGGTAATGCCAAGTGGTTACCACGTGAGTAGGCCTACTGAAGGCGGTCCAAACCTGGCTTGATGGTTCAGGCCAGGGGCGGATTGCTGGATGGACGACTGAGGGGCGTGGTTACTGCTACGGAGAGCCTGAGTTGCGCTAGGACAATGTCTGGCTTTATGCCTCATCACGGATGGTGAGAACGTCGCTCAAGACCCTAGAAGGGGCAAAACCCCTATTATAATATGAGGTATGGACAATCAGAAAGAACCAACTTCAAACCCCACATCAAAGGAAGCCATGGAAGCTCCAGCAGAGCAGATCCATGTGCAGACCGGAGATGAAAAAATGGAGACAGAAGTCCCAGTAGGACAGGCTGTCTCTAAATCCAAACAAGAATTGGAAAAGGCAACAGAAGCTACAGTAGAGCAGACTGCAGGACCAAGTAGCACAGGAGATTCCACCGAGAAAGACCTGAAGATATCTGCATCAAAGATCAACAGGATGCACATAGAAAATAAACCTCGCACGAGTGCATATTACAAATAAAAGAAGAAAGCGAGAAAAGAAGCCAAGATAGCGGATGGAACTTGGGTGGAGAAGAAGCCTAAGAACAGAGATCGGCAAAATGCTATGCCACCGACAAGGTCCAAAAGAGGACAGCACGCCAGCAAGTTCGGCTGTAAAAGCACTCGCCAAGAAACAGAAGGAGGAAACAGTCATGTCCTTTTCGGAACGACTGACCTCATCCAAGATCGCAATAATACCTAAGACCTTTCCAGATGGCAAGCTCAAGGAGGATGATATGACGGAACTGTCAACCGTCTTGATAGCGCAGATGAAGCGGCTGTCAGATGGGTGTCTGCCAGGCTTCCTCGAGTCACCAAGGCTGGAAAATGGAACAATGGTACTGATCTGTGCCAATCCAGAAACTAAAAGCTGGCTGGAATAGACAGTATCCAATTGTAACCCCTGGAAAGGGGAGAATTTAGAGGTGGCGGACGCTAAGAAGGTGTTGAACACTATCAAGGTCATCACCGAGTTCCCACCTCCTTCTGACAAGATGAAAGTGGAAGACGTTCTTGTCAGAATACACCAGCACGACACCAAAATTCTGACGAAAGATTGGAGGGTGCTGAATGCATCAACAACTGACGAAACAGGAAGGACAGTCGTTATGGCCCTTGGTGAACGAGACTTTGAAGAGCTCAAGAAGAGAAGCCTGAAGGCTAAACTCGGACTTGGGAAAATCAGGTTTCAGGTCATCAAAGGAAAAACGAAACCCAATGTTGGCAAGGATGGTACTGAAAGTACTTCAGGCCAACCTTCAACATAAAAAAGTAGCTGTGGCCAATTTCGCCAGAAAGTTTAAGTCCGAGGCTATTGAAGTGGCCCTTATTCAGGAGCCATGGGTAGTCAAGGGCAAAGTAGCAGGACTGGAGGAATCTGGAGGTAAGCTAATGTACGATACAATATCGGAAATACCCATAACGTGCCTTCTTGTGAGTAGGAAACTACAATGTCTTCTATTGCAGGAGCACTGTTCACGGGATTTGACTGTGGCCAAGGTAAAACTTGGAAATTGGGAAGGACCTAGAGAAATAATTATAGGCTCTGCGTACTTCCCATATGACTCAACTAATCTGCCTCCAACAGAAGAAGTTGAGAACTTAATTTGCAACGCAAAGAGGAAAGGAGAACATCTAGTCCTGGGAGCGGATGCAAATTCACACCACACGGCATGGGGCAGTACGAACTGCAATGCAAGAGGTGAGTCTTTACTAGAGTTTATCATGAGAACTGAGATCATGATACTAAACCTAGGAAATAAGCCTACATTCATAAATAAGAATCCTAGGGAGGTAATAGACATTACAATGAGCACTACGCATATTGCACATTTCATTAAAGATTGGAAGGTGCTGGAGGAACCATCACTGGCAAACCACCAGCATATCCAATTTGCAATAGATGCGAGACAAAGTAGAATCGAAATGTACAGAGACCCCAAAAGAACTAACTGGGATGGATACAGAGAAGTTCTGGGGCAGGCTGTGCAGAAGATCCGAACTGATGTGAGGGGACAGAGAGAATTGGATGAGGCAGTGGAACTTTTAGAGGATGCCATTATAGACTCATACCATGACAACTGTCCTCTCAGAGAAAAGAAGAACACCAAAAACGTCAGATGGTGGAACAACCTAGCCAAATTGAAAAAAGAGGTTAGGGCTTTGTATAAAATATCATCTAGATATGGTATGTGGAATATATATCATAGGAAACTCACTGAGTATAACTTAGAAATACGGAGAGCAAAGAGAAAATCTTGGAGACTGTTCTGTGAGAAAGTGGAAACGCACACTGAAGCATCAAGGCTTCAGAAGGTTTCCAAAGCAACTCACATAAACCAAGTAGGAACACTGGAAAGATCCGATGGAACATTTACTCAGGGAGGGAGGGACACGCTAGAGATGTTGATGGCGTGTCATTTTCCTGAGGCTGAGGAGATGACAGAGGAAGAAGAGATTGGAACAGAGGCCAAAGCTCGAAGAGCACACTGGAACTGTGCCAAAAGACTAGTAAAACCCAATCAAGTGAGATGGGCAATCGACACGTTTCAACCCATAAAGGCTCCGGGGCCAGATGAGATACTTCCGCTACTCCTTCAGGAAGGACGGGAGATACTCGTTGAGGCCTTGACGAACCTATTCAGAGCTAGTCTAGCCCTAGGGTACGTGCCAAAATCATGGTCTGAGGCTAAAGCGGTATGTATACCGAAGCCTGGTAGGGTGAATTATGCTCAAGCCAAAGCCTACAGACCATTATGCTTAAATGCCTTCATGCTAAAAGCAATGGAGAAAATTATGGATAAATACATCCGAAGAACTGTGCAACTGAACTCAATGATACATGAAAATCAGTTTGCATATAGACCAGGCAGATCCACTGAAGCAGCACTCCATCAATTGGTTTGCAAAATAGAGAAAAGCCTAGAATATAAAGAAATAGCACTGGCGGCATTTCTAGACATAGAAGGGGCCTTCAGTAATACAACCTATGACTCTATGATCAAAGCAGTAGAAGAGAGCAAGGTCAGCAAAACCGTCGTAAAATGGATTAAATCTATGCTGGACGGAATAAGGATAAAAGCAACCCTGTTTGATGAGACGCAAACGGTTAGGACCACTCGAGGCTGGGCTCAAGGAGTAGTGTTATCTCCTCTGCTGTGGAACCTTGTAGTGGACAAAATCAGGGTATGTATACACAAGGATATGCAGACGACCTAGTGATTGTAGTACGAGGTAAGGTGATGAGTGTCATACAGGACCTCATGCAGAGATCACTTAACCTTGTAGAGAACTGGTGTCGGAAAGAACAACTTTCCGTTAACCCGAATAAGATAACTCTGGTCCCTTTTACAAGAAAGAAAACATTAGAGGGAAAGAGAACACTGAAGCTCTTTGGGCAAGAAATCTATATGGAAGAACGGTACTATATCTTGGAGTAGTGCTAGACAAAAAGCTAATCTGGAATCCGCATATAGAAAGGAACATAACCCGGGCTAAGAACTTACTCTATGCGTGTAAGAGAGCTGTTGGGACAACATGGGGTCTAAATCCGTCGGTGGTAATGTGGATATACACAATGATCATTAGACCACTGATAACCTATGCTTCAATCATTTGGTGGGAGAAAGCAAAACAAGGAAATGTCGGCAGCCGATTAAATAGTCTGCAGAGAATGGCATGTGTAGCTATAACTGGAGCTATGAAAACTGCACCGACAGAAGCCTTGAATACATTACTGGATCTCCCATCTCTATGCAACTTCATAGAGGGAAAGGCCAGAATGAGTTCATATAGATTGGAACAAACAGAATGCTGGAAAGCACAAAGGCCCAATCTAGGACACTGTAAAATTAACAGAGTTATAACAGGGGAAGTACTATACATGCCTTCTGATTACATGATACCAAAGTATAACTTTGAGAAACCATTTGAGACCCAAATTATAAAAAAGGAAGACTGGGATATTGTTATACCCGTAGGGTATGCCACCCTCATCCCCTACTAATTACACCCCCTAAAAACACATAACATAAACATAATTCTACAATCTACGACTGCATCTATAAATCTATAAAACTCATTACTTCAATGCACTCAAGTGGAAGCGTGCCTGAGCCCAACGACCCCAGGAAGGGCTACGACACATAAGGAATGCACAATTCTGCAGACACGACACGCAGGCTCTATAAAAACTCCGAGAGGTCATACCCCCAGGTCATTCATTCTCAGTCAGGTGTTGTAGTGTGAAACCTCTGCCGGACGACTGCGCCAGCCTGGTAAGTGTTTGCGAGCATCTTCACATACCCACACATTTACACTTTTCCTCCCCTACTATTTGTACTGGAGTTGCATTAAGCACATTGGCTGTTCTGAAAGCTTTAGTAGTACTTCTGCACAGAAGTACACTCATTAAAATAACACAATCTCTAGATAACTGGTCCTTACATTTATTTGGCTAGCTGGTAAGATCCTACCCTTTCAAATCCCCTCTAGGTAGGATCCCCTAGCATTATTGTTCAATTGATTCGTGGCGTCAGCAGGTAGCCACGATCACAGTGCTTGTATCAGCAGGCTCACTCTCAGCCCGCCCGCTTACGCTAACATTAAGCCGCTTAATGACTGTACCGTTTAAATCCGCATTTACTGAACCGCCCTTCCCTCTGTCATCACACCCTCGAACTACCCAATCAAACAGTACATTTGGGAGTTCTCCTCTCGAGCTGCTTCCACGCTCCCGAACCACTCCTTAACAGACACCTCTTACACTCGAATTCCAAGCATCCCCCAGGTACTCATATTTCATCCCCCCAAATATTGCATTGTGGAGGGCACCCTCTCAGGTCCCCTACAATATCAACAAGTGGAAGACCGATAGAGAGGATATATTGTGGTGGACTGATGGCTCAAAAACTGTAAGTGGTACAGGAGGAGGGATCAACGGGGAAAGACCTGAGAGATCAATTCAAATGAGCCTGGGCAGACAAACTACTGTCTTTCAAGCGGAGGTGTTAGCTATCACCACGTGTCTTGAAGAAAACCAGAAAATGAAATATAAAGATAAGAACATTTTCATTTTTACGGATAGCCAAGCAGCCATTATAAGGCACTAGAGGCTGTCCGGATAACATCCAAAATAGTATGGTACTGCCACTCAGTTCTCCTGAAGCCCTGAGAGTACAACACCGTTAAAATAATATGGGTACCAGGGCATGCAGGTATAGAAGGTAATGAAAGGGCAGATGAACTGGCCAGAAAAGGAGCAGAGAACATTTTGTAGGCCCAGAACCTGTATGTGCGATCTCTTACAGACAAGCCCGACATGTAATAGGCAAATGGGTACAAAAGAAGCAAATAGGAAACTGGAAAAATACTCCAGGTAGCAGACTTGCAAAGGAACTGATAAAAGGACCAAACAAGAAGCACACTAAAGAACTTCTACAACTTAGCAGAGGAAATATAAGATGGGTAGTGGGACTATAGACAGGACACTGCCATCTTAAAAAACACCTACATAGAATTAGAGTAATAAGAGAAAATATAAGTCGGAAATGCAATGAAGCAGAAGAATCAGCTGAACACATACTTTTTGAATGTGAGGCGCTGGGAAGAATTAGAATCTCCACACTGGGGATGCCGGGTGAAGAAAGAGAGAAAATCCTAGAGGACCCAATAAGCTTGATCTGCAGCTTTGTGAAGGGAGCAGAGATATCCAGGTGGGAATGAAGGAAACACATGGTAGCAAAAGATCTTGGAGGTCGACGCTAAACAGGAACTTGGAAACGAGAGGCCCCATGTATAAAAGAAGAAGAAGAAATTTCAACGCTAAAATATCCCATTTAGAATATGCAAGCCTTGGAGAAATGGACGTCCTTGCAATATTATTTATGAAAATAGTTGAACATCTACTTGCGATGTAATAAAGGCTATTAACAGGAAATGTTCATGAAATGTGCTGTAATATAAATGTGTGTGAGTGTGTATGTAGGTTTACCCCTTATTATTCCCGTTTTCAACGAGGTCGGGGATGAGATGCGATGAAAGTCTATGTGGCGGATGGTTTTACGACCGGATGCCCTTCCGTGACGCCAACCTAATGAGAGGAGTTAATGAGAGATGAAATAAATGAAGATGAATGAAACTGGGCAAGGATGTGGAAGGAAGTGGCCGTGGCCTGTCAGAATGTACATCCAAGCATTTGCTTTAAGCAGAAAAACGGGGAAACCACGGAAAACCAGTTCAAGGAGGGGCAACGGTGGGGCTCGAACCCACGCGTCTACCGAGTCAGCAGAGAGCTTTGCCCCATGACCAAACGCTGCGGTTTAGTGAGCGTAGCCACCCCTGTCGGTCTGTAATATAAATGTGTATTATTTGCTTAATGGATCTTCTTATTTAAGGCTGTGCTACCGAAAAATAAAATATTTTTATTATTTTTATTTTGTCTTCTTAATCTGTTATATAGGTCTTCGGGACTTGTTATATGCCACTTTTGTAAAATATAGACTGCTCGTTTGTTCAAAGTGTCTACTTTGAGGGTTAAAGGTACATACGTCACGACAAAACTAATAACAGGAGAATTTCGAAATTTCTGTGCAATAACCCTTGTAATAGTAGCTTCATTATGAACAATTTTTATTTAAAAATTTCCCATATTTTATAAAAGCTTAATATTTCAATAACCTTTTTTATTGTGAAAAAATTGCTATAATAGCTTCAAATTTATTCAATTTGTAGAGGGTCTAATTCTGAGCAGTTCGAATATTTGATGAAAGAAACTGTTTAGTGATAAAACCGTGACGTATGTACCTTTGACTAGTCTTCAACTCGGCAGAACGGTAACTACACAGGCTACACGATAGGCTACCCGCACTACCACTTGCACCGAGCTTCATTCCCCCACCCTACAACCTAGCACTGCACCGCACCGCACCGCACCTCCCGTTTCGGGTCATTCCTTTCCTTACGCAGCATTCCATTCTACTTACCGTGGAGTGCAAAGAAAACAAAATAACTCGCCTTCTTCCATAACTTTTTCCTGCGCGCTAAGTCGCTAACACTTCAGTCTGACTAGACCTAACCTTGAGGAAGAAATAGAAGAATATACCTCGCCCCTTTCTCGTTTCATTTCCTAATTCTGCGTTTGTGTTTCGTGATTGAGTGATTGAGAGTTCCTATAACATTCACACTTTATTCTACAATGCCACGAAAGCATTCTCCGTCAAGGAAACGTTCCAGAAGAGGCCGCGCAGCAAAGACTTCGTGGGAGAAAAGAAAAGAAAACAACAAGAAATCACCGTGAATGTTTCAAACGATTCTGCTCAATTTGAAGACTCCGAAGAATTATTCAACAGCTTGTTAGTTGAAAGCACTCCCCCAATAGGCCACGATGCAAGTCGGTAAGTAAACTATTGCTACAATATATAAATTAATTATTAATTAATTTGAAAGAACTTGCCATTTTTAGTAGATTACCTACTTTTAAGACGTGTTGTTGTTGCTTATTTTAGGGACTGAGACATCGCGGTCATATAGCCCCATGTATTTTTGGGTGTGTATGGAATTTGTGTGATTACATGTGTTAATGTGATGGCTGTACTGTTGTGTGAATTTCTAAATTGGGGATAGGATTGCTTTTAGAGAGGAACCATCCCAGCATTTTCCTGGAGTTAGTTTTAATGCGTATTTGCTTTCTGTATGTTAATAATAATCAAGGTAATATTTTTTAACATTGTGTGATTTCAGGTATGAAGATCAAGATTATTCCATAAATTTTCCAAACGATTCAGGACGTGATACAGACGATGACAATGAGTCTGATCGTGATGTAATCCCTGAAATCTTATAAAATAACTGGCATTAACAATTATGAGCAAAGTATCCGTATATTTTTTTCTCTTGGTTAATATTGCAAAGAAACTAAAAAACTCAATGTATTTCTACATTTGTATTAATTCCAATCCTTGAAACTGGTAGGTATACTGTAAGCTTTAATTGTGTATTCATTTTATGTGTCATATATCCAGCGCAGTAAATCTGTGTTCAGAAAATATGTAGTGGATCTGAGAAGGTTAAGTGGTGTCATATAATTACATCCTGTTGAACTGCACAATTCAAACGACAAATTGAACTTCTGAATGGCTGGAAGAACTTTGTATTAATATAATTCAAGATTTTATAGTAGCTTTATATTGCGGTGATAAAACACGCTTAAAAATATATTTTGTTTTCCTCGCCATCGTTTTACCCTCCAGGGTTGGCTTTTCCCACGGACTAAAAGAGGGATCCCACCTCTACCGCCACTGAGGGCATTGTCGTGGAGCTAGAAAATTGGGTCTTGGATACAACTGGGGTGTGTGACCAGCACTACGCCCAGGCGGCCTCACCTGCAAAGCGAACAGGGTGCCTGATGAAGGGATGGGAAGACTGGGAGGTTAGGCAAGGAAGTGGGAAGGAGGCGGCCGTGGCTTTACGGTAGGTACCATCCCAGCATTTGCCTTAGGACGAAGTGGGGAAACCACGGAAAACCACTTCGAGGATGGCTGAGGTGGGAATCAAACCCCCTCTACCCATTTGGACCACCCGAGGCTGAGTAGATCCCGTTCCAGTCCTCAAACCACTTTTCAATTTTCGTGGCAGAATCGGGAATCGAACCGCGGACCTCCGGGGTGGCAGCTAATCACTCTGACCACTACGCAACGGAGGCGACTTTGAAAAGTAATATGTTACCTAATTTGACGTTATTGAAATTCTTGATCGAATTTTGAAGTTCTTCGTTCTTATTTCTAAAAATTACAACAACAAAAAAACGTGACATGATCGAGAAACTCTGAATACAGAATTGGATTCTACATCCCTCAATACCTAAGCAGTCATTTAGGTATATTGTCTTATTAATATTATATATTTTTTTTAATGATAAACTTTGCCAATTTTGATGTTTTTTCGATTTTCTTTTCAAAATTACAAGAAAGGAAACCTGGCGTGCTACAGAAAATCTGAACACATGGCACTTTACTTAAAAATAAGTAAGTTAATATTTTCCCTTGTAGCAGAAGAAAATTGAAATGCATAGTCCTATCAATCAAACGCCCCGACCCATTTTATCCGGCTGGAGGACAGATCTCAAGGTTGCAATAAGCTTACGACTCGGAAACAGATCGCTGTGTGACTCGCAAGGAATGCTTCAACTGAGAGAGGGGAAGATAGTGTGCGGATGAGGAGTAATGGAAGGGAGGAGGGGAAGTCGCTATTCTCATGCGGTGGCTTGCAAGGGACGGCAGAAACGTCCGCACAGCCTTAAGTGAAGGTGGAGGTGACATTTTCATGTAGCGCCAACTAGTACGTTTAGGTCGTAAAACATGCTTGGTTTTTGTCATTCAAATCCATTATTGTATGAAGTCTGTGGAAGAATTAACAAACTTTAATTTTCCGTCTTGGTTAATGTTTTTGCTTCATAGGAAAATACATGATTCATTACACTTAAGATTTCTCACTGAATAAAAAAAAACAGAAAGCAAACATCATACAGTAAGTAAAATAAATACAGAGAATCATATCCAACCAAACGAATAAGCTAAATTATATGGTAATGTAAGTAATGTCTAGCAGTCCAGAGTGATGAATAAGTTTTTTACTTCTCACTCGCATTCTAAACTCGCAAAAGAGAGTCGTTTCATTTGAGGGGTTTGGACATCATGGCCATTTAGCACCTACTACTTGGGGTACCAATATCGTTTGCTGCAACCTATCTAACGCGTGTTGGCTGGAAGGTCGATATCTCTCTGCCTGCATTCCGAATGGCACTACTGAACACTATTATTTTTCCCTCGTATTAGTCCAGGCCACGCCAACTCAGGTGTTTCGCAAGCACCGGCCAGCACCGGCAAAGGTACCGGTGCTTTGCTGTAACGCCGGTGGGTTGGGGGAAGGTGAGTGAGGCAGACACAGCACTGTTGTGAGAGTGGTAGGAGAGGGACGTGTAGTGGCAGCGCTTAGCGAGGCGAGAGTCGTGCTGGGCATATCAGTGCGCGCCAGACGGCGTACGAATAATAATAATAATAATAATGTGAATTTTGTGTACAGACAGAAATAATAGTTTTATTGCGCTCCTGATTTTGTACAAATTTTCAACAGTCTTTGTTTATTTTTGGCATCGCTTTGAAGCCACTAATTTTCCGATATTTGGAACAATAGTTTTGGCAGTTGCAATCCGAAGTATAGCTTCTAAGGAAGCATCAGGCAAACTTGATCTTGTTTTTGTTTTGTTAATATTAATAATTGAAAACATTTGTTCACAAACGAACGTAGTTCCAAAGATAGCAACAAATTGCAGAATTTCAGAATTTTTGTTCTTGAATGCCTTTATAAAACGAAATCAAATCACCATTGTAAAGGTAATAGCGATCTGTCAAAATTGAATCGCACTGTAGTTTTATCAGCTCAACTAGGAGACTTGATGGGGCATCTTCTGGGCGCACCGAAATAGGCGTCATAGAAACATTGAGTGCCGGTTTTACTTGTTTTATTTCATCAAACCTATCTTAAAATCCTTTGTGCAATCACTGTAACGCTTTTTTGGTACTCACTGATGTGTTCATAAGTATTTAAATTCAAGGATTTTAGACAGGGAAAATTGTCCCAATTTCCTTCTTGAAGCTGACTTTTAAAAAGCACAAGCTGCAACTTGAAACTTTCAATACGGTCACACATTGTACTGAGTAATTTATTTTTGGCTTGCAAAGAGATATTAAATCAATTAAATACCTCGTGATGTCTTTCATGAAAGCGAGGTCAGCGATCCATTGCTCATCATATACAGTAAGTCTGACTGTGGAGAACCTTTCATATCAGTGAACAAAGCTATTTCTTGTCTCAAATCGAAAAAGATTGAGAGGACTTTTGAGCAACTTAACTCAACGTGTGGCACAATAAAAAGGAATGTATTTGTGAATTGACTCAAGATCCTCCAAAAATCCTTTAAATTCCCGATGATTCAAGCCTTGCTATCTACAAAAATTCACAATTTTTGCAAATTTATCCACGATGGACCTAAACTTGTGGAAAACTTTTCAACATGGCTGTTCTTGATGTAAAAGGCAGTGTATTGTCAAAATTGGGGGAAGCTGAGCTTCGCGCGCCTCGTTTTCAGACGCCCTACGAAACCTACCCCTGCCGACAACATTGCAGGGGCCCCATCAGTTGCAATGCTGTACAGGCGCTCGAGTAACAAATGCATATAGTTCAAAACCTCCTCTACAGGCAGGAACATATCTTCCCCGGTTGTGGTACTTTTCAAAGAAATAACATCCAACAGTTCCTCGGTAACATTGAAATCTTTTTCAACACCCCGTACGAAAATTGCAAGTTGAGCTATGCTGCGATTGTCAGTGCACTGATCGATGGCAATCGAGTATTCTACGAAGTTAAGGCATTTCTTGCGCAACTGAGGTATTCATATACGTTTAAAATGACGCATTTGGACGAAATTTTTGTTTTTGTGTTTTTGATTTCATATGAAAGCCTAATCCTTCTACTTCTAGAAAATATATGGTTTTTACATGTTTCATGCATACATGTGCTTATAAAATTGATTTAAAGGGACCAGTGTACGCCATCTTAGTCTGGGGTGGGCGGGACACCGCGCTGCATAGTGTATTTCATGATTCTTTTCCAAATTATTATTCAAATTTGGCGCTCAATGTTGCAGGATTTGAATAGCACTTAGTGCACCCTGTCTTCCACAGATGGCTCTACATGCACATTGTTTACAAGCCACAGCTTCCATGGTTACGTATTTGCAGTAAAAATATTTTATCGTCCCGTCATTACTTGTGTGCATTTCCGTGTAAATTCTCGATCATGGGCTCTAAACATCGGCGAGTAAGAGAGAAGAAACGTAGTTGTTCGTGGTAACCAGCATATGAAACCCAGTAAAAGCAAAATCAATGAAAATGTAAATACCGAACCGTGTGGTGCATCACATTCCAAGATTGGGCCTACAGCTGATAGTAGTGTTTCAGATGATTGTGATTTATCTGGTGGTAATTTGAACATTACATTTGATACAGATTGCCTTCAGAATTTAATAAATGTGGTACCGTGTCCCAGTTACTTCAAAAGCTCTTCGCTGAAAGGTCAGAACTTTGAAAATCAGAGATTTGGATGGGCTGTAGTTCTTGGTTTGTTGTGTGAATTATGTGGTTATGAAAGCAACAAATTTTGCTCTTCAAAAAGTCAGTAACGCTTTCCTGAGGTAAACAAATGCCTTGTTTATGGCAAAAGGCCAATAGGTTGTGGTTACAGTGGTGCCTAAAGGTTTGCTTGCATTATGAACCTCCCACCACCACCCTTGCCAAGGACTTATAGTGAACATGTGAAAGCTTTATCTTCTGTTGTATCTACCCATGCAAAAGATTGCAAGAAGACTGCTGCCCTAGAAATTCAGGAAAAGAAAGGCAAAGAAGGTACCTCAGGGGAAGAAGAAAACTGAAAGAAGACAAGAAACTTGAAAAGGAAGGTCCCACATATGCAGCAGGAGAATTCTAACATTATGTAACGTGCCACCCCCAGTGGCACTTTCGTTAACTGGATTACGGTGGGTAGAAGCAAAACACAATTGTTCTTTTAAAGAAATAGTAGTTTTATTGCAGGTCTTAGCAAGTTACAGTTCACCAAAGACACAATAAACAGATACAAGCAATTAGCTGTCTTACAGAAGCTGCCTCTATGGAACTCGACTCACCCTTTCACTCAGTTATGCAGTTAATCCTACCGTAATGAGGTCCGTGTCCTCGGCTAGAAGTAACGGCACTCTCCCTCAAGTAAACAAGCCACACTCACTTGTTCTGAATGTACAGTGTCTCGCCGTCTGCAGGCTAGGAAAAAAGTCCACTGCGTTTCGCAATCCACACAGCACTTCACCGCATGCAATAGCCTCACTTGGGTTTCGCACGTCACGTCACCAACTACTGTCGCACTCGCTGAAAAACACTGTCCTTCCCTCGCTGGTGAGGCCGCTTTATATAGCGAGGCTGATGACTCGATGGATGTTTCCAGAATTGACCAGGGTTCAGACCTTCTCGAGAATTCCAACACCAGTAGGGCCACGAATATTCGAGACGGTCTCTTTGTACTGCCTGTCTTCAATGTTGCGCAAATCGCTGGTAACACACAGTCAGGATAGCCTGGGGCGGTCTGAGTCACGCGCGGGGCGACGAAGCTGTCTAGCATTCGTAACAGTTGTGATGTAAGAACAAAGAGGTTCAAACATAATGTGAAACTTCCAACCTAATTTACTCAAAAACTAAAAATCGTGCTTCTCTTATAGGTTCAAACAAGAAAACGTCAAGTTCTAATTCAGCTATCTATCTCAACAAGGTTTCAAATTAAAGACAATGAAATAGGGCATGTTCTGTACCAAAACCGTGAAGACATATGGCTCCATTCAAAAACTGGATGTGAAGAAAGGAAAAATATTATTGGAATTTTGCATCTTTTTTGAGAAAAATAATCATAATTCTAGACACAATGCTGATAAGTTAACAATTCTGGTAGGGGACATGAAGGACACTAATAGCAATACGTATGTGAAAGAATAATTTAAAAGAATGCATTTTTGTAGTTGCTAGGGGATTTGAAAAAAGTACCAATTTCTTTAATAATTTTATTTTGGACACCCCTGGAAATGTAAATTAAGCATTCTGAAGGTATAACCGTCTTAATTTACTTAGCAGTGAACCACCAGAAAGAATATAAGGTGATTGGTTTAGAATTATGGAAGTTATCAATAAACGTATATGAATACCTATTTCCACACCGATTTCTTGAACTCTTCGAGAAATTGTATGTTCAGACAAGCTCAACGCTTCAATTTGGGCCACTACAGATGAGCATACTGTAGTACTTCCGAACACTCTACACAACACTCTTTTACAAATTGGCCGTCCGTAAAAGATCTTCCACTTCTTGCAATTTTCAGTTCAACAGTGTAGCTTGCTCGAACTGCGCTTTCCGATGTGCAATTCAACTCAGATGTCTGCGAGACAACGACAGTAATAATTCACTTTAAAATCTTACCACACAAAACGGTCCCATAATTTATTTTTAAAAATATCTCAAGAGAAATAGCGCCAGTATGTTTGTTTTTCGTTTAGAATGAAGAGTATAAACAACGCTTACCTCTTCAGATTGTGCAAATTCTGATTTTAATTTAGTAATCAGTTCGCTTCTGTCAGGTCCAACAATCCCCTCATGTGTTAAGGAATGTTTATTTTCGTAGTGACGGTGCACTGCGATGCTTTGATATTTACGTTAGAGTGACATATTAAGCACAGTGCTTTCCCATACAAATTTACAAACAAATACGAATCCTCCCATTGAGCATTAATACTTGGTGCACTTACCCCAACCCAACCTTTTCTGCTCATGCTGAACGCTCGCAAGACAGATTAACAGTGTCCCATTTGATACGATTCAGTACGGATACTTCAGCGTACCGAAGACGGCGCGCGAGCGAGCGCTGTCTCTGTCACACACGTGCTGCTACCGCCACTACACAGGGAGGAAAGAGGGGGAGGGAGGGGGAAAGCACCGGTGCCGTTTGGTGCGGCACCAGGGCGCGCAAGCACTACTGTCGACCAAAATATTACGTACACTCGAGTTTGAAGGTTGTTTGTGAAATAACTAATAGGCCTACTAAAAATCCAATACCATCATCATATTCGTTCTTCTATTTTACGTTAGTTCATGTAGGTTTGGCATTTTTAATTTATATTTTAATATTTTTTATCGCAGTTGGAACACAAAAAGAGCCCATTTTTGAGCGTGTTTCAACCATGCGTCAACTTTAAGAATCAGTTTCTCAAAAATCCGTCATCAGATCGATTCCAAATTTTAACACAGTATACATTAGAATGTGTTATAACTAGTATATAAATTTCAAAATATTGCGTGTCCAAGAAGCAAAGTTGTTATCATTTTTGTAAGGTAACTTTTTCTCGGCTCGTGGTGGTTGGAAAATTGCGTTCTTAGTCGCGTTGTAATCCTTATATAACAAAGTGTCATGCTGTGTGACTGTTAAATACGCAAATGATTTCACTAATTTTATATCTGTTTGTATTTGTACGTGATAAAATGACATGGCTCTGCTGCTAGCCGATGCGGTGAAAGTTGTACAGCGTTGCCGTGACGGCTCACATCCGCGTGGCATGCCGCGTCTCGCTCGAAATTGCATGGGCAGATTCCTTCACTATTTACGATTGTCTGTCTGTTAGATTTAATGATAGATTACAGATTTCCTTCAGGGCAAAATTCAGGCAACTCTGCGTCTCTAAAATCCACAGTACTTAGAAGGGATGTGAAACCAATATTAAATAGCCGGACCCCGTGGTGTTGGAGTAATGCGTCTGCCTCACACCCGGAGGCCCTGAGTTCGATTCTCGGCTCCTTTAGGGATTTTAGAAACTGACGTGAGGACCAGTAGGGGTGCACTCAGGCTCGTGAGGACAATTGAGTAGCTGTCTGACAGTGAGGCAGCGCACCGGTCACGGAGACCAAGATTAACGGCTGAGGGGACCCGAAGTACTGACCACGCGCCACCCCATAATCTGCAGGCCAAATGGCTGGGCAGTGGTCCCATGGTAGGCCTAGGCCTTTCATGGGCTGTAGTGCTACGGGGTTTGGCTTACATTATTGTTATTATTATTATTATTTTATTGACCTAACCTTAAACAGAAGTAAGAAAATGATAGTGTTATTGGATTATATGTACGCCTATTGGCTATTTCATAAACAACCACCAAACTCAAGTTCTCATAATATATAGGTCGACAGGAACACGCAGTTGTCCAGAAACACGTCGATGCTTTATACAGGGTGTCCTTTATGTACCTTTGGAGAATGATAGGTCGTGTAGGGGACGGGTATAGAAGTAATTTGAGATAGGGGACTTGGGGTTGGAGTGGTCTCCTTAACCCCTAAAATAAGGGTTGATTCAGGCCCTCCACCCTGTAAGTTAGGCAACCGACCCAAGCCTTTATTACTTTCTCAATCCTTTAACTCTTGGCAAGATTCATTTCACCATGTGGCGCTGGCGTAATGGATAGCGTTGAGGTGCGAAAGGGCGGTAGTCCTTGCCAGCGCCACGACCTATCATTCTCCAAAGGTACATAAAAGATACCCTGTATATCTCGACTTAAAGCACTCAAGGCCATGTTATGGATTTAAATGTTCGTAAAAATTTGTCACCAGCAGATGCGTGAACTGAGTGATATGATTAAAATAAATATTCAGAACAGAACTCGATTGCTTTAAATAGCCAGCCGCTAAGAAAATCTGTAAAATTTACTATAGGAATAGGTAATCTCACAAATACAGAAGACAATGCAAAAAGTATAAATGTGGCAAGAGACCGATGACAAGAAACCTTACGTTCCGTAACGCCTGAGATCTGAAAAAATGTGTAAAATATGCCATACAAATTGAAAAAAAAAAACAATTGGGAAAAAGACCGCCTTCCGGATGATATTGAAGTACAAGTTGTAATTAATCTTGACAATTGAAATGAAAATCCACAGCCTGTTTCCAGTCTCCGACCGGGTCAGGAATGGAATGAATGAAGCCCCCATCTAGCGACGAAGATATGAACTGTGCCGGCTGCCGAGGCCTGACGCACTCCTCTGGGGCAATGATTAAATGGATGACAGATGAAATGAAATGATAGTGGAGAGTGTTGCTGGAATGAATTTTTGACAGGGAAAACCGGAGTACCCGGAGAAAAACCTGTCTGCCTCCGTTTTGTCCAGCACAGATCTCACATGGAGTGACCGGGATTTGAACCACAGAAGTAGGGGGATGATAGGAGTTCTAACGAGTGTCATGGCCGCCGCGTGAGTCCAAGCCAATATCTCGTGAACCCATGGTCCGATTTTGACAAATGAGGTGTCGTTGGACTCGGGTTGACGCCCTCTTTCCTATGGACCATGTATTATATTTTTCAAATTTTTTTTAAAATTTTTCGTTTTCGAAAATAGGTGATAGTTTGAAAACCAAACAGTATAGTACGTTGTGCCATGGCTCAAACGAATGGTCTTTATGACCTTTATATTTTGTAATAAAACTTTTTTAATTTTTATGTTTTTTTGAAAACACTCGAAATTTGAAATTCCTATATTTTGGAAACTAGGAAGTTTACAAAAAAGTTTGTTTGACGTAAAGTAATGGTCTCTATGCCCCCTACTCCCAAAATAAATTTCAAGTCTCTAGAGGAAAAATTTGTGTTTTGTAAGTAGTGGGGTAACACGGGAGCTGCTTACAAAAGCAAGTGGTGAGCCCCTGCGACCTTGGAATGTAAGGAGTCATGCTAGGAGGGCGTGCTTGGATTCGTTTTTTTCGTCTCGTCGTGCTCTTTACGGGAATGTCGGTGTCGAAAAGGTGAAAATCTGGAAACACGGTCTTTTTGGGGTAAAAACGTGATTTTAGACTTTTTGCTATATCTCGCGAACCAAGTATGCTAGAGGCATGTTCGACGGGTCCAAAGACTCGGGCTGACGTCCTCTCTGCTATGGACCACTCGTTATATTTTTAAAAAACATTTGGAAACTCGATTTTGAGGTAAACAAGTGTTTTTTGTGATTTTTGTCGATATCTCACAAACCAATAACGCTAGAGACATGTACGAGGTGTCCTAGGACTCGGGCTAACGCCCCCTTTCAAATGTGGTAGATATTTTTTTTTTCGAAAAATAATTCACAAAGGGCCTAACGCCATACATGTTGAAAAAACGTTTTGTTTTTCTTTACCGATACTTGTTTATAATGTTCATGAAGCGTGGTGGTTGAGAGAGACGATACGGCTGGGTGTGTGTTTCAACGAATCTGTCGCTGACCATGGTGGCTGTGTTCAATAGATCAATCGCTATTTCGGCGGGTCGGTGTATGAAAGAGCGAGCGTGCGTTTTTCTGATATTTTACCTTTAACGTGTAAACGGTGATGAGAACTTGGTTCTATGTTGGTCGAAGCGAGTACAGAAAACAAACTTGCCGAGGAGCAGGAGGTGAATGTCATTTGAGCTTATTGGAAGGCGTTGATCTGACTTGACAACAGGTGACGCTTGAAGGTGAAATAATCTGACCATTGTGGTGGCAGGGAAGATCGAAATGCATGTGAACACATGTGTGAAACCACATGCACGCTAAACCAGTGACATCCTGTCTCGCTTCGTACGTGACAAAATGCATGTCCATGTGAAATTTGATCTACCGCAGGTGTTCACCTTGGACGTTATCTGTCCACGTGCATGATAACTGTTAACAAGTCACATACTGTTTTGGTTCGTACGTGACAAAATGCAAGTTCATGTGAAATTTGATCCGGCACAGGTGTTCGCCTGGGACGTTAGCTGTCCACGTGCACGATAAGAGAATGTTCAAAGCGTGGGAAAAAAAAAGATTATACATGCAACGTAGCATATATAAAGACATGTTGTTATCATTTCCACGCTCACTTAAGTGACTACCTTTGAACACATTGCGTTGCATGAAACCCCTGGTCTTGTTTAACAGTTTTGGTGTTGGTGGAAAATACTTAACCTTGTTGTGGGGTAGGTATATATTTATTCATTTATATATTTATTGATTTTTATATAAATACATGCAATTATTTATTGATTAGGTAATTAATGATTTTATTTATTTATTTATTTGTTTGCAGATAACGTGTATAGCAGATCTGTCGTGTGTCGGTGGGAAATATATTAATGAAAGAGAAAGACAGACAGATAGAAAAGAAAACCATTTCCACACTAGCCCACGAGACGGGAATATAGCAAAGCATTACACGTCAAGGTGAGATTTGTTTTATTATATAATATAACCTGTTTGATTTTGTTTTGTTTAAGAAATGCATAAACTATATGGAATGGATATACTTATGATGGTTTATTTTATTTCTTTTTAGAGTGTTGGAAAACGCTTGACCTTTGTTAATAACCAGGAACGTGTGTGTTTGGGACCATTGTCAAGCAGTCTACAGCTGAAAACTCAGGTGAGAGTGTCCTTTCTAAAATAATGTCATTTGCTACTGCTACCGATAGCCTAACTTGGGAACCTCTAAACAGTTGTTTCAAATCGCGTGTGTGCTCTGGCCGCGTGGTCAATGTTAGAAAAAGTTTGATTCCCAAAGAATTTTTAGAATCTTGTTTTGAAATTTTTAAAATTGAAATTTGTACAGCGCAAAGGTTGTATACGGCTTTAAAGGTGAATACAGAACTGGTGTGCGATTTCATATATAAAAAGAGGGACGTAGAGCATAAAGAGACATTCTATATTTGCAGTAAAATGCAAGAGCTATTCATAGCCCATAATTTGGAACAGTGGTATGAAACCCACGTGGTGAATGTCTTGCTATCAAAATTTGATAAACTGCAACAAGGACCGAGTGGCCTTGCCTTAGACAAAATTCATCATTTACAAATCAACATTTGTCAATTCAACCCGTTGAATGCTGGGTCTAGCTATATTAAAACACCACCAGCAATAGCTTTGAAAAAGGCTGTGGTGAATATTAAGAATCGTGACAATGATTGCTTTCTGTGGGCTGTGGCTGCGTATTTGCAGCCGGTACAACATGATGGTTGTTGGCCGGGAAAGTACAAGGCCAAGTTTGATGAATTGAAACATACTTTAAATCTAACTCGAGTATCGTTCCCTATGGACTTAACCGAGATCCATAGGTTTGAACAAGACAACCAGGACTTTTCGTTCATGGTGTATGGCCTTAATGGTAATGTGATTGTGGGTCCTCTTTATGCCACAAAAGAACCGAAACAACATCACATTCATCTTTTATATTTATCTGTAGGAGAGGTGAATCACTATTGCCTGATTAAAAGCCTGAGTAGATTGCTAAGCAGTCAAGCGTCCAAAGCACATGGTAAAAAACATATTTGTGATCGTTGCTTGCAATATTTTACAACCCCCATGCTCTTAGAACGTCATAGGGTAGATTGTGTTTCTCAGGAAGCGGTGAGACTGATATTGCCACAAGGGGACAAGGCTGTGTTAAAGTTTAAGGACATTCACAAGCGTGACACTGTTCCCTATGTGGTGTATGCAGATTTTGAAGCTCTCACCACACCCATGGCGGGATGTGAACCAGATCCCTCCATGAGCTCAACCACACCCATTCAAAAACATGAACCCTTTGCCATAGGATTTAATGTGGTGTGTGCCCATGACCCCACACAATCCGTTTACTAATACCGCGAGGGGCCAGATTGTGCCAAATGGTTCTTGGATGAACTTGTCAAGTTGGCTGACCATGTACAGGAATTACTGGACCACCCAGTACCCATGAGCCTATCTCCAGAACAACAGCAGCAGTATGAGCATGCCATGACATGCCATATTTGCGAAAAGCCTATTTTAAGTGGAGAGGAAAAAGTCAGAGACCACTCGCATTTTACAGGGGAGTTTCGTGGAGCTGCGCATAGTAAATGCAACTTGAACTTTCCAGCTCCTCGTTTCATCAGTGTCTTTTTCCACAATCTGGCGAATTATGACATTCAGTTTTTGATTCGTGAATTGGGTCATGTCAACAAGGGCTCGTTTACCATTATCCCCCAAAACCATGAGCGTTTTACAGCCCTGACATGGAGGTTGAGCAACTTTAGCATTCGATTTTTGGATTCCTTTAAGTTTATGGCATCCTCGCTAGACAGCCATGTGAATGGCTTGAATGAGGAGGAATTAAAAAATACTAGAATGCATTTTAATGATCCTGAGCAATTTCAATTGTGCATTCGGAAAGGTATATTCCCGTATGATTTCTGCAACAGCTGGGACGTGTTAAAGCAAAGAAAACTCCCACCACAAGAGAAATTTTACTCCAAACTAACACGCAGTACCGTTTCCGATGAAGACTATGCACATGCATGTCAAGTTTGGCGAGTGTTTGGCATGAACACGCTAAGTGAATATGCCTTGCATTACCTAAAACTGGATGTATTGCTGCTCACTGATGTGTTTGAAAAATTCCGTAACTTGTGTCAACACATTTACGGTCTTGACCCGGCTCACTATTATACGAGTCCTGGGCTCTCGTTTGATGCCGCTTTAAAATACACTCAAGTGGAATTGGATTTACTCACTGACGTAGACATGGTTCTATTTTTTGAAAAGGGCATTCGTGGCGGCTTTGTGTCACTTAACCAGCGCCATGCCGAAGCGAACAATGTCTACATGCCTGATTATTCACCGGAAAAACAAGAATCGTACTTAATGTACTATGACGTGAATAATTTGTACGGTTACGCCATGAGTCAGCCTTTGCCCTATGGGAAGTTTGCTTGGCTGACAGACAAACAAGTGTCAGAATTTGATGTGATCAAGGCTAGCCAAGAAACAGGCCGTGGATATGTGCTAGAAGTGGATATTGAATATCCCTCATCCTTGTATGATGAACATGCCGATTTCCCATTCTGCCTTGAGCAAATGGTTCCCCCTGACAGTAAAGTTAAAATTGAAAAACTCATGGGCACACTTTACAACAAAAATCGGTATGTGCTACATATCCAAATGTTGGTGCAATGCCTCGCCCAAGGCTTGGTGTTGAAGAAAATCCACAGGGGTATTTCTTTTGCTCAAAAAGCATGGCTTGAGCCATACATGCGACTCAACACAGAGCACCGACAAATGGCAACACAGCAGTTTGAAATTATTTTTTTAAAATTAATGAACAACTGCATCTATGGCAAGTCTATGGAGAATGTCCGCAAATACCGTGACATTAAATTGGTGAATGTCTGGGAGGGGCAGTGGGGTGCCCGGCGGTACATTGCCAAGCCAAATTTCAAATCGATCAAAATTATCGATGAGGATTTGGCTACTATTGAAATGAGTAAGACCAGTGTGACCATGGATAAACCCGTTTACTTGGGTCAAGTCATTTTAGACTTTTCTAAATCGGTCATGTATCGATTCCACTATGAGTTTGCCAAACGCCATTTTGAGAACGTCTCTCTTTTGTATATGGATACGGACTCATTCATTTACCACATTCGCCACTGCAACCCCTATGACGTCATGAGGCAACATAGTGACTGGTTCGACACCTCTTGCTATAGCGCTGACAACGTGTTTCAACTGCCCATAAAGAACAAGAAGGAAATGGGCGTTTTAAAAGATGAATGCGGTGATTCCATTATGATGGAATTCGTAGGTTTGGCTTCGAAAATGTATGCTTATCGCACACTCGACTGTAAGGAATCCAAAAGAGCAAAAGGTGTAGGTAGAGCAGTGGTAAAATCGCTACGTGTAGACGATTACTTAGCGGTTTTACACACTGGCAAAGCTATGTCTCATACACAGTGTAGGATACAATCCAGCAACCATCATTTGTATCTTGTGGAACAGAGAAAACGCACCCTCGCCACCATGGATAACAAACGTGTGTGGGCTGATGACCTGCTCACCAGCCTGCCCTGGGGTTATGATCGCAAGGAGGAGGAGGTGTGATTTCACTGTATAATCGTTTATGGGACATAGCTTTATATAACTTGTAGATTTAGTATTTTGTAAATATTGGTTTCTGCAATAGTAAATAGTAGATTTTGTAAATAGTGGCAATCCACTTGGACCTTTTGCTCTTTAAAAAAGTTCTATGCAAGTTTATTTTTTTTATTTTTTTTTGATTGGTGAACAGTTTGATTCCTTTAAGCTGTACAAAGTTTTTTTAATTGTAAATATGAAATAAGTAAGATTTTTAGTAGCTTTTTTTTCTTTTTTTGAAATGGTAAAATGGTAAACTAAAAAAAAGTTCTTTTGGGATGAGTGTGCATGTCAAGAATGTGCTTTTGGGAATAAATAAAGTGGTTGTGTTTGTTTCCAAAGACAGGTGTGAATGTATGAGTGGAGAGAGAAACTGATGTGTATGGTTGACCAGAGTAGACACGGTGAGGTAGGGTGGGTGGGTGGGGAGGGGGTAAATGGTTGCTTATATACTTATTTTGTTTTCAATAGTTTCGTTTTTTTTCATTGAAATGTGGTAGTCAAAAGCCATTATTTTTGTAAAGACAGTCTTACCTGCAGTAGTCGTAGACCTCGACGTTTCTCCAAACACGCATCAGCACATTACAGTATTATCAAGGTCAAGCATTCGCATCAACATCATTGTCAAATCTCAACTTTCGACATACACCAAATGGAAAAATGTCAAAACAGAAAAATGGAAAATCCATGTTTCCATATCACCAAAAACGCAAAACTTAAAACGGACATTAAAAAAAACTGGAAATGGCCATATGTGAAATATGAAAATTCAAAAACTTCAAACGGTCATTGTTTAAAAAGTGTCATCAGCAAAATGGAAAAATCCATATCATCAAAAACGTTAAACTTGAAACGAACGTTTTCAAAAACTGTAAATTGCAAATTGGCATAATGTCAATGTGTGAAATGTGAAAATGAGAAATCAGCCATCAACATCATGGTTTTAAAAAATAATAAAAACACAAAACATCGTGCTCTTGCAAACCTTTGTTTTTATTTCATAGTCATAGTGAATTGACAAAAGAAAAATAGAGTACAAACACATCCCAATTCCTCACTCCTCAATGTTTATGTCCATGCATCATCAACTTTCCTTTCATAGCACTCATGACAATTAGGGCTGCCATCCTTTCACCCACTGAGGCATCACTGGATGTGAAACGTTTTTTAGCTTTCTTCATTAACAATTTATCTGCCACATGTCTTAAACCAGGATGACTATGGCGATAAGAAAGGTCATGTTCCTTGCATGCTTGATCCAAAAGATTAATGGGTACATCACCACGTTGTAAACGTTTTTCGAGACGAGTTCCAGGGCCGCAAAAACGATAACCTGGAAGATGGATTTCGAAAGGTAAGTATTGAATCACTTTGTCAATGACGCCATTGCCAGTACAGGTCTGGCATATCCTTTTCCATCGATGGTAAAAAGGTTTGGTCTTCCTCCTCCTCTGTGGACGATGTTTGTGTTTGTTGTTGTTGTTGCTTTTTCTCGCCATGGCACCCGTGGAATGATTCAACAAAGTCTTTACACGGACTTTTATGACCGTGATACAGTTTCACTAGCTGGCAAGTCGCACACTGACGCATAGACGGTATTTTTGCCATGGCCACTTGCTTATGGTGATCGTAATCCGTACAGGGTTGCAATTCACTCAACACAGGGTCTTGAGTCCATGATTTTGGTACATGTTGCCAGATTTCTTTGACCGCGTTGGCGGCCACATAATAAATGAACGACTTGGGCAGCGCCAAGAGTTCCTCTTTGGTAAAACTGTCTAGTTTCTTTTTGCACACAAAGAACTTGCCGATGGCTTTGTCCGTAGCATTGCCTTTCTCCATGGTATCACGTGCTGTAGATGTTTACACGTCGCTTGTAGAAATCTCACTGGCGTCATTCACAGGTAAATCATGAGTTATAATTTTGTTCAACAACTCCCAGCAGGCATGGGTGGTTAACCAATGAAAGAGATGCCAGGCATGAGATAGGGCTGTATGGGTAATGTTGCCACAGGAACAAGTATCCATGAGCGTTTGCAGGGAGGGGCAGCCCAACTCCATGAGGTCGATACATTGGCAGTAAGACGCCAAAAATGGTTGCAACCATTGACGTTTCTCATTACCTTTCACAAATACCACATTGGCAGAGGACAAGTGTGCTTTCATGACCACGTCCAAATATTTATAGGAAATGGTTCCCTGATTCCAGTCTAGTTGCCTATGATTTTCAATCCACTGGGTTTGTTTACGGTCTTTTTCACACAACAAATCAAAAGCATGGGGTGGTTTAAATAGCAAATGCGTAGCTTGCGATATCCAAAACGTGGTACAATCGATCATGGCCACTTGTTTAAATATAAATTTGTTGTCACCAATTTTAAACCCTTGGCAATCCACAATGAGTGTGCGCAACATGTTGACGCTTGCCTGGACCAAGTTCAACTGACGACTGACTGACGATCACGTGTGATCATGACACGGACTTACCTGCCATGCTAGTTTCTAATTAAGGTTAGGGTAGGACAGGGGGGACATGCAAAAATAAGAATTTAAGAATTACATCATTTTATTATCATAAAACGTCTTACAGGCTTTTCTCATTTTAGGATAAGGACGATAGCAACTGATACAACAATATAGTCTCTTGTGTTTGTAACGTCCATAACACCGATGATGTCCCAATGTCTCTAAACTAGGCGTTTTTGATGGTGAGCTGCTCACCGAAGCACCATGGACACCATACGGTCCACACGTATCGTAACTTGTTTTCATTTCATCACCCAGAGTCACAAGTGAGGGATAGCTTGAATGACAGGGTATATTTCCCACTTTCATTCTACGCAGGTAGGGGCAGGTGGGTGACCAGCGCTGATGTTCCTGCATGGGTTCATCGCCCTCCTGCCATTGGTCTATGATGATGGGACAAAAGGCACATTTCACTTCATCTCTTGTTTTTAAATAGTAGAATCCAGCGGCCGCCAAGGCTTGAGGGTTTATGAAAGGCACTGGCCACGTGGCAAAAGTCTTGAAACGTTGTTCCTCAGAGTTTAAATTCATGGATGTGACGTCTCTTGAGGCTTTAAAGCAAGACATGACTGAGTGGCTTGACGTGGGTTGAGCTGTTATTTATACACTCGTCACTTGGTTGGATAGTGGATAATAGTTGACTTGTTTGTGATGAATAATCAAACAGTAGGCCGTGGTATTGGCTGGTACATTGTCATGCGTTTCAAAATCTAGTCGAATGTCGATATTGGATGGCTTGACAGACTCTTCCAGGTATGAACAGTCAAAAACAATCAGTGGTGCTCTTGCCTTAAACGCTTGGGGTAGTAGCATGGGGCCGTTCTCTTTTTGATAATACGACCATCGAAATTTAGAAAACAAGTCGTACAGGGGGCCAAACTTATTTTTTGAAAAATCCAAATCCAGTCCTTCATAGGGAAACACAGCTCCGTTGAGGAAAAGACGTGCATTTCTCAATTGCAGATGATCAAATTGCGTGGCATCTTTGGTTTGTTGATACTTGCGATTCGTTTGAAAACCCACGATCAGGTAGAGAGGTCTCTCTGTATAGCGAGCTGTTTTTACAGATCAACTGTGTGTGTTGGTGGTGGGCAATAGCGGATACTCATGGAGTGCCCAGCTTCTAAATTCCATGGGTAGAGGCATATCTCTCTTTACCATTTTGAGTATGTCCAGTTTTTTGCTATCTTCAAGGGTCACATGGGGAACTTTCCATAGCAAGCGTTGTAGTTGAATTTTTGAATCGATGGGGGCATTGTCGGCTCCCTTGAGTGCATTATTATCACTCCTGTCTCTCACTAGGTAAAGCACTTGCCTTGCGTTGACCATAATGCGTTGGTGATCTTCGGCAAAGCCTAAAATCAGTTTAAGAGGTAAATATCCAGTAAAGGTCCCATCGGTGTGTACCATCCAGTCATTGGTCGAGTCAGGACACCAACCTGCCATGCAAAGTGTTTTACCTTCTTCCTCACTATAAGAGGGGTATAGTTTCATGACACTGGAAATGCCCACATTTCGAGTGCTATCCACCACGATATCGTTAATGACATACCGCACTTCAGAAAACAGAAAGGCTAAACCATGGTTGGCCAACTTGGATGTGGTGGGTGTAGAGCCATCGGCTTTGGTGAGCCGACCTTCAATCTGAATGACACATTCATGCGGTAGGGTGTAAATATCTTGGTTGTTGATAACAAATTGAATTTCATCATTGTTATTGAGTCCAGGTGTTTGAGCTTGATAGGAATGGAGATCAATTCTTACCACTCCTGGTTGCTCCTCGACGTGATTCGCTATCTCTAGAATAGAATTCATTATGAGGGTTGACGTGGTAACCCAAATGCTGTAAAATCTGCTTGCCTTGAGATGTTAACGTGTATTCACGTGGCAAACAACTAACACCATTCCTAGACGGTGTAGTTGCTTTATACACAAACTTCATTGTGGCTTTAGCACCAACTTGTAAGTCACTGGTGTGGTAGAATCTAGATCAATGAGTTGTTGATCTCTATTGATCAGTCTTAATGTTATATTACTAATACTATCGACAGCCACAGCATGAAAAAGCACCACTGGAGGGTTTTCACGAATAATATACCCATTGGGCGATGTCACAATAAAGTCATAAAGCGAATGCGATGGTTCTTGATTGGTGTACACTTGGCTAATAATATTACACGTCACCGACACATGATGGTCCTCAATGAATTTCACTTCATGGTCCGAATCATGTTTTTTGTTGGGCTCCAACACACTTGGTTTAAATCCTAGTAATGGACCAATGGAATCGGGATGTGTTTTAAAGTCAATGTTGAAGGTAGAGAAAATACTGCAGCGATGAGTGTTGGTATTGCCTACAAGTTCAAACTTGTGTGTTCCGTCGAGAAATGACTTTAAACCATATTGATTGATCAACACCACATAAATGTGTTCATAAATGTCATCGATCGTTTATCCACCAGAGTTCAGGGTGAGCACAGAATCATCATAGTAAAACTTGTTGTTCACATTTTCACGTATGTTGTATATTCGATTGTACGTTTCAAGAGAAACAAGTCCTAAACCATAGGGTTTTTCACTCAATTCAATAGGCGGGTAAAAGTCTAGGCTGACTTCAGGTCCACGTCCATGCACTGTAAACGTTTTACTTTCTGTCGACATACTGGTGGCGTTTTAGCTTATGCTGCGTCTTATATAAAAAAATTAAACACAAACGTCCACACTGTTGGCTGTTAAACGTTTGCTCACGTTTCACATTATAATATATCTTGATCCTGTTTCCAAAATAGGTTACTAGTTCCATGGGCGGGGGCAAATTCCCAAAACTGTCAAAGTACCATACCATGGATCCCTCTTTGACATAAGCTACATAATGATCATCCAAATTGACAACAGCACATTCCTTTTTCCAGGGTCGTGGGGGTAATTGGTTTCGCATAAACACACCTCGAAAATGAGAAAGCTTTAGTTGTTTAGCATAGCTTTCCACTTGTTGATGCGTCAGGGCATGTCTCGCTATGGCTGAGGTTATTTTTTTTTTTTAATATTTCGAAATGGTGAAATCCCAAATCCTTGTTGATAAAAGGCTGGCTTTAAATTGGCATTTCTAGCCCCCATGGCAATCGCTTCCATCGTTTCATTGTGTCGCTGACTTTCTTTGAGTTGTTGCTTGCCCTGCTGCGCGGCTTTAATGGTTTTCGCCACTGCACTGGCACCGCCCAAGAGTGAACCCAGAGCAGCCAAACCGGCAAATAATGCAGGTAAAAATCCCGCTCGTTTGGGGACGGGAATCACTCGCCCTTGGTTTGAAACCTGTCGCCGACGTTTTGGAATAACATGTCTCTGTGCTGCTCGAAGGGCTTTCCTTATGGTCAATACATTATTTTTTCTTTTTTTCTTTCGCAAGGGCTTGTCCACGAATGTCGTAAGCCCAGGCTTTGCCAAGGACAAAGTCCTTTTTTTAGTCTTTCTCACTGCATACCTTTGTTTCACCATGATGATAATGACCAACAACCTTTCACAAGAAAGTTTAAATCACAACTAACGTCAGATGGTTATTTCATGACTGTATATTCCAATTCCACATAAAGTGGGAAGTCGTTTATGGTTTTTCCCGCTTGCTTTTCATCCCATGTCAACATGAGATAAAAGGATAATTCGTCACCTGCATTGACCATTTCATGGTTATGAAGCAACATCCTATGACCATTTATCTTTATTTGTAAATGGTTCTCATCAGGTATGGCATATTTGATGTGAATGGTTCCATCATAGTGTAATCGATAGTGGCTTAAACCCGAAGCAAGCACATAGGTCAAGTGCTGATCATGGACTAGCGGTAAATGGTTTCTGTCATTCACAGGTTTTTCATTTGTCAGATACACTAAAAATACAGATGGGATAAATTTATAAAGCCTTTTCATTTCATAGGTCATGTAACGCTTGGTACAAACATCGTCTTCGTCTTGTGGGTCTTCCACGTGAATAATCCGATGGTGATTAGCGCTATAGCCATTCACCGTAAGCTGGGGCACTTTGTCATAAAACTCATACACTTTGTTATCCACATACTTTTTCGTAGTAACGTCTGTAGACACTTGAGGATGTTTTACATGGGTTAACCGCTTTCCCTTAAAGTCATAATCTCCCTGTTTTGTGCGTGGCACTACTGACCTATCCACATAGTGTTTATTAGCAGGATCTGTTTCTTGTTTAGGATCATGTGTGGGAACAGGCCTAGCTTTGGCCATCAACGCCCGTCCAAAGACATCCATCGTCAACCTGTAGTACCAGTCTACTGTTTCTATGACAAGGTTCGGTGTCTTGTATATAGACAGCCTGCTAGCCTGTCTAAGCCTTAGTTGACATGAAGATTATTAAGCAGCAAGAGTCATTCCCCGTGGGGGACATGGTTTCCCATCTCTGTCCCACATCACGTGAACATCGCCATGGTTCACTGTTTCCATCTTCCATTCGCTGCATCATTGTGGGGCCTTCCGGCTGTGGAAAGACTAATCTTTTGCTAACGCTCATCACAGCGCCCAATGGTCTGCGTTTTCAAAATATTTATATTTTTGCAAAATCTCTCTACCAACCCCTCTACGTGTTTCTGGATCAAGTCATGTCTGGATTACAAAAAGAGAATATGGGTTATTTTACATTTTCCATGCAAGAAAATGTGATTTCACCGGATGAGGTAAAGCCTGATTCACTCATGATTTTCGATGATGTATCCACTGAACGTCAAGGCATCATTCAAAGCTATTTCAGCATGGGTCGACACAAATATATCGATTGCTTCTATCTTGGGCAAACGTATTCTAAAATGTCCAAACAGTTGATTCGTGACAATGCCAATGTCATTGTTTTATTTCGTCAGGACGAGAGGAACAGTCGTCACATTTATAATGAACATGTGAATCCAGATATGACCTTTCAAATGTTTACAGAATTGTGTGCCAAGTGCTGGAACACTCAACGTCATGCCTGTTTAGTGATTGACAAACAAAGTGAACTCAACCAAGGACGGTATCGCTTAGGGTTTGATCATTTTATTGCTATTTAAGGCCTTGTCTCATTCCCCGGCAAGTCATTTGCCAAGCCACCATGGCGTTAGCAGAGAGTCAATTAAAAAAGCATATTATTAGAGCATAAAATACTATTCGCCAAAAGTTTTGTCAATTGAAACAATCACGTGCCAATCATGCTTTGTTTATTCAGCAACATTTAGCACCTCCACTAAAAGCCATGTTGAAACCCTCTTTCAAGCCATCTGAAACGCTACCCACCGTTTCACAAGCCACGCAGACGCATCACGAGGACCCTGAGGAAGAGGAAGAGGAACAGGAAGATTTGACTAGTGTTAGTGAAGTTGAGGATGACGAGGAACAAGTGTTTACACCTCAAAAAAAGGCCGCACCCCTTGCAGAATTTTTGAGAAAAAAGAAATCCTTGGCCATGGTCGATACACCTTGCCCTTCCAGAGCGTCACCGTTTTCACAACTCTTGGCCACCCCTCAACATAAAGCACAACTGAAAACCATTTTAATAAAATATTATGGATCAACATTGGAACCCTATTTCACCGATCTATTTATTGGAAACACAGATACCACGTATGGTGTTCGCTATGAGGATGATAGTTTTAAAATTGGCGATTCATCCATTAAATTTGCTCGTACTAAAGCTGTCATTAAAAATATCAACTATAAATTAACGCCAGGACTGTTAAAGCTGCTCTTTTCTCGGACCCCCTCTTCCCATAATTATACGTCAGAGGACCTTGACAAATATAAATCCATTTTATTGGATACCCATGCTCACAAAAGACAGTATGATCCCACGCAACAAGTGAATGCCAATATATCTCAAAAATATAAAACCATCATTGCAAAAATGTTTTCCACTAGTCAAAGTACTCGTCGTAAAGCGTCCGCTTCGGGAGTGACATTTAAACCATTAAAACCCCTTGTGGATGTTACCTACTGGCACAATCCCAATAAGCTCGTACAGCGGCTACAGTTGTTGCATGCCTCACGTCAAGCTGGCCATACCGGTCACGATTGGGAAATTCAAGAAATTGAACAAGAACTTCGAAATGCCAAAATTATTGTTTAAGCCCTCACCCATTAAAATGGGTATTGCTCACGAGTTGCATCGGCCAGCTAGGCGTCACTATCCGCGACTCAAGGTGATTTCACGAGGTGTGGATGAACTTTGGCAGGCTGACTTGGTTGAAATGATACCCTATGCTAGCGTTAACGACGGTGTACGCTATATGTTGACCGTCATTGATGTCTATTCCAAAATGGCCTTTGTTGAACCTGTGCGTCGCAAGTCTGGCCCACTAGTTACCAAGGCCTTTCAAAATATTATTCAACACTCCAAACGTCAACCTCAGTTGCTACAAACCGACCAGGGGAAAGAATTTTTCAACAAGGATTTCTCCAGTTTTCTCAAATCTAAGGATATTCACCATTACACCACGTACAGCAACCTCAAAGCCAGTGTGGTCGAGCGGTTCAACCGAACATTGAAAACCCATATGTGGAAAGCGTTTACAGCTCAGGGCACGTATCGCTGGTTGGACATGTTACCTGAGCTAGTATCGCGTTACAATGACACCAAACATAGAACGATTGGGACCAAGCCACGTCTCGTGACTAAAAATATCAGCGATTGGATAAACTGTTTAACCCCATAAAAACAGCCGATCCTAAACGTCACCGACTGAACATTGGGGATTTTGTTCGTGTGAGCAAATTTAAGTCTGCCTTCAATAAGGGCTACACGCCTCAGTGGGGGACTGAACTATTTCGAATTCGTCGAGTCTACTTGGACAGTCCAGTCACCTATTTACTCGAGGACCTCAACCATCAACCCATAAAAGGTAGATTTTATCTACATGAACTTCAGAAAACAGCATTTCCTCAGCATTATCTTGTGGAAAAAGTGTTGAAACAAAAAGGAAATAAACTCTACGTCAAATGGTTAGGGTTTAACTCTACGTTTAATTCTTGGATCAATAAACTACATGTTGTGTGAACCTGTGTACTTTTTATTTATTCACACATGTTGTACACCACCTATAGCTCTATGTATACAGCGCTCCGCGCTTCATGCATGTTCATACATGTTTGTCTTTCCCTTTCCTCCTGCGTTATCTCATACATCACCCCCTCCCCTCTCCCTCCCTTCACCTCCCACCACTGCTGTTTGCAGCTCTTGCCTATCTATTGGTTGTGACATCATTCCCACAAGTTGCATCATACTTTTTACTGATTCAGCGATTCCCACGCTTTGAACATTCTCTTATCGTGCACGTGGACAGCTAACGTCCCAGGCGAACACCTGTGCCGGATCAAATTTCACATGAACTTGCATTTTGTCACGTACGAAGCAAAACAGGATGTGACTTGTTAACAGTTATCATGCACGTGGACAGATAACGTCCAAGGTGAACACCTGCGGTAGATCAAATTTCACATGGACATGCATTTTGTCACGTACGAAGCGAGACAGGATGTCACTGGTTTAGCGTGCATGTGGTTTCACACATGTGTTCACATGCATTTCGATCTTCCCTGCCACCACAATGGTCAGATTATTTCACCTTCAAGCGTCACCTGTTGTCAAGTCAGATCAACGCCTTCCAATAAGCTCAAATGACATTCACCTCCTGCTCCTCGGCAAGTTTGTTTTCTGTACTCGCTTCGACCAACATAGAACCAAGTTCTCATCACCGTTTACACGTTAAAGGTAAAATATCAGATAAACGCACGCTCGCTCTTTCATACACCGACCCGCCGAAATAGCGATTGATCTATTGAACACAGCCACCATGGTCAGCGACAGGTTCGTTGAAACACACACCCAGCCGTATCGTCTCTCTCAACCACCACGCTTCATGAACATTATAAACAAGTATCGGTAAAGAAAAACAAAACGTTTTTTCAACATGTATGGCGTTAGGCCCTTTGTGAATTATTTTTTGAAAAAAAAATATCTACCACATTTGAAAGGGGGCGTTAGCCCGAGTCCTAGGACACCTCGTACATGTCTCTAGCGTTATTGGTTTGTGAGATATCGACAAAAATCACAAAAAACACTTGTTTACCTCAAAATCGAGTTTCCAAATTTTTTAAAAAAATATAACGAGTGGTCCATAGCAGAGAGGACGTCAGCCCGAGTCTTTGGACCCGTCGAACATGCCTCTAGCATACTTGGTTCGCGAGATATAGCAAAACGTCTAAAATCACGTTTTTACCCCAAAAAGACCGTGTTTCCAGATTTTCACCTTTTCGACACCGACATTCCCGTAAAGAGCACGACGAGACGAAAAAAACGAATCCAAGCACGCCCTCCTAGCATGACTCCTTACATTCCAAGGTCGCAGGGGCTCACCACTTGCTTTTGTAAGCAGCTCCCGTGTTACCCCACTACTTACAAAACACAAATTTTTCCTCTAGAGACTTGAAATTTATTTTGGGAGTAGGGGGCATAGGGACCATTACTTTACGTCAAACAAACTTTTTTGTAAACTTCCTAGTTTCCAAAATATAGGAATTTCAAATTTCGAGTGTTTTCAAAAAAACATAAAAATTAAAAAAGTTTTATTACAAAATATAAAAGTCATAAAGACCATTCGTTTGAGCCATGGCACAACGTACTATCCTGTTTGGTTTTCAAACTATCACCTATTTTCGAAAACGAAAAATTTTAAATTTTTTTTGAAAAATATAATACATTGTCCATAGGAAAGAGGGCGTCAACCCGAGTCCAACGACACCTCATTTGTCAAAATCGGACCATGGGTTCACGAGATATTGGCTTGGACTCACGCGGCGGCCATGACACTCGTTAGAACTCCTATCATCCCCCTACTCACAGACACAGCGGTGAGAGGCCGGCGTGCTGCCGCCTAAGCCACGGAGGCTCCAATCTTGACAATTACATTCACTAAAAATTGATGACGATATTTTTGGTGATGAATTGCAAAATAACTTGAACCAATGTATAATTGTAGGCAGACAAACGCTTATAAAGAAAACAGAGAAAACTTTAAAATAACCTAAAAAAAACGTATAGCTGCTATTGGAGGTCCAAAGCCCTCATAAGAAAAGCTGATAGAAAATGTTTTTCATGACCTCTTAATACCATTTGCTTGAATTAATGAAGATAATCGAAAGTTAATCGTAAATAGTGAAGGAATCTGCCCATGCAATTTCGAGCGAGGCGCGGCATGCCACGCGGATGTGAGCCGTCACGGCAACGCTGTACAACTTTCACCGCATCGGCTAGCAGCAGAGCCATGTCATTTTATCACGTACAAATACAAGCCGATATAAAATTAGTGAATTCATTTGCGTATTTCACAGTCATACAGCATAACCCTTTGTTATATAAGGATTACAACGCGACTAAGAACGCAATTTTCCAACCACCAC
This sequence comes from Meconema thalassinum, assembly GCA_946902985.2. Classification (NCBI taxonomy): domain Eukaryota; kingdom Metazoa; phylum Arthropoda; class Insecta; order Orthoptera; family Tettigoniidae; genus Meconema; species Meconema thalassinum. Next base: position 875,455,113 of record OX336389.2, on the reverse strand, counting down.
GAGCCGAGAAAAAGTTACCTTACAAAAATGATAACAACTTTGTTTCATGGACACGCAACATTTTGAAATTTATAAACTAGTTATAAAACATTCTAATGTATACTGTGTTAAAATATGGATTCGATCTGATGACGGATTTTTGAGAAACTGATTCTTAAAGTTGACGCATGGTTGAAACACGCTCAAAAACGGGCTCGTTTTGTGTCCCAACTGCGATATAAAATATTAAAATATAAATTTTAAATGCCAAACCTACATGAACTAACGTAAAATAGAAGGACGAAAATGATGATGGTATTGGATTTTATGCAGGCCTATTGGTTACTTCACAAACAACCTTCAAACTCGAGTGCACATAATATTTTGGTCGACAGTAAGTGCTCGCGTTGGCGTGGCCTGTATTAGTCTGTAGTCACATCGAGGGAAAAGTAATAGTGTTCAGTATAGTTTGCGGGATATGCTTACATTGCGGTAGTACCATACGGGATGCAAGCAGAGAAATATCGACCTTCCTGATAACACGCGTTAGCTGGGTTGCAGGAAACGTTATTGGAAGGGGCTGCTGAATCATCCGGTATATACAGGGGTATTCAGGTAAGATGGCCACCTCAAATATCGACGGAGCAGTTCAAGATATTGTCATTCTGTTTTCATATTCTTAAAGTGTAGGGGCTCATACATCACGGTCCATGTCATCCCCAGCATATACATATTTATCGGTAAACCGGTAGCAACTTTGGTGTTTTAAATGGGACTATACTAATTTCACCCACTAAAACAACTAAGAATTAAGTGACAAGTTCATTGATGTGTTATTTTGAAAATCCGATGATTACATTTTGAGATATTAAAGGTTTCTATATGTGTCAGCATTAGACAGAAAGCGATGCACTAGCCGCTAGAATGTCGAGTGCATGATTCTCTTGCGTGACTCACTCCTTGTTGACCAACTCACATACAGAGTTTATTCCATTCATAGCATACTGTGATGTGTACATTTTCAACATGTTTGATGGTTAACCTGACTCGTAAGAATTAACATTAGACGAGAGGTTCGCAATGAACTAAATGGGCGAGTTTTGTTGCATTTCTGATTTTAATATGAACATTAAGTCACTGTCGCAGGTCCGCCAATACTAAAAAATTCCGTACTTATTATCCTATTCATTGCGGTGTTTTCAGATATTTCCGCTAGGATTCAGGATGAGGACGTGAAGAGGGAGGAAGCCACACATACATAAGAGACTGGATTTTGAAAATGTACACATCACAGTATGCTATCAATGGAATAAATTCGGTATGTGAGTTTGTCAACAAGCAGTGGGTCACGCAAGATAATCATGCACTCCACATTCCAACGGCTAGTGCATCGCTTTCTGTCTAATGCCGACACATATGGAAACCTTGAATATCTCAAAAAGTACTCGTTGGATTTGCAAAATAAGCACATCACTGAACTTGTCACCTGATTCTTAGTCGTTCCAGAGGGTGAAATTAGTATATTTCTATTAAAAAATACAAAGTTGCTACTGGTTTCTCAGTAAATACGTATGCACTGGGGACGAAATGGACCGTGTTGTATGAGCCCCTTAATACGATTTAAGAATTTGAAAACAGAATGATGATATCTTTAGTGGTTCCGTAGATATTTGAGGTGGCCCTCTTAGCTGAATAAGCTGAAAACAGTGTACAGGGTCTTTCATAAAAGTAAGAACGGCGAGCGGCGGGTTTGTCATTCGTTGCTGAAGCCGGTTTGGCCGAGCTTGTGACGCACCACGGGCCCCTGCTTCAGTATTGAAAGCGCGCGCATAGTACAAACTTGACCTTGCAATAAGCGTGCAGGTGTTGTCAGTCGCCAGTCTGAACCACAGCTGCTAACATGTTGAGACAGTTATCATTGCAACATCGTATTTTTGTATGTAAAATTTATTTTAATTACGATTCGGCTCGGCGGGTACGTGATGCATTTGTTCAGCAATTTCCTGATGAAGTGCCACCTTCACTAGCACAGATTCACGTAATTGTAAATAACTTTGACACTACTGGTTCAGTGCTCAATAAAAAACACAAAATAAAAATCAGAAAAATACAGTGGCATGACTCACTCGCGTCAGCCAAAATGTGGTTACCAGATACAATGCCTGTATAACCCAGGAAGGACGACACTTCCAGCAACTTTTATAAGGTAATATTTCATAGAGGATTGTACACACGCTTAGAGCAGTGGACCACTGCTCGCCACAAGCTCGGTCAAGGCCACCACACTAGCGGATAACAAACCCGCCGCTTGGCGTTCTTACTTTATATGAAAGACCCTGTATATTAGATATATATAGAGAGAGAGTTTGTCTGATAACCTGTGTTTTGTGATGTCTGTGGTAGTGTGAGTAATGTAATTCAGATGAGTATTGGAAAGGACGTGGGCATGGTCTTAAGTTAAGAACCATCCCGGCATGTAGGCCTACCTGAAGTAGAAGTGGGAAACCACGGTTAACCACTTGCAGAATCGCTGAGGTGGGAATCGAACCCACCTCTTCTCAGTTTTCTTTCACGAGGCTGACTGTACCCCGTTCTAGAACTAGGCTACTACACGCTACTACAGACACCATAACTATACAGGGCATCAGAAAAAATATTATATATTGCTTTTTAAATGCATACGTAGGATATATATAGGCTATATACATACACAAATACTCAAGTACTCGGTGATGAATGATCACGATATCCATGTCCCTCAAATGAAGCATCAACAATTTGAAATGAACAGTATTGATGGGAGCCAGAGAAGCGTTATGGCAGGATTGTGGCCGAAACGAGCCTTTCACCCCTACCCCCTCGCTTCCGTCCCAGGCTTCCTTTTAAACACGCGTTTCTGAAAACGTTGCCCATCGCAGGCGCACGGTAACATATGAGAGAGAGCGAAAAAACAAATGTCTTCGTAACTTGGCGAGATGGAAATCATCAGCTGACAGATGTACGAAATCGACCTGCCTAAAGTTCACTTTCTTTATCTTTTATCTAACTGCGTTTGAAATCGAAAAAATACTGTATTTATATAATAATATTAATAACGGCAGCTATTTCTATAATGACAATAACAAGGCATGCAATGCAATTGAAATGGACTGTAATAATAATAATAATAATAATAATAATAATAATAATAATAATAATAATAATAATAATAACAATAATAATAATAAGTCGTTATTCAAGAAGCGCTTGCTGATGCTTGCCAGGGCGAGTCCCGGTACCCGATCATTGATTCATTTGTTTTTGTTGCAAAAATTTAATATAGCTCCTACAGTTCTAGCAAAATAAAATATGTAGTAGGGTTATGCCAGTGTAGACACTTTCTACCAGTTACAAGCTCTAACAACTAAATAAAGTATAGTTGAAGTAACATACTATTATAATGACAATAAACCAGATTGAAATAATATGCGTATAATAATGGTATACGTCACGAATTCTGTCCAGAATGATTCATTCTACGTTCCAATAAATCTGTCGATACGAGGCTGACACATTTCAGCACCTTCAAATACCATCCGATTTAGCCGGGATCGAACCCATAAACTTCAGCTCAGATTTCCAGTGCTGTGCTGCTTAAAGAGGGTGAAGGAGGGACGGAATATTTTCATTACTCGACAAGTTATTTTACTGAAAAACTTGATTTTATTGATTTTATTTATTTCATGTATGGTAATCACAAAGTTGTTATCAATGCAACTAATTTCATCAGTCAATGTGTCATCTAAGTGGCGTAACTACGGTGGTGATTAGGGGGATCAATCCTCCCTAGAACAAAATAATTTAAGAAAAACGTAATTTGATGATATTTTTATTTTTTAAGCCTATTTTTGGATTGTTGTCAAACGATTGGATTATGTACGTTTATTTTGAGAACATTACTTGTGTAAAATATTTAGCGTTAGGGCGCACATTGAGAGGTTCAAATGCTATCGAGATCAATCATGTAGATTTGCTTTCATTGATTGCCTTATTTTGGCCCCCGCACAAAGTAAAAAGGAAAAAAAAACACATGACCAAATCACAGAGCAAAAAGCAAAGTACAAAAGGAAAAGCAGAAAACGAACACGAAACCGAAAACGCAAAGCAAAAACAAAATTAAAAAAAAACAGAAAACACAAAGCAAAAATTCAAAAAGAAAAGCATAAAACAATCGCAAAATCAAAAACAAAAAGCAAGAGCAGAAAACAAACACAAAACTAAGAAAGCAATTCGTTCAGATTTGACTCCGCTCATCCCCCTCCAGTTCTTAAAAGCGTAACTAGCTTGTACTCCGACAACAGAATAATTCTTGTTTCCGTGAACTACGTGATCTGACATGGTCCCGCAATACTGCTTATAGCAAAACTAGGTACGGAACTATCGTGTGAGATTTTCCACTTATCCAAGCTTTCCCGCTCAGGTCCGATACAATATCGTATCATATGTATTTATATCACAAGTCCCCCTGAGCATCAGTGAACGAATACATGGCTCCCAGAATACAAGTTGATTCCACAAAGTTTCTAAGAATGAACTTAACTCCTCAGAATTCCCAAATCGAGTCTACTTCTCAAAATCACAAAATCGAGGCTAACTCCCAAAAGTCACAAGAACAAGTGTCCAAGACTTCACCGTCTCGAGTAATAATGTCATCACCCCCTCCTCACATCCACTGATTACCGTGTCTAGAACACATGACAAATCTGGCCGTAGACTTCCCAGGTTCCGTCCCACAAGTTCTATCCCATGAGTTCCGAACGCGTATTCACGCCTGAGTGAATAAGCTAATGAGTCCCACTAGTTCCGAATGTCTCTGTAAAACCCAGCTGTTAGTTCTGAGGTTTGACCGGCTAATAATAGTAAACATGGATTTTGAGGTTGGAGCTATCAAAGCGATAGAAGAAGTATTTCCAAGAGTCCAAGTGCAAGGCTGCTTTTTCCACTTAAGTCAAAGTATTTGGAGGAAAGTGCAAGAAATTGGGCTTTAGGATATGTATAAAACTAGCCAGGAAATCAGAAACACTATCAGGCAGTATGCTGCACTTGAATTCCACAAACCAGAAAAAGTAGAAAACGGTTGGCTACACATTTAGCACAGCCCTGGACAATGAAAAGTTAATCGAGCGTTTTGATTACTCTGTCGAGCAATGGCTTGTAAACGTGCATATTTCGATTGAAATGTGGAATTGCCATGGGAAGAGGCATAGAACGAATAACACTGTAGAGGGTTGGAACCGTAAGCTGAATTTGAAATGCGGAAAACCACATCCTCGTATAAGAGACTTGGTGTTGTGTTTGAAGAAGGCGTCTCAAAATTCAGACGAAAAAAATATGCGGGCAGAGTTGAATTTGCAAGCAACGAAAAGGAAAAGAAAATATGTTGCAATGGATGACTGAATCCAAAGAGCAACTCAACAGTTTGAAGAGACCGGTGATTTTTAACAGTATTTTTAAGAAATGTTCCTTTTGCTGTACACATTGATTAGCGTATAAAGGGAAGAATAATTCAGTTAATAGATCAATTTGACGAAGCTACGTGCTGATTACTAAGTGACTTGTAAATAAGATAAAAAGCAGTTCAAAGACGAAGTGACATGCTGATACTATTTTAAGAACTTTGAAAATATATCTCAAAACTGATTATTTTGACGAAGGCACATGATGATACAGATACTGACAAGGCGAAATATACTTATGGGAGCTACCGGTCCATGGCGTCCACCCCCCTCTGTTAGAGGAGCCAATTCATTAAAGAGGGCATGCACTCCCAGTTGGCGCTAACAATGGACCTTATTTGTTTCAGTAATAAACAAATTAATACAATTTTGCTGTAGAAAACTAAGCTGGAACTCGCTCAGGTAGTGTTCGGAACTGATGGGATTCGCTCAGGCAGTGTAATTGGCAGATAGCTAACCCGCTAAAGAATTTGGAACTGGTGGGAATCAGAACTCGTGGGAGACACGGACTTTCCAAGCCCTTCCATGCCATGAGTCATCTTGTCAAACCCAGGATTTCTCCTCTCTGCTCGGAATAGTCTGTATTCCCGGAAATATTGAGGAATGTGTTTGTAACTACAAGACACATCTGAACTTACTTCACTGACTTGCCCATTTCCAGCAGGAAAAATAAGTATCGACCAATGGGGGGGGGTTATAGTTACTCAAGCCAAATTCTACAACCATTTCGTCCCGCGGCGTAGCCGCACTCGTCAAACGTGCACCATGGTCGCGAGGGCAGCTGCGGTAAGTACGGACATCGTAGGTTCGAATCTCGGTGCTGACAGCGGTTTTCCTGAGCATATTTTTCCCCGGGTTTTGCCACACTCCCTACAGGAAATTGCCGGGATAGTGCCTTACTTCAAGTCCCAGAGCGTCTACCCCATCCCTGTCCCAGATACATTTACACACACAACTACAATCCTTACAGCAATACAGGTTGCCAGGCAGCTTCAACACACTCCCAACTACACGGGGCTGATGACCATGATATCTCAAGCCCCTCAAATGAATTAACAACAACTCTATAAGTATTTCCACTTCTCAGTGAGATATTATTACACAAGAAAGGTTTCATGTATTTTGATCCCGAAGTTTTCGAGTAATACAATATGCACAAAAGACAACAAAAAATCAGATCTTTAAAAAATTAAGTTAATTTTTGACTAAAATGTCTCACTTCAATGATAAATCTAGAACATTTCTGTTCCCCTGACAGGAACAAAATGAACTCAAATCTATCTGTGCTACCAACATGAAGACTTCGTATCTCTCAACAAGAGAAAACATTTACAGAAGTCTCAGCAAAAGTGGGCGTGTCCTCTCACGATGTATCATGTTGGTTTATGAGTTATTCAATACTCATTTTTATTATTTTTTCAGTTTTTTATTGCAATTAACCCTGAATGCCTAAAATATCATATTCCAGGAATTTTGTCACCTACCAACTGCTACCTTACAAATGCTACATGCAGCCGGAAAAAGGTTTAGTTGCTTACACTACACATGCGACAAATTTCACTAATTCGTAACTGGGAGATAACCATAATTCGGGGAATTGCTGGACATAAATTTACGTGATATGAAGCTACTCGGCAGACGGTTATCTCATGCTCAAGAAGTTAATAGCGGTACCAAAATTAGTGTTAATGTACCCATAGAATTTTCTAAATCCTTATTAAAACGCGTTATTGTTAATACAAACTAGATTAATTTACATATAACCTCTCTCCCGCCAAGAAAAGCAAGCTAATATTGTCCCGCTATGTAAGATTCAAAATTATTTGACGCTAGCCTCAGTTTGAAATAAGCTATGTTTCGCGGGGGAAAAGCTACATTGGCAATCCTGGGAGGACGGAGTTGTATTACCACAGTCTAAAATACACAGCTACGAAGCTCGCTGCGTTACGAAATTGCATCCTCTTGGTAGGTGAAACGACACTACTGTCGACCAAAGTATTATGTGCACTCCAGTTTGAAGGTTGTTTGTGAAGTAACCAATAGATCTACATAAAATCCAATAACATCAACATTTTCGTCGTACTATTTTACGTTAGGTCATGTAGGTTTGGTATTTTTAATATATATTTTAATATTTTTTTATCGCAGTTGGAACACAAAAAGTGCACGTTTTTAAGAGTGTTTCAACCATGCGTCACATTTAAGAATTATTATCTCAAACACCCGTCATCAGATCGAATCCAAATTTTAACACAATATACATTGGAATATTTTATAACTGGTTTATTAATTTCAAAATTGTGTGTGTTCAAGAAACAAAGTTGTTATCATTTTTGTAAGGTAACTTTTTCTCGGCTCGGGATGGTTGGAAAATGTAGTTCTTGGTTGCATTGTAATCCTTATACATCGAAACGTTATGCTCTATGACTGTGAAATATGTAAATTAATTCACTTTTTTATATCGGTTTGTATTTCTACGGGGAAATAACACGTGTTTCACCTGCTAGCCGCTCCGGGAACAGCTGTACAGCGTTGCCGAAATGGTGCCCACACGCATCATGGCGCGTCTCGCTCGGAAGTGATGGGCTCCATCTCAGCAACGCTGTACAGCTTTTGCCGGAGCGGCTAGGTGGAGAACCATGTGTTATTTCCTCGTACAAATACAAACCGATATAAAATAAGTGAATTAATTTACGTATTTCACAGTCATACAGCTTAACCTTTTGATGTATAATGATTACAACGCAACCAAGAACTACATTTTCCAACCACCCTGAGCCGAGAAAACGTTATCTTACAACAATGATAACAACTTTGTTTCTTGGACACACAAAATTATGAAATTAATAAACCAGTTATAAAACATTCCAATATATATTGTGTTAAAATTTGGATTCGATCTGATGACGGGCGTTTGAGATAATAATTCTTAAATGTGACGCATGGTTGAAACACACTTAAAAACGGACACTTTATGTGTTCCAACTGCGATAACAAATATTAAAATATAAATTTAAAAATCCAAACCTACATGAACTAACGTAAAATAGAACGACGAAAATGTTGATGGTATTGGATTTTATGTAGGTCTATTGGTTACTTAACAAACAACCTTCAAACTCGAGTACACATAATACTTTGGTCGATAGTAGTGCTTGCGGCGGCATGCAAGTTGGCAACTGCCTTGAGCACGTTATTCGCGGTCCAGATGATTTCACTGTTGCAGGAGTTTTCTGAATTTTAACTCACCTGAGTGTTTATTTCCATTGTAAACATAAGTCATGTTAAATCATTAATCGCTATAAAATAGAAGAGCCACAATGTTGATATACTGTACACTTTTAATTCATAGGAACATAAAAATGCTCTGTTTTTATTAGTTCAGTCCTCTACAAGTATACCTAGGTACAGTTGTATGACGTATTTAATGAGTCTTACATAGAATTAATAGCCCATACTAGTTATAAATTATAGTCGCGGGTTTCTCGACAGAGTATAAAACAAAGTCCCCGATTCTTGGATGTACCGGGCTATCTCGAAATCCAATTAATGGATTTTGATGCGGTTTTCACCATTCAGTAAATGATTTCTCGAGTAAGGTTTCTGTAGGAAAACATTCATTTATGACCAAACGAAGCCGAGTAGTAACGATTTCAGTGAATCGAGTCGAAGAAAAACCTGCCGTCCGTGCGCCATTTAAACGTACACTGAGTAAACCATTAAAAATATCTATAAACTATGAGTGTAAGAATTGGTCAACATGAAAAGTTCTACAAAAAAGTCCGCGACATCGCCCACTATTAGTGATTTTAGGTTTTCATTTCTTCCAACAATCTCCATTCAGTGGAAATTTAAATTACTAGCTTCGGAGCGAGTTTACGAGCTAGCGAGCGAACCTATCACCCCAGCTTCGGTCAGCATCAACTGTCGAGTCGTGTCGAGTTAAGACTTGTGAGAAGAGTAGACTATATTTGTTTGGAGTTTCGCTGCTCAGCTCGGCTTTTTTAAAATTGCGTCTGGGACCTGCCAACCGTGCGCCTTTTAAGCTTACGCTGGGTAAACCCTTGAGATACCGGGTGAAGCCGGAAGGGTTGCTAAAATATCAAATTCTTAACCATATCAAAAACTAGTTATTCCGTAAAATTGAGTAACTTTATAGATAATTAGTAAGCATACCAGTGTGATTTGTGAAACGAAAAGTATAAAAAGATATTAATGTTTTAAATGGCTACTTCGATTTTTTTCTATGGGTTTGAAATCTTTCATCCTCGAATTTGACAAAATAATACAATTTCAATATTACAAATAATTTCGGCAATAACAATTGTGTACCGTATCTTCACAGCAGCAATGTGGGAGACCAGGTATTTCATAAAAGATTTAACAAACAGTGTATCACATCTACGTTTGTGAGCATTATCCTGACGGCATAAATTGGCTTGCTTCAAAATGATTCGACAATAAGTTTCTATTATTGTACAACATAGTCTACATCTTTATACATTATATCAGCTCTCTGACTATTAAGAAGCCATTTTCTACATCTGAAAATTAAAATATCGGCACGTGTTTGAGATGACATCATTTACGTTTACTTATGTCTTAAATTTCAAAATGTAAGGATATTTATATTTGAATTGCAGCCAATGGCCACAGCAGGGCATTTCAAATGAATGACCGTAGGTTCCCCAATTTCAATGTCAAGTAGTTCCAACTTTAGCTACCAGACGCCACTGTCACTGACACCCAGCGGCGAACGTTGGAACATGATAGAGCGTTTCTAACCCAGTAGCCTACACATTTTGGCTACACTACCAATTGTAGTTGCAGGTTCTTTTATATGCTATAAATCTATGACATGGGCCCGACGACTCCGACTGGGTTTGAACCGCGATCTTGGGCATAGCAGTTCAGCATGTTACCGACTACGCCACTGAAGCCATGCATAGATATCCTACCGAGACATGCTTCTGATTTATAACCGATTGGCTGCGTGGCTCAGCGGTAACGTTCTCGCCTGCTGATCCCAAGGTTGCAGGATCTAATCCTGGCGCAGTCAGCTGGCATTTAAGGGTGCGTAAATGCGAGGGAGCCCTGTCTGTAGAATTACTGGCACGATAAAGATCTCCTTCAGGGCAAAATGCCGGCACCCAGGCGTCTCTAAAAGCCACAGTAGTTAAAAGGAACCTAAAACCAATAACATTATTATTGATTTATAACCAGTTAAAGACCTAGTTCTGTTGTTTGATTGAAAAGCTTTATAATACTTTCTACTGCTTATCCCAATTAATTGGGATCGCCGGAGACAACCAGGCTCATTTTGGATTTGGCCAGGGATTTAAGATCGGATGCCCTTCCTGACGCCACGTAATTTTTCATGTGAAAATTCCATCCCGCTGTCACCGGGATTGGAACTCCGGCCGTCCGGGTGATTGACGAGCAGCTAAGCCACTGCGCCATCACGCTCCCCTTGAAAAACTGTATAGGCTAATACCAACCTAAAATCCATAGCTCAAATCTTACCTTTTATGGTCCTTTGGAAACTTGGGTGTCGTCTTGTTATTTGAACAGTCTACATTATTGGAATGACTTCTCAGGGCCGGGTTCACAATGGTCCGTCAAATTGTTAACAAACCCATTAAGGCCGTTGACGGACGATTACCGAAATGTCGTGGTTCACCAAACTATAGCAATCCATTAGCCTCCCTAACAAGCCGTCAAAACTAATTGCTCTGTCAATATGGAATTAACGACTTGACGGTCGATTTACGTAGGCCTACTGTAACATTCAAATCCAAAATGGCGTGCGGCGAAAGCCGGAATAAGTCGTGCATTAAACTTTATTCTGAACGATGACGATGTGTTTGAAGACATGCTAGATTTTCTTCGACCACTAACTTATAAACAACGAAGGAATTACTTGATTGAATGCGACGACACGGAATTTATCATGAGATTTCGGTTGTCAAAACCTTCTGTGTTGAATGTTCTACAGATGACAGAACCTAATCTGGAATTCCCATCTGATAAGTAAGATAGCCTAGGCCTATGTACCATTCCTTATTTATGTGTATTATCGTGTGATGCACTACGGTGTAGCACATGTAGTTAATTTAATAAAAGACTACCTAGACGTCACAACATCAGTCCTCTTATTCCTTTTTACGTGTGATATTGTGTGATGCATTACGTTATGAAATATCCTAGTTAATTTGATTTAATAAAAGACTACCTAAACGTTACAGCATCAGTCCTCTTATTTTCAACGATTTCACTATACTGATACACCAAGTAGATAAGGGTGGATAATGATGTTTCTTTCTTTTAACGAACATTTCACAGTCCCCGGCTCTTCTTGCTCTTTTCCTCATCAGCCATGTGTGTTTTAACCAAAGAGTATGTAACTTTTAAGCATTTTCAGTTAACGGCCTGCTTGATTACACCAAAGAATAAAAAATATATACCGCCACAATCATCATCTTTCAATGAGGTTTGTACAGCCCTCAAACATAAGGCATCGTTTGCTAATAATCGGCGAATGTGCTGGTGAAACGCCATCGATCTTAATGCCGATGTTAAAGTTAACAACGCATTTGATAGGTTAAGCCTGAGGTCAGACACTACCTAAGGGAAGATGATTGGAAAAGAAAATGGGAAAAGGTTTAGGAGTGGAAACGGTCTTAGGCAAAGAGGAAGAGAATCCAAATCAAAATAATAAAGAAATAGTGATATAAAGGATAATTCTACTGCGCAAAGCCCATGAAGTAACTAAAATAAGCGGGAGCTTGAGTACGGTTAACAGAGAGAGCGGCGTGAGCTAAGATTACCGGCAGGCTATCGCTAAGTGCTCTTTCCCTCCCGAGCGGGATTTTCAGTACTATGGGGATAGGTAGTGCGCTGGCAAGCAAAAGTATATCAGATGAAACTGATTTATGTACTTTCCCTTCAAAAGGGTGAGATTTTCTAGATAATTCTAAAATGCTAGAAAGATTTGAATTAGCCGAAATATTTTTATTACCCGACACTGTTGGATCTCCAACAGAAAAGCCGAATGCCCCCAGAGTGGGCAGAGATGAAGCAACTATAGTGTTTTAGCACGATTTTTATTATTAGTAGTAGAAGTCTTTAGAGAGAACCAATTGTTGCGTTTAAAGAAGGTTAAACTCTTACCCAGCAGGGTGCCGACTAAAAGTTTAGAAAGGATGAAGCATCCATACCGAACTTAAACAAAGCCAAAATGTTACACAGTAAATCATAAGTCAGAGCGAAAATCTCTACAAGTAGGAAGCTGGCTGAACGAGCTATACTTGCCTTAATAATTTACTAGAATTAGCTGGAATAGCTAAAATAAACTGTATAAGTATTATTAATGGAAGTTTTGCTCTATACGCAACAGGTGACTGTGGTGTTAATAAACTTATCATTTGGTGATTTGCCTTTTTCTTTGAATATACAATAATTCAGGAGAAAAATAACGGAAGAAAAGGTCCTGCCTAACAGTTCATCTAACAATAGAAGTAGAAAACAAATAATAAAGAATTTATTTAACAAATTGAGGAAGTTAAGAATAGTGACAATTAGATCTCAGATCTATTTTGAGCTAAAGAACTTTTTTTTTGTTTTTAACAATTTGTAGGTCTCCGACATGTAATAACCATAAAGGAACCTTTAGAGGATTGTTGAACTATGCATACAATTGAAAAGTTTAAAGCTTACGATGATAATAATAATAAAGAAATTACAATTTGGTTTAATATTACGTTAAGTTGTTTAGGTAGAATACCATTGGTTTTAAAAATGCTTTTAGAATGCCATTGTAACAATAGACAAGGCTATAAATAATTAATCTCATATTCCTAGACGCAGCAGGATAAGAAAAAGAAGATTAATAAGAGATTTCTATAACCCTTGTTATTGACACAGAGTTTAAGAGATGCTAAATTCAAATGGGGCAGGTCGTATTAACGAAACCTAGATTACATAAATTAGATAGTTATTTAACAATTAGGAAAAGTAGAACTTCCTGATCGTAGCAGGAAAAAATGCATATTAAAATGTAGGTTATAACCACATGTATTTAAACAGAGTGAATAAATGCTAAGTGGAGCAAAAGTGGGAGGGCGCCTATTTTTTGGCGAGGCCTCGTTGTGCAAAAGTAACTAGCTCAAATGTTTACTCTAAATTATTGTTAGTAAAGGAAATTAGGAGTATAGGAAATATAGGTTTATAATCCTGGTCAATTTTATTGAAACGAGCGAATCGCGACGCGGAAGTAGCCACACATTCACTTTGAAGCACCGAAAGTTTGTATAATGTGAGAAAAATGTTCCTATTGCAGTTTGTGGAGATGAACTGAGTTGAACTTTAATATATTTCCGGCGTTGTAGAGTTTTTGGTTGCAATTAATAGTTCCAGTTAACTTGAGGTTTTCAGTAATTTGACGGGTTTTAGCGTTATGGAGTCTTGCTGTTGAAGTTAATAAGTTCACTTTGAATTGAAGTTTAGCAATAATATAAAGTTATTGAGTACAGGTTTCACAGTTTCAAGTCTATTGCGAATGGAAATTTACAGAGGGGCAATGACAGTAGAATAGGGCAGTTGAAATCCCACGGAGGAAAACGTTATGTTTGAGACAGCTATACGTTTTTAGAAGATTCCCACGTTGCAGGGAAGGCATTCCCCCTATTTAGTACAAGAAGCACCAAATGCCAGGTTTAGAAATAAGCTTAGTTAGCTTAGGCATGACAATTCCCTCGGGGGGAGGGGGGGGGGTTATTTCACAATTTTGCGAAAATCCCAACACTGCCTATAAAATCCATAAAGCTTTTCTGTTTAGATTAAAATCCTTTTTAAAACATGGTTAAAATCAATGTAGAAAGTTACTTAACTTGCCATGATGATTGAAGTTTGAAGATTCCTTCAGCCGTTACACCCGAAATTTGGACATGGCGTCTATTTGAATCACCTCATGAGTTAAGGAGATGTGCCTCCTTGAGAGGACTGAACTTATCACTCAAACGTCTAGACGAGAAGTGAGCGAGGGATAATTGCACACGAAGAGCCAGAAGCCGAAGGAGAGGGGGAGGCAAAGGAACAAAAAACACAGTGGGAAACATACTAAAATGAAACACTCTACATAATATAATTTTCTTCTGGATGAGAGTCTTCAAGGAGATTGCAGATAATCACAACGACGAAGTATGGTTGAGCGGTTTGAAGACATTCTTGAGGTTGCTGAATCCAAAACTTCGATAGGTTGCCGCGTGGCGAGCTGGAGTTGAAATCCAAGGGGTAAATAACTGAAACAGACTTACAAAAAATATAAATGCGTGTTCAAAAAAAAGAGATTACATAAAAGGATCCCTGTTGGTGTCTGCAAGGAAAATAAAGGAAACTAATGAAAAAGGAAAAGCAAAGAGCAGCAAGAGCTAACTCTAACTAACCGGGCATTCCAAGGAATACACCAGCATTTACTGACGGCCGGTTAACGCTGTGTTGGTGAACCCGGCCCTAAGTCAGTCAACATGAAAGCACCCAATTAGATTGGGCGAGAAGTAACAATTAATTTCCCTGTGTAATTGTGTAATTCATAATACAATAATTATTTATACACTTAATAAAACGCCTCTCATACACCCCCCCCCACTCCCTCCCCCATTTACGTGAGAAGTGATTTATTAAGTGTATAAAAATTCATGTACTTTTATTTCAGGCACTAGGATATGAATTGTCACTCAACGTCCAATCTAATTGGGTACCGTACACTCGTGTTGACCGACTGAAAAGCGATCATATAAGTTACTTAGCAACACTGAAATATGGCTTCTAATATTTGATATGTTTATTGAACTGCACATTTCCTCCTGTAAAACACATGTTAAATTAAAGATTTAACGGTTACACAATGGCTCACATACAGTAAATCCAGCAACAATAAAGTAGGCCTACATCAACACAGAGCAGTCGGCTCATGCTTGCTGGCTGCGTGAGAGCATTATTGTCGCGTGGTAGAAAATATGAGCCAAACTTCGCAATCTGTAGGTAGACTGGGGTTATACGTAGTCATGAAGACGTGTGTAGCCTCAAATGGGGACCCGGACCGAAAGGCGACATCAGCACTGAACCCGCTAAGCACTGGTTCATGTGCTATTTTTCATCGCAACGCGTTTTTGATGCACCGTTTTAGAACGTACCCACTGACCGACCATGCTGTCGCCACATGCTAACATTCTTTGGAGTTATAAATGGTTGATCTTTTGACCATGGAGAAAAACATTATTAAATAATCTGAGGCTAAATTATGACACTTCTATTTTCTACGAAGCTCAAATATTCTCATGTTGTAATTCTGCATCACCGAAACATTCTTTAGAATGTTATTTCTGCTTTTGGTAAGGTATTAACTTCGGAGATACGCGAACCGGAACCAGACAGTCGCTGCACGACTAGTGTATTGTTTTAGATCCCTTATTTGGGGGTGGATCTAAAAGGGAGTGTTGTTGTATTAATTTATAAGGTGGTGCCTAAAAGGGTAGCTTCCCTTGTCGGGGCAAGCTGACCAGTGTAGAGTGTTGTGGTGTGCTAGGAACTAGGGGGCGTTCCTATAAATAATGTAATAGTGTTTGAAGGGACGGGACCCACTGCAAAGGGTCGCTGTGCTAGTCGCTCAGCTGACTGCTTGTTATGTAATTGAATCTGCTTATATCAGCCGAGTGGCACGCGCTGCTTACTTGCAGCCGGGCCGGCTCGGGGAATACAAAAGTACTTAAGTTGGCGCTAATAGACTACCGTCTGTCACGTCTTGCCGTGACGGGAGTAAGGAAGGGCGTTGGGATGTAAAAAGGCGTATAAACAGTAAAGCGTGTGTAGAGTGTAGACCAAGTGTTTTATTGGTCTATAGTTTTGAGTATGAGTCCCTTGTAGGGAATAAGATTATGTTCACAATGTGTACAAGTGTTGGGTTAAAGGTTACAAATATATAGGACTCTGAACACGATTTGACTGACTCACCTCGGTTGACACCAGCGTAGCCTCCGGCTGTCTCGATGAAGCACTGACAATGAAGAGAGCCTTTGACCTCATTAGGACGCCTTCTTATACCTTCTGACGTCCTGCTGTCAGCATTGTGTTGGCATGCTGTCCCAGTTTAATACTATGTCGCTGAGTGTAATGATTACGTAAGGCTTGAGCTGCTTTATGGAGTAGCAAGCTGTCCTTACAGTATTAATGGATGTTGCCCCGGCTTTCCAAGGGTTGCCATTTTAGGGGATTTAGCCAGATGCCGGGGGGATGGTCTCCAAGGGGTGCATACCCCTGGGATGCTGTACAAGAGTCTTCCTTCATTTGTTCGCGTCCTCGCGAACGGGAACGGAACTGGAAGTTGGGATGTTGACGTAGTGGTCCTCGAAACCCCCTCGTATCTCCTGGTGGCGTCGTATCGAAGTGTGGGTGTGAGGTCAGCCCGTGTTCAGAGGGGAGGGTTATGGGATTTACAGATATATGTATACATTGACATTGTGAAAAAACAAACAAAAAAAAATTGACATTGCGAAAGATTTGATTAACATTGGGAAAAAATTGACATTTGAGAAAAATTGAACATTAAAATAAATTCGACATGTAAAAAAAAATTGCTTTTTCTATTGCTGGCATATTGCTAGTTTAAAAAAAAAACATGGTTTCTGACGGTGATGTGTTACATAGCTGTGCAGGGAGGAAAAACCCAGGGCCGAACGGATGATGGCGTCGTCCGCCCTATCTTAGGGAAAAAGTGCTCCCTGCAATAAGAAAGGTGGAAGAAAATAGAAAAATGGGTGTTCCAGGGTATAATTTAAGGGAAATATTCAAAAGACGTTTATTGGTTTGGGAAAAAACGGAACACCCTGACAAATGGGGAAGTTAGAAGAAGGAAAGATGAAAGAAAACAAATCATACACATTATGTACATTGGCATCTTGATAAACAAACAAAAAGATGTATATTGTTTAATGTACTATGTTGCGATTCTGACATTCAGGAATACTGTCGCTTTCCAGCGGAATAATTGTATAACGTTTATCCTGAAAAATTATAAATTACAATGCCCTTATGTCTAGTGGAATAATTGTATAAAGTTTATCCTGAAAAATTATAAATTACAATGGTCTTATGTCTACTTAATCGCGCTAATCCCTTATAAGTATAGTTTTTGTGAGGTACCTCGCGTGCACGCTACCCGTCTGTACGTACGCTTGCCGTCTCACGGCTGATCCTGTACGGCCACTTCTTGGTACGGTATAGTGGTCGTACCGCTTGCATGTATGCTTAATACCTAATCTGTGAAGCATCCTCTGTGGGTGAATGCTTTCACACTTGACAATGAGAGTCACTGCCACAAATCGGTTGCGCCCTCATTGTCGTAATCTGCGTCGCATTTTGACGCTTTATGTGTTTATATTTTAGTTGATCCGCCAGTAAGCCTGGTACCCCACAGGCACCAGTCCTGCTGTGCAGATTTATTTTGGAGTGTGTAGCTGAAAAAGAAAAATGTGGTGAGTGTTTGCGAGTGTGTCGGGATTAGTGCAAGTTGACGTATATAAAATAAAAATAAAATAGTACACATCATGGCATGCTGTAAATAATATGCCACTGCTATATGGTAGTGAAATTCCTGTCACCAGTTTTCTGTATCTGGTGACGATGCCTGTGAAAAAAAAAATGGCGAGGTTTAGAAAAAACATATTAGTACTGGTTGAAGCTCTTCTTTCACTGAAAAAAAAATAGCATGATTAATGTTACTTAGCTGCAAGGCCGGGCTTACCCTATACGGTGCCGTAATGCCGTAAATAATATATAGTTGGTCTTACCCCGGTAGCGGAATTGTGGTTACCGGGTGCCGATATATTCCACTTTGATTATGCCTATTTTAACCTAGTTTATCCTAAGTATTGTCGGGCTTACCTCGGTAACGGATTTATATTCACCGAGTGCCGATATGTTCCACTTTGATTATGCCTATTTTAACCTAGTTTATCCTAAGTATTGTCGGGCTTACCTCGGTAACGGATTTATAGTCACCGAGTGCCGACCGGCGTTACTTAATACTATCTAACTTAATTATGGTCTAATAATAAAAAAAAAACTATTACTAAGCCGAGAAGGTTGCCTTAATCTATTGCCGAAATGTGCTGCGCCATACCTGGCACAGCGGTGAATAATTTTGCTTAATCCTAGGTTGCGTGTCAAATGCAACCGTCTTACAACTAAATTTGGCCTAGGACGATCGCCTGGGGCAATTAAATCCCCAGATCACCACCCGCACGAGCCCCAGAAACACCGGTTGTCTCTAGGGTCGCTAGATTCCGTCCCCTTAACTCTAGGTGTCGACGTCTATTACTAATACTACTCTATTCACAGGCGGCTTACGGTGCCACTAAGCTAACCGTTTCGCCTGCTGTAACTTCCTTGTTCATGACCGTTTGCTGTTCCGATTTATCGTAATTGAGCCGCCCACTTGGCTCCTGTGAGGTGCGCGCACTGCCCCTCTCTTAATGCCCTTTGGCTGCCCGATGCATCGCCATTTATGTGGGCATTGGACAGTGAGGTCCAATGGCATAATATTGTCTTCGCCTTTATCGGTCGTCGCAATCTGCTTTTCGCAGTAATATTTGCCTCTGTGGGCCGCCGTAGTATGCTTTTTCGCATTGATATATAAATTTGCCTCTATGGGCCGCCGTAGTATGCTTTTTCGCATTGATATATGAATTTGCCTCTATGGGCCGCAGTGTGTTTTGCTCCAACGCATAGGAGTTTTGCTTCCCGCTATGGAAGCCGTGCTTCTTAAAGTTAAACTTAACTAGAAGTCTAGTCATAATGGGGTCGTCTCTAGGGATAGTTCCCGAGGCCGGCGCTGAGTGAGCTATTTCTCCCGCCATCCTCAGAAAGTCACCCTGCAGATCTCGGCTTCGATGACCGTGACACATAGTGGGTGTAACGTTCTCCGACAAGGGGGATGGGCTAATATGCACCCCTAGATCTCGATGTTTGCCCGTGTCAGGTCCCGAATGCTTTGACCTTACGTAGTTCGTCTGTTTGGTCTAGTCGTCAAGTTAAGTGGTTTGTTGAGCCACTGGGGGAAGGGTCCACATCGCCTTCCCCAGCTCTGCTCCGGTGTGGTGCTCCTGACCTTTGGCTTACACCGTTGTCAACAATCATATCGTATCAGATTCCTTTGTAAGAAAAAAAAATGTAGCGTAACCTGTGTAAATGGTTTAATTTCTGTGTAAGATGTAAAATATTTCCAGTGTTGCAGGGTTGTAGATCTTCTAAGTACATAGGCTACTTCTGGTCTACCCTCGCTACGTCAGCTTTCCAGCAATAATGCTTTCCTTACCTTAATGGAGGTGTTAGTAGGGTCTGGAATGTCAGGTACCCTGTTATTAGGATCTGGGGGTAGTTACTTGTTGAGTGGGCTTAAACTATGGTAGGAAGGGTTTGCGCACCTTTGGGTTCCACGTTAGTGGTGGCCTAGAACCGGTGGTGGCGTTGGGATGCTCCTATAGTGAGTGGATTGGGGAGGCAATTCCCGGGATTGCAAAAATACGAAAGTTCATGCAGGTTTGATATTAAAATCCCTGGTGAATGGATGGGATACTCATGCATGTGTCTGGATATGAAGTTTCTGCCTTCATGTACGGATAGGTGTAGGATGGGGCATAATACCATATGTTCCTTTCATGCGGGAGAGTTTAAGTACTGAAGGATGGTTAGTATATATCTATGGCCTCCTCTCTCATTTGGAGAGGCGCATTATGCTTCTTGAATGTTCGCTGACACACCCCTAATACTCAGGTGTTAGCATCGGGACGCAAGGCGTAGCATGCCTGCTTTTTAGACGCATGAAGTCCATCAACCCCTGTGTATACTTTGTAATGTAGTGTAGCTGTTTTTGGTCGTGTAGATGTGTTTGCGTTGTTTATGTGGGGCGTGAGAAGGTTATGGGAAGGGAGTAAGGTGGTACGCTGGTAGCCTGTTCTCCTGTCGTCCTCCCTTGGTCCATGCTGGCTTTCTATCCGCGCCTTGGGATAGTAGAGCTGCATGACCTAATCTGGTCGGCCATTTGCAGTGTAGATGTGGCCAGTGGTCGTAGTGCGACTGGTCATGTGCTAGTCATCTGTAATGATTCCTATGCCTTACGAGCGATAAGAGAAGTTATTAGGGGGGAGATCTTGTCTGTGTTTGCTCCTAATTGTTGAGTGCGTGTGCGTGTGTGTGACTATGTACCGCTACACCACGCGGACGGTTGGTCTGTTGCAGGCCAAGTCGTAATATGTATCGCCTGTGTGGGCAGAAGGCGCCCGTGGCTTGCCAACGTACTTGCGACCGTGCCCTTATAGGCCCAAGATAAGTTCCGCTGTGTCACGTCTTGTCCATTGCCAAATGTTTTTGCAGTGTGGAGAAAAAATGTATGTTGTTATAATTGTTATGTGTTTGTGATTTCACGGTCACTGGCGATACGCAATAGCGTCTAGTCATCGCAGTATTGCAGTGTAAATAGTTTACTGTCAGCAGTTGGTATGTGCTTTTTCTGCACGTGCGCAAGTGTGGTCATTGTTTTAAATTCCTAGCGGCTTAATGTAGCAATTCGCCCTAGTTATGTAATGGCATTGTGTGGCCATTGTTTTCTAAGACTTGTGTCTTGCGAAATTTTCCTACCTGCTCTGGGAAATGTATTCGCTATGTCTGGTGTAATTCGAAATTTTATGTCTTGTTTTTGGTGGGAGGAAATGTAGTATTCCCTGTTCATGCATTTGTATGGGCCAATTCCGGTGTGGTTGGGAGCCTGGATAACTGCTTCCCCTTGTGTCTAAATTTTTACTGGAACTCAGACCCGTGACCTTATGTCATTCTCTGTGTTTTATGTTTGCGTTGTGTTACAGGGCTTGGGGCTTTCCCAGTGTGGTTTTTGCTTGTGTTTCGCGTACCAAAAATACCATTGGATAGTTAGTTTTTGGTACGAGTGTGGTGTGTGGTCATGGGTTCGAATCCGGTTGTCTGTAAAGACTTGGTGTGATCATTTCCGTGCCGCATATATTATGGCACGTTTCCGTGGATGTGCAATGCGCAAATGAAAGCATGCATACCTGTGTAGAGTTTGTACGTTTTTGATTTCCCCTTGTAGTGTAATTTTGGAAGATATAGGGTCTGTGAATCGGGCGTGAATGATGCCGTGCGCTCTGCTCTGAGAGCTGTTGTCTGTAACAATAGGGGATGGAGTGTTGGCAGGCAATCTACCTCACTATCGCTGGATACCGGCGACTCTTGTGTGTGTTCACTGGCCTGGGACCGTGTAAAATGTATAACTTGTGCTGCAGCGGCAGGGTGTTGAGCACGGATCTGTGCTGTGTGGAATTCAAGGTCCCTGAGAAGTTGTACTGCAGTCTGGTCAGTTATTAAGTCACTGTTCTTAATCTTTAGCTTCGGCAGGAGTGGAGTTGTACTAGCCGACAAATGGTGTGCAAAGTCTCTTAATGTAGTTCTAAATGTGGACATTTAATAATAAAAAAAAAAATGTGTGACGCAATATGAGGTTAAATTTTTTTTTTCTCTATTTGCTTGGCTTTTTGCGGTACGGAAGGGGTCGTTTTTCCTACGAGGGCTCGTTGATTGAGTCCCGTTCTACTGTGCGTAGGATGGCGCCTCCACCAGTGTTTTAGATCCCTTATTTGGGGGTGGATCTAAAAGGGAGTGTTGTTGTATTAATTTATAAGGTGGTGCCTAAAAGGGTAGCTTCCCTTGTCGGGGCAAGCTGACCAGTGTAGAGTGTTGTGGTGTGCTAGGAACTAGGGGGCGTTCCTATAAATAATGTAATAGTGTTTGAAGGGACGGGACCCACTGCAAAGGGTCGCTGTGCTAGTCGCTCAGCTGACTGCTTGTTATGTAATTGAATCTGCTTATATCAGCCGAGTGGCACGCGCTGCTTACTTGCAGCCGGGCCGGCTCGGGGAATACAAAAGTACTTAAGTTGGCGCTAATAGACTACCGTCTGTCACGTCTTGCCGTGACGGGAGTAAGGAAGGGCGTTGGGATGTAAAAAGGCGTATAAACAGTAAAGCGTGTGTAGAGTGTAGACCAAGTGTTTTATTGGTCTATAGTTTTGAGTATGAGTCCCTTGTAGGGAATAAGATTATGTTCACAATGTGTACAAGTGTTGGGTTAAAGGTTACAAATATATAGGACTCTGAACACGATTTGACTGACTCACCTCGGTTGACACCAGCGTAGCCTCCGGCTGTCTCGATGAAGCACTGACAATGAAGAGAGCCTTTGACCTCATTAGGACGCCTTCTTATACCTTCTGACGTCCTGCTGTCAGCATTGTGTTGGCATGCTGTCCCAGTTTAATACTATGTCGCTGAGTGTAATGATTACGTAAGGCTTGAGCTGCTTTATGGAGTAGCAAGCTGTCCTTACAGTATTAATGGATGTTGCCCCGGCTTTCCAAGGGTTGCCATTTTAGGGGATTTAGCCAGATGCCGGGGGGATGGTCTCCAAGGGGTGCATACCCCTGGGATGCTGTACAGTATTCACAAGTTCTCGCAGTGCAGGACTGAGCTCGTATCACATGTGTTTGGTTTACCATCCAAGTAGGATGTTGTTCTTGTCAAGTCCGTCTAAAAGACGATGTAATAGTCCGCCTGGAAGGCGAAGAAAGCAATCTTAGTGCATCGCACATTATTTAACTACGAACAGTACATAACATTAGTGAATATTACAGCTAGTGCTACAAATACTGTGAATTTTTGGAAAAGTGATTATTGTGGAACACCATATTTTCAACCACGTGTTTGAACATCGTATTTCGACATCATCAAGTGGCGATAAAATATATCATTCACTGTGAGATTATCAATAACCGAGTGAATCATTTCAACACTCATAACTACAAATATTGCTTTAATCGCAAGTGTGATCCTTTTCTGTGAAACACAACGTCGATGCCACGTGATTCGTGGGCAAGTAAAATCTGTGTTAGTGAAGCAGATAATAGTGCATGGCCAATTTATAAACCATCTGCGCCGTGTAGCAGCAGTGAATTTAGTACCACATTAAAGCTAGCTTCAGTGCAACTATGCTACGCTCATTTTTCGTATTTTCAAGTGGTAAATTCGTACTTCAAAATGTCACTTCTTGATAACCACGTGTACGACGATCTTTGTTACGCATCACCTGTGGAGATGAGCTGTTAAGCTACATCATGTGAAGGAGAGGACCGGAGAATTACAGCCGATGACGGGAGAACCATGACTTTAGCATCCGCTAAGCCAAGGAAAATGACGACTTTGGGGAGGAGTCTGGTCATATCATCACGACAACGACGAGGACAAATAAAGGCCATGGAGATGGATAGAGCCTATGTGGAGGCCCAGATTGGACAACCCTTGTCCGGAGACCAAAGCCTTATTGTATCCCTCAGGTCGTTGGAACGACTGAGATGTAGACATCCTTTCTTGTGAGTCCGAATAATTCATTCCTTGTGAGGTTCTTTTGTGGTGTAGCTTAGTGCAGTTTATTGTAGTTTATCGTAGAATCAGCCGAACTTCTTGACAGGCCATAGGTAGTTTTTGTACTGTTAGAATTAATCCTTGTAGTTCACTTTCAGTGATTTGTTAGTCACCCGTTGTGATTGAATTTCTTTTCGATCACGGTGCATTCTGATGGACATCGCTAAGATGTTATTTCTACCCCTGCTAAGCGTGACTATAGTCTTTGTTACTACGTTTTGTTCAACCCTAGGTGGGTGATTTTGTGTACAGTTATTTGGGATGACGATCAGACGTCATGGCCAGTGTTATTTTTATAACACCCCTTTCTAGTAAATGTTGTCACGCCACTGATTAGTCAGAACAGTCCGTATCATTAGATAGCCGACTGAAGCTATCAGTTGTGTAATTCAATGTCATTTTCATTTTGATGTGCTATGAAGCCATCCAGTTCAAGTTATGAACACATTCAGGGTGTTACATTTTGTATGCAATTTAGCATCGAACCCTGCAATGAATGCCGTATCATTGGCAAACTTAGCAATTGTAAGATTTGCGCTTTTATGATGTTTATTTCGTGCCAAGTGTTTCGACACAGTTATTATTTTGGTTTTGATTAGACAGAGCAGTTATGAACTGACATATCTGCACATTTCAAAGAGGTTCAGACTAAGTGGAATAACTGTACTTTTCATTTCTTTGAATTTTACAAAAATGCCATGTCTTTGTGCATAGTTTTAAGGCGTGATTTTAAGCCTAATGCTTATGTGATTTTGTATTATATCTGGGACATGATAACAAGGCCAGTTTTCTGATAGGACTTTCTGCGAGAAAGCTGCCTGCTTTCAGTGTTGTCCATTTTCTAAACTGTCCGTGTGGATGATTGTGAGTAGCGAGGCTAGCTCGAATCATGGACATGTGGTAACATTTCCCAGCATGCAATGTACTAGAGCACCACTCACTCAGCGAGATATACTTCTTCAGACTCTTTGATAATGCTTACAGCATTACTAACATTTAAATGATTTGTCTCATATGTAGGTGAATTTCCAGACCACCATTTTGTAATAATCAGATATTTTGCTACTTTGAGATGAATGGCGAGAGCCATATGTTTGCATCGCTATTGAAGCGACTATCTTTATTCTCCATCTAAGAATGATTACACGTTATGTTAAGGTTTATTTGTAGAAATTAAGAGGCTAGATGAGGCACCTGTATAGAGGCTATATTTATGTGTGTCCAGACTTCGATTCTGTTGACAGTGTTATGGTAGGGAGGTAACTGCTGTTCATGCCAGGCCTCACCTAGAGGTAAATTAAGTGAGCCGAGAGCCACTAATAAACTGTGTTATTGTTATGTCCGAGCGGGAGAGCTCGTTGACGGTGTTTTATAGCAGAGATTGATCTCACTCGAGACTGCTACCGCTGAGCCCAAGGTATTCAGGATTGTCAGCCTATTCGCCATAAACCAACGATAATCAAAACCAACGATTCTAATAATCAAAAACGTCATTATTATAAGCTGATAATAATTAACTATTTATAGCATTTAACCTTGATTTTCTTGCATTTTGGACCTGCTGGCTGACACTTGCTTTGTGCACACTTCTTTTGTGGAAGTAATCTAGGACAGATGACACTAATTTTTATCGACGGAGTGCTTGCTCAACATTTAGTCAGTAGCCGGTGGAGCGTGAGCCTCATGCGGCGTTAGACGTAGTATTTACTACGCAATCGCCAGCGTAATTAACATGCACGTGGATGACAATGGTTTACACAGAGTAACCCAGGGCGAAGGCAGGAATAATATTGTTTATGGTCTTGTTATTATTTATTGAAGTGTATGATAACCCCATGTTTACCCTTTTTTAGATTGTAAGAGGGCATTTAATGTTTTTTTGACGGCTTGTCATGTAGATTTGTACTAACTGTTTTTGCTTTACGGACGTCATCGCCGTAAATTTTGTATTAATTGTTAGGAATTAGCTAGATTATTTAAAAATAAATGTAAATGAGGAAATGGTATCATCCTAACTTAGACTTGCTATTGCTACCCTGTTAAATGTAAATTCCGTTATTAGCTTATTTTGTAACTTGACTTAGAGATTATTGCCGTACCATTTTCCCAGCGTTGCTGTCGTTGTTTTAATTTGTCAGATAGATCTTTCGCGAGGGTTTACAGTAGTTTACAGGTAGGGTACTGATCTTTTATTTTTGTTTATTTATTAGTTTGCGGATTAGCCGATAGAAACCCTCCGAACTAGGCTAGGTGTCTGAATATTTTGAATAAATATTTCTACATGTTTTACTTAAGCCTGGAAGTTCACTTCTCAGTCTAGCTTTAGGAGGTGTATTTTCCTGGTCTGTCTATGGCCTTTTTAGCAACCATGTTACCACGGATCCCCTGGATCATGGATTCTCGTGCCGCTATGGCCTATAAGAAATTCACCTGATCCTCATGGCACATGGGTCCGGCAGGTGAGGTGTTAGGGATGTCGTCTCGGCTGTTGGCAACCCTGATAGCTCCCCTGACGGGCACATAACTACCTCTCTTCTTTCTTTTTCGCCCAACTGCTTGTGCCGATGTAGACATGGTGACCTTCTGCTCCATGCTCTTTTTATGAGGATTTTATTGGGATTAAAGGTAAATTGACTGGACTGGGACGAACTTAAAAAGTCGTACTGCAGATCAATTAACCTCATGGCATTCGTGCGTGATTTAAGTCCATGGGGTGAGGCTTTGTAGTATAGATAATTGGAGGATAGGGTTTTCTTTGATGATGCCTCATCCTATGTAAATGTAAGACTTTGCTTTGCTTGCTGTTGTTAATGTAAATGTAGAAGCACTTAGTTCGCATAGTCCAGCAGTACTTGTAATATTTATTCAAGAGAAAGCAGGCTGTTCTACGCCGCAAAAGTAACTAGTCTTAGCTGTAAGTTTTCTGGAATGCTCCTTCCGTTGTCTCATATATATTCTTGTGTCATGGATGAGGAGGCGATTCGTCGTGTGGTGGGGGAGATGTTGGCTGTTGTTAACACCAACCTCCAACAGATTAGAACTGATTTAGGATCTGTAAGTGGAAATGTTGAACAAGTCCGAGGTGACTTGGGTGTGAATACTCAAACTATCAATGATGTTAGGACATATATCACAGATGTTAGGGCTGATCTCGAAGCCAATACCCAAACTGTAAATAATGTTAGGGCTGATCTCGAAGCCAATACTCAAATTGTAAATAATGTTAGGGCTGATCTAACTCAGGTCAGGGCTGACATAGATGCTCATAGGGAAGAAGCTAGGAATAACCTTACAGCAGGTTTAGCCGCAGTTAGAGTTGATATCTTGCGACACTAGCAGAATGCAAATGATAGGATAGATCATTTAACCGATCAAATGAACCGAGCAAGGGAAGATGTTCAGACCAGGTTAAGTGAACACACCACTCAGATTAAGGCGACTATAAATAGAGTTCAGATCGATATGAGGACTGATTTGGATCACACTAGAGAAGAGTTTGTTAATCGACTCACAAGCGTCGAGGGATTTATCGACAATGTCGAGAGGGATATCGCTGCAGTCAATGTAGGATTAACCTTGATTAGAGGAGCAGCATACGCCGTAAACGCTAATGTGAAAGCTATCGCTGACGACATAGTTGAATTCAGAGAAACACTAGCGACGAATACGATGAACGTTAGTCAGTTAACGGACACCGTGGAAGAGTTACGCGAAACCGTACGCACTCATAGAGAAGAAACGAAAATTGACATCTCATTATTAAGAGGAAATTTTAATGAACACAAACATGTTGTAGAAGCTCAAGTAGCTCGTGTTCGAGACGAAGTAAGAGAACTTCTAAGGGACGTCATAGAGGTTAAGGAGGACGTTTACCTGGTCAAAGAGGACGTATCTAAATTCGAAACGGAAGTAGAACCCATGAAGAAAAGGTTAGAAGAAGTTGCACTGACAGAGCGTCTTCAACTTGACCACAACCTTAGGACAGCGATTCGAGAGGTCGACACCAACCTCAAATGGAAAATCGAAAGGGTCGAATTGCAATTAAACGATCTTGGAAGTAAAATGGAGGCAAAGACTATTCCAGGCCTCGAAATTATTGAGAGACGTTTAGATAAGTTGGAAGCTCAACCGAGAGAGACTCGAACTTCCACACTGTCAACTAAAACGCAGAGTACACCAGGACCACAATTCGTACAATCGACATCGTCCTGTATTCAGCCGAGCGCACCAACCGAAACACAACCATTCAGATTCGCAGATACCATGCACAATGAAACATCACCATTCACGAAGTCATACTTCGGTGATAACGCCAACGTAAATACTCAATCAACGCTGAATTACAATGCTAATCCATTTAGACCAGCTGAAACTCAGCATAATCAAGGTAATGTGATGATCATACGATCAAGAGTAGAGCAACCAGCTTGATTCTCAGGTACTGGTAGCGGCATTACACCAGTCGAATTTTTGGCAAATGTAGAGAGTTATCTACGTGACACTATGGTGACACCGGAAAGAGAACTCAGGGTCATAGAGCGTCTTCTTGAAGGTCAAGCTAACACTTGGTTCAGGGCCTTTAAATACTCTTTTACTGGATACCAGGATTTTAGAGAAGCTTTGTTACGTACTTATTGGTCGAGCGACATACAGCAGAGTATCAGAGCGGAGATGTACACTCGCCAATACAGCTCAAATATGCCTACACGTTAAGCAAATTACTTTGCAACCCAGCTGACGAAACTCAGATGTCTTCAACCCCCACTATCAGAGCAGGATTTAGTGAACACTATTGTATGGCAATATCCAGCCGATGTTCAACGAGTATTAATTGCTGCGGGAGCAACAACCTTCCAGCAATGTGACCAAATTCTGAGGCGATTGGACGCAAATACTGAACAATTTGCAAGCCACCGTCCAACCAAAGGAGAGACACGCCAAGTGAACTTGACTACTGTGAATAACATTAGTCAGACGCCACAGCAAACTCAGACTCAGAATGAGAATAGAGGAAGTTACAATCCCAAACAAAGTAACTGGAATAATACTCCATATGCGAGAGAAAGACAACAAGGTGACAATAGGGGATATTGGAACCGACGTTTCAACCAAGGGACGAGCGACAACCATCGTCACGACAACGACCGTCGTGGGACAGGAGAGAATCAGCGAAGAAGAGGAAGTATTCATCGAGACTATCGCTACAGCGGAGGCTATCGACGCGATCGAGATCCTAGGTGGAGGGCCGATCGAGACTGGCGAGGACGTGCACAGGAGAGTCGAGAATACATCCGACAACTCCACAATCAACAAGAAGAGATGGATCAGAACCGTAAACCGAGGGATGCACGCGAAATTCCAGAGGAAGATATTGAGCATGACCAGCCCAGTGCTTCCCAGGAGAAAAAAAACGCCGAAAAAGAAATAGATTCTGACCTGATGGTTCACAGAGTGACAGCCACTATCTTACTCTGGGAACCAATCCAGAAAGATCTTTTGGACGAAAGACGATCGACGAACCACGACTACGAATTAACACGTCTACCGAAAATAACGGCTACTTTGAACGAATGTCCAGTGACCATTCTCATTGATACAGGGGCTATGATAAGTGTCATTTCTGCTGATTGCCATGCCCGATTGAAAACAAACTCTGAGGTGACAGAGCTGCCAGTTTCTGTGGTAAGAGTCAGAGGAGTTATACCTGACCGTGTTGTAACGTGCAAAATCCAGATTTTGTGCACTTTAAAAATTTCATGTCACGTGTACTTGCACCAATTTTTAGTCATGAAGGGACTGCATCATGACGCCATTTTAGGCGCAGACTTCATACGCAAATACGATGGAATCATTGATATGGGACGTAATACTGTGGAATTTAAGCCGAACGAGCCCATTCAGATGAATTTAGTGGAGGATGATCTGGAAATTGAATCCGAAGTCAACATAGTTGAAGAGTTGAATGGCAAGCGAAATGGTAAGACACAAAACGCCGAGGAAGAGGCAGAGCAATTATCAGCACCCGTACAAAAGAAATTAGAGGCACTTCTGAGTGAATTTAAGGATATTTTTGATACCACGCCTGGTGAGATACTTGATTATGAGTACGACCTGATTGTACTAGACGATTCTCCATTTCAGAAGAAGGTTTACCCTAACGCGGAGAAACACTGAGAGGAAGCTGCTAGGAATATCCAAGAGATGGAAGCAGCCGGTATTATCAAGAAAGCACAGACTTCATATGTGAATCCTACTACGCCTGTAGTTACGGTGGATGGCAGTCTTTGTTTAGATGCCAGGGCTTTGAATGAACGCTTAGCTCCAGAGCATGACAGACCACCGAAGATCAGAGATCTTCTACGAAAATTTAAGGGAAAACCAGGGACCGGAACAGAACGTAACGCGGAACGGAACTCTTGTCTATGTGGAACGGAGAAATTCCGTTATCTCCAAGGTTATTTCCAAGTTGTATCGTTACCGCTGTCTGTTCCAAGCGTAACGTTACCGTGCTGGAACGGAACTGATTCTGAAACCGTAACCGGTATCTGGAACAGTGGAACGTTAGCCGAGCCTGTACCGGTACAGCGTATTGGAGACGGGTGGAACGTTACGTTGTCCCGTACCGAAATGAACAGAGGAATATCCGATACGTTACAGTTCAGAACGTTCTACTTATAATAACGGAACAAACAGACGGAACGGAACGTTACAAATTTAACGGGATTGTATTGTTACAAGGCTGCATTATGACGTCTCAAGGTCAAGCAGAAGGCGTGCGATATAGCTGTTATTTTTATAGGGACGACGTGCATGCATTTACTCACTCAATCCCATTTTCCCGCTCACCTCACAGCACGCCAGCCTCCTGTTTCAGCTAATGTAGAGATCCTGTACCCCAAAAGAAGCTGCGCGACTCCGTCCCCTCGTTGTGATCGGTTGATCAAAATATCTTTGGGATACCGTACACGATTTGTGAGGTAGGGCAATGGGCAAAGCACAGTGCTACCAAGCGGTTCCGTGGCACCTATTCGATATATAACTAAGTATATCTAATTTGCGGGAACACCGTAGTGTTTGTTTGTAGTTCAACGTTGATTATCACCGAGACATGAGGTTTGAGACCACATATAAAATTGACACATTTCAAGCTGCGTGGAGTTGGAGAGGCGAGTACAGACGATTCTCTAGTTTAATCAAATTTTAGTTGGCTTACATATCATTGACAAACATTTCTTGTCTCTGCTTTCAGAATAAGGCTATATTATGACTACCCACATCGTCACTCCAGGAGGAGAGCGAAATACTTATTATTAGACTATTGTTATTATTATTATCATTAGACAGTTATGTTATTATTATTTTCATAATTATTAGTCAATAATGATTATTATTAGTATAATATTATTATTATATTTTTTTATTCTGGACAATTGAGTTTGTACAAAAATTCGCTATCCAGCAACAGAGAAACTACCTTATACTATCGGGGCGCAGTTAGCCTATTATTAGGGACCGGATTCTTAGGTTCTTATCTATTTTTCCCATTCTTCTAAATACTTTTACGAATCACACTGAAATTCTGTACTACCTAAAAAACTAAATGATACGCGAGTACCTAAAAATAACTCATTGCAGTTTCGTACCATTTATTGTAGTATATTTCAAATTTTGTCCATAATTCTTGAAATTAAATGTGAAGATAGTGTTTATTCCTAGCTCCAGTTGATTGAAAGCAATCCTACCTACAGGAAAAATGAAATATTTTCAGCACTTTCCAGCTTATATATTATTGCTTGGTTATTTACCAAGAGGAAAGAGCGAATAAATCTCTTATTATTCCCAAGAATCCAATATTGTAAAGAAACAAAATTATTTGAACGAGATAGAGTGTGAAAATCATCTCTGACATCCTTGGCTTTATTGCAATCCCTAAAAGTGTAAAGTTATCGGTGATAATTTGATTACGCATCATTATGTAAAATATTTACTCTCTCGTTGCAATCAGATTGTCTACTAACAATGAGATATTAATTGTAAGCCTTATGTAATGTATGTCAACTTTCGCTACCCTTTAAACATAAGAACCTATTGTAAAAACCCATTCTACCTAGTAAAAACCTAAAAAGAACAATTTTATGTTTTTGAAAACCTAAAATGACAATTTTAAAAACCACCAAAATTCGGCCTCTATTTATTATATTCTGATGGTTGGGTGGTAGAGCAGCGGACTCTGTACTGGGATAAACGCCGGGCAAGAAGAAGATGGTTGGGTGGTCTCATAAGTAAGAAAACAAAAGCATGGAAACAGAAGAGTGGAATAAGGCAAACTTCAAGCTGCGACACGTTTCACGAGGACCTCGGCCCATGGGTTTGATCACAGATTCTGCGCAGAGAGATGATTCCACACCTGCACCAAATGTGGACACAGTATCTATCATATACTGTACTCACCTGCCAAGCTAGGACAAACTCACTAACTTTCTATTCTCAGAATGAAAACTTGTAACATTCACCCTATTGTTAACATCTGAACGCATTGTGTTTAAGAAATATTGTTATAACTCAGCAAAAAAATTGTATTAATTGCCCGCTTTGAAACGATTTTACCACATTTTCCAAAATGAGGGAATGGAATGAAACCTGGCAAATTTATTCGCGGAAACGCACCCATACAATTTGGCAAATTTTTAAGATCTTCTACCCTTTTTAAATTACGTCATAATTGACCCTCTCTAAACGTAGGAATAATGAAAGGTTGTGGTAAATGCGATAGTACTGCGGAGTTTCGGCTGAGGAGTGTTGGAACTTCACGGACTTGCTATTGTACATAGTTACACCTCCGAACGGAGGCACCCGTGTTCACCTTAAGGACCTCCGTGTAGATCTAACCGAATTTCCTGACGGGGACTTGCCACGGAGGCACCTTGCTAGTTGTCCGGATCATACAGGGCCCTCAGCCACTTCTATTTCAGTACACGAGCTATCGAGTCTAATACCAACCGGCCGAGTGGCTCGAGGCTGGTTGGCGTGCCTCTGGTCGTATTGGGTACTGACGAGTCCTCTATAGTTCGGATATTGCGGCATTTGACGCACATTGGTAGTATATGCTAAAAGCATAAGTTGGCGTCGATAATTTAGAGGTGGAACACCCGATTCGGCGAGTCGGTTGGGTATCTGGCTGGTCCGGAAGGCACCAGTAGCCAGCCTAACGCCACTGGTGGATACTGTCCAGCATTTTCAAGGTTGCGGCCTTTCTGAACCGTAAGCCGCAGAACCATAGCCTAGCCGGGACTTGGTAGAACCGTAGCAGCACCGCTCCGTCAGCCCCCCACGTAGTGCTACTAAGAAACTTGAGCATGTTCAGTTTCCTGAGACACGTCGTTCTTAGTTGCCGTATATGGTGCTGCCACGTTAATGTGCTGTCAAAATGGAGCCCCGGGAAGCGATAAGTGTCAACCAACGGCAACGCAGCATACCTGAGATGTAGTACAGGGTGTAAGTGTAGCCTTCGGAGCCGACAAAAATGGACGACGGAGGATTTCGCTGATGAAAACCGGTCGTGAGCCCACCTGTCGACCCGGTTAATAGCTATCTGCAATTGCCGTTCCACGATTGACATACTTCCAGAGCTGTAAAGCAGAGCTAAATCGGCTACATACAGCGATGGAACTATCGTGGGCCCGTTGGCGGTAACAATGCCGTTTATGGCAACCTCGAACAAGGTGACAGAACAGAACCCTGAGGAACTTCGTTTTCTTGGGTATAATTTTGCGATATGTTCTACCGACCCTTACGCGGAAGAGTCGGACTACATGAAATTCGCAATGAAAGTCGGTAGATTACCACGGAGTCCCCACTCATGAAGGGTGGAAAGGATCTCGTGGCGCCATATGGTGTCGTAGGCAATTCGGAGAAATGCCTCCTGTATCGCGCTCACAAGCCGCACCAGATGGGCGGTGGTGGACATATGGGAGCGAAATCTAGACTGGTACCCTGACAGTAAGCCTCCCTCTTCCAGGAACCACACCAGTCGACGGTTCACCATCTTCTCTCGCAGCTTACATAGGGCATTTGACAGGCAAATGGGCCTATAGCTGCTGACAAGTTTGGGATCCTTTCCAGCCTTGGGAACCGGTATCACGATCCACTCTCGCCATTGAGATGGAAACTGCCCATCAATCCATATACGATTGAAGAGGACCCACAATTCCTTTATACTGGATTCGCACAGATGTTTTAACATTTGATTCTGTATGTTATCCGGTCCGGGAGCCGTACCCCTACACAGTGAAAGCGCACTGCGCAGTTCCCAATCAGAGACTGGTACATTGTAGGACTCCGAAGCAGCAGTGGCAAAGGACAAAGGGTGAGCCTCCGCCTCCCGCTTCAGAGTCAGAAACGTAGGATCGTAACTCCCAGAACAGGATACATCATTGAAGTGCGATCCAATACTGTTGGCAATGGCGAGTTGGTCCGTGATGATGTCTCCGATGATGGAGACTCCGTGTGCCATCAATGATATCGGGAGTCCGGAGATCCGACTTGAGATGAAGGAGTATGTGTCGTCATAAACAACAGATACTTTTCCCACGTCGTTTTATTACTCTCCCGAATCAGATATCGGGCTCTAGCACGCATCCTTTTGAAGGTGATACGGTTGGCCATAGTGTTTTGCCTCCGATAGCATTTGAAAGCACGTCGACGATCTTTAAAGGCTGCTGCAATCTCGGCTGTCCACCAAGGGGACAAGTTTCCGGTGGGAGTTGCCGGATGAGGAAGATATTGTTTCCTCAGCAGCAGCCAAAATACCATGCGTTATGTGAATTGTATGTTCATAGACACTCTCAAAGGTATCTTCGGCAAAATCCGCACGTGCTGTGAAAGTTGTCCAATCAGCCCGACGGAGAAACCATCGACTTGGTAATTCGATGTTTCTCTGGTTCGGAAGAGCAACGATAATCGGGAAATGGTCATTAATACAAAGGTCGCCGTGTACACCCCACTGTAGCTGGGGAACCAGCGCACGACAGCACAAGGTGATATCGACACTTGAATAAGTGCCGTGTGCATTAGAGAAGTGCGTAGGTTCGCCTGTGTTCAACAAATACAGCTCCAGCCGCCTGATCAGTCTCTCAAAATCTCTCCCTCCATCACTAGTGGTAGCGGAGTCCTAGATGGTATTGTGGGCATTAACATATCCCAGAAGGAGAAAAGGAGGGGGGGGGGGAGCTGAGGGACTAGATCCACCAGCTGGTTTCAATCCAGTTGAGAATCAGGTGGAATGTACACGTTACATACTGTTGCCATTACTGGCAACGAAGTACGAACTGCAACTGCTTCTAGCTGAGTACGCAACGGCACCTCTTCACTAAAGAGGCTATAGTGGACGAGAATGCAGACGCCACCGACGGCCACAGCTCCATCCACCGGCTCTTCAGAGAAGAGTTTGAAGTAACGCATTATTGTCTCATGTCCAGGACGAAACCTGGATTCCTGAATACAGACAATGGTTGCCGAAAACGAAGATATTAATTGACGTAACTCATTGAGATGACCAGAATAGCTATTACATTTCCATTGTAAGTAGAAGTGGGTCTACTTACGATTGACCGTTTGCCACCATTCCCCACCTCTAGTTGGAGAAGATGGGGCAAGAGAGCGCACCTCAATCTCCACATCTCCGTCCGAAGACGAGAAAATGGAGCGGGCTATCCCCTGGATGGCGCGCGGTCCTCGTCGGAAGAGCGAGAGCGGTGTCGAGGGACTTTCTCCCGGTCCGAAGACTGGGTGTCTGTCCGCGACACGTCCCGAAGAGATTTATTTCTTGATCGGAGCTGACGTCTATTTGGGGAAGTAGATGTTCGCTTCCCCACAGACGCCAGTTCCTTACAAAACATGGCCGCTCCTGCTGAAACCGCTCCACTGGTGGTGGTGGGAGTGGAATGGCCAGCAGATACCTGAACAGCCCTGTCTCTAGGAGAGGAAGAGAAACGGCTCTGAACCGTTCCTCTCTCCTCCGCCGATGTATTTTCCTATTTGTAGGGGAGTTCCTCCATACGGACGAGTTTGGCTTCAGCCAGCTTCGCTCCCTTGATGGTCGTGGGAGCGGGAAGGCCAGCAGAGTCAGTAGCCACTCCGTCAGGAGGAGGGCGAGAGAGACGGCGACGAACCTTCTCTCTCATCTCCACTACTACTTTTGTCATATCGTGTGGACTGGAAGAAAGACCAGCCTTGGTCGGCAAACTCTTCTTTCCCCTGTTAACTGGGGAAGACGTGTTAGCCGACCGGTTCGAAGAAGAAGAGGACTTCTCCGATTTCGTCGGTTTAGATGGTATAACTGTCGCCTTCTTTTCCTTGCTCGAAGAAGGTTGTGGGACCTCCTTCGGGCAGACAATTTTCGCTGGTACAGCGAGGGGTGTTTTCAAATCTGCTGAATTACCGGACGTCGAGGGTACTACACTGGGAACTGTGACAGCAGGGGTGAATGAGGGCGTCGCTGCGGCCACAAACGTCACCCGAAATTCGGGGGCATCCATATCACGGTACCTCTTGCGAGCATCGTGATATGAAAGCCGATGCAATGTTCTGATTTCTTGGATTGTGGCTTCTTTACAGAACTCAGAGCACTGCTTCGATCGTGAAGAATGACTTCCTTGGCAGTTAGGACAAATCGGGGGAGGCGTACACCGCTCACCCTCATGTGTCCCCTTGTCACACTCTCTACACACGGCCTTGGCAGTGCACCTGGCAGAAACATGCCCGAATTTCTGGCATTGATAACATCACATAGGTGGAGGGATGTACGGTCGAACATCGCAGTGCTTAGGTAAAACATCACCCTCAAAATGGAGAATAAAAGCGCCGGTATCGACGCTGTTCTCTCCAATCTTTCGGGTGATGCGCCCAATCTTGGTGACGCATTCCAGCAACGTTTCGGTTTGCTGTCGGCTAATTGTATGCAGCAGGAGCTGTCCGTTCCGGTGCTTGGAAATCCCGTTTAGATCTCCAAATTTCCCCTAGAATCCTCGGAAAAGATTATTGATTTCACCTCTTTGAAATAATCCCCGTCTGTCCTGGTAGCTACCAGGTAGCGAGGTGACTTGTCAACAGGGAAACGTGCATTGAAAGTTTTATCCCTGATCCGACACTCAAGAGACGGCTATTTAAGGGGGCCACACTCTGATGATTTATTGGGCCGCTTTCGCGTCATCCCGAAATCATCCTCCCCGAATACAACCTACTCCGAACGAGGGTCATCACTGTGGGCGCCACCCAGCCAAGGCAATACCTACCTGGCATAGCAGGTATTGCCCGGGGTCCCAGTGCCTTGAATAAGCACTTCCCCCTTGGCAGTGATATGTTTGGCGCAATTATTCAGCCGCGCAGGGACCTCCGTTGTGAGGCAGATACCACTGCAAGGGTACATGGCGCACCCACCTGACGGGATGGGGAATACCGTCCAGGCTTTCTGGCCAGTTGGCCAAGTTGGTGGCCCTTCCCCAGGCAGCATGACGTTTATTTCTAAGGGTCAAACCAAAAATGGGACCGGATGTCGAAAAAGACCTTTGACGACAGGCAGGGGATACCGTAGATGAATTTTCTCTTCCCATCCACAGGGAGTCTTCAAAATCAAAGTCAGTCATGTCAGTCTGTCTTGTCGGCCCTATTAGTGGCCTCCTACGACAAGCAGAGCATACCGTGTGTGTATTCTAACCCGCAACCCACACGGGGGTGTACCTAAAAGGATGTCTGTCGCACCCAATGGGGATTATCCACACTCCAGTAATGCATATTATGGCGATAAACGGTTCCATTGTTGTGGAATCGTGCTTCGTCCGTAAATAAGATGGTCGCTAGAAAAGCTGGATCAGTTTCCACAGAACGCCACCCGGGCTACGAAATCATGACCATGTATCTCCAGGTGTAAGTGCAGATGGTACGGGTGAAACCAGTGGGTGTGCATTTTCCGCATAACAGACGCTCGGCTGATGTTCGTCTCCAGTGCAATGGCCCGTGTGGTAGTATGAGGGTGACGCCGGATAGCGTCAAACAACCTCTTCATTGTGAGCAGACGTCACGCGATGATCTCAAACAGGCCGTGGTTTTCCCAGGGATCCAGTATCTCCCAGGCGTCTTTCCACACTCCGAAATACCATGCCTGTCGGTCGTTGTCTATCCGGATAGAGTTCTTGGTACAGGCGATGCACCTGGTAAGCATTCTGTCGAGCTCCTCCATAAATATAACATATTCATATACTCATCACTGGAATACATCTCGAGGCAGTGAATACGCTTCGTGTTTTGAATTACTTCGAAGGAGCGAGTTCGCGCAGCTACATACTGACTTGCCATCGCATGTTGTTATCGTTCCAATGGGGCACACTTTGCCCCAACTGTGGTTTACGAAGCTTGGAACATGTACGACGTAGCTAACTGGTTGCCTGTGCCCTAGCCACAGACAATCACCTCCTCATCCTCGTCCAATCCAGCACCATAGCTTATGCAACGATACACACGGTCTTCTTTTCTTTTTCTTTTTATTTGATCACTTACCCTCCAAGCTCGGCTTTACCCTCGGACTTTGCGAGGGATCAGTCCTCTACCGTCGAATTCCAGGACAGTGTCTCTGAGCTGAACACACCTTGACAGCAGATACAACTGGGGATGGTGACAAGCCAATCGCCTAGGTGACCACGAACTTGGGTCTAACGAAGGAAAGGGCAGCGAAGGGAGTGGGAAGAAAGATGCCGTGGTCCTGTCGAAAGGAACCATCCCAGCAATCGCCTGGAGGAGAAATGGGAAACCACGGAAAACCACTTCTAGGATGGCTGAGGCAGGAAACGAACCTGCCTCTACTAAGTTTGTGTGCCCCACGAGGTTGGGTGAACCCTGTTCCAGGCCTCAGACCAGGAACAAAATTTCGTGGCAGAGCCGAGATTTGAACCCGGGCCTCCACTGGGACCTGGTCTTTTACAGAGCCAAATAAACATATCGTGTCGCCTCCGTGGTGTAGTGGTCAGCGTGCATAGATGCCACCCCGGAGGTCTGATGTTCGATACCCGGCTCTAACAAGAAATTTGACAAGTGGTATGAGGGCTGAAACGGGGTCTACTCAGCCTCGGGGAGAAGAGTAGAGTGGGTTCGATTCCCACCTCAGCCATCTTCGAGTGGTTTTCCGTGGTTTCCCACTTCGTCTTCGGGCAAATGCTGGAATGGTACAGTACCTAACCAAAGGCCACGACCGCCTCCTTCCCTCTTCCTTGCCTATCCCTCTCACTCTTCCCATCCTCTCATCAGGACCCTGTTCACTTCGCAGGTGAGGCCGCCTGGGCGAATTGCTAGTCACACTCCCCAGTTGTATCCCCCGATTCAGAGCCTCAAGCTGCAGGACACTGTCCTTCGCTTAGTCCGTGGGGAAAGCCAACCCAGGAGGGTAAAACGATAGCAAAAGAAAAAAGAAATAACAAATTAGTCTGTGAAAACTAATAAAAATACAACCTTGCCACTTGCCAGGCAACTCCAATCGCGCGCTTGCCATGTGAGCTACTGCGACATTTGACCTGCAGCGTGCACCTCCCGGTCTATATAAACCTGCTCTAGGTGTGTGCGTGCACCTCTTGTTTTCAAGTGTGTGTTCTGCGTATCTGTACTCGTTTAACGGGTTCATTCGAGGTACCCATACTGAATTAATAGTGGCGCTCACGATTCCTGCTGTCTTCTAGCCCGTAAACACACATCTCGTTATATTACCCCTGTTTAGGGAGAGGGACCTATGTCTTTTAGAATTGTAGTACATGTGACAGAATGCATAAAACTGGATCGCAAGGGGCTAGTGGACCATTCGGTATGTAGGCCATAGAGTTATGTAGTCTACTATTACCTGAAGATACCGGTTGAGTTAGCCGTGCTCGTTACGGCGTGACTGCAGGCAGTCGCTCACATCCGGTAGGCGAGGAGGCTCGAATCCCTCCACCGGCAACCTTGAAGATGGTTTTCTCTAGTTTCCTATCTTCCTTCCAGGCAAATGCCGGGGTTAGTCCCCAACTATAGGCCACAGCCGCTACCTTCCAATTCCTCGTCCTTACATTCACACTTTCCTCGCCAGGCAACCACCACACGTGACGGTACTTGTAGCTCACCCCATGGGTGTCTGCATAGAAGTAGCTGCAAACTTGAGCGAGCCGAACATGTACTCGGACACTCCCGGCACTAAAAGCCATACGCTTAAAAAATATAGTATAAAAACATGAAGATTATTGCGTAAATGTATTATTCAAACTTCAATCGCATAATTAGGACACAAGAAATAACAAGTATTTCCGTGAAGAAATGTGTAGCCCATTTTCATTTATCCTGCTTATGTTAATTGCCTCTATCAACATACAAAATTTCAGTTTGATTGCTGTAATAGATTCGTAGATATTGAGAATCGTCTAAATATATCGGATAGTCGACATGTTGGATTGTTATATATGTAGGCCTTAGAGTTATGTACTATTACATGAAGATTATTGTGTAAGTGTATTATTCAAACTTCAATTGCATGATGAGGACACAAGAAATAGTAAAAAAGGATTTTAAAATTTTGCACAGCCTCCATCTTCTGGTTCTGAAAAAAATTGAAATAAATTATACGCCAGTGGATTAAAATTTGTATAAGCATATACCATACCAAGTCTCACTGTGCTTGTCCTTTTAAATATTCGCATTTCGCGTCGCCGGCAGGTTGGATTTGTGATCACCAGGTTATGATAGATCCATAGGTGAACTTATGTTTGTAGCCTCTGTCAACATACAAAATGTCAGTTTGACTGCTGTCAGATTATCAGATTTTGTGATCCGTCTAAATATTTTGGATGCTCGCCATGTTGGATTGTAACATATGTAGGCCATAGAGTTATGTACTATTAGATGACTATTATTGCGTAGGTTCATTATTCAAACGTTGACTTCGATCTCATGATTGCGACACAAAAAATTAAAACTTAATTTTAGAAATTTGCACAGCAGCCATCTTGAGGTTATGTAAACAATTTGACAAAAATATATGTCAGTGCATTGCAAAGTGTATAAACAATTGCTGTACCAAGTTTCACTGCGTTCGGATTTTTAACTCGCCAGAAAAGTCTATTTAAATATTTCAAATTCGCATGGCCGCCATGTTCGTTTTGTAGTAAACAGGTTTCTGAAAATCCCATGAACGATTTTGTAGTAGTGCCTTTTATCACCGTAAAAAATTTCAGGTTGATATGAGTAATAGATTCGGAGATATAGAATGCTAGTGAAATATTTCGCACAGCCGCCACGTTGGATTGTTGAAACGTAATAAAATTTGTAGGGCACGGTCGGGGTCGACCAGAATAGTACTATGATCTTACCGAATTTAATTGAAATCTATCCAGCCACTTAGATTTTATTAGTGGGGGGGGGGGGGGGGGGGCACACACACCGACGCACACACACGGACAAGAGGTGATCCCATAAGCCTATTTTTTCATAAATAGAAATAGGCTAAAAGCGAGATTTTAAAATTTGACACTGGCGCCATCTCGTGGTTAAAAAAACAATTAACTTTGATTGCTGGCACAGATTAGTTGACATTGAGAATCGTCTAAATATTTCGGATGGTCACCATATTGGATTTTTATATACTTTGTAGGCCATAGAGCTATGCACTATTAGATGATGATAATTGCGTAGGTTCATTGTTCAAACGTTGGTTTCGATCGCATGATTAGGACACAAGAAATTAAACCTTAATTTTAAAATTTCGCACAGCCGCCATCTTGAAGTTATGTAAACAATAGAGCTGAATAGGATGTCAGTGCATTACAAGGTGTATACCATTTGCTGTACCATGTGTGACGGCGCTCGGATGGTTTAAATGCGAGAAAAGTCTATTTAAATACAACAACTTGGCTTGGCCACCATGTTCGTTTTGTAAAGAGATTTTTGAGAGTCCCATCGTTACACTTCAATTAGTGCTTTTATCCACCATACAAAACGTCAGGGTGATATCTGTAATAGTTTCGGAGATATGGAATACCGGTGAAATATTTCGCACAGTTGCCATGTTGGATTGGTGAGATGTAATAAAATTTGAAGAGCACAGTCGGGTCGGACAAAATAGTACTATGACCTTCCCGAGTTTCGTTGAAATCGCTCCAGCAGTTTAGATTTTATTAGGGAGGGGAGTGAGGCGACGGACTCTTGCAATCACACACATACGTACACACACATGGACTATATGTGATGTCATAGGCCTAACTTTCATAAATGTAGATAATAAAGGAAGCTTCTCTGTCGGTCAACACGACTGAATAGCTTTCATTATTAGAATTAAGCATCACTGAAAGGTGGCTTCTATCACTACTAAATGAAAATGGGCTAACGAGTAAACGAAAAGCAAGAACGGGAGGTTTAATTTAGAAAAGAAATACTATCATTGGTCACAAAGGAGCTTAAGTTCCGCTAACACGTACCTTGATGCTCGGTACAGTTGGGAGTCGAGTTCCGACTGTAACGTTCCAGGGCTGTAACGTTCCACATGCTCGTACCGAGTTCCAAGTTACAGTTCCGGAACGATACCGCAAGCCAGCTCGGGGCCGCGGTATGGCGTACGTTACGTAACTTGGAACACAGCGGTACGTAACGCATTTCAGTTCTGTTCCGGGTCCATGATGATTAGTTTAGTCGTTTATTAATGTTAAGTTTTCACCAATTGAGTAGCTACAATTGAGATTTGGTAAAGATGGCGGCAAAATAAACATGACACTGAGGTGCCCTTTTCTAGTGCTACTTCTGTGCAAAATGTCGTGTTTCAATTGATAGGGGGGAGCAGTCATATACACACACAGACACACAATGTTTCTTAAAAAAGTCCCTTAATACTAGCCACGTTCTTCCACTGGCCGTGATCTGTAAGAAAATCAGGCATTTTTAGTCTACTTTTCACATTTTGCAAAAATGAGGAAAAAGTAGACGTATGAGATCGATCCGGGAAAATGTGTGTCTGTCTATCTGTCTGTCTGGCTGTGTGTCCCCCCCCCCCCCTCCCTTCTATCTACTCATAAACGGATGCAGCAATCGAAACCAATTTTTAGTATGAGTAAAGATGTATACGGGAATATCTCAAGCCCATATGTGAAACTGATGTCAGTGTTACCAACTGCTGAAAAAAGCACTAGAAATTTGAGCTCCATGTTGGATATCTTGCAAGGTATGCATGGGAGCTATTCCAAAATTGGCACACATGTAGATAATGCTATTTCTGTTTAATTTCCAGGAGGCCATACATGACAGTGTTGCCAAAATAATTTTAAGGTTTCTGATAGGTCAAGTTTTTAAATGCTTATAACTTCTGCACTATCAATTGTATTTCAATCAAATTTGTATGTAATATGTGGACATAAACAGATATGACTGAGCGTATCCTTAAGAATCACCAGGGCTGCCAACTCTTAATAATTGCTCTCTCTCTATTTTTTTTAATCCAAATACCAATATATCAGAAAGTATGGAAGCCGACAGTTTTAAACTATGCACACGTAAAATAAATAAAATAAATAAATAGCCTTACAAATCCCATAAGGGCTATGGCCTCCTGCTTTGCAGGGAATTGCTCAGTTTTAACTCATCAGGTGAGCAAGTCCTGAGGAGCATTCAGGGTTATTCTTTCTGATTGGGCCTTCTATATAGATGTGCAGCTGATTAAAGATTAAGTAAATTATATTACGATGGCATAACATTCGCTACAACA
Organism: Meconema thalassinum; assembly: GCA_946902985.2. Lineage (NCBI taxonomy): Eukaryota > Metazoa > Arthropoda > Insecta > Orthoptera > Tettigoniidae > Meconema > Meconema thalassinum. Next base: position 875,411,338 of record OX336389.2, on the reverse strand, counting down.
ATCTTCATTTCTGAGTCTGGCGATATCAAGGCCTCAAATATCCCTTAGTATTACGGAAATCATAATAGCCATCAACCAATATCTGGGAGCTTCCCATTGCCACTAAGCACAAAGCTTACCCTGTCTAAGCACTTGAACAATGACAGAAACTGCCAAGTCTTCACTCTTCAGTAAAATCTACGTATATTGAACCGTTTCAAATAGGTCTTTTTAAAATGCAATACAAAACCTTACCGGTGGAGTTTTAACATCTAGTTTGGATGCAGATACCTATACACGTTCTTTAACATCCCACAAATAATTCACTATGTTGTGCACATGTGGTCCCGGAACGAATTAACAAGTGTTTCGCAAGATAGTTGAACCTTTTGAATTCCTTGTGATGCAGTAAGGTTATTTTCCCTAGTGAACACGATGGTGTTTCCTTAAAATTAGAGCGCGAGACAATGTTCCATTAGTTCTGTCTGCCATGCAAATGACTTCTCACATGTGCTACAAGTGTATTACTTCACTCCAGTATGAACAACAGTGTGCTTCTTGAGGTCACCGCTCTGTGAGAAGCCTTTATTGCACACCAGAGATATGTACCGCTTTGCTGCATGCCCACTGAACGGTGTCTTTCTAGTTGATGCATTGTTTTATTGGTCACTGCATGCGAGTCTCCCTAGGTCTTTCCACTCCTGCCTCATCTTCGCTGTTCTTGTCCATTGTTTTCCTCCCCATTTTACGAACCAGTCTGCCCATCTGATTCTTTGTCTCCCAACGTTTCGTCTTCCTGTTCTTGGGTCCCACATCGTCATTTTGTACGTCCATCGGTTAGGATCTAATCTCGCTACATGTCCACCCCATCTCCATTTGAGCTGGTCTGCTAATGTCATAGCGTCTTTCATGCCGGTTCTCCTTCTTAAATCTTCGTTCCGTATTCTATCTCTCAATGAGACATGAAGTATCTTCCTTTCCACGTATCTTCCTGCACACGTATAGTATCTTAAATTTTAGATTAATTTGGAGTAACTTATATAGTCAGTTCTACCAACATGATTCTAAGCTTGCTGATAGCACCAATTTTTAAATATATGAAACTCCTATACTATCAGTTAGATTTCAAACAAATTTCGTATGTTCTATGTGTACCATAACAGATATGACTATGCTTATTCTTAAGAGCAATCAAGGCTGCTAACTGTTAATAAATGCTGTCTATATTTTTTTCCCTAATATCAATAAATCAGAAAATATGCAAGCCATGAGCTTCATACTTTGCACACGTATAGCACCTGCATTCTAGGTAAATTTGGAGTAATCAATAAAAGTCAGTGCTGCCTACATGATTATATGCCTGCAGATAGGTCCAATTTAAAAAAAACATGTAACTTCTATACTAACAAATGGATTTCATCCATAATTGGCACAACACGATATCATAATATTTCGGATCATTTCTGACCAGCACACGCATGACATTGTTGCCAAACATGCTTTTACGCGTGCTGATAAATCCAGAGTCTAACTACATGTCAAGTTCATTGGACTTCAACCAAATTGTGTATTCTGTACTCTAAGAGATGGAACGAAGACGTATATATTAAGTCGCCAGGGCTGCCAACAGTACTGCTCTATTAGGTTACATTATACCAGGTATATTTCGAACTAATTAGACATTTCGATATTACCAACTTAATTTCGTCATTATTCTAGATAGGTTCATATACTGTAGATTAGACACTGGCATGAATCTTAATTTTAGGAAAAGTAGCCTCTTTAGTTCGTCACGGAACTTCTTGTTCGAGTTTTAATATGTGTTTGAAATTTGTTGCAAATTATTATTTTATCATATTTTTATACTTCATGTTACGGTATGTTGATTTAGGCGTTCAATTTTCCATCCTTCTTTATGGTGCACCATATAAGGTTTAATACCAAGGGACTTTTTAGTGTTACGCTATACATTTATCTTGTGTCTTTGATATTTATCAATTCATTCATATCGGCTGATGTTGTTGTTTGAGTCTTCAGTCTTTTGACTGGTTTTATCCCGCTCTCCATGCCTCCCTGTCCTGAGCTAAGCGTTTCATCTCTACATAGCTACCACACCCTACATTCGAGGCAAACTAACATATTCTAATCTCGGTCTACCCCTACAGTTCTTGTCCTCGACCCTTCCTTCCATAACTAAGTTTGCTATTCCTGGGTTTCTTAGTATGTGCCCTACCAACCTATCTCTTCTCTTCATTAGCAGTCGCCAGAAACATCTCCCCTCTCCCACTCGTCTTAATACCTCTTCGTTTGTAACCCTCTCTTCCCATCTGATCATCATTCTCCTGTAACACCACATTTCAAACGCTTCAAATCTCCTCTTTTCTGCTGCACCAATAGTCCAATTTTCACTTCCATAGAGTGCCACGCTCGATGTCAACAGATTCCTTTTCTGTAGAAATGCCTTCCTTGCCTGAGCCAACCTACTTTTTATATCCTCTTTCCTCCATCCATCACTGGTTATTTTGCTTCCTAAGTAACAGAAGTCTTCTGAGATTCGGAGATATAGAATGCCAATGAAATATATCGCACAGCCACCATTTTGGATTATTGAAACGTAATAAAATTTGTAGGGCACGGTCGGGGTCGGCCTGAATAGTACTATGACCTTACGGAATTTAATTGAAATCTATCCAGCCACTTCGATTTTATTAGTGGGGGATGGGGGCACACTCACGGACAAAAGGTGATCTCATAAGCCTATTTTTTCATAAATAGAAATAGGCTAAAAACGAGATTTTAAAGTTGGACACTGGCGCCTTCTCGTGGTTAAGAAAACAATTAAGTTTGATTGCTGTCTCAGATTAGTAGACATTGAGAATTGTCTAAATGTTTCGGATGGTCACCATATTGGATTTGTATATACATTGTAGGCCATAGAGCTATGTACTATTAGATGATGATTATTGCGTAGGTGCATTGTTCAAACGTTGGTTTCGATCGCATGATTAACACACAAGAAATTAAACCTTAATTTTAAAATTTCGCTCAGCCGCCATCTTGAAGGTATGTAAACAATTGAGCTGAATAGGATGTCAATGCATTACAAGGTGTATACCATTTGCTGTACCATGTCTGACGGCGCTCGCATGGTTTAAATGTGAGAAAAGTCTATTTAAATACAACAACTTCGCTTGGCCACCATGTTCGTTTTGTAAAGAGATTTTTGAGAGCCCCATAGTTACACTTCTATTAGTGCTTTTTTCCACCATACAAAACGTCTGGGTGATATCTTTAATAGTTTCGGAGATATGGAATGCCGGTGAAATATTTCGAACAGTTGCCATGTTGGATTGGTGAGATGTAATAAAATTTGAAGAGCACAGTCGGTTCGGACAAAATAGTACTATGACCCTACCGAGTTTCGTTGAAATCGCTCCAGCAGTTTAGATTTTATTAGGGAGGGGAGCGAGGCGACGGACACATGCAAACACACACATACGTACACACACATGGACTATATGTGATGTCATAGGCCTATCTTTCATAAATGTAGATAATAAAGGAAGCTTTTCTGTCGGTCAACACGACTAAATAGCTTTCATTATTAGAATTAAGCAACACTGAAAAATGGCTTCTATCACTACTAAATGAAAATAGGCTAACAAGTAAACGAAAAGCAAGAACGGGAGGTTTAATTTAGAAAAGAAATACTATTATTGGTCACAAAGGAGGTAATGTTCCGCTAACACGTACCTTGATGCTCGGTACAGTTGGGAGTCGAGTTCCGACTGTAACGTTCCAGGGCTGTAACGTTCCACATGCTCGTACCGAGTTCCAAGTTACAGTTCCGGAACGATACCGCAAGCCAGCTCGGGGCCGCGGTATGGCGTACGTTACGTAACGTGGAACACAGCGGTACGTAACGCATTTCAGTTCTGTTCCGGGTCCCTGATGATTAGTTTAGTCGTTTATTAATGTTAAGTTTTGACCAATTGAGTAGCTACAATTGAGATTTGGTAAAGATGGCGGCAAAATAAACATGACACTGAGGTGCCCTTTTCTAGTGCTACTTCTGTACAAAATGTCGTGTTTCAATTGATAGGGGGGAGCAGACATATACACACATAGACACACAATGTTTCTTGAAAAAAGTCCTTTAATACTAGCCACGTTCTTCCACTGGCAGTGATCTGTAAGAAAATCAGGCATTTTTGGTCTACTTTTCACATTTTGCAACTTTTCGTGTTTCTATTGAAAGGGGGGAACAGATATATACTCACGCAGACACACAATGTTTCTTGAAATAACTCCCTTAATACTAGCCACGTTCTTCCACTGGCAGAGATCTGTAAGAAAATCAGGCATTTTTAGAGTTTTAATATGTGTTTGAAATATGTTGCAAATTATTATTTTATCATATTTTCATACATCATGTTACGGTATGTTGATTTGGGCGTTCAATTTTCCATCCTTCTTTATGGTGCACCATATAAGGTTTAATACCAAGGGATTTTTTAGTGTTACGCTGTACATTTATCTTGTGTGTCTGATATTTATCAATTCATTCATATCGGCTGATGTTGTTGTTTGAGTCTTCAGTCTTTTGACTGGTTTTATCCCGCTCTCCATGCCTCCCTGTCCTGAGCTAAGCGTTTCATCTCTACAGAGCTACCACACCCTACATTCGAGGCAAACTGTTTAACATATTCTAATCTCGGTCTACCCCTAAAGTTCTTGTCCTCGACCCTTACTTCCATAACTAAGTTTGCTATTCCTGGGTGTCTTAGTATGTGTCCTTCCATCCTATCTCTACTCTTCATTAGCTGTCGCCAGAAACATCTCTCCTCTCCCACTCGTCTTAATACCTCTTCGTTTGTAACCCTATCTACCCATCTGATCTTCATCATTCTCCTGTAACACCACATTTCAAACGATTCAATTCTCCTCTTTTCTGCTGCACCAATAGTCCAATTTTCGCTTCCATAGAGTGCCACGCTCGATGCCAACAGATTTCTTTTCTGTAGAAATGCTTTCCTTGCCTGATCCAACCTACTTTTTATATCCTCTTTCCTCCGTCCATCACTGGTTATTTTGCTTCCTAAGTAACAGAAGTCTTCTGAGATACGGAGATATAGAATGCCAGTGAAATATTTCGCACAGCCACCATGTTGGATTGTTGAAACGTAATAAAATCTGTAGGGCAAGCTCGGGGTCGGCCCGAATAGTACTATGACCTTACCGAATTTAATTGAAATCTATCCAGCCACTTAGGTTTTATTAGTGGGAGGTGGGGGCACACACTCGGGCGCACACACACGACAAAAGGTGATCTCATAAGCCTATTTTTTCATAAATAGCAATAGGCAAAAATTAGATTTTAAAATTGACACTGGCGCCATCTCGTGGTTACGAAAACAATTAAGTTTGATTGCTGTCACAGATTAGTTGACATTGAGAATCGTCTAACTATTTCGGATGGCCACCATATTGGATTTTTATATACATTGTAGGCCAAAGAGCTATGCACTATTAGATGATGATTATTGCGTAGGTTCATTGTTCAAACGTTGGTTTCGGTCGCATGATTAGGACACAAGAAATTAAACCTTAATTTTAAAATTTCGCTCAGCCGCCATCTTGAAGTTATGTAAACAATTGAGCTGAATAGGATGTCAGTGCATTACAAGGTGTATAACATTTGCTGTACCATGTGTGACGGCGCTCGGTTGGTTTAAATGCGAGAAAAGTCTATTTAAATACAACCACTTCGCTTGGCCGCCATGTTCGTTTTGTAAAAAGGTTTTTGAGAGTCCCATCGTTACACTTCTATTAGTGCCTTTTTCCACCATACAAAACGTCAGGGTGATATCTGTAATAGTTTCGGAGATATGGAATGCCGGTGAAATATTTCGCACAGTTGCCATGTTGGATTGGTGGGATGTAATAAAATTTGAAGAGCACAGTCGGGGTTGGACAAAATAGTACTCTGACCTCACCGAGTTTTGTTGAAATCGCTCCAGCAGTTAAGATTTTATTAGGGAGGGGAGCGAGGCGACGGACACATGCAAACACACACATACGTACACACACACGGACTATATGTGATGTCATAGGCCTAGCTTTCATAAATGTAGATAATAAAGGAAGCTTTTCAGTCGGCCAACACGACTGAATAGCTTTCATTATTAGAATTAAGCATCACTGAAAAATGGCTTCTATCACTACTAAATGAAAATAGGCTAAAAAGTAAACGAAAAGCAAGAACAGGAGGTTTAATTTAGAAAAGAAATACTATTATTGGTCACAAAGGAGCTAAAGTTTGGCGTGTAGGTTACACTCTGCCTTATATGGCAACACTGCGAGAAGGTGAATTGGATTCCCATCTTAGCCATCTTAGAGTGGTTTTCCGTGGTTTCCCACTTCTACTCCAGGAAAATGCTTGGATAGTTCCTAAGTTAAGGCCACGGCCTACTCCTTTCCATGTCATGCCATCATTACAAATACACACGTTACTACATACTGTACATCACAATAACAAAGTTTAGGCCTATCAGACAAATTCCATAAAAACCTCAACTACATGGACCGATGAACAATAGCCTATGTTCCAAACCTCTATATGGAGCAACAAATATTTCGAATCAATGGGATCCATCGTATTGTTTTTAGGAAACATATTTCTAACGTAGGCTACAGTATGACCGCGATCGAAACGAGCAAGCACGCACTCAGACTGAAATCAGTATTTTTATTTTTATTTTTATTCATATTTAAAAAGTAATTATCCTATGTTTGAGTAAATAATTTGCCTGGAATTGCATATGGCATCGTTCAAACTGAGATAGTTGTTGACGCAGAAAAAAAAGGATCTTTTTTTTATCAAGGTAGGACAGTAGATACTGAAAAACATCCTTAGGCTAGATAGAGTATTTCGATATCATGAAAGAAATGCCCCTAGATAAGATAACAGGTATGTAATTGATGTAGTTGTTGTGTAATTAGGCTATTATGTGACAGTTTGTAACAACCAGCGTAACAGTGTAATAAACGCAGTGTTACAATTGCCGTGGTAACTAAATAGACTGTGTAATAGCCGTAATAGTCTACGTAAAAATTCGGTGTAATAGCCATAATAGTTTTAATAGCTAGTGTACAGTAGTACCGGTAACAGTCCTGTAATAGTCTGTAGGCCTACATACATTTTGGGAAATGCGGCTGTACTGTTACAGGCTCTGTACCGTTCCACTTTCCGTTGGAACATGAGAACCTGGAACGTTACGCATAGATACCGGGTGGCTGGTTGGTATAACCTGGAACGGTACACAGTGTAACCGGGTACTGGTGGAAACGTTACTCTATTACGATAACCAAGAACGGTACGCAGAGTAACTCTCCTACTGGTAACGCTGAGGGATCGTTCCAGTCATGTACCGTTCCTTACGTAACGTTCCGCTAACACGTACCTTGATGCTCGGTACAGTTGGGAGTCGAGTTCCGACTGTACCGTTCCAGGGCTGTAACGTTCCACATGCTCGTACCGAGTTCCAAGTTACAGTTCCGGAACGATACCGCAAGCCAGCTCAGGGCCGCGGTATGGTATACGTAACGTAACGTGGAACACAGTGGTACGTAAAGCATTTCAGTTCTGTTCCGGGTCCCTGGGGAAAACGAGTATTTTCATCGTTAGACTTGGTACAATCCTACTATCATATTAGATTGTCCGAGCATACTCAGAAGTATACTGGGTTTTTGTTTGATCAAACCACGTATGTTTCCCGAAAACTACCTTTTGGATTGAAGAATGCAGGAGCTGCATTAATTAGAGCACTCGATGCGAAGTTGACTCCTGAAGTGAAGAGGAAAGTCATATGCTACGTGGATGACATCATAATAGCTTCAGAGACGGAAGAGGAACATTTAGCCACATTACGCCTTGTATTTGATAACCTTCGACAGGCTAATTTCAAGGTGAAGTTCGACAAGAGTAGGGGGATGGTGGTGCTTCTAGGCCGCTCCAGAACCCTCCTTGCCCCACTACTAAGCCTCAGTCATGTTAAATATCTCTCGAACGCATGGTCCGATTTTGACAAATGAGGTCTCATTGGACTCGAGCTGACGTCTTCTTTCATATGGACCACTCGTTATATTTTTGATTTTTTTTTTGAAAATTTTTGTTTTCGAAAGTTGGTGATAGTTTGAAAACCAAACATGGTAGAACGTTGTGCTATGGCTCAAACAAATGGTCTTTATGACCTTTATTTTTTGTAATAAAACTTTTTTATTTTTATGTTTTTTTGAAAACACTCGAATTTTGAAAATCCTATATTTTGGAAAATAGGAAGTTTACAAAAAAGTTTGTTTAATGTAAATCAATGATCCCTACCCCCTCTATCTCCAAAATAAATTTCAAGTCTCTAGAGCAAAAATTTGTGTTTTGTAAGCAGTGGGATGGGGACAGTGCTGCACCACTTCTTATTGAGCCACCCTCGTATTTGCCCCGAACCTGATATCTCGCTAACCAATGGTCGGGTTTGAACATACAGAGTGTCCTAGCACTCGTAGTGATGCCCCCTACTTTCCTATAGGCTCTTTATTTAATTAAAAGGCCAAAACTAAAAGGTCATCCGCTTTTAATATCTCGCGAACCAATCATGCTAGAGGCATGAACGAGGGGTCCAAGGACTCGGGCTGACGTCTTCTTTGCTATGGACCACTCGTTATAATTTTTAAAACATTTTGGAAACTCGATTTTGGGGTAAACACGTTTTTTTTGTGTTTTGCCGATATTTCACGAACCAATAACGCTAGGGGCATGTACGACGGGTCCAAGGATTCGGGCAGACGTCCTCTTTGCTATGGACCACTCGTTGTATTTTTTTTAAAATTTTGGAAACTCGATTTTGGGGTAAACATGTGTTTTTTGTGATTTTTGCCGATATTTCACGAACCAATAACGCTAGAGACATGTACGAGGTGTCCTAGGACTCGGGCTAAAGCCCCCTTTCGAGTGTGGTAGATAGTTTTTCCAAAAAAGAAATTCACAAAGGGCCTAACGCCATACATGTTGAAAAAAAGTTTTCTTTTTCTTTATTTGTTTATAATGTTTATGAAGCGTGGTGGTTGAGAGAGACGATACGGCTGGGTGTGTGTGTTTCAACGAACCTGTCGCTGACCTCGGTGGCTGTGTTCAATAGATTAATCGCTATTTCGACGGGTCGGTTTATGACAGAGCGAGGTTCGTTTTCTGATATTTTACCTTTAACGTGTAAACGGTGATGAGAACTTGGTTCTATGTTGGTCGAAGCGAGTAGAGAAAACAAATTTGCCGAGGAGCAGGAGGTGAATGTCATTTGAGCTTATTGGAAGGCGCTGATCTGACTTGACAACAAGTGCAATGGAAAATGACCAAGACGCTTGAAGGTGAAATAATCTGACCATTGTGGTGGCAGGGGAGTGCGAAATGCACGTGAACACATGTGAAACCACATGCACGCTAAACCAGTGACATCCTGTCTTGCTTCGTACGTGACAAAATGCAAGTTCATGTGAAATTTGATCTACCACAGGTGTTCGCCTGGGACGTTAGCTGTCCACGTGCACGATAACTGTTAACAAGTTACATCCTGTCTTGCTTCGTACGTGACAAAATGCAAGTTGACGTGAAATTTGATCTGCCTCAAGTGTTCGCCTGGGACGTTAGCTGTCCACGTGCACGATAAGAGAATGTTCAAAGCGTGGGGAAAAAAAAGATTATACATGCAACGTAGCATATATAAAGACATGTCGTTATCATTTCCACGCTCACTTAGGTGACTACCTTTGAACACACTGCGTTGCAAGAAACCCCTGGTCTTGTTTATCAGTTTTGGTGTTGGTGGAAAATACTTAACCTTGTTGTGGGGTAGGTATATATTTATTTATTTATATATTTATTGATTTTTATATAAATACATGCGATTATTTATTGATTAGGTAATTAATGATTTTATTTATTTATTTGTTTGCAGATAACGTGTATAGCATACCTGTCGTGTGTCTGTGGGAAATATATTAAAGAATGAGAAAGACAGACAGCTAGAAAAGGAAACCATTTCCACACTAGCCCACGAAACGGGAATATAGCAAAGCATTACACGTCAAGGTGAGATTTGTTTTATTATATAATATAACCTGTTTGATTTTGTTTTTGTTTATGAAATGCATAAACTATATGGAATGGATATACTTATGGTGGTTTATTTTATTTCTTTTTAGATATTTGGAAAAAAAAAGGGTTCACTGCTATAGCAAATACAGTTGAAAACCAAGTGGCTTTAGAGTGGAACCATTGTCAAGCAGTCTACAGCTGAAAACTCAGGTGAGAGTGTTCTTTCAAAATAATGTCTTTTACTGCTGCGGATACGTTAACTTGGGAGCTCTTTGAGTCTTGTTTCAAATCACGCGTGTGCTCTGGTCGCGTAGTCAATGTTAGAAAAAGTTTGATTCCCAAAGAATTTTTAGAATCTTGTTTTGAAATTTTCAAAATTGAAATTTGTACAGCACAAAGGTTGCATACGGCTTTAAAGGTGAATACAGAACTGGTGTGCGATTTCATATATATAAAAATGGACGTGGAGCATAAAGAGACATTTTATATTTGCAGTAAAATGCAAGAGCTATTCATAGCCCATAATTTGGAACAGTGGTATGAAACCCACGTGGTGAATGCCTTGCTATCAAAATTTGATAAACTGCAACAAGGACCGAGTGGTTTAGCGTTAAACAAAATTCATCATTTACAAATCAACATTTGTCATTTCAACCCGTTGAATGCTGGGTCTAGCTATATTAAAACACCGCCACCTATAGCCTCGAAAAAGGCAGTGGTGAATATTGAGAACCATGACAATGATTGCTTTCTGGGGTCTGTGGCTGCGTATTTGCAGCCAGTACAACAGCATTGTTACAGACCAGGAAAGTACAAGGCCAAGTTTGATGAATTGAAACAAACTTTAAATTTAACTCGAGTGACGTTCCCTATGGACTTAACCGAGATCCATAGGTTTGAACAAGACAACCAGGACTTTTCGTTCATGGTGTATGGCCTTGATGGTAATGAAATTGTGGGTCCTCTTTATGCCACAAAAGAACCGAAACGACATCACATTCATCTTTTATATTTATCTGTAAGAGAGGTGAATCACTACTGCCTCATTAAAAACTTGAGTAGATTGCTAAGCAGACAAGTGTCTAAGCACGCTGGTGTAAAATATATTTGTGATCGATGCTTGCAATATTTTAAAACCCCTACGCTTTTGGAACATCATAGGGTAGATTGTGTTTCTCAGGAAGCGGTGAGACTGATATTGCCACAAGGGGACAAGGCTGTGTTAAAGTTTAAGGACATTCATAAGCGTCACACTGTTCCCTATGTGGTATATGCAGATTTCGAAGCACTCACCACACCCATGGTGGGATGTGAACCAGATCCCACCATCATCTCAACCACACCCATTCAAAAACATGAACCCTTTGCCATTGGATTTAATGTGGTGTGTGCCTATGACCCCACACAATCCGTTTACAAGTACCGCGAGGGGCCAGATTGTGCCAAATGGTTCTTGGATGAACTTGTCAAGTTGGCTCATGATGTACAGGAATTACTGGACCACCCAGTACCCATGAGCCTATCTCCAGAACAGCAGCAGCAGTATGAGCATGCCACGACATGCCATATTTGCGAAAAGCCTATTTTAAATAGAGAGGAAAAAGTCAGAGACCACTCGCATTTTACAGGGGAGTTTCGTGGAGCTGCGCACAGCAAATGCAACTTAAACTTTCCAGCTCCTCGTTTCATCAGTGTCTTTTTCCACAATCTGGCGAATTATGACATTCAGTTTTTGATTCGTGAATTGGGTCATGTCAACAAGGGCTCGTTTACCATTATCCCCCAAAACCATGAGCGTTTTACAGCCCTGACATGGAGGTTGGGCGACTTTAGCATTCGATTTTTGGATTCCTTTAAGTTTATGGCATCCTCACTAGACAGCCTTGTGAATGGCTTGAATGAGGAGGAATTTAAAAATACTAGAATGCATTTTAATGATCCTGAGCAATTTCAATTGTGCATTCGGAAAGGTATATTCCCGTATGATTTCTGCAACAGCTGGGACGTGTTAAAGCAAAGAAAACTCCCACCACAAGAGAAATTTTACTCGAAACTAACACGCAGTAGCGTTTCCGATGAAGACTATGCACATGCATGTCAAGTTTGGCGAGTGTTTGGCATGAACACGCTAAGTGAATATGCTTTGCATTACCTAAAACTGGATGTATTGCTGCTCACTGATGTGTTTGAAAAATTCCGTAACTTGTGTCAACACATTTACGGTCTTGACCCGGCTCACTATTATACGAGTCCTGGGTTCTCGTTTGATGCCGCTTTGAAATACACTCAAGTGGAATTGGATTTACTCACTGATGTAGACATGGTTCTATTTTTTGAAAAGGGCATTCGTGGCGGCTTTGTGTCGCTTAACCAACGCCATGCCGAAGCGAACAATGTCTACATGCCTGATTATTCACCAGACAAACCAGAATCATACTTAATGTACTATGACGTGAATAATTTGTACGGTTACGCCATGAGTCAGCCTTTGCCCTATGGGAAGTTTGCTTGGCTGACAGACAAACAAGTGTTAGAATTTGATGTGATCAAGGCTAGCCAAGAAACAGGCCGTGGATATGTGCTAGAAGTGGATATTGAATATCCCTCTTACTTGTATGATGGACATGCCGATTTCCCATTCTGCCTTGAGCAAATGGTTCCCCCTGACAGTAAAGTGAAAATTGAAAAACTCATGGGCACACTTTACAACAAAAATCGGTATGTGCTACATATCCAAATGTTGGTGCAATGCCTCGCCCAAGGCTTGGTGTTAAAGAAAATCCACAGGGGTATTTCTTTTGCTCAAAAAGCATGGCTTGAGCCATACATGCGACTCAACACAGAGCACCGACAAATGGCAACACAGCAGTTTGAAATTAATTTTTTTAAATTAATGAACAACTGCATCTATGGCAAGTCTATGGAGAATGACCGCAAATACCGTGACATTAAATTAGTGAATGTCTGGGAGGGGCAGTGGGGTGCCCGGCGGTACATTGCCAAGCCAAATTTCAAATCGATCAAAATTATCGATGAGGATTTGGCTACTATTGAAATGAGTAAGACCAGCGTGACCATGGATAAGCCCATTTACTTGGGTCAAGTCATTTTAGACTTTTCTAAATCGGTCATGTATCGATTCCACTATGAGTTTGCGAAACGCCATTTTGAGGACGTCTCTCTTTTGTATATGGACACGTACTCATTCATTTACCACATTCGCCACTGCAATCCCTATGACGTCATGAGGCAACATAGTTACTGGTTCGACACCTCTTGCTATAGTGTTGACAACGTGTTTCAGCTGCCCATAAAAAACAAGAAGGAAATGGGTGTTTTAAAAGATGAATGCGGTGATTCCATTATGACGGAATTCGTAGGTTTGGCCTCAAAAATATATGCTTATCGCACACTCGACTGTAAGGAAGCCAAAAGAGCAAAAGGTGTAGGTAGGGCAGTGGTAAAATCGCTACGTATTGATGACTATCTAGCGGTTTTACGCACTGGCAAAGCTATGTCTCATACACAGTGCAGAATACAATCCAGCAACCATCATTTGTATCTTGTGGAACAGAGAAAACGCACCCTCGCCTCCATGGATAACAAACGTGTGTGGGCTGATGACCTGCTCACCAGCTTGCCCTGGGGTTATGATCGCAAAGAGGAGGAGGTGTGATTTCACTGTATAATCGTTTATGGGACATAGCTTTATGTAACTTGTAGATTTAGTATTTTGTAAATATTGGTTTCTGTCATTGTAAATAGTAGATTTTGTAAATAGTGGCAAACCACTTGGACCATTTGCTCTTTGAAAAGTTCTATGCAAACTTATTTTTTTAATTTTTTTGATTGGTTAATAGTGTGATTATTTTAAAGCTGTACAAAGTTGAGTTTTTTTGTAAATATGAAATAAGTAAGATTTCTATTAGCTTTTTTTTCTTTTCTTTTTTGAAATTGTAAAATGGTAAACTAAAAAAAGTTCTTTTGGGATGAGTGTGCATGTCGAGAATCTGCTTTTGGGAATAAATAAAGTGGTTGTGTTTGTTCCCAAAGACAGGTGTGAATGTATGAGTGGAGAGAGAAAGCTGGTGTGTATGGTTGACCAGAGCAAACACGGTGAGGTAGGGTGGGAGTGTGGGAAATTGTCACTTTTATACTCATTTTGTTATGTCATTAGTTTTGTTTTTCATTGAAATGTGGCAGTCAAAAGACATTATTTTTGTAAAAACAGTCTTACCTGCAGTAGTTGTAGACCTCGACGTTTCCCCAAACACCCAAAAACACATTGCAGTATTATCAAGGTCAAGCACTCGCATGAACATCATTATCAAATGTCAACTTTCGACATACACCAAATGGAAAAATGTGAAAACAGTAAAATGAAAAATCCATGTTTCCATATCACCAAAAACGCAAAACTTAAAACGGACATTTTTAAAAATTGGAAATGGCCATGTGTGAAATTTGAAAATTCAAAAACTTCAAACGGACATTGTTTAAAATGTGTCATCAACAAACTGGACAAATCCATATCATCAAAAACGCAAAACTTGAAACGAACATTTTTAAAATCTGTAAATTGCAAAATGACAAATGGCAGTGTGTGAATTCATCATGTGTGAAATGTGTAAAATGAGAAATCAGCCATCAACATCATGATTTTTAAAAATAATAAAAACACAAATCATCGTGCTCTGGTAAACCTTTGTTTTTATTTCATAGTCATAGTGAATTGACAAAAGAAAAATAGAATACAAACAAATCCCAATTCCTCACTCCTCAATGTTTATGTCCATGCATCATCAACTTTCCTTTCATAGCACTCATGACAATTAGGGCTGCCATCTTTCACCCACTGAGGCATCACTGGATGTGAAACGTTGTTTAGCTTTCTTCAATAACCATTTATCTGCCACATGTCTTAAACCAGGATGACTATGGCGATAAGAAAGGTCATGTTCCTTGCATGCTTGATCCAAAAGATTAATGGGTACATCACCACGTTGTAAACGTTTTTCGAGAAGAGTTCCAGGGCCGCAAAAACGATAACCTGGAAGATGGATTTCGAAAGGTAGGTATTGAATCACTTTGTCAATGACGCCATTGCCAGTACAGGTCTGGCATATCCTTTTCCATCGATGGTAAAAAGGTTTGGTCTTCCTCCTCCTCTGTGGACGATGTTTGTGTTTGTTGTTGTTGCTTTTTCTCGCCATGACACTCGTGGAATGATTCAACAAAGTCTTTACACGGACTTTTATGACCGTGATACAGTTTCACTAGCTGGCAAGTCGCACACTGACGCATAGACGGTATTTTTGCCATGGCCACTTGCTTATGGTGATCGTAATCCGTACAGGGTTGCAATTCACTCAACACAGGGTCTTGAGTCCATGATTTTGGTACATGTTGCCAGATTTCTTTGACCGCGTTGGCGGCCACATAATAAATGAACGACTTGGGCAGCGCCAAGAGTTCCTCTTTGGTAAAACTGTCTAGTTCCTTTTTGCACACAAAGAACTTGCCGATGGCTTTGTCCGTAGCATTGCCTTTCTCCATGGTATCACGTGCTGTAGATGTTTACACGTCACTTGCAGAAATGTCACTGACGTCATTCACAGGTAAATCTTGAGTTATAATTTTGTTCAACAACTCCCAGCAGGCATGAGTGGTTAACCAATGAAAGAGATGCCACGCATGCGATAGGGCTGTATGGGTAATGTTGCCACAGGAACAAGTATCCATGAGCGTTTGCAGGGAGGGGCAGCCCAACTCCATGAGGTCGATACATTGGCAGTAAGACGCCAAAAATGGTTGCAACCATTGACGTTTTTCATTACCTTTCACAAATACCACATTGGCCGAGGACAAGTATGCTTTCATGACCACGTCCAAATATTTATAGGAAATGGTTCCCTGATTCCAGTCTAGTTGCCTATGATTTTCAATCCACTGGGTTTGTTTACGGTCTTTTTCACACAACAAATCAAAAGCATGGGGTGGTTTAAATAGCAAATGCGTAGCTTGCGATATCCAAAACGTGGTACAATCGATCATGGCCACTTGTTTAAATATAAATTTGTTGTCACCAATTTTAAACCCTTGGCAATCCACAATGAGTGTGCGCAACATGTTGACGCTTGCCTGGACCAAGTTCAACTGACGACTGACTGACGATCACGTGTGATCATGGCATGGGCTTACCTTCCATGCTAGTTTCAAATTGAGGTTAGGGTAGGACAGAAGGACATGCAAAAATAAGAATTTAAGAATTACATCATTTTATTATCATAACACGTCTTACAGGCTTTTCTCATTTTGGGATAAGGACGATAGCAACTGATACAACAATATAGTCTCGTGTGTTTGTAACGTCCATAACACCGATGATGTCCCAATGTCTCTAAACTAGGCGTTTTTGATGGTGAGCTGCTCACCGAAGCACCATGGACACCATACGGTCCACACGTATCGTAACTTGTTTTCTTTTCATCACCCAGAGACACAAGTGAGGGATAGCTTGAATGACAGGATATATTTCCCACTTCCATTCTACACAGGTAGGGGCAGGTGGGTGACCAGCGCTGATGTTCCTGCATGGGTTCATCGCCCTCCTGCCATTGGTCTATGATGATGGGACAAAAGGCACATTTCACTTCATCTCTTGTTATTAAATAGTAGAATCCAGCGGCCGCTAAGGCTTGAGGGTTTATGAAAGGCACTGGCCATGTGGCAAACGTCTTGAAACGTTGTTCCTCAGAGTTTAAATTCATGGATGTAACGTCTCTTGAGGCTTTAAAGCAAGACATGACTGAGCGGCTTGACATGGGTTGAGCTGTTATTTATACACTCGTCACTTGGTTGGACAGTGGATAATAGTTGACTTGTTTGTGATGAATAATCAAACAGTAGGCCGTCGTATTGGCTGGTACATTGTCATGCGTTTCAAAATCTAGTCGAATGTCGATATTGGATGGCTTGACAGACTCTTCCAGGTAAGAACAGTCAAAAACAATCAGTGGTGCTCTTGCCTTAAACGCTTGGGGTAGTAGCATGGGGCCGTTCTCTTTTTGATAATACGACCATCGAAATTTAGAAAACAAGTCGTACAGGGGGCCAAACTTATTTTTTGAAAAATCCAAATCCAGTCCTTCATAGGGAAACACGGCTCCGTTGAGGAAAAGACGTGCATTTCTCAATTGCAGGTGATCAAATTGCGTGGCATCTTTGGTTTGTTGATACTTGCGATTCGTTTGAAAACCCACGATCAGGTAGAGAGGTCTCTCTGTATAGCGAGCTGTTTTTACAGACCAACTGTGTGTGTTGGTGGTGGGCAATAGCGGATACTCATGGAGTGCCCAGCTTCTAAATTCCATGGGTAGAGGCATATCTCTCTTTACCATTTTGAGTATGTCCAGTTTTTTGCTATCTTCAAGGGTCACATGGGGGACTTTCCATAGCAGGCGTTGTAGTTGAATTTTTGAATCTATGGGGGCATTGTCGGCTCCCTTGAGTGCATTATTATCACTCCTGCCTCTCACTAGGTAAAGCACTTGCCTTGCGTTGACCACAATGCGTTGGTGATCTTCGGCAAAGCCTAAAATCAGTTTAAGAGGTAAATATCCAGTAAAGGTTCCATCAGTGTGTACCATCCAGTCATTGGTCGAGTCAGGACACCAACCTGCCATGCAAAGTGTTTTACCTTCTTCCTCACTATAAGAGGGGTATAGTTTCATGACACTGGAAATGCCCACATTTCGAGTGCTATCCACCACGATATCGTTAATGATATACCGCACTTCAGAAAACAGAAAGGCCAAACCATGGTTGGCCAACTTGGATGTGGTGGGTGTAGAGCCATCGGCTTTGGTGAGCCGACCTTCAATCTGAATGACACTTTCATGCGGTAGGGTGTAAATATCTTGGTTGTTGATAACAAATTGAATTTCATCATTGTTATTGAGTCCAGGTGTTTGAGCTTGATAGGAATGGAGATCAATTCTTACCACTCCTGGTTGCTCCTCGATGCGGTTCGCTATCTCTAGGATAGAATTCATTATGAGGGTTGACGTGGTAACCCAAA
The DNA here is from genome assembly GCA_946902985.2 of Meconema thalassinum. NCBI lineage: Eukaryota > Metazoa > Arthropoda > Insecta > Orthoptera > Tettigoniidae > Meconema > Meconema thalassinum. Next base: position 875,393,132 of record OX336389.2, on the reverse strand, counting down.
TGCTGTAAAATCTGCTTGCCTTGAGATGTTAACGTGTATTCACGTGGCAAACAACTAACACTATTCCTAGACGGTGTTGTTGCTTTATACACAAACTTCATAGTGGCTTTAGCACCAACTTGTAAGTCACTGGTGTGGTAGAATCTAGATCAATGAGTTGTTGATCTCTATAGATCAGTTTTAATGTTATATTACTAATACTATCGACAGACACAGCATGAAAAAGCACCATTGGAGGGTTTTCACGAATAATATACCCATTGGGTGATGTTACAATAAAGTCATAAAGCGAATGTGATGGTTCTTGATTGGTGTACACTTGGCTAATAATATTACACGTCACCGACACATGATGGTCCTCAATGAATTTCACTTCATGGTCTGATTCATGTTTTTTGTTGGGCTCCAACACACGTGGTTTAAATCCTAGTAATGGGCCAATGGAATCGGGGTGTGTTTTAAAGTCAATGTTGAATGAGGAGAAAATACTGCAGCGATGAGTGTTGGTATTTCCTACAAGTTCAAACTTGTGCGTTCCGTCGAGAAATGACTTTAAACCATATTGATTGATCAACACCACATAAATGTGTTCATAAATATCATCGATCGTGTATCCACCAGAGTTCAAGGTGAGCACAGAATCATCATAGTAAAACTTGTTGTTCACATTTTCACGTATGTTGTATATCCGATTGTACGTTTCAAGAGAAACAAGTCCTAAACCATAGGGTTTTTCACTCAATTCGATAGGCGGGTAAAAGTCAAGGCTGACTTCAGGTCCACGTCCATGCAGTGTAAACGTTTTACTTTCTGCCGACATACTGGTGGCGTTTTAGCTTATGCTGCGTCTTATATAAAAAAATTAAACACAAACGTCCACACAGTTGGCTGTTAAACGTTTGCTCACGTTTCACATTATAATATATCTTGATCCTGTTTCCAAAATAGGTCACTAGTTCCATGGGCGGGGACAAATTCCCAAAACTGTCAAAGTACCATACAGTGGATCCCTCTTTGACATAAGCTACATAATGCGTTCCTGGTCCTCGGTGATCATCCAAATTGACAACAACACATTCCTGTTTCCAGGGTCGTGGGGGTAATTGGTTTCGCATAAACACACCTCGAAAATGAGAAAGCTTTAGTTGTTTAGCATAGCTTTCCACTGGTTGATGCGTCTGGGCATATCTTGCTATGGCTGAGGTTATTTTTTTTTTAATATTTCGAAATGGTGAAATCCCAAATCCTTGTTGATAAAAGGCTGGCTTTAAATTGGCATTTCTAGCCCCCATGGCAATCGCTTCCATCGTTTCATTGTGTCGCTGACTTTCTTTGAGTTGTTGCTTGCCCTGCTGCGCGGCTTTAATGGTTTTCGCCACTGCACTGGCACCGTCTTTTAATTAAATAAAGAGCCTATAGGAAAGTAGGGGGCATCACTACGAGTGCTAGGACACCCTGTATGTTCAAATCCGACCATTGGTTAGCGAGATATCAGGTTCGGGGCAAATACGAGGGTGGCTCAATAAGAAGTGGTGCAGCACTGTCCCCATCCCACTGCTTACAAAACACAAATTTTTGCTCTAGAGACTTGAAATTTATTTTGGAGATAGAGGGGGTAGGGATCATTGATTTACATTAAACAAACTTTTTTGTAAACTTCCTATTTTCCAAAATATAGGATTTTCAAAATTCGAGTGTTTAAAAAAAAACATAAAAAATAAAAAAGTTTTATTACAAAAAATAAAGGTCATAAAGACCATTTGTTTGAGCCATAGCACAACGTTCTACCATGTTTGGTTTTCAAACTATCACCAAGTTTCGAAAACAAAAATTTTCAAAAAAAAATCAAAAATATAACGAGTGGTCCATATGAAAGAAGACGTCAGCTCGAGTCCAATGAGACCTCATTTGTCAAAATCGGACCATGCGTTCGAGAGATATTTAACATGACTGAGGCTTAGTAGTGGGGCAATGAGGGTTCTGGAGCGGCCTAGAAGCACCACCATCCCCCTACTGACAAGTGTCGATTCTTCCAGAAAGAAGTTAAATTCGTGGGACACATAATTAACGGAGATGGATATAGGCTGAATCCGGCGAAGATCAAAACCATCGCAGCATTTCCGACACCGATCCGTGTCAAATATGTGAGGCAGTTTTTGGGGATTCTCCAATTTTTTTGCTGCTCATTGTGAGAAGTATTCCGAAACCGTCGCACCACTTCAAGGTCTACTTAAGAAGAATTGCCGATGGGCATGGGACGAGAAGTGTGATACAGCTTTTCAGAAGGCTAAACGGATGCTCGTGAACTCAATCCAGTTGGAATATCCAGACTACTCCCGGAATTTCATCTTGGAAATTGACGCATCTGCCGTGGGAATCGGAGCAATCTTATTTCATGAAGACGATGAGAAGAAACGTCACTACATCGCTTTCTTAAGTAGACGTTTGAGAGCCCATGAAACTCACTATTTTACCACGGAGATCGAGGCACTTGCAATTGTCTATGCATTGGAGTACTGGCAGAAACTTCTGTTAGGCCAGAAGATAATAGTGAGGACCGACCATCATGCGCTGACTTTCATATTACGAACAAGACTGGCAAGCGACAGGATTACACGTTGGACACTGTTTCTCCAACAGTTTGATCTAGAGATTGTTTACCGTCTTGGCAGAGAGAATGTGTTGGCCGACATTCTCAGCCGGAATACTGAAGCCACTGTGAATGCCATGGACGTCGAGGGAGAATGCGAAGAACACCTTCTCCGACTTCGTCATTTACCTGAATGACAACGACGTGAGGAGGAACTGAGGAATATCATTCGTTTTTTGGAAAACCGAATGGACGCCCAGGATGTCAATTATGCTCAGACGGCTGCTATCGCCGATGATTATTTGATCTACCATCGTGTTTTATATAAATTTGTCGATGAGGACCACACTCAATTGCGTGCAGTAATTCCACGAAGATACCAGAAAACTGTTATTCTTTTGGTACATCTATCTATTGGACACGGAGGGACTGATAAGACCATTGCGACGATTTAAGAGTCCTTCACTTGGAAAGGGTTAGGAACCTCTGTTAGACAGTGCTTACGTGCTTGCGACGCATGCCAGCGTAACAAGTACACGTCACACTTGTTGAAAGAACCACCTAGACCCATACTCCCAACTCAACCGAGGGAACTATACGCGCAGGATCTTTATGGACCGATCCCAAAGGCTCGCTGAGGGAACCGCTTCATCGTTGTAACGATTGACGTGTTTACCATATACACGATGCTCCACCCTGTACAGAAAGCCACTGCACACCAAATTATACAAAGGATAAAACGACAAGTGATATTGGCGGCAGGAAAGCCACAATTCCTGTTGACTGATCACGGATCACAGTTTACCTCTGCCGAATTTGCTAACGCTATGATAGATTTGGAAATAGGACACCTACTATCATCAATTCGCCACCCTGAGAGCAATCCGGCGGAATGCGTTATGTCAACTATTGCAAAATTTTGTCGTTTATACTGTCAGGAGGAACACTGGCGTTGGACTGAAGTCCTTGTGATAATGGCGAACTGTATAATTTCAACTGTCCATGAAAGTACTGGTCAAATACCCATGGTCTTGCATTTGAACCAGACGCCAATGAGAATATGGAACCGAGTGATTGTAACTCCACCGTGTTTACAACCCTCACGCTCAAACAGACTTCAAGCTGCGAGAGACACTTTGGACAGACAAGCTGCGAAACGTTTGAGAAGAACGAGACGCCAGAGATTCAGAGAACCATTGGCCGCTGGGGACCTTGTTCTTATAAGGAGACCCGGATTATCAAATCCTATAGACCGAGTATACGGGAAATTCCTATCGTTATATTATGGACCTAATAGTGTTCAAGAACCCCTGAACAATGGAAGTTATGTGATTGAAGATCTTCAAACTGGAGAGCGCTACCAAATAATATACATAGAAAAAAATAATTATGGCGGACGAAGCGGAAGCACGGATTGAATTCGCTCTGAAAACAATAGAGAATATCACGGAAACTGGTGGTTACCTGAAAAAAGCAGCTACAGAGGATCTGAAACAGGCGGTAAATGACATTAGAGAATGTTTCAGAACAGTCAAAAACGCATTAATGGAACATTATTCCGAAAAGAACACACAAAATCACATTAAAGGAGACCAAAATTCACCAATGCGTAACGAAGAAGACATCACCCATACAGGGATGGTGCCGACTCCTGTCGATGCCGACGCAGACATTCCAGCACCAAACGGTCTTAGAGAAGAAACACCACGTAGAGAGATCCAACTACTAACGAGCTGTGGTGGTCAAACGCGGGAGCAAATTCCAAAACCGGTCCACCAACACGAGAGCCCAAAGGGAAACGGACGTCGTTGTGAAGGTAACGACATAGCAGCTAACGAAGAGGTAAATCTTGAAAACATAAGAGCACACATAGAAAACATAATGGATTTTCTAAGAAATGAGCTAGACACGGTAATCGAAAACAAAATCAACCAGAAACTAAACAAAATACCGAAGGAAACAGAAACAACGGACGCACAAGAAACCCCAAATAGGAGTGGAGAATGTTTTCCAGAAGTAGATACAGGAAATGAAAACCATATTCCAAGGGAGGAATGGAGGGAAGTGGTATTGCGGCCAAGTTAAGAAAGTAGGATGAACAATACGAGGGAGGAAGGAAATGTACCCAACAAAGCTTTCCACCATACAAACAAAGGTAGTGGTCTGCGAACAGCTCCGAGAAAAGGATTCCCGCCTCCGAAAACAGGCACAGGAGCCAAAACAGACAGACTGAAACCAACCAAGAAACTCAAATGGATGTCCATTGGAAGATTGGATGAATCCACTACGATAGAAGATATCACAGGGTATATGAAATACAAGGGTATAAAGTCAGTAAGTGCCTGTGAAGAGTTAAGAACCAGAAGCCGGTCACAGGCGTTTAGAATAGGAGTAACAGAGGATGAGGCAAACAAGCTAGACTCGGAAGATTTCTGGCCAGAGGAGGTCAATTTTCGCCCCTATCTCTTTCAATAAACAAAGTGAAGTACAAATCCAAACAATAGACCTAACAATATGGAATGTAGAAGGAATTAAATCAGCCCTGAGCATACTGCCAAACAACTCACTGTTTATGCAAGACGTAATAATATTTTGTGAAACTTTCTTAACTGAACCCTTGAACATCACGAGTCACGCATTAGCAAAGCATCCCGGAAACGGGCGCCCCTCAGGCGGGATCACCTGCTTCCATAAGGCATCACAAGGACAGCCTATACAAACCCAAGTTACCGAAGATTCAGTTACAGTTCACCTCAAGGACATCACAATAATAGGAGTATACCTTCGCCCCCAGATATCATCCGAGGAAACGGTCGAAAGCATCACCAGAATTTTAGAACATGTCGACCAGGAAAAATCAACCATAATGGCAGGTGACTTCAACTGCTGTCTGGACATACCAAAAAGAAAAGGAAGAGCCCTAACGGAACTCATGCAAGAAGAGGGCTTCCAACTAATCAACAAGGAAGAAAGTCCCACATACATTGCACACAACGGAACCAGCACCATCGACTTAGTTTTCTATCGTGGAAGAAAGATAAAGCTAAAGGGACACGCAGTGCTGGGAAAGGATTCCTGGGATACTACTAGGAAACACTTACCAGTAAGAGCAACCTTCCAACTCCAAAAGAACCCAGGGCGAGAGCCCAAGGAAACGCGAAGATGGACACCCAGACTATTAGACACTGAATCCCTCAGCCAGACCCTTGACCATGGCCAGGTCATGAAACTCATAGAAGAAGGAGAACTGGACACCGCCATGCGAATACTTCAGGACTGTCTATTGGAAGCAACTCCAGGCCCACCTCCAATAAGGAGAAGCAAGCCGTGGTTCGACACAGAATGCTATGAAATAATAAATAACGTCCTAGGAAGACTTCATAACCTAAAGTGTAAACAAAGTCAGGAAAATCGAGAAAAGTATAATCAGGAAAGAAGGACTTATGTTAACCTACTTCGCGCAAAGAGGAAAGAATACGCACTCCAAAAAGAGCAGCAGCTACTGAGAGAAGCGGAAAATAAACCGTATAGAGTCCTAGATGCAAGAAGAAGCACCTTGGTACCAAACATCCCGCTGGAGACATGGGAAGCCCACTTTACAGAACTCCTACAACTGACTGTCTTCGAGCAACAAGACGGACGAAGAGAGCTTACGGAAGAGGAAATGCCACCGACCATAACAGAAGCAGAAGTCTGGTCAGTAATACAGAGAAGCAAGCCTGGAAAAGCAGCAGGACCGGACAACATTTCAAATGAAATCATCAAGGCATCACTCCCATACACAATACGATTATGGACAGCCCTATACAACAAATGTATAGAACTCCGAAATATACCGAACTCCTGGAGGAAATCAACAATCAAGATGATATACAAAGGCAGGGGACCACATGATGCACCCGACTCATACAGGGGGATTGCGCTTGAATGTGCAGCCTTCAAGATGTTATCCAACGTCATACGAGAAAGAATCTTCGAGCGATTAATGGAAGAGACACCAGAGGAACAACACGGATTCATACCAGGAAGATCGACAATCCAAGCAATACAGAAAGTACTAGGATACATAGGTGAAGCACTAAGTCAACCCAAAGGCAGCGCATACGCGACCTTCGTAGATTATAAAAAACACGGTCTACTCTAGAAAGGTCGGAAGGTTCGACCTGACAACACTGTAGCTACTGTTGTTGTCAGTCATATGTCGTCGCGAGCGCATGAACAGCTGTTTGCTAGCGACAAAAACTACCGAATTAATACAGTATTGGACAATATGTTTAGGAAAACAACAGTTTATTTTTATTTACATATAGAGATGACCAGTGTTACAATCGGAAATAAGTGAATAACGTGCATATGATCGTTAAAAGTTGTTATAAGAGCCAGGCAGCTGATATTAGGCGTGAATGACACTGAAATAATTTACCAACATAAATGTGTTCTTTTAGGCTTCTTTTCGTATTTTACTACTCTGAAGTACGGTAATAAAATAAATTGGCGGTGTTATAATAATAATAATATGGAGTAAGTAGATGCAATTGAGGGTTATGTGATCCAAAATGTAGGCTATCTACCATAACATATTTACACTGTAGGCCTATAAGCCCTCAATTCCGCCACACATGTATGTAGATAATTTACTACCATTATAGAAATACTCTGTTGCTGCTGGTATTTCATAAATGTTTCAGATTACTTCTGTTTCCTTCCTAAAGTGTCTGAAACTTCCTCTTCCCATAACCAAGTTTGCTGACATCAATAGCATCATTCCTTGCCTGTGAATAATTCTTTAGCAATACATTGGCAATGACTGAAAGTATTTTTTCACTTAGTAGACTAATTTCCACTCCACAAAGGCACACATCACTTGGAAAACCAGTATCATCAAACAAAATTGTTTTAGACACAACTACTAGCACCCTCTTTTGATTTGGACACTTTAAGAACCTGTCTTCATTATCATCATTGGAGATCAATGCACTTAGGACACAGCTAGCTGTGTCAGCAATGTGGTACACTAGATCTGATGGAACAGTGAGACCACCTCTGTTAAGGGTGTCAAAGTAAGGATCATTGGTAGAGGCTTCTTTTCCTACTAAACAATCAACACAAAGTGAACATTCTAGCTTTGAGGAGACCTGGAATGCAGCCTAACCTAATATATACAGGAGACAGGAAGCGTCAACTTGAAAGTCAAAAATATTTGTTTCCTGAACAATGCATAAAACTGGGGCTACATTTGCAGAACCTGTCCCTTCTGTATTTACATTTTGTAAGTCATTGTAAGTGTCAAAGGACCATTTCAGAACACCATACTTGGCAGATTTTATGCCTAAGAGAGACTTCAATCGCAGTTTTTTTTCTGCCTCTAAAACTTGAAGAAATGAAACATTGTAGTTTCCACCCGATAACTGTCTGTAGCAACTGAAGCGTTCCTCAAGATTCTCCGTTTGTAACTTGCCAGGCAGCACAAACTCTACCTTAAGGGTTTGCAAACTGTACTCAATAAATTCAATTAAAACTGAAGTGCTCTGAAACAAAACCTTATGGGTATCACGGGTTAACCCACCTTCCTTAACGCATTCCCAGTGTTGCAGCCATATTAAATCTGCCTTAAGAATACTAGGCGTTCATCTTCAACAGTGTAAAAGGGATTTGCCCATTCATTTCTTTTTAGAGTACCTATTAGTTTCGATTTAACATTTACAATGGTCCACCACTTAAGGATTATGAGAATAAACTGACAAGTACCTTCACTCGAAACAATTCCAGATCCACGTTGAAATTCAGATCTTAAAGCCCTGTAAGTTGACTCGTGGAAAATATTACATGCTAGTGAAACCTTCTGTCTTTCTAAGTTACTCGGATACAATGTTTTGTGATTCAGTTTATGTGCTGGTCTCAACAGTGGGCTGGCAAATTTACCATGGAGGTATATTTGTTTTAAGTCTGAAAACTTTGCTATCAAAAGGGTGTTGGGTTCCTCAAAATCTGGAAAATGCAATGACTGGGAAGAATCCTTCTTATTGATCCAACAGTTTCTTATGTTCTTTAAGATATGAACAGAGTCATATGTTAAAAATGTTTTATAAGGGGGATCAACATTATCAGTGGCATAATCCAGACTGCTGCCCTGGAGCAGCTCAAACATGCTTCTGTTTACCCTGTGATTATCTGAAACAATAGTAATAATGTGGCAGACACATTTTTTGAGCAAATCGATAACTACTTTGATCAAGGTATACAAATCAGCTCCAGTCAAATTCTTCACAGGGTAAAGAGCAACTACTTCCCTGAAGCTACCAAACAATGACGAAACTAGAAATGCTTGGACAGTTTTAGCTTCAATGTTTAGTTGGTTTTCAGCACAGCCATACAGATTCCCAGATTTATAATCAATATGTGGCTTGATGTACATTTCATCAATCTGTAGACTAACCAGGCGCTCTCTTTCTGTCAACTTTCTCATAACATTCTTCAAAAAATGTTCATTATTGCACACAGTTTGTGGTGACACTGAAAATATGGAGGTCAAGTGTTGCAGATATTTCATGTGAGGTAAAATTATCCAAGATGTTGCTCGAATAGCAGCATAACAATTTGGAGAGTGCATATACATCATGAATGCCCACAAAATATACTCTGTTGAGTATCGCCTAGCCTTGCTGAAAATTAAGTTCAAATGTTCAATGGTGAATTTAATTTGTCTCTCAATGTTAAGTTGTGGATCACTATTTTCTGTGAACAATGAAAGTAGAACATTCAACTTGTCTTGAATGTCCGACAATACAGACTCAGCACTTTGATGGGTAACATAGTGTTCATTATAAAACCCATACTTTTTCAAGATGCACTCTAACTGAGACCAGCGGGTGAGTTTCAGGTTCCCTGTTAGTGTTTCATGCAGTTCATTTCTGGATAAAATGTTCTGCTTCACACATACTTCACAAGTCATGTCATTGTGTATCTTAACACTCACTGTTATTTGTGGAATCTTTTGAAAGTTGCACTGATAAATTACTACACTATCACAACCGGTATAAATACACCAATCCTTGAACAGCTGTGGTTTATTGTGGATGCTAGCAGCAAATGAAGAAAAATCTCTAATAGTGTCCTTCACCAAAAATTCTTGTGCTCTCAATTGAAGAGTTTCACCCTGCTTGACTCTTCTGTCCTCAGGATCCCTTCGCTTCTTGGTTTCAGGAATAGACAAGTATGATGGTAAATCTGGAAAAATTGTAGGCAGAGCTCCTGATGCCAATTTCAATCTATCCATTGGGCGCTCCTTCCATTCTCCAGATGAGTCTTTATATTTCTCTGCCTTAATAATATCACCTTCGTGAAAATGGTTTATGCAAACTACAGACCATTTCGAAGGTTTCCAGTCCTTTCGAGGAATTTTCCTAATCCAGGCCTGGCGCAGATTTTCGTCACTTGGGAACTTAAACACTGGCGTGTAGCCTCCCTTACTTGAATAATTTGCGTTACAGTTGGGCACACAACATTTATCTGGCATTGTTACGGTGCCGAAACATACCTGGAAAATCAAAGTTCAAAACATGAAGTACGACATGTGATAATTCCATGTACCGTATTTGCCAGATACAAAGCCCACTCGTCAGTGTGTTCTCGAATAGGGATTACAGTTTTAAAAAACTCACATGGAAGGGTAGAATAAACGCTACTATAAAGCGTATAAACGTACAAAGCGTAACAAACAAAATATAGAAGGAAATAACGCTGTTTGATAAACAAGAACACCTGCCAGACTGAACGTTCCCTTCGTGTTCCCGCCTGACATCTATGACTGATGAACATGTTGCCAAGTCTCAGCCTTCCGACCTATCTAGAGTAGACCGTGATCAAAAAGCTTTTGATGGAGTGAACAGGAACATTCTCATCCAAAAACTGAAGACAGTTCTAGGACCAGAAGACCCTTTCCTTAGCCTCATAACAAGCATACTGCACAGCAACGTAATAAGCATATGTGACGGTCAGCTAGAATCAAGGAACATAAAACAGACAAACGGAGTTCTACAAGGTGACCTTCTAAGCCCGATACTTTTCAACATGCTCACAAACGACGTAGTTCAAAAGATCACAACGGAAGGGGTAAAAATACTGCTCTATGCAGATGACATGGTGATCCTAAGCAAAACAGGGAAGCGATGCAGCAAGCTATCAATAGGTTAGAGGAATGGACGAAAGAAAACGAACTTAAAATAAACCAGAACAAGACAAAAGTAATGAAGTTTCGCAAAGGCGGACGAATATCCTCGAAGGATGTCTTCACGTGTGGGGATCACACTTTAGGCATAGCGAAGGCGTACAAATATTTTGGGGTAACTCTGCAGGTCACCGGATTCACCTTCACAAGACATGTTGAGGAAAGATCAATCTCCGCAATAAAAGCCACAATGGAAATCAAAAGACTTCATAGCCTCTCACTAGAAACATCAATTTCGCTGTTCAACCTGAAAATCGCCCCAATAGCATCAAACGCAATAGAAATAATTTGGCCACACTTAAACTACAAAAACATCAAAGACCTGGATAGAGTTAAATCCAGATACCTCAAGAAAACTCTGTGCGTATCGAAGTACGCCCCAACAAGATTAGTTTATCAACTGGTGGGAACAAAAACATTTATAGAAGACCTAATATTAAAACACAACCTGATTCAAACACAAGCATGTATCAAGCTCCTGGAAGAAAGAGCCCAGAAATCAACAGAAATAGACCCCGTGTTCTACCGCACCCCAGCCATGAAGGAGAAGGAATGGAGATCAGCCGGCTATGAACTACGACACCTCTACACCCGAGGAGCAATACATGGCTTCCACCATAATATCTGCAACAGGAAAGGTTACCACAACGCCGACAGTCAATGCAGCTGTGAACTCTGCAACCAATGCTGCACACAGTATCACCTATTTGAATATACAAAAAGGACAATGCCAATCTCGCACTATGCAAAGGACGAATGTCAATGATATCTGTTATGTAATAATTCTGTACACATTGTGCTTAATTCCAATAATAAAACTGGAGAGCGCATTGGAACCTTCAACGCAGCTAATCTAAAAAAAAAAATAACCAAGCTTGAGCTTGAATTGGGGACAAATAAAATTGCATTTCTTCATTTTTATTTGAAACGACGGAGAGGCAGATGAACCCGCTAAGCACTGGTTCATGTGATATTTTTCATCGCAACGCATTTTTGATGCATCACTTTAGAACGTACCCACTGACCGACCATGCTGTCGCCACATGCTAACATTCTTTGGAGTTATAAATGGTTGATCTTTTGACCATGGAGAAAACCATTATTAAATAATCTGAGACTAAATTATGACACTTCTATTTTCTACGAAGCTCAGATATTCTCATGTTGTAATTCTGTATCACCAAAACATTCTTTAGAATGTTATTTCTGCTTTTGGTAAGGTATTAACATCGCAGATACGCGAACCGGAACCAGACAGTCGCTGCACGACTAGTGTATTCACAAGTTCACGCAGCGCAGGACTGAGCTCTTATCACATGTGTTTGGTTTACCATCCAAGTTGGATGTTCTTGTCAAGTCCGTCTAAAAGACGATGTAATAGTCCGCCTGGAAAGCGAAGAAAGCAATCTTAGTGCATCGCACATTATTTAACTACGAACAGTACATAACATTAGTGAATATTACAGCTAGTGCTACGAATACTGTGAATTTTTGGATAAGTGATTATAATTGTGGAACACCATATTTTCAACCACGTGTTCGAACATCGTATTTCGACATCGTCAAGTGGCGATAAAATATATCATTCACTGTGAGATTATCAATAACCGAGTGAATCATTTCAACACTCATAACTACAAATATTACTTTAATCGCAAGTGTGATCCTTTTCTGTGAAACACAACGTCGATGCCACGTGATTTGTGGGCAAGTAAAATCTATGTTAGTGAAGCAGATAATAGTGCATGGCAAATTTATAAACCATCTGCGCCGTGTAGCAGCAGTGAATTTAGTACCACATTAAAGCTAGCTACAGTGCAACTGTGCTACGCTCATTTTTCGTATTTTCAAGTGGTAAATTCGTACTTCAAAATGTCACTTCTTGATAACCACGTGTACGACGGTCTTTGTTACGCTTCACCTGTGGAGATGAGCTGTTAAGCTTCATCATGTGAAGGAGAGGACCGGAGAACTACAGCCGATGACGGGAGAACCATGACTTTAGCATCCGCTAAGCCAAGGAAAATGACGACTTTGGGGAGGAGTCTGGTCAAATCATCACGACAACGACGAGGATGAATAAAGGCCATGGAGATGAATAGAGCCTATGTGGAGGCCCAGATTGGACAACCCTTGTCCGGAGACCAAAGCCTTATTGTATCCCTCAGGTCGTTGGAACGACTGAGATGTAGACATCCTTTCTTGTGAGTCCGAATAATTCATTCCTTGTGAGGTTCTTTTGTGGTGTTGCTTAGTGTAGTTTATTGTAGTTTATTGTAGAATCAGCCGAACTTCTTGACAGGCCATAGGTAGGTTTTGTACTGTTAGAATTAATCCTTGTAGTTCACTTTCAGTGATTTGTTAGTCACCCGTTGTGATTGAATTTCTTTTCGATCACGGTGCATTCTGATGGACATCGCTAAGATGTTATTTCTACCCCTGCTAAGCGTGACTGTAGTCTTTGTTACTACGTTTTGTTCAACCCTAGGTGGGTGATTTTGTGTACAGTTATTTGGGATGACGATCAGACGTCATGGCCAGTGTTATTTTTATAACACCCCTTTCTAGTAAATGTTGTCACGCCACTGATTAGTCAGAACAGTCCGTATCATTAGATAGCCGACTGAAGCTATCAGTTTTGTAATTCAATGTCATTTTTATTTTGATGTGCTATGAAGCCATCCAGTTCAAGTTATGAACAAATTCAGGGTGTTACATTTTGTATGCAATCTAGCATCGAACCCTGCAATGAATGCCGTATCATTGGCAAACTTAGCAATTGTAAGATTTGAGCATTTATGATGTTTATTTCGTGTCAAGTGTTTCGACACAGTTATTATTTTGGTTATGATATGACAGAGCAGTTATGAACTGACATATCTGCTCATTTCAAAGAGGTTCAGACTGAGTGGAATATCTGTATTTTTCATTTCTTTGACTTTTACAACCATGTCTTTGTGCATAGTTTTTAGGCGTGATTTTAAGCCTAATGCTTATGTGATTTTGTATTATATCTGGGACATGATAACAAGGCCAGTTTTCTGATAGGACTTTCTGCGAGAAAGCTGCCTGCTTTCAGTGTTGTTCATTTTCTAAACTGTCCGTGTGGATGATTGTGAGTAGCGAGGCTAGCTCGAATCATGGACAGGTGGTAACAGTTCCCAGCATGCAATGTACTAGAGCACCACTCACTCAGTCAGACATACTTTTACGACTCTTTGACAATGCTTACAGCATTACTAACATTTAAATGATGTGTCTCATATGTAGGTGAATGTCCAGGCCACCATTTTGTAATAATCAGATGTTTTGCTACTTTGAGATGAATGGCGAGAGCCATATGTTTGCATCGCTATTGAAGCGACTATCTTTCTTCTCCATCTGAGAATGATTACACGTTATGTTAAGGTTTATTTGTTGAAATTAAGAGGCAAGATGAGGCACCTGTATAGAGGCTATATTTATGTGTGTCCAGATTTCGATTCTGTTGACTGTGTTATTGTAGGGAGGTAACTGATATTCATGCCAGGCCTTACCCAGAGGTAAATTAAGTGAGCCGAGAGCCACTAATAAACTGTGTTATTGTTATGTCCGAGCGGGAGAGCTCGTTGACGGTGTTTTATAGCAGAGATTTATCTCGCTCGAGACTGCTACCGCTGAGCCCAAGGTATTCAGGATTGTCAGCCTATTCGCCATAAACCAACGATAATCTAAACCAACGATTCTAATAATCAAAAACGTCATTATTATAAACTGATGATAATTAACTAGTTATAGCATTTAACCTTAATTTTCTTGCATTTTGGACCTGCTGGCTGACACTTGCTTTGTGCACACTTCTTTTGTGGAAGTAATCTAGGACAGATGACACTAATTTTTATCGACGGAGTGCTTGCACAACATTTAGTCAGTAGCTGCTGGAGCGTGAGCCTCATGCGACGTTAGACGTAGTTTTTACTACGCAATCGCCACCGTAATTAACATGCACGTGGATGACACTGGTTTATAAAGAGTAACCCAGGGCGGAGGCAGGAATAATATTGTTTATGTTTATTGAAGTGTATGATAACCCCATGTTCACCCTTTTTTAGATTGTAAGAGGGCATTTAATGTTTTTTTGACGGCTTGTCATGTAGATTTGTACTAACTGTTTTTGCTTTACGGACATCATCGCCGTAAATTTTGTATTAATTGTTAGGAATTAGCTAGATTATTTAAAATAAATGTAAATGAGGAAATGGTATCATCTTAACTTAGACTTGCTATTGCTACCCTGTTAAATGTAAATTCTGTTATTAGCTTATTTTGTAACTTGACTTAGAGATTATTGCCGTACCATTTTCCCAGCGTTGCTGTTGTTGTTTTACTTTGTCAGAAAGATCTTTCGCGAGGGTTTACAGTAGTTTACAGGTAGGGTACTGATCTTTTATTTTTGTTTAGTTATTAGTTTGCGGATTAGCCGATAGAAACCCTCCGAACTAGGCTAGGTGTCTGAATATTTTGAATAAATATTTCTACATGTTTTACTTAAGCCTGGAAGTTCATTTCTCAGTCTAGCTTTAGGAGGTGTATTTTCTTGGGCTGTCTATGACCTTTTTAGCAACCATGTTACCACGGATCCCCTGGATCATGGATTCTCGTGCCGCTATGGCCTATAAGAAATTCGCCTGATCCTCATGGCACATGGGCCCGGCAGGTGAGGTGTTAGGGATGTCGTCTCGGCTGTTGGCAGCCCTGATAGCTCCTCTGACGGGCACAGTACATCACCAAGTAGCCGGCACAGTGGTGAAACTGACGCAAGTCATAATCTGCCGATTTTCCAATGAGGGGGGGGGGGTCTAACCCCCAAGAACACCCCCCCCTCTCCCCCTGGCTACGCCACAACATTACACAATACTACATTGAAACTGACTGAGATCCTGCTATAAATCATCATCTTAAGAATAAATAATATTGGAATATACACTCGAATAAATAATTTTATATTAATAAAATCAAGCCTCCGTGGCTTAGGCGGCAGCACGCCGGCCTCTCACCGCTGGGTCCGTGGTTCAAATCCCGGTCACTCCATGTGAGATCTGTGCTGGACAAAACGGAGGTAGACAGGTTTTTCTCCGGATACTCCGGTTTTCCCTGTCAACATTTCATTCCAGGAACACTCTCCACTATCATTTCATTTCATCTGTCATTCATTTAATCATTGCCCCAGAGGAATGCGTCAGGCCTCGGCAGCCGGCACAGTCTATATCTTCGCCGCTAGATGGGGGCTTCATTCATTCCATTCCTGACCCGGTCGGAGACTGGAAGCAGGCTGTGGATTTTCATTCATATTAATAAAACCATCATATTATAATTATATATATACACTTATTATTTAGACTCGTATGTCTCGAAATTGAGTGTTCAATTCCTTGTGACCTCGGGACCGTCCCAGAGAAAGAAACGTACTTATCCACTAATAAGGCTTATCCTCTTATCCACATTTAACCAGATTTGTCATGTGTTCTAGACACGGTAGTCAGTGGATGAGTATCGTGAAATCGTTGAAAATAAGAGGACTGATGCTGTGACGTATAGGTTGTCCGTTATTACATTAAATGTGCTATACCGTAATGCATCACAAGATATTACACATAGACTACATAAAAATGGTACGTATATTACTCGTCAGATAGGAATTCCAGGTTCGGTTCTATCATCTGTAGAACATTCAACACAGAAGGTTTTGACAGCCGAAATATCATAATGAATTCTGTGTCGTCGCATTCATCAAAGTTATTCCTCCGTGTGTTATAAATTCGAGTTCGACGAATATCTAGCATGTCTTCAAGAACATCGTCATCGTTGAGAATAAAGTTAAATGCACGCTCCATTTTGGATTGGAATTCCACGTAAATCGACCGCCAGCCGTTAATTGTTTGTAGGCAGAGCAATTAGTTTTAATGGCGCGTTAGGGATGCTAATGGATTGATATAGTTTGGTGTGCCACGAAATTTCGGTAATCGTCTTTTAACAGCCTTTAATGGTTTGTTAACATTTTGACGAACTTATCCGGTCTAGCATCTCTGCCATACCTACAACAGTATTGAGATCTGGTCGGTGCTCGAGTCTGGCAACGACCACACGGCGAGTGCTTCTATACTACTGGCGTGCTTCGCTTTCTCTAGTTCACAGTACTTACTACAATGTTTCCTGAATTGGTAAAGAACAAAACTATCAATTCCTATGCATGTACGAGGAAACGCATAGCTTTTTAGTTAGTTAGTTATTGTTGTTTTAAGGGGCGGAAATACGAGGTCATCTGTCCCTCATAGCTTTTTTTATTGCTAAACGATTATTATTAGGGTAGTATTGATTTACTTATTTTTATTCTAAAAAATCTCATCGTTGTGTAACATTGCAACCTCATTACCGGCCGCCACTAGTGTCTGATATCAATATTTTGTTTTCACATTTGTGAATGGTGTTAAGGGGCACATTAACTAACTTACACGTTTTCTTTCTTTCTTTCTTTCTTTCTTGCTTTCTTTCTTTCTTTCTTTTTGAATCACTGAGATATTGGTACCAGGTTTGCTTTTTAAATGGAACTATACTAATTTTTGTGTGCATGGTAGCACATTTCCCATAGACAAATTCAACGGTGTTATTCTTTCCTAAATCGGACAAGTATGTTTTTAGAAATCGAGGATATCAAATTGTGCTAGGCCACGTCTTCTTATGGTGACGCGTTGTGCGAATGGTTGGCACGTGACGGCGGAGTGTGGGTGATTGCTTGTTGGTGCACGTGCGGTAATACATTTTTCTGGCACTGGAATTTGGAAGAGTTTGAATCATCTCGGAAGAAAATCGGTTCACTGGATGCCGAGATATTAACATTAGAATGTTCTGGATGTTCTACGCTGTGAGGTAGCACGGGGGCAAGCTCATCTCCACGAGCTATGACGCCGGCCACATGGAAATTACTGGAACCCAGGACAGGTATAAAAGAGCGCTGAGCCACGTTGAGAGAACCTTATTCATCGGGAAGCACAGTGCGTGCTAGTCATTAGCTCATTCTTCGTTGACACACAATGCGTGCAAGTCAGTCGATATCGACGGACCGCTGTATAGTTATTTCTTCGAGCCGCTGTGATAGTATTCTACACGCTGAGTAGAAGTTATTATTTTTCAAAGACTGTGAGTGTTAGTCTTCGAAAATGTGCGAACTTTAAGAAGTTATTTGGCTGTTCGTTGCCAGTTGATACTTGTAATGTTCTTCAAATGGACATATGATAGACTTTGTCTATAAAATAGAACTTCGCATTGGTACTTTCGGTTTCCAAACAGTGAGTCCGAGCTCTGTCTCGGTAGTTCAATGGTCAGCTACGACTTAGATACTTTCAACTTTGGATACCAGTCTTACATGGTCAAATAATTAGCCGACGATGAGACCAGCCGTTCATAGCGCGTTCTGGGAGATGCGTAATCTCATCCGACAGGAGAGTAGAGGGCCCATCTGTATTTTGCGGATGTGTGCTAGGACAATTCCTATTACCCGACCACAGGAATTAGCCGACGATGGGACCAGCCGTGCATAGCGCGTTCTGGGAGATACATAATCACACCCGTTAGGACTAGCTTACAATAGGAGCTGCTTTTGAACCATTGTAAAAGACAGTAAGAGTATCATACCAGTATTAGTCAAAGCTGCATCAGAATTACGACTGGCTGAAAGTTATGGAACAAGCGGGTCGAACCCCGACTTTTCAAATACCACAAGATATAAGGATGCTACAAATGAACAGTATGGATCGAGTTTATTTCAAGCCAGCATTAGAACTTTCGATTATGTGCAGTTAAACTGATTGCGGGTAGTCATAGAAGCCGATACGAGACTTAAGTACGCGTTCGACTGGACGAGCAAATGGAGTAATCCTAGGACATGGAACCATGAATGGAACCAACCAGGAGGTCCTTCACTGCAAGAACATCAGCAATGTAAGCTAATATTTACTTTCGTAGTCTTTGGTATTTGGAAATTTTCATTTGGAGAGAAATATCAACACATCTATTTTCTGTTTGCCTTTTTGCAAAACAGCATTTTGCAAAACAGCATTTTTGGAGTGTTCCGAACACTAGTTCTTCTATTATAAGTCTACGGACAATGTCACGAATCGTTGGTTAGATTTATTTGTGATTGTCATTACGGTCATCAGCCGTAGGATCTTCGAAGTTAACTTATATATATTTGGGAAATGGATTTTATTTTTCGTCCAAAGATTTCGAGCACGGATATTTCAAGTGGCTTTAGTCCACATTTCCAGTTTTGTAAGCATAATAATAATCATAAACTATTGTTTCTAAATAATAATAAAAAATATTGTCTCTGAATAATAATAATAATAATAATAATAATAATAATAATAATAATAATAATAATAATAATTGTTACGTGCAATGCCCGTACCAACGTTTTTAAATATGTATCTCCCCTATATGTGACTTACCGACTTTTGAAACGACCGCCTGATGGCTTGGTTCCGATTATGAACACGAGATGGCAGCTTCTATCGGACTTCGGCGCTTCTAGTCGGAGTTGCTTCTTCAACCGCTAGAGTGTGTTTGGGGTGCCTTCTGGTGTCATCCTAATCGAGACGTATTTGAGGGCTATTGTGTTCTGCGTCATGGAACAAAAGACTGTATATACATGATACCGCCAAATTAATTACATAATATGCCCATTGTTGCTTGATGTGTCAAGCTGTGATTGGACAATTACATTAACATGAATGCAATGCTGTTTTTGACTTGTGATTCTCCGCCATCTTGTGAGATTGATTGTCTGTCGTCAAGAAATCAACAATCTAGTTGGTCGAAAGAGTATCTCTCCGTGTGCTGGGGGCTTGGGCCCCTAGCCGCTACGAAATTTGGATATACGATAAAAAGGAATTGTCTGTGCTCTTAACGCTATAATTTCATCGTTTCGCAGTGAAGAAGAAATTCGAATAGTAATCGTATCTCGATGAAGACAGGAGTGCTTGTGACCCAAACGAAGCATGTGCTGGGTGGGCCGTTTTTGAGGCACATTTAGTGCCGTATAATATTTTTAAAATTCTGTGTTAATTATTTTATTTTTATTGTGTCTCCACAGATAAGTTTTAAGGTACGTTATTATTTTTAATATATTGTTTTGGGAGCTCCGATATTGGCCTTATATTATTGTTTTAAATTTGTATTTTGTTTCACCTGGTAGGCCTAATTTTTCTCTTTTACTAATGTTACCAGTTATGTAAAATTTATTGTATTCTTCCTACCTTTGCAGACACGCTTCTAGTTTATTTTACGTTGTAAATTTTTTATTTATTTAGTTTTTGGTAGTCTTTGGGATAGCCCTATTATTTATTTATATTACGATCCGTTGCAGTCTAAAAAGCCTCATGTCAATTGTGTTAAGGCGTAATTCTTTCCTCCCCTTCCTTTCTCTCTGGTGATTTTAAATTAATTTTATGCTAATTGTTTGCCGTAATTCGATTTGACATGCGGTCGTCTGTTTTGGTGGCCATGTTTGTTTTTTTGTTTTTCCCGGGTGCATTCTGGTCTTGGGAGTGCAGTCTCTAGGCGTCGAGCGGGAAACTCAAACGTGTTGTGGTGTTAGCTTAATATGTTTTTTGTTAATCTTGCTTGTTTAACTTTGTGTTTTGGTGAATGTTCCTGTGTTTTTCTCCGTCACGACTGTTGTGGATTTCTTAATCGATCATATTTTATTTTATTAATTTAATTTTAAAATTTTTCGTTTTGCACCGTGGCCTTGATCTCTGCATGTCGGGTCGGTATTGCGTACTAGTATATTATCAAGCCCTTTCTCATTTGGTAATTCGTGCATTCCTGTTTTTTTAAATCTTTTGGGCATTATCATTTAAATTTTAAATTATATGTTTTCATTTGGCTCAGCAAGCATGTTAAACCGTTTCTTGCCTACTTATGTAAATAACTTATGTTGACCTTAAGCCATATGCATCACCAGAGTTTTGTTGTCGCCATAGAGTTTCTTCCTTTTTTGATGATTTTGTTAAATTCTTATTTTTCCTTTGCCCCTTTTGATAATTAAATTTTATTTTAAATTTTTTAAGCAACTGTTGTGGCATTATTTCGTCGGCAGCAGTTCTATTAGTTATCGGAGGGTGTCTGTAGACGAGCCTGTGCCTTCCCCTTCTCCACCTTCCTTCCACCCCTTTTGGTGTTCTTCTGTTGGGGCATGTCATCTGGAGGTGATTTTGCTGTTGAAGCGATGCGGACCTCTGAAGACAGGTAAGTAGGCCCATCCACGCTGGCCATTCCCGGTCTCACATTGGTAGCAGATCGCGCTCGTGTTCGTTTCTACAGCCATCCCCTCCTCCTTTCCCGCAGGCTCGTTTTATGGACCCTTTTGATGCTGATGGAGCGGTTGTTGATGGGATCTGTCATGTCAGTGCACCCGATGTTATTTAATGCTAATCCTTGTCGTTTGTTTGATTTCATGTTTGCCTCTGAGTATCCATGTGGTGATATGTAAGTGACTTGTTCCAAGCGAGGTGTCTGTGCTGGTTTTTATCCTGTTTGTGATGCAAAATTCCCGGTGAAAATTGAAGCTTGGTAAGTGACTGGCATGTGTTCTTGGCATGGGAAATGTGGATTTGTTGGTAATCTGATAGCCTACATGCTGCGAGTGAAGACATCGAGGAGCCCTGTCTGAAGCTGTTCGCCATATGGTTTGTGGCAATTTTTGTAATTTAGCTTCCTGTTCTCGAGCCAAGCAAGCGGTGACGTCTTCAGTTCTGGGCAGCATTGTGCATGATTTTGTATAGTATTGTGGCTGTGTTCGAGTGTCAACCTAATCTATGGTGTTGGTAATTGGTAGTTTATGGTATTGTTGTGAAAGTGTAAACTGTCCTCGTAATTCCTAAAATTTGTTTCTTTCTGTATTGTCTGCCTGCATTCGGTGTTTTTCAAAATGGCCGACAATAATAGTGCTTTTGATTTAATTGACTTAAGAGATAACCTTGTGAATTTGGAGAGTTCTTCTGGGGTTGAACGTGAATCACCTCTGTTTACTAGGTCTGAGGTTTTGGGATCGATTACTAGTAGTGGTTTGCCTGCCCCTCTATTGCCTGGTTCTGGCTCGTCCAGACCACTTACCCCTGGATACGGTCATTCTTCTCATGTTAGGTCACCTAATCCTTTCCCGGGTCCTGCCCACCCATTGCATCCCAGTTTTTTCTCAGGCAATGTAAATGTTTTGTCTCCGGTAGAGGGTGTGCGAGGGAGCTGCCCTGGTAATAATGTCTCTTTTCCAAATGCTACATACTCCCCTACCGTTAATTATGGGTCGATTCCTTATCCTATTTCTAGTTTCTTAACTAAGTTGAAGAGTTTCAACCTAGATGACGTTACCCAAGTGGTCCTATTTTTAAAGCAAGTGGTCGAATTGGGTAACCATGCCTCAATTTTTGGGATGTCGGAAAATCAGATTTTCCAACTGTTGTATCCTGTTGCATCCGGTATGCTGCGCGATAAGCTGATTGAAGCTATCCACCTCCGCATGTCCTTAGCCATGTTCATTAGGGAAGTTTTGTGGTTTTTTGTCCCTGCGAGTGCCCTTAGTACTCTCGAACAAAAGTTCTTATATCGTGTCCAAAGGTTGGACGAGTCCCTTAGCGACTATGTCAGTGACATTAAAGTATATGCCCAGGTATTTGCATCCCCTTTAACTGAACGACAGTTGGTGTCATCTATTGTAAATGGGTTTTCGCCTCAATATAGGTCATACATGACTATGTGTACCAGGCCTTCGTCATTTGTCGAGCTAAAACAGGTCATTATAGAGGCTATGGCTGTGAA
This sequence comes from Meconema thalassinum, assembly GCA_946902985.2. Lineage (NCBI taxonomy): Eukaryota > Metazoa > Arthropoda > Insecta > Orthoptera > Tettigoniidae > Meconema > Meconema thalassinum. The sequence continues at coordinate 875,370,459 of OX336389.2, read as the reverse complement.
ACATGCAGATTCCCTTCGTGTAGCTAATGTTCCTCCTCCTTGCTTGATGTCTTGTCCCCCTCATTCCTTGATGTCTCGTCCCCCTCCTAAGGTTATGTTTCATCCAAGACCCAATGCTAAGTGCCACACGTGCGGAGGCGTGGGACATGTCAAGAAGGTGTGTCCGAATAACCAAGTTGTGTATCGCCAATGACGGGATATTTTGGAGACCAATTCGGATGTTATTTCTAAAGATATTTCTGTGCATGAGAATTTGGGAAAACCCTGTGAAGTTTCTGGTCGCCCTACTAATGAAAATCTTGGTAACTCTTAGAAAACTAATTCATCACGTGCTAATTCTGCTTATGTCGCTGACCTACCTAACCTGTCGGTGAGCAATGTCGTGGCAAGTCAGCCTAATTCTAAACATAATGTGAAACCTGTGGTGCGGGTGTCCTCGTCATCTAATTGTAATAGTTTTAGAGTGAATAATGATTTTGGAATTTCTCCTGTGGCTAAAGGAATATCCCCGTTTATTGAAATTTGTGTTAATGAAGAGCCCGTTTCTGCATTGCTTGATTCTGGTAGTGTCGCATCCTTTATAAGCGAGGACTGGTTTTTATCTATGAAGAGTGTTTGCAAATTACCTGAGTTAGAGCCTAACAATGAATCTTTTATTTCGGCAATTTGTTCAAACTTAAATATTTTGGGTAGTATGACAGTCAAAATCCATATTCTAAATTTTTCTTGGAAGTTTAAATTTTTTGTTGCCAGAAATCTTTCCTGTTCTGTGGTCATTGGAGCTAATTTCATGTACCACGTTGGTATGCTTCTTGATTTTGGTGCTCGCAACCCGCAAAGTAAATTATCGTTCAACCCGGTTTTATCTTCTCCTGCTCTCAATTCAGTTAGTGAACCTGTGACTATTGAGGATCTCGATCTGGAAAATTTAACGAGTCCTCAAAAGGATGCCATAAAGAGGTTATGTCAGGAGTATAGTGATGTATTTACTGACAAGTTGGGTGTAACCCATTTGATGGAATACAAGATTGAGCTAACCGATTCTGTGCCGGTGCGTTCCAGCCCGTATCGCCTTGCCCCGCCCAAGATGGATGAACTTCGTAAGATTATCGATAAGATGTTGGAAGAAGGTGTAATCCAACCCTCTATCTCTGCCTACTCATCCCCTGTATTCCTTGTGCCAAAACCTAACGGTGGTTTTCGGCCGGTGGTCGACTATAGGGCTCTTAATCAAAAGTTTGTATTACAATCCATTCCTTTGCCGGACCTTCATACATGCTTTAGTTGGTTTCGCAACGCGAAGGTGTTCACGATCCTCGATTTAAATTCTTCTTACTTCCAAATTCCCCTCTCTCCGGAATCCAGGCATGTTACTGCTTTTCCACTGTCTGGAACCTGTTTGAGTATGCCCGTGTCCCGTTTGGCCTATCCACCGGAGCCGCTGTGTTGAGCAGACTTCTGGACAAGGTGTTTTCAGAAATTAAATTCAAATTTGTGTACCACTATCTTGACGATGTGGTGATCTATTCTGAGTCCTTTGAGGAGCGAGTTGATCATCTGAAATTTGTACTTGATCGGTTGCGTGACGTTGGCCCTACCGTCAAATTGTCCACGGTTTCTTTGCCAAGCCCAAAATTTCCTTCTTGTGTCATATTGTTTCCACATCTGGTATCTCCGTGGACCAGTCTCGTACGCAGGCCATCAGAGATTTTAAACCACCCAAGAACGCCAAGGGTGTTGCTCGTTATATTGGTATGGTGAACTTCTTCCGTAAGTTCATCAGTAATTTTGCCGACCGTGCTGCTCCTCTAAATCAATTACGCAAAAAGGCTGTGAAGTTTGAGTGGGGTCCCTCTCAGCAGGCAGCCTTCGAAGATCTTAAGCTTGCGCTCTCTAACGCCCCTGTATTAGCCATTCCGGATTTTGGGAAGCAGTTCATTGTGCAGACTGATGCGTCTGGTCGAGGTGTTGGTTGTGTCCTACTGCATGAGTCTGATCTGGGTAGGCAACCCATTGCATACTCTTCTGGTACCTTAACGGACGCAGAGAGGAAGTATTCCATATACGAACTTGAGGGTTTAGCTGTGTTGTTCGCCCTGGAAAAATTCCGTATGTATCTTGAGCACACTAAGTTTCTCCTTGAGACCGATAACCAGGCCTTGAGCTGGGTGTTAGGGAAACCCCGTAAAACTGGTAGGATTTCCAGATGGGCAACTAGGATTCTGTCATTCCAGTTCACGGTCCACCATATTCGTGGATCTGAAAATGCGGTAGCTGATTCATTAAGCCGCATGTATGAGGAAACAGCTGAAGAGGATATTCAGGAATGTGAACCCGTAAACCTTGTATCACCTGTAAATTATGTCAATGTTGTTCTCAGCAATTCCCCTGTGCTTTTTGAAGATGTGAGGCGATTCCAGAAAGAAGATCCCTCCTTATCTAGCCTAATTGACCGAATCAATTCTGGTGAAGTGATCAAGCCCTACTCTCTAAAGGATGGTGTATTGTGTTGTTCGTCTCGTCATGACCGTCTTCCTAAAATTGTGCTCCTGTCGGTCCTCATTCCGGAAATCTTTCGTTACTATCACGAATCTCCTATTGGTGGCCACCTAGGAGTATTCAAGACCCGAGCTAAAATCAGACAGTTCTTCATTTGGCAAAGTATGGATGGCGACATCAGGAGGCTCATTAGAAATTGTGCTTCATGTTGTATTAGCAAACCTCCGGTTTCTACTAAGGTTGGCATGTTGTCATCTGAACCGGCATCTAGACTCATGGAGAGGCTTTTTATCGACCATGTTGGCCCGTTCCCTCGTTCTGGTCGGGGAAACCAATTTGCGCTGGTTTGCACTGACGGTTTCACCCGGTTTAGTTGGATATTCCCCACCAGACAGGCTACGACCAGTTCCGTCATAAAGTGTCTTAATTCCATCTTTTCATCTTTTGGGCCATGTCAGTTCCTGGTATCTGATAATGCCAAGTGCTTTGTATCTCATCAGTTCCGTCAATTCTTATTTGATTATGCTATTTCGCATGTAACCACCACTCCCTATTTTCCTAACCCGTCTCTCGCTGAGCGAGTCAATCGTAATCTCCGTTCTGCTCTGATTGCTTTCCACCACGACGACCATTCCAAGTGGGATTCTAATTTGCATTGGCTCAATTTTTCTTTCAACATCGCCGTGCATGAGAGCACGCAAGCCACCCATTTTTCGTTAATGTTTTCGTTTATGGCTAATTCTCCGTTGTCTAATCTGTGGAACCTGCACGATCTCCTTCCAGACAGTTTCACGCCCGAGGATATGAGGGCGAAATTCGACAAGGCTAGAGAGAGTATTAAGGTATCACATGACCAACTTGCCAAGCGACACAATGCCTGTCGCAAGCCAACTGATTTGGAAATTGGAGATGTTGTGAACGTCCGCAATTTCGAGCCCAAGGGCGTCAGTAATCTAGTTTCTAGCAAGTTGACCCCTCGTTTCAAGGGCCCCTGTTATGTAGAGGCATTCCTGACTCCCGTTACTCTTCTAATTCGAAACTTTAAGGCCAACAAAATTTCCAGAGTGCATCTCTCGCACATAAAACGAGGTGGAGAGAATTGTAATGAGGAAATGCTACCATAAATTTTGTAAACCGATTTTTGTATAATGTAGAGTATCCCTAACCTTCATTGAAGCCTTCAGGCATCTGTTCCTTCGGAAATTTTGAATTGGGTTTTAAAAACTCTAGTGGGATACAACTTGTAAGTGTTGGGTAATTCCCATTTTATGGTAAATTGTAAAATTGAAACTAATTTTGATGTTTTCATAGAAGATGCTAGCAAGTAAGTTGGACTCGGTGGGAGACCTAACTCATGGTGTTCTTATATACCTGTTTCCTTGGGAATTTGAGTGGTCATTCCTCTACCGTAGCTCCTGCTAAATGTATAGTCGTTCAACTCGCATATTATTGAAGTGTACTACTAGTCTGTAAAAAGGTAATCTTGTTATTTAAGTAACTATTTGTGAGCACGGATCTAGGGCATGGTCAGGATTTTCCTTCTTCATTTAAATTCAGCTTTGTTTCTCTTTTATAAAATGTAGTAAGAATTAGTAATTTCTGTAAACATTTTTTGAAATAAGATTAACTTCTGTTTTGTAAATGGCTGCCCACGCGTCGCATGATATCTGGCACATTGCTTCCACCTTCTTCGTCTAAAGCTAACAACATTGGACTTTTTGAAAATTTCCTAACGTGTCTCGGACTATGAAAGCACTGCTGGTGCTGGTGTTCTGCGTTTCTGAAGACTTATGGACACAGTGAAGCTGTTAACTAAGTGGTTTGCGAGGTGATGAATTATCCCTTCACTGATAATCTGACCCTGCACTCTTCCTAACCAAAACGATGCGGTTTCGTCCATCAATTGGAGTTAACTGGTGAACATTATCTTCTGGAAACATGCTTGGTGAATCGACTTGTTATGGAGTACTGCCTATGCCTAGGCATAAGCGTGAACGGTGTTCACGCTTAAGGGAGGGAGACTGTTACGTGCAATGCCCGTACCAACGTTTCTAAATATGTATCTCCCCTATATGTGACTTCCCGACCTTTGAAACGACCGCCTGATGGCTTGGTTCCGATTATGAACACGAGATGGCAGCTTCTATCGGACTTCGGCGCTTCTAGTCGGAGTTGCTTCTTCAACCGCTAGAGTGTGTTTGGGGTGCCTTCTGGTGTCATCCTAATCGAGACGTATTTGAGGGCTATTGTGTTCTGCGTCATGGAACAAATGACTGTATATACATGATACCGCCAAATTAATTACATAATATGCCCATTGTTGCTTGATGTGTCAAGCTGTGATTGGACAATTACATTAACATGAATGCAATGCTGCTTTTGACTTGTGATTCTCCGCCATCTTGTGAGATTGATTGTCTGTCGTCAAGAAATCAACAAGCTAGTTGGTCGAAAGAGTATCTCTCCGTGTGCTGGGGGCTTGGACCCCTAGCCGCTACGAAATTTGGATATACGATAAAAAGGAATTGTCTGTGCTCTTAACGCTATAATTTCATCGTTTCGCAGTGAAGATGAAATTCGAATAGTAATCGCATCTCGATGCAGACAGGAGTGCTTGTGACCCAAACGAAGCATGTGCTGGGTGGGCCGTTTTTGAGGCACATTTAGTGCCGTATAATATTTTTAAAATTCTGTGTTAATTATTTTATTTTTATTGTGTCTCCACAGAGAAGTTTTAAGGTACGTTATTATTTTTAATATATTGTTTTGGGAGCTCCGATATTGGCCTTATATTATTGTTTTAAATTTGTATTTTGTTTCACCTGGTAGGCCTAATTTTTCTCTTTTACTAATGTTACCAGTTATGTAAAATTTATTGTTTTCTTCGTACCTTTGGAGACACGCTTCTAGTTTATTTTACGTTGTAAATTTTTTATTTATTTAGTTTTTGGTAGTCTTTGGGATAGCCCTATTATTTATTTATATTACGATCCGTTGCAGTCTAAAAAGCCTCATGTCAATTGTGTTAAGGCGTAATTCTTTCCTCCCCTTCCTTTCTCTCTGGTGATTTTAAATTAATTTTATGCTAATTGTTTGCCGTAATTCGATTTGACATGCGGTCGTCTGTTTTGGTGGCCAGGTTTGTCTTTTTTGGTTTGCCCGGGTGCATTCTGGTCTTGGGAGTGCAGTCTCTAGGCGTCGAGCGGGAAACTCAAACGTGTTGTGGTGTTAGCTTAATATGTTTTTTGTTAATCTTGCTTGTTTAACTTTGTGTTTTGGTGAATGTTCCTGTGTTTTTCTCCGTCACGAATGTTGTGGATTTCTTAATAGATCATATTTTATTTTATTAATTTAATTTTAAAATTTTTCGTTTTGCACCGTGGCCTTGATCTCTGCATGTCGGGTCGGTATTGCGTACTAGTATATTATCAAGCTCTTTCTCATTTGGTAATTCGTGCAATCCTGTTTTTTTAAATCTTTTGGGCATTATCATTTAAATTTTAAATTATATGTTTTCATTTAGCTCAGCAAGCATGTTAAACCGTTTCTTGCCTACTTATGTAAATAACTTATGTTGACCTTAAGCCATATGCATCACCAGAGTTTTGTTGCCGCCATAGAGTTTCTTCCTTTTTTTGATGATTTTGTTAAATTCTTATTTTTCCTTTGCCCCTTTTGATAATTAAATTTTATTTTAAATTTTTTAAGCAACTGTTGTGGCATTATTTCGTCGGCAGCAGTTCTATTAGTTATCGGAGGGTGTCTGTAGACGAGCCTGAGCCTTCCCCTTCTCCACCTTCCTTCCACCCCTTTTGGTGTTCTTCTGTTGGGGCATGTCATCTGGAGGTGATTTTGCTGTTGAAGCGATGCGGACCCCTGAAGACAGGTAAGTAGGGGCCCATCCACGCTGGCCATTCCCGGTCTCACAATAATAATAAATAAAATTTGTCTGAATTAAAATAATAATCATATTGTTCTGAATAGTAATGGTAATATTTTGGTAACAATTTTGAATATTGAGTTATAGGAATGTGGAACAGCTTACTGTTGTTGTTTGAGTCTTCAGTCTTTTGACTGGTATGAGGCAGCTCTCCACGCCTCCCTGTCCTGAGCTAATCGTTTCATCTCTACATAGTTACCACACCCTACATCCGAGGCAATCTGTTTAACATATTCTAACTTTGGTCTACCCTTACAGTTCTTGTCCTCGACCCTTCCTTCCATAACTAAGCTTGCTATTCCTGGGTGTCTTAGTATGTGTCCTACCAACCTATCTCTTCTCTTCATTAGCAGTCGCCAAAAACATCTCTCCTCTCCCACTCGTCTTAATACCTCTTCGTTTTTCACCCTATCTACCCATCTGATCTTCATCATTCTCCTGTAACACCACATTTCGAAAGCCTCAATTTTCTTCTTTTCTGCTGCACCATTAGTCCAGGTTTCACTTCAATAGAGTGCCATGCTCCAGGCAAAGGCTTTCAAAAATGACTTCCTAATACCTAAATCTATATTCGATGTCAACAGTTTCCTTTTCTGTAGAAATGCTTTCCTTGCCTGAGCCAACCTACTTTTTATATCCTCCTTGCTTCGTACATCACTGGTTATTTTGCTTCCTATGTAACAGAAGTCTCCTACTTCCTTCAGCTTTTCACCTGCCAATTTGATATCCATAGAGGTTTCTGATTTCTTTCGGGTGCATTCCAATATTTTTGTTTTACATTTATTAATTTTCATCATGAATTCTTTCCTCAAGACGGAGTCCATACCATTCAAATACTCTTTCAAATCCTCAGGCGTGTCGGCCAAGATGACGATGTCATCGGCAAATCTCAGAGTTGAAATTATTTCTCCTTGAATCTTCACTCCCACTTAAAAATTTTCTCCAATTTCCTTCATTGCTTGTTCAATGTAAAGATTGAAAAGTATGGGTGATACGTTGCAGCCTTGCCTTACACCTTTCTGAATACCAGCTTCTCTCTAATGTTCTTCAGCTCGAATGACTGCTGTCTGGTTCCTGTATAGATTGTAGATCACCCTCCTATCCCTGTACTTTATCCCAATCGTTTTCAAAATGTCAAACAATTTAGTCCAATCAATGTTATCAAAAGCCTTTTGTAAGTCTACAAATGCCATGAACGTTCTCTTGTCTTTCCTTATTCTACCTTCCAAAATCACCCAAAGACTTAGTACAGCTTCCCTCGTTCCTACATTTCTCCTGAAACCAAACTGGTCTTCACCCAACTCCATTTCTATCTGACTTTCCATCCTCTCGTAAATTATTCTTGACAGGTTCTTTGAAGCATGAGTAATCAAGCTGATTGTACGGTAATCTTCACATCTGTCAGTTCTTGAAATCAGAGGGTACCTCACCTGTCTCATAAATCCTACACATCAAGTGAAATAACCTGATCAGATCTTCATCTCCTATGCAGCGTAGCAACTCAATCGGTATATCATCTGGGCCGATAACCTAGATGTTAGGCCCCTTAAAACAACAATTCTCATTCTCAGGTATATCATCTATGCCTGGTGCTTTGTTCCTGCTTAAGTCTTCCAATGCTCTGTCAAGTTCTTATCTCAACATTAAACCTCCTTTTGCATCCTCATCAATTTCCTCCTCCCTTTCCATTACCTTTTTCTCAATCTCCTTTCCCATATACAAACACTCTATATAAGCTTTCCATCTCTCAACCTTTTCTGCCCTATCTGTTAGAGGCTTTCCATTTGTGTCCTTAATACTTCAGCACATAGTCTTCTTTTCCCCAAAAGTATTATAAATCCTTCGATAGGCTGTATCTACTTTTCCAGATTACAGACAATTTTCTATACTTGCACATTTGTCTTTCAGCCATTCTTCTTTCGCTTCCTTGCACTTCTTGTTAACCTCATATCTCAGACGTCTGTATTCTGCGTTCCCCTTTTCAACTCTTACATTTTTGTGTTTCCGCCTTTCATCCATCAATTCTAGTATATCCTGGGTGATCCACGGTTTTCTACCTATTCTTTCTTTCCTACCAATGTTTTCTTCTGCGGATTTTGTTATTTCATTCTTCAAAAGTGCCCATTCGTCTGCAATTGAAGTTTGTTTAGGGGTTTCCATTAGTCCTTCCTTTATACTCTTCTTTAATCTTTCGTTGACATCCGTCTCTTTCAGTCTGTCTATTGCCCACCCTTTTGGCTTTTGACTTTTCTTCAGTTTCTTCAACTTTAATCTGCATTTCATAACAACCAGATTGTGGTCAGAGTTTATGTCAGCACCGGGATATGTTTTACAATCCAAAATCTGGTTTCGAAACCTCTGCTTGACCATAATGAAATCGATTTGTTAACGTCCTGTATCTCCTGGTCTCATCCATGTGTATATTCTTCTATTGTGGTTATTGAATAAGGTATTAGCTCTAAACAACTCATGCTCGGTACAGAATTCCATCAACCTGCTTCCTCGATCATTCCTTTCACCTAATCCGAAATCTCCTACTATCTTCCCTTCTCTTCCTTTTCCTACCACAGCATTCCAATCCCCCATTACTATAACAATTTCATCACCCTTGATATACCTCAGAATTTCATCTATTTCTTCGTAGACCTTTTCAACATCTCCATCATCAGCTTGACTGGTAGGCATATAGACTTGTACCACTATGGTGCACGTAGGTTTTGTATTGATTTTTGCTACAATAATCCGTTCACTATATTGCTCATAATATTCCACCCGCTGTCCAAGTTTCCTACTCAATATGAGACCAACCCCTGCTTGGCCATTGTTTGATTTAGTTATAATGACCCTATAGTCTCCTGACCAAAAGTCCTGTGCTTCCTGCCAGCGCATTTCCCTAATCCCAACCAAATCCAACCTCAACCTATCCATTTCCCTTTCTAAGTTTTCTAACCTTCCACTTCTTGGCAGACTTCTAACATTCCACGCTCCGATCCGTAGAATATCAGATTTCCTCTTTGTCGACAGCTTACAGCTTACTGTCGATCAAAATATTATGTGCACTCGATTTTGAAGGTTGTTTTTGACGTAACCAATAGACCTACATAAAATCCAATAACATAATCATTTTCATCGTTCTATTGTACGTTAGTTCATGTAGGTTTGGAATGTTTAGTTTATATTTTAATATTTTTTATCGCAGTTGGAACACAAAAAGTGCCCGTTTTTAAGCGTGTTTCAACCCTGCGTCTCATTTATGAATTAATATCTCACAAACCCGTCATCAGATCGAATCCAAATTTTAACAAAATATACATTGGAATGGTTTGTAACTGGTTTATTAATTTCAAAATTTTGTGTTCTCAAGAATGAAAGTTGTTATTTTTTTTGTAAGGTAACTTTTTCTCGGCTCGGGGTCGTTGGAAAATGTAGATCTTGGTCGCGTTGTGATACTTATACATCAAAAAGTCTTGTTGTATGACTGTGAAATACGTAAATTAATTCAATTATTTTATATCGGTTTGTATTTGTACGGGGAAATTAGACATGGTTCACCAGCTAGCCGCTCCGGGGAAAGCTGTACAGCGTTGCCAAGATGGAGCCCAACACGCGTCATGGCTCGTCTCACGTTCACATCACGTTCAATTGATAAAATTGCTAAATTACTTCGTCTTTCTGGCGTCATTGTGGATCTTAAATAATTTTTAATAAGCTTCAGCTTACTAAAAGATCGTTCACAAGATGCCACAGACACTGGAATCGTTAAAAGTAGTTTGAAAGCGATGATCAAGTTACTGGGTATGCGTCTAACCCCAAACAAGATAAATATAAGAAAATATATTTTGGTTTGGCAGATGACATCGTAGTTCCGCCCCTTAAAACAACAACTACAACAACAACATAACTCTTTGGGTTTCTTCAAGTCTATCTTTTCATTATTTTACTTTGATCTTCGTAATAAAACTATGCCATCTTTAATATCTTCAAAGAGTTCTTCTCCGATCAGATCTTCAGGGTACTTCTCTGCAAGTTCGAAACATTTCCTCTTTAGATTGTTCAAAACGTTTTTATTTGGAGTTTCATGATGAATGTTTTCATCAAAATTACAGAGGAAGCCAAAACTCTCATCCAGTTCCTTGATATTGGTGAACCGTTCATTAAATCACGAATTAGTTCATCTTAGACCTCTATTGTGCTCCGTTTTACTTCATCTTTCCAGGAAAGTCCATCATCATCAGTGGCTCCCCCTGGCATTTTCCTCTTCACTCTTAGTGTTCGTTCCGTGGGTTCTCTCCATTCCTTACATTTCTTAGTAGCTGTTCATATAACATCAACTGGAAGGGGTTCTCTCCACATATTAAGCTGATCTTGGAGGGCTTGCAGACAAGTTATTACATAAGTGAACGAAATGCCTTCGATTTGCAAAGTTTTATGCGTTCGGTCAAATTTTGGAAGTACCTCAGCCCAGAAAAATAGAGTTACCTAGTCAAATCTTTCTATTGCATTAATTAACAGCACTGCACTCTGTCTGGTATCGACAGTTTCAGTTGCAGTGTCTCTCAATTTTTCTAGAGCATGAAGCACTCCATCTAACTGAGATCATAAGTCTTTCACGGCTTCTGCTTTAGAACTCCATCTTGTATCTGAGTGGCCCTTGACCCATAAGCTGACATATTCCTTGATGATACTCCACATGTGAGTCAAACAAGAGAAAAATGCATACACTTGTTGAACTATTCCAAGAAACGTCACTGCACAAACGTTGGCATGAGCAGCTTGAACGCCAACCAAATTGAGTGAGTGGTTGTCACAGGGAATAAACACGGCTTGATGGCTCAATTTTTTTAAACGTTGTTGGACACCTTTGTGAATTCCTGCCATTGTCGCCTGATTGTCGCAGGACATCAAGCCATTTTCCTCCAGTTTCTTTTGTATTAGGCTACTTCAGCAATTCCATTGGCAGTTTTGTCTTTGATTGAAATAAAATCTATAAAATATTCCTTGATTTCAACTGAACTTTGCATTACTTCCACAAATCTTATTACCTGTCACAGTTTTTCGTCATGTGACGTGTCAGAAGTGCTATCAAATATAATACTGAAGTACTTAGCACGCTTGCAGGAAGTAGTAATATTGCTACGAACGTGGTCCCCTAAAAGGCCCTGATTCATCCGCAGGAAAATAAAAGTTGAATATTTATTTTGTAACTGATGATAGCCTTGCATTACAATCACGACATTTTTGTGAAATCTCCAAAGGCCACGATCCAATTTCACTTAACCACATTTTATCCAAATTGTCATTGTCATGTTGAATCAAAGTTTCCTAGGGCTCATTTTCTTTATTTGAACTCGATGAAGGTCCAGCGCCAATTGCACTTGGAATTGGATTGAGAGATTTGAATCGTCTGCTTTAAGACAATTACCATGAAGATCGTCATATTTAGCCAATTTATTAACTACCGGTACTGTAATACAGTATTTGATTCATTAATGTCAAGGCTTAAGTTGATACTGACAAAATCACTTCCTTTCAGATTTTCATTGTTTTCTGAGTTTAGTGATGTTTTTATAAAAGCTGTCATAAACGATCTCGAACTCTCAAGTGCTTTGGTACGTTGCTGTTTCAGTTGTCTATTTTGAGCCGCACTTGCCTTGTGTTGTTTCATAATGGAAACTGAAATACAGTACAATGAAACAAATTACCTTTTACTATTATCAATTATGATTCCTTGTGTTGATCAATAATGATTCTAGGTTACAATTGCTTCAGCCAATACCAAACGAAATAGAGAGGAAACACTGTAATTTCTTTCAGTTTTAAATTGTTTTAGAGAATTTTACCTAATATTATTTGCTAGTGTTAATATCACTTACCTGTTTTCTAGTTGTATATGAACAGGAATTACTCGTACAAAACTACAAAAGTAACGTGTGAACACACTGTATATTCACAATTGATTGATACACAACGACTGCGAAATGAACGCAACACAGCTCTACAAATGAATAAAATAAACCAAGGATTAAGGTTAAGGAATACACTTCATGACTAGCAAACTAGCAATCGTCAATAAATTCTGTTGTGGCTTGATGCCCCCACCCCGCGCCGGCCGGCACCGTCATCAACCACGCATCCCCTCTCCATCACCGCTTTGATTATGGCTCAGGCGCTTTGTTCGCCCATACACCGTAGGCTATACTTTCATGTGTGCTCGGCGCCCACGAACTATTTCGTATTGTCTATAAATAGTTTAAAAAGAAACGATTATTTCATTTCTAAATAATATTACTGGAGTAATAAACAAAGTAATAAAGAAAATATGACCAATAAAACCGTATATTTTTCCTGAAAAATATATTATTTCTTAAACTAAAAAGAAATATGTTTTTCGATTTTGGATTTTGGCGCCCCCCGGCTCTACGGCGCCCTTGGCGGCCGTCCCATTCGCCTCCCCTTTGGTACGCCACTGATAAGGATTACAACGCGACCAAGAACTACATTATCCAACGACACCGAGCCGAGAAAAAGTTACCTTACACAAATGATAACAACTTTGTTTCTTGGACACACACAATTTTGAAATTAATAAACCAGTTATACAACAATTCCAATGTATATTGTGTTAAAATTTGGATTCGATCTGATGACGGGTTTGTGAGATAATAATTCTTAAATATGACGCATGGTTGAAACACGCTTAAAAACGGGCACTTTTTGTGTTCCAACTGCGATAAAAAATATTAAAATATAAATAAAAATTCCAAACCCACATGAACTAACGTAAAATAGAACGATGGAAATGATGATGTTATTGGATTTTATGTAGATCTATTGGTTACTTCACAAACAACCTTCAAACTCGAGTGCACATAATATTTTGGTCGACAGTAGTTCATTTTGCGATTTATAATCCAGTTTTCAATGGTTTAATGCTGACTCATATCTAACGGAAATATTGTTTATAATTGGATAATGTTAAACATTTTGGTAGTTGCGTGAGATAAATAGTGTCTTTACGACACGGAAGGCAATTGGAATATCGAAAGAAGCCTGTGTAACGTAGGGTTTTCTTGAGTTTGTGTAAATGAAGCATATTATGGTAAAGTAATTAGATGACGATATTTGAACAGGGGTAGACACGATTAAAATATATATTCATGTGATGATCGAATTGATACGATTTATTGCAGGAGCAGTGAAGCTTCTTGATGGAACAAGCATAGGGCTTGATATCAAAAATATAATATGTGTGAACTGAGTTAACATGAATAAATATGTTATAATGTGTTGCGTCAGCCACAAGGCTGGTTGGACAGTTATAATAAAAATATGTTGAGGTAAATAATTATGAATAAATAAACTGTAGAAGGGAAAATCCAAATATTATTATCCACTATCATCACAAATAATTTCAGCCATATTCACGTGTCAAGTCAGATTTTACCTACTTAATTATCAGTTACGATAGTGCGACTCTGTTTAAACACACCCTAGATTTGCCGATGCCTTGCGGTATGTCATAATGAGTATAAGATTTGAAAATTAAGCGCACCGAATGAATGAGTATGTGCAAGAATATTGCAAGAATATTACAATTATTGTTTATTAATTAGAAAACATTTATAAATATTACAGGATAATTCTATTTTGTATAAACAAGTTAAACAAGTTTCATAACTGGATAAAATGAATAATTAACTAGTGAATTCTTTTGTGGAAGTGTATAATTTTGAAGTTGAAAGAATAATTAAATGAATCAATTCATTGAGATAAATATGTTGTTATTGTTGTATGAGGAATAAATCGAATAATATTTTCGAAAGATAGGAAATCTTGATGTAAATAATGAATTAATCAAGTGATTAGAATGTTGAATGAATATGAAAATAATTAGAATTTGTGGTCAAATGTGACACGTAATTAAGGAAATGAAAATTTTGATTAAAATCATGTGATCAAATAATTTATGAGAAGATAACATTCTTTTGAAATCCTTACCTAAGGATCAGATCGAAAAACAAACCAACAATAATATTTGAACTAATGTTTGTCAAGTATTTATGTTTTCAATGAATTCAACCCATAGACATCTTGGGAATAAAATTGTGACAGTGATTCCATATTTTCTTGGATAGTGAAAAGTTACTGAATACTGTAAATATTAAAACACAGGCATCAGGACGGACAATCGAATTTACTTGAGCAGCCTGACGTGTAAATAAACAATGTCGATGCCAAATTGACTAGTAATTTTTGGCTATCGATCCATATAACGAGTGATATTCCAGTGTTGATATTTCTACTGTGTTGTTTTGTGTATAGAAAATTTATTTTCCATTTTTTGAGTTCATTTTTTGCATTTTTCACTTTAAATTTAAATTTAATAAAATGAGATTTTAGGAAATTGTGATATTTTCATTTATCCCTTCTTATCCTTATTGTTGCATCGAACCGGAAATCAGTGAAGCAAGTTAGATCTAGATTTGTGTTTTTCTTTCACCCAGTTTAGTGCCCTGAGATGTTTTTTGAGTCTCGTGCTAACTGATTTTCGGTGACATGCGTATGTGGTCGTTGGACTTCGGTCTAAACGGGTACATAAAATAAGAAAAGGAGGAGAAATGGCTTACCGAACGTGGGGAGACAATTATAATTTATTTTCGTTTAGTTAATGGGAATTTGGTATATGTCTGGTATGGACAGATAGTTTGTGAGGAGACCCAATTAGTGGGGACTTTTAGATAGGAATGGTTAGAGTTTATTTTGTTTAGATGTGATGTATGACGGCTTATCCGTTGGGGAGTTATGTAGTTTTGTTTTTGAGTTTGGAAGTCTGAAAATACACAATTTCATAGCATCCAGATGGAGGATATCTTTAAATTTTGCATTTTTCGTTGTTTGTTGTTGTTGTTTAATCAATAAATAGTAGAGAATATTTTTCCATCACGTCGAAATTAGGGTATATTTAATTTTATTTGAAATTCCAAATGCCAAATTCTAATACATGCTTTAGTCTTAAGTCATCATGTCAGCCGACAGTCTACACCTAATGTTAAATATTATTGTTGAATATGGACGAAATGATGCGGATTCTTTCACGCTTGGAAGAACAATCCAAAGGTGTGGAGCAGGAGGTAGGTAAGATAATTCTATCAGGTTAGAAAATAGAATTTCAGAAACTTAAGATTCTCTAAAAAAATCATTAAAAACTAAAATGACAGAAAACTCAAATTCTCTAGAAACTAAAATAACTGAAAATTCCAAAACTCTAGAAAACAAGATGATGAAACTCTTTGAAAAATCCCAGGAACTCGAAACTACATTAGCTGTAAATGTAAGTTCGATAGAGAGTAGATTGCTGGAAGCATACAACAAAGTACAATCCCTAGCAGATAGATTAGAGATAGGTCTTAGAATTTGTGTTAACAAGGAATGTAGTGATATGCCGACAAAAGTAGTTCACCGCATATCTCATGAATTTCATGAATTAATTGTAGGAGAATTGAAGGAAGGAGTTATTCAGGAAATGAAGACAAACATAAAAACAACTATCATAGAAGAAGTCAAGGATGCATTGAGACAGGACACACAAGAGGGAATCAAAGGGATTCGAGACACATTAACATCACATGTAGAAGTAATGTCTGAAGATATACAAACAGCACAGAGGGATTTAAATAACATGACGGATTCAATGAAGAATCACGAAGCGATCATGAATAAAATATCTTCAGATGTCAACGAGAACCATAAAGAGACAATGGAAATTAGAAAACAGGCAGAGGAGAATCACAAGGAAATAGAAGAGGTTAGAAAACAAGCAGGAGAAGCTAGAAAACAGGTGGATAATTCTAAAAACAGGAACAATACAGAAGAAATTAGTGGGAGATGAGAATGCTGAACTTAAAGAAACTGTAAAAAAATAACAACCCAATTCACTGAATATAAAGCAAAGGCAAAGGATATAAAAGGTGTTCAAATTCAATCTTCAGTTCCGAGTAAGGGTCAGTCGTCTGAGAAACAGGAAGATGTTCCCAAAATAGCTCAGCCGACACAGATAGCTGTATATAAAAATGTAGAAGACAAGCCATCTAAATTTACTGGCTCAGGCACAGTCACACCAGTAGAATTTTTAAGGGAGGTCAAGGACTACCTTAAAGATTCCAACATTTTCAAAGAGCGTGAGATAAGAGTGATAGGCACATTTTTGGATGGACAGGCGTTAGTTTTGTTCTGGGTGTTCAGATGCAACTTAAATAGCTATGACAAGTTTGCACAAGCATTGCTTAGAAAGTTCTAGTCACCCGAAACACAGCAACAAGTGAGAGCGGAATTATGTTCGAAAGGCAACTCAACTACACAGCCCACGAAATACTCAACTTATTTTGCAGGTCAGTTAGCTAAATGGCAACATTTAGAGCCACCCATGCCTGACAATGAGCTTATAACAGCTCTCATAAGACAATTCCCGTCGGATGTGCAGTGAACATTAATTGATGCTCATGGAGCAATTTGATGAATTTTTCAAAAATTGGACCACTCGAATGCTCAATTTTTTCACCAGAGAGGTGGAAAGAACGACAATCCTTCAGTCTATGCTGTAATGGCAGACCGTCAATCTCAAACCAATTCCAACTGGAAGAAGGAAGAGAAAGCGCCGAGGGATGAACAAGACAAGAGAGGATGGAGTCAATACCGCAACAGGTCATATCAAAATCGACCTTATGTAAGACATGACAGGTATGATAACCGGTGGAATTCTTAACCAGAGACAGTATCAAGATAGAAGATATTTTGGCAGCGATAATCAAAATTTCAGAAGAGATGAGAATTCTGGACAAAGAAATGAAGAATCCCATCAACAGGCGAGACAAAACCTGGAGCAGAGGCATGAAATAAGCAAGCAATACTTGGAACAATCGAAACAAATCGAAGCAAGTACGTCTGGGTTACAGAAGTCAAGCGACCTTGATAAAGAAGAAAAAAAAACACCGATTTCTTAACACAACAAACAAATCACTAAGAAATTTCACATCCAAGGTTATTAAATGGCAAGCTGAGAATGATGATTTAATCCAACAGTATGATGAGAGAAGGGAGATGGGACCTAGGGTTAGGTTGCCCATAATTTCCTTTGAAGTTTATGGCGGACAGTAGATACCCTGATAGATACAGGAGCCATGTTATGTCTAGTCATTGAAAAATTATATGGTCTATGGAAATTGACGGAAAAGTTAGAAGAAATTTCAGTCTCTTGTATAAAAATTCAAGGCATAATTACGAATAAAATGACAGTTTGTAAAAGACAGTTATTTTTGGAAATTAAGATTGGTGCATGATATTTCCAACACATATTCGTGGTGATGCGGGACATCGCGTACGACATGATATTGGGTGCAGATTTCATTCAGAAATATAAGGCAGTAATTGACAGGAATTCGGAGACCATTAGATTTCACCAAACAGAAGATATATCCTTCGCGGGAAACGAAGAAGAAGACATCTAGGGAGATATTCGATGGCCTCAGGTATTTGAGAGCCTTGAAGCCACCAAGGAAGAAGTGAAAGATCAAGAAACATCACCAGAATTGGAGAGTATCCTCATGGAATATGATGACATTTTTGACACTAAACCTGGCGAGATCAAAGATTTCGAATATAGGATACATGTCACGGACGACGCACCATATCACACTAAAACTATACCCTGTAGGGTAGAAGGATAAGAGTCAAGTAAAATCCGTTATTCCGGAAGTGGAAATGAACAACATAGTGCAGAACTTCACAACCTCTTACATAAATCCTCTGGCTGTAATTTCTAAACCGGATGGAAGTTTGAGGATATGGTTGGACGAAAGAACTTTGAATTCTAGGATTTTACCAAAATACGACCGACCGCCCATCATCAAGGAATTACTGAGGAAATTTCAAGGAAAGTTATGGTTCTCAACAATTGATCTTACCTCGCCCCACCTCCATATAAGGCTGAGTGAAGATTCCAAAAAGTATACTGGATTCATGTTTGAGCAGCAAACATACGTAAGTAGACGCTTACCGTTTGGAATGAAGACGTCTGGATCCGTATAGATCAGAGCATTAGATCAAAACCTTAGTCCTGAGGTTAAGGACATAGCAATCTGTTACATTGACGATATTTTGATATCCTCTGAGACTAAAGAACAGCATATGTTACACCTTCGAAAACTTTTTGAGGATTTGAGAAGATCTAATTTCAAGGTCAACCTTAGAAAATGTCAAGTTTGTTCAGAAGGAAATCAAATTCTTTGGGCTCATATTAGATGGTGAAGGTTACCGCCCAAACGAAGGGAAGATTCAAGCTATAGTGAACTTTCCAAGACCAAACAGGGTGAAACATGTCCGTAGTTTTCTCGGCACATGTCAGTTTTTTTCAGGGTACTGTCCCAGATATACTGAGATTGTTGCACCTTTACAAGAGTTGCTGTAGAAAGGAAATAGATGGAAGTGGGATGAGACCAGCGAACAATCCATTCGAGAAGCTAAGGAATTACTGGTAAATAGTGTGAAGCTAGAATACCCGGATTTCAGGAGGAACTTTGTTATAGAATCAGATGCATCCACCGTGTGAGTAGGAGCCACCTTACTGAAAGAAGAGACGATCACCATAGGCACTATTTGGAATTCATCAGCAGAAAGTTAAGACCATCTGAAAAGAATTACTATACCACTGAACTCGAAGCGCTCGCTATTATTTACGCTTTGTAAACGTGGAAGAAGCTGCTAATTGGTCATTTAATCATTGTTAGAACAGATCACCATGCCCTGGAATTTATTCTAAAGACAAATTTAGCTAGTGAGAGAATCACTACATGGTCTTTATTTGTCCAACAATTTAATCTGACTATTGAACATACACCTGGAAAAATGAACGTAGGAGCAGACTTGCTGAGTATAGCTGTGGAACCATATTCACAAGCCTTACAACTTAACTTGCTACCAGAAGACGATGAAACCTTAAGGAAACTACAACTTTAGCCGTTGTCACAGAAACGCGATAGACAGCTCAGGAATATTTATAGACTCTTACATGGGGATTTGGATCGGAATGACGTTGATTTTCCAGCCACTGAAAGAACCTCTAGTGATTATGTTTTGCTAGATGGTTTGATATATAAGTTTGCTGATCCTGATCATAACCGGTTGAGAATAGCTGTACCTCCGAGATCGCAGGATCCCATTATTTGGATGGCACACCGCATTTCGGGTCATGCGGGTGTGAACAAGACTATACATCTAGTTCATAGAAAGTTTCGTGGGAAAATATGTGGAATACCGTGAGAAACACGCTGCGAGGATTCGATTTGTGTCGGAGAAGCAAGTACAATTCCCATCTATTGAAAGAAGCCCCACGACCCATCATTCCATCTAAGCCTTGTGAGCTTTTTGCCACTGATATTTTTGGACTTTTACCCAAGTTCAAGAGAGGTAATCGGTACATTTTAGTAACAATGGATGTGTTCAGCAAATACACTATGCTGCACCCTACCCAAAAAAGAGAACGCGAAGTATTGCTTGAATAGAATCAAGAATGAAGTTATCCCGGAAGCTGGTAAACCTGATTTTTTACTGTCGGATCATGGATCACAGTTTACATCCTTGGAACTTAGGAATGCCATGGAAGATTTGGGTATAAAACAAGTCCTTTGTTCTGTCAGACACTCTGAAAGAAATCCCGCTGAAAGGATCATGGCGGAAATCTCTACATTTTGTCGTTTGTTTTGTCCAAACGAACATTGGAAATGGATGGACGTTATTCCGATTGCTGCTGAATCTACTAATTCAACCATCCATGAAAGCACTGGACAAATCCCAAAGTTGTTGCACCATGGGAATAAACGGATAAGACCATGGGATATAGTGATTACGTTACCTCCAGAATTAGAAGAAAACAGACAAGGGAGAGAAGCCCAAGCTTTGGAAAAGTTGCGCCTCCAAGCAGCAAAGAGGGAGCGAAGAGCAAGAAGGAAGCATTTTAGAGAACCCTTACATATTATAACTCTCGTGTTGATAAGGAAACCCATAACATCCAACGTTACCAAACGAGTGTACTCAAAATTTGCAAGCCATTATCATGGACCGTTCCGAATTGAAGAAAGTATGGATAATGGAAGCTATAGAGTAGCAGATTTGAATACTGGTAACATCGTGGGAACTTTTAATGCATCGAGCTTAAAAGTATATCATTCAAGACCAGAAACCCATACGTAAAAGAAAGATAAAAATGGCAAAATAAAAATGTTATTCTAATTTTATTTTCTGTGTGAGGGGTGGATGTGCCCTTATTCAACAGGTGATATTTTGGTCTAAGGCACAATTTTGTTGATTTGCAAATTTTGAATCACCCTATTTTTGTTCGTAAAGGAATGGAAGCACTTGCTGAGAACGACGAAGCTTTGATATTATCAATTCTTATTGGATGTTTTTGAGACACCGCATGTAATGCTTTTATCTGTCGCTGGAATTTGGAAGAGTTTAAATCATCTCGAAAGAAAATCGGTTCACTGGATGCCGAGATATTAACATTAGAATGTTCTGGATGTTCTACGCTGTAACGTAGCACTGAGGCAAGCTCATCTCCACGTGCTATCACACGCCGGCTACATGGATATTTCTGGAACCCTGGACAGGTATAAAAGAGCGCTGAGCCACGCTGATAGTACCTTATTCATCGGAATGCACAGTGCGTGCTATTCGTTAGCTCATTCTTCGTTGACACACAATGCGTGCTAGTCAGTCGATATCGTCGGACTGCTGTATGGTCATTTCTTCGAGCTGCTGTGATAGTATTCTACACGCTAAGTAGAAGTTACTATTTTTCAAAGACTTTGAGTGTTAGTCTTCGAAAAAGTGTGAACTTTAAGAAGTTATCTATAAAATAGAACTTCGCATTGGAACTTTGGGTTTCCAAACAGTTTGGGTAGTTCAATGATCAGCTACGACTTAGATACTTTCAACTTCGGATACCAGTCTTACATGGTCAAGTAATTAGCCGACGATGGGACCAGCCGTGCATACCGCGTTCTGGGAGATGCATAATCTCACCCGATAGGAGAATAGAGGGGCCCATCTGTATTTTAAGTGTGTGTGCTAGGACAATTCCTATTATCCGACCACAGGAATTAGCCAACGATAGGACCAGCCGTGCATAGCGCGTTCGGGGAGATAAATAATCTCACCCGTTAGGACTAGCTTACAATAGGAGCTGCTTTTGAACCATTGTAATAGACAGTAAAAGTATCATACCAGTATTAGTCAAAGCTGCATCAGAATTACGACTTGCTGAAAGTTATGGAGCAAGCGGGTCGAACCCCGACTTTTCAAATGGCACAAGATATAAGGATGCTAGAAATGAACAGCATGGATAGAGTTAGTTTCAAGCCAGCATTAGAACTTTCGTTTATGAGCAGTTAAACGGATTTCGGATAGTCATTGAAGCCGATACGAGACTTTAAGTACGCTTTCGACTGGACGAGCAAATGGAGTAATCCTAGGACATGGAACCATGAATGGAACCAACCAGGAGGTCCTTCACTTCAAGAACATCAGCAATGTAAGCTAATATTTACTTTCGTAGTCTTTGGTATTTGGAAATTTTCATTTGGAGATAAATATCAAGACTACTATTTTTTCTGTTTGCATTTTGCAAAACAGAATTTTTGGAGTGTTCCGAACATTAGTTCTTCTATTATAAGTCTACGGACAATGTCACGAATCGTTGGGTAGATTTTTCTTTGTGATTGTCATTACGGTCATCAGCCGTAGGATCCTCGAAGTTAACTTATTTATTTTTGGGAAATGGATGTTATTGTTCGTCCAAAGATTTCGAGCTTGGGTATTTTTTTAGTCCACATTTCCAGTTTTGCAAGCATAATAATAATCATAAAATATTGTTTCTAAATAATAATAATAATAAATAAAAATTGTCTCTGAATAATAATAATAAATAAAATTTGTCTGAATTAAAATAATAATCATATTTTTCTGAATAATAATAATAATAATAATAATAATATCATAATATTTATTTGTTCTGAATAATAATGGTAATGTTTTGGTAAAAATTTTCAATATTGAGTTATAGGAATGTGGAACAGCTTAGTTCGTTTTGAGATTTATTATCCATTTTTCAATGGCTTAATGCACACTCATATCGAACGGAAATATTGTTTATAAATGGATAATGTTAAAAATTTTGATAGTTGCGTGAGATAAATAGTGTCTTTATGACACGGAAGGTAATCGAATTATCGAAAGAAGCCTGTATAACGTAGGGTTTTCTTGTGTTTGTGTAAATGAGGCATATTATGTCATTAGATGACAATATTTGAACAGGGGTAGACACGATTAAAATATATATTCATGTGATGATCGAATTGATACGATTTATTGCAGGAGCAGTGAAGCTTCTTGATGGAACAAGCGTAGGGCTTGATATAAAAAATATAATATGTGGATAATTTGTGTGAACTGAGTTAACATGAATAAATATGTTATACTGTGTTGCGTCGGCCACAAGGATGTTTGGACAGATTATAATAAAAATATGTTGAGGTAAATAATTATGAATAAATAAACTGTAGAAGGGAAAACCCAATTATTATTACCCACGATCATCACAAATAATTTCAGTTACATTCACGTGTCAAGTCAGATTTTACCTACTTAATTATCAGTCACGATAGTGCGACTCTTTTTAAACCCACCCTAGATTTGCCGATGCCTTGCCGTATGTCGAAATGAGTTTAAGATTGGAAAATTAAGCGCGCCGAAAGAATGAGTATGTGCAAAAATTTTACAATTATTGTTTATTATTGAGAAAACATTTATAAATATTACAGGATAATTCTATTTTGTATAATCAAGTTAAACGAGTTTCATAACTGGATAAAATGAATAATTAACTGGTCAATTCTTTTGTGGAAGTGAATATTTTTGAAGTTGAAGGAATAAATAAAGTAATCAATTCATTGAGATAAATATGTTGTTATTGTTGTATGAGGAATAAAACGAATAATATTTTCGAAAGATAGGAAATCTTGATGTAAATAATGAATTAATTATGTGGTTAGAATGTTGAAAGAATATGAAAAATAATTAGAATTTTTGGTCAAATGTGACATGTAATTAAGGGAATGAAAATTTTGATTAAAATCATGTGATCAAAAATGATGAGAAGTTCACATTCATCTGAAATTCTTACCTAAGGATCAGATCGAAAATAAAACAATACTATTTGAACTCATGTTTGTCAAATATGTATGTTTTCAATGAATTCAACCCATAGACATCTTTGGAAAAAAATGTGACAGTGATTCCATATTTTCTTGGATAGTGAAAAGTTATTGAATATTGTAAATATTAAAACACAGGCATCAGGATGGACAATTGAATTTATCTGAGCAGCCTGACATGTAATTTAATAGTGTCGATGCCAAATGGACTAGTAATTTTTAGCTATCGATCCATATAACGAGTGATATTCCAGTGTTGATATTTCTACTGTGTTGTTTTGTGTATGGAAAATTTGTTTTCCATTTTTTGAGTGCATTTTTTGCATTTTTCACTTTAAATTTAAATTTAATAAAATGAGATTTTAGGAAATTGTGATATTTTCATTTCTCCCTTCTTATACTTATTGTTGCATCGAACCGGAAATCGGTAAAGCAAGTTAGATCTAGATTTGTGTTTTTCATTCACCCAGTTTGGCGCCCTGAGATATTTTTTGAGGCTCATGCTAACTGTTTTTCGGTGACATGCGTATGTGGTCGTTGGACTTCGGTCTAAACGGGCACATTATACAACACTGAATAATGGCTTCTAATATTTCAATTACTTAGAGAGTTACCAAAACCAAATCAAACCCCTGTTGCCACAGCCCATGAAAGGCCTAGGCTTACCAAGCGACCGCTACCCAGCCATTTGGCCCTCAGATTATGGGTAGACGCGTGGTCAGTGCGTCGGGTCCTCTCGGCTGTTAATCTTGGTCTCCGTGACCAGGGCGCTGACTCACTGTCAAACAGCTACTCAGTTGTCCTCATGAGGCTGAGTGCACCCCGTTACAGCCCTCACGCCAGTTTCTAAAATCCCTGACGGAGCAGGGAATCGAACCCGGGGCCCCAAACCACGGGGCCGGGTCCACCCAATATTTAAAAAAAATATTGGTTGCTCTATAGGATCTAGCAGAGATCCAGTTGTATTTTATGATTGTCAAGTATCAATACAAACAGTGCCATCTGACGAATGATCTGCCCAAAACCCATACATCAACATGGTCCCAATGCGAAAACCGCACAGACTTGAAAAATCAACAATTAACAAGATAAATGAAAATTTCGTTAACCATTAAAATTTAGTTCCGGCAGGCCTCAGCTACATATCGAGCACTTGGCCATTTAGGTAAACCAACATTTTGATTGGATGACTGATGTTTATGTTCGAGAATACTTCTGGATTATATCTCCGGCACTAACATTTTAGGTCATAACACTTGCCTTTTGAAGAACAATAATTGTTAATCTCTCGTATGGAAGCATTTTGTTTTTTTTAAACATTAACATGATTGGGTATTACAAAATTTTGTGCCTCCAGAACTCGTCACTTTCAAAGAGGACAGGTTTTTAAAACGCTCACTCAACAATAGTAGGCTACATGTTGTGCCCGTCTAGAACGGAGAATGATCAGTCATAACCTGGCTTAGCTACTCCGGGTTCGGGGGGTGTACCGTTCAACCCACTATATGACTTCACATTCAGATATGATAGCACTATTAGGTTCACAAGGATACAATAAATACTCACAAGTACACTCAAAAAGAAATATAATTTATTATCTATGAGGAAAAACAATCTCATAACAAAAATCTAATAAAAATCAATAACCAAAAATCACTAAATCAACTTCTAAATCAATAAAAATCTCTTGACAAATCGTCTAAATCATCATACATTTTTATCTTGCTTAGTTCCCACTAATTATTCTTAACTGGGAATTATTTTCAATCAACTGTAAAGTGTGCCTTTCACACATACAAAAATATTTCACTAAGGCTTGTGGGACATTTATCTTGTTCACTTCCCTCTTGGGTACTCGCTGTAATCACTTCTATATTAACATTGCATTTAGCACTTTAAATCTTAATAACTTTCACTTCCATCAAGACTTAGGATAGAACATAATACATATTACAAATTACTCATTACACATTACCGGCAATCTATTTCCGTCCCTCATCTCACTATTCTATATCATGCCACTAGGATAAGGTAAATAATGCTATGCTACGCACTACTATTGTTTATTTCTCAGTGGGCTTATTCCCTCCTGAGTTCACTTTAACATATTTGTTTACCCGTATTCAGCTGTCTTGGGAGTTAGGAAATCGCTTATTTCGTTGCATAATATCTTTGACCATTATTGTCAAAATTGACTGAATTTATTCAAATTTTAGATAGGAATACTCGTCTATCCTTCAGTAATTCAAAAATATAACATTGAGCCTTGTAGCTCTACTCATTAAAAACTGTTTATTTATACTCTGTTAATTACTACTAGGACTGCTCGCCTGTGTGTCAGCCGTCCCTCTCTTAAAAGAACCCTCACTCTTATTTCCAAGCCCGGTCTGTAAGCAGGTCGCACCTCCTTCAGCCGCCTTGTTAGAACATTATTTATGACCCAAAACAATGGTCCGTAGAACTCTTAAAGCTTCCCATTCATTCAACTAATTTTCGCGTTCTGGTGTCTATGATAATCCAAGTCCTTTACAATCTTCCTACCCTTTCAATTACTTCACTTTATTCAATACAATATCACTTTGCGAATTAATTCGCATACACATTTATTCGGAGATCTTTGATTTGGTCGGTTAATAGGAGCACTTGCTCACAGCGTACCATACCCGCTAAGGCCCATAATTTGTATTGCTGGCATGAGAAACAATAATACGAAGAAAATGGTACAGAACGAAACGCCATGTACGTCTGCCCATTAATGCACGACTAACTCGAGAGAGGACTATTTCACCTTCGTCCCAGCCGCCTGCATACACAATAAATTCATCCAGTCTTACTTTGCATAGACAACCACAATATAAACAAAGCTATTTCGGTGGGAATTACCCATCCACCTCGGTCGCAACCCTGATACATATTCACACAATACAACAACAAAGCTATTTCGGTTGGAATTACCCGTCTGCCTCGGTCGCAACCCTCATAAATTCGAAGACCCGACACCGTAGATTGATCTCTCGAAATGTGCATGAATTAATCAATGCATACATTACTCTTAGCTTGAGTTAACTTTAACTTATTTTGCCCTTTATTTGGCACAATTCAATGCTTGGATTCATCATTTATTCATTTCAAATACTATCAACTCTTCCACCTCAATTGCTTTAATTCTTCAACTTCACCATTTTTAATTCTTCAACTTCACTTCAATTATTAGTCAATCATATCATTATTTCGGTACCATTACTTTTACTTCAACGTGTCTAAACCGCCTATACGTTCACAATTACTTTGCAACAACAATTATTCAACAATACTTCAACTTTCAAAGGGTCCAACGACTACTATCACTTCAATACTTTTATTATTATGATAACTACGACCACTAAGTACTTCAATACTTTCATTAATGGGGTAACAACGACCACTAATTACTTGAATTACTTTTATTATGGTAACTACGACGCCTAATTACTTTTATTATTATGGTAACTACGACCATTATCACTTCAATTAATATTTCCTGATACAAATACAACAATTCGTTATTAGTTTACGATTGTGGAGTGTAACAACTCAATATATTATTACGGAGTCAAAAACTCGATTATTATTATTCATCATCATCATTTTCCGTTCTCCAGCCTAGGCCGGGTCGGAGCAAACATGAGTCCCCTCCACTTTACTCGGTCTGTCCACCACTCTTCCTCAAGCACTGAACGCCACTCCATGTTCCGGTTTATCACGCTGCACTTAACAAGGTCCAACCACCGACCTCTAGGTCTTCCTCGTCCTCTTTTTCCCGTCATTTGCCTCTCCATCACTTGTTTTGGCATTCTTTCATCATTCATCCTCTTCACATGTCCATACCATCTCAATCTGTTCTGTTCCAGCTTTTCGTTCAGCTTCTGTACATTCACTTCCTTTCGAATGTCTTCATTTCTCACTCTATCTCTTCTAGTCTTCTGTAACATACTCCTCAAAAATTTCATTTCGGCTGCCTGCATTCTACTTTCATCCCTCCGGGTCATAGGCCAAGTTTCTGCTCCGTATGTCAATATTGGTAAGTAATAAGTCTTGTACATCACTTCTTTAGCCTTCATTGGTATGTCTTTATCCCAAATTAAATTCCGAACTTGATAGTAGAAGGCACTCCCACCTTGTATTCTCTTGCTAATTTCCATATCCAGTCTTGCATTTTCCATCACTTCACTTCCCAAATATTTGAAGTGCTCAACTACTTCCAGATTTACATCTCCAATTTTAACAATTCCTTTCCCTTCTTCCTTATGTCTTGTCATCACCATTGTCTTACTCTTTTCTACACTGATTTTCATTCCCCATTTCTCAATATTTTCCTTTAAAACATCCAGCTGTTCCTGGACCACTTTCTCATTCTCTCCCCAAATCAGAACATCATCCGCAAATAAGATTATGTTCATTCTTGTACCTGTGTAGGCTTCCTTTGTTGCCTTCAGTATATCATCCATCACCATTATGAATAACAGTGGTGAAAGCACACTCCCTTGTTTCAAACCAGTTTCAATTTCAAACCATCCTGTTCTACCTGCTTGGGTCTTCACACAACTGCAACAATTACTGTACATTGCCTTTGTCATTTGTATCATTTCATCTCCAATACCTTTCTGTTTTAAGCTTTCCCAAACTCTGTCTCTAGGGACACTATCATATGCCTTTTCTAAGTCAATAAAGGTCATTACCATGTCTTTTCCATATTCCCAGTGTTTTTCCATAGTTTGTCTTACAACAAAGATAGGTTCCACTGTTGATCTTCCCCTTCTGAACCCAAATTGTTCCTCTTGAATTTGGTTTTCAACCCTTTTTCGGATTCTTTCCTCTAGTATTCTCTCCATGATCTTGGCAACATGCGAGATAATAGTAATTCCTCTGTAATTTCCACACACCTTCTTGTCTCCTTTCTTGAATATTGGTATAATAATACCTTTCTGCCAATCTTCTGGAATTTGTTTTGCTCTCCACACACTCTTGAGTACTCTTGAAGTCCAATATATTCCAATGGGTCCTGCAGCCTTTATCATTTCTACTGCCACTTCATCCACTCCCACAGCTTTTCCCATCTTCATCTTCTTAATGGCCAATTCCACCTCTGCCATTGTAATGTCCGCTTCCATTTCTTCTTCTTCCACATCCGGCACTACAGTAACTTCTGTGTACGTTACATTCCTGACATTTAACAGTCCATGAAAATATTCTTTCCATCGGTTCTTAATCTCTTCTGGTTCCTTCAATATCACTCCTTCTTTGTTTTTCACAAATCCAGCGTTTACATGTTCCTTCCTTCTACTCTTAACTACACTAAATAATAATTTCTTTCCACATTGACAATCATCTTTAATTTCCTGTGCGAATAACTCCCAACTTTTCTTCTTCTCTTCTGCCACTACTTTCTTGCAGATTTGTCTAGCTTCTACATATCTCAACCTACTTTCTTCAGTCCTTTTTGTTTTCCACTGTTTCCAACTCTTCTTCTTTTCCTTCACTTTTTCTTTAACTCTTTCATTCCACCATGCTGTTTGTTTATCTTTCATCTTCCCCGATGTTCTTCCACATGTTTTCTCTGCACAACTAACAAATGCATCCTTAAATTGCTTCCATTCTTCTTCCACATGTCCAACATCAGTCTTTGGTACTAGTTGTTGCAGTTCCATCTTATTATTGTTATTATTAATTCATCAGGAGTATAAAAACTCGATTATTATTATTATTATTATTATTATTATTCAAGAGTATAACTCTCAATTCAAATGGCACACTGACCTGCCATATGTTCAATAATATATGCGATTTCCCTCTCCAAGATTTATTCATTATATGTCTTTCATTTTTACGGGTTTCACTGATTTTAACACTTGTATAACATCTTTATCATTCAATAACTTTTTACTCTGTGGTAACAATTACATGCATTTTTATCAATCATTTCTTTAATTAGTGAGTGCGTAACATGGCATATAGTAATGAATTCACATGACTCACCCTTCCTCCTTCCCACGTGGACGACCACATCTTTTAATGGGTTCACCCATCATACATTTCTTTTATCGAAACGTTTCTATCACTATCACATACACTTTTTACATAAATAACACTTTTCCTATACTGACACATTATATATAACACTAACACTTGGTAAAATTAAATATATATCCCTTTTAACACTGGGATTAAAACACATATTATTTTATTTACACAACACTATTCACACGGACCATGTCTCAGTTGCTGATGAGTGCTTGTTCGACGCCTGACGAGATATCCTATCGATGCCCCTTGCATGAAAGTCTCTTTCAACTGCTACTTCCTTCCTGGATAGGACGTGTGATTCTCCTATACCTTCCATTTCTTCTATTCTTCCTAATATAGTGTCTATATCCTTTGTTTAATGTCTTTCTTATAGAGCATCCTCACTTGTTAACTAAATGTTTACTTGTTTATTCCCTGTAACTCTATGCTCTCGTTTCTACGGCTGCTTCTGTCGCAAACCTATAGTTCTCAATCTATCTTGGTCTTCCACGATGACCGTACACTCCTATCACTAACACTTCTATGATTTGTGTTCTTTCAAATGTTCCGTTCTGTTCGAACCTACGTCCTCTGACATTCAACACGTAAATTTTATACTACAATAACTTGTTTGAGGCTCCCCTCTGGGACCTATAGTTATATTGTCTCTGTTCTGCGTGGCGTAGCTTCCTATCGCTGACACTAATGTGTAGTGGTCTCGAACCTATATGTTCTTGTATTTGAGTCCACCGAATATTTCATACGATGGGCCTTCTCAAGAGGGCCAATATTTCTCCACTTCCGCACTCTGCTTCCTTTAAAGTCTTTAGCGTGCTTTACGTATTGTAGCCTAACGTACTTTAACGCGGCTTGGTCTTGAACCAATGTGACTTTACCAAAGTTCACAACTTCACTCGAACTTAATAACTTGTCTATTTCGACTTGTAATACACTGTTCCTCTTCCGAGGTTCGAATTCTAATGTCTTTAAACGCACTGTTCGTCCACTGAGGTTCTGATGATATTGCTATCTAGCGTAACTTGTAGTATAACGTGACCTCTACCGAGGCGTATGATCGACTGCAGAATAGCGTGGCCTCCTCCTCAGGAGCCTTCAGATGAACTGTAGAATAGCGTGACCTTTTCCTCTGATGTCCAAATTGAACTGTAACTGACGTGACTTCCTTCAACTGAGGTCCAATGTAGACTGTAAAATGGCGTGACCTCCTTCAACTGAGGTCCAATGCAGACTGACTTGAGCTACTGTTCGGAGCTTTTTTTAAATCTAAAATGATATAAAACGTAGTTCCTCAATGAGTTCTTGAGCTAATTTTCTATGCCTGTGCTCCAATTTACCTCAAGTTCCGTTTCCAGGTGTGTATTTCCATAAATGTAAAGATTCTTCTGTGCAGAATTAATTTTCATCGTTGATTAATTTTTAATTCATTAAAATTATTATTATCCCTAGTCGGGGGCCGATTATTTTACCGTCTTCATCCTCGGTATTCCTTCGCTGGACTCCCCATTGACGTCATCTTGCGTCAGCAATTTCTATTCGTGTAGGCGTTACGAGCTCTCAACCTCATAAAGCCTTTTATCCCTAGGTTTACAGTGGCTTCTGGTTCTTTCAATTAGTATTTTAATCTTCTCAAGTTTGTTCTTCATTAAAGTTTGGCTTCTGTTCAGGGATCTCCTTCTGTGTGTATTCAAAATATTGCTGAATTTCAATCCTTGGGGCCTCTTCTAAATGACTGTAATAATCGTTAATATCAGAAATAGTCCCTCAAGTTCTGACACTTATTAAGTCTTAAACATATCCAAATGTGCTCAGCGTAAAGAATTTGAATTGCTATTTGACTCATGCAATCTCCCCTACTAAAGTACAGATAACAGCTTCTCGTGTTTATATTACTCCAAAACACGTCATGGTTAATGGGAATCTATTGCATCCTGCTTGCTCAATATAGCAGCTGCACGTTCGTTTTCTCGCTCTGTGGCGCAACTTTCTGTAACACTTCCTTCTTATTTCAAACATGGATTTCTTTCTTTCATATAAAAGGACATGTGTTCGAGGATGTACCGACCCCTAGTCGGGTACAACATAGAACATCGCATTCTACACAAAAGTCCTCATAGGTTACATTCAGTGGGGCGTTGTAATCAGGCGCGGTTGGTGATAAAAGGCTCTTGGGCGGAGCCTCTCTTGAAAGATTCTATAGATAAATCTCTTTAATAAAGGTATTTAAAAAAAATCTAGTTTACCCTCCAGGGTGGTGGCTTCCACGGACTCAGCGAGGGTACTCACCCCTACTGCCCTTTCAGGCACTGTCCTAGAGCTGGGAACATCTAATCGGAGTGGATACAACTGGTGAGGTGCGATCAGCACCTCGCCCAGGTGGCCTCTCCTGCAAAGCGAACAGGGGCCTCATGAGGGAAGGGAGTGGAAGGTTAGGGTGCATAGGCAAGGAAGAGGGAAGAAGGCGGCCGTGGCCTTACAGTAGGTACTGCACCCTGAATTTGAATTATTTTAGACAAAAATGAGGATAGTTTTACAAGCTCATGTTAAAATTTAACATTTAAATAAGGGAGCTGGATTGATGACAAGGAGCGGGTTTGTTGGCAAGTTACGCGTGAGTTGAAGCTTAGTCACGTGATTTGTGAAGCTAGTAGCCACGTGTCAAGGTTAAAAGTCTCATAGCAACAGATATTTTGCCGCAAATATTAGCAATTTATTGTTATGAATTTAGCCATTGGATATAACAAGACAGCCAATGAGGAGAGGTTTTATGGAAGGATTACCAAATCCTCATTAATATAATTAAATAATTATATTTAAGCCCTAAGAAACCGACAGTAGTGGGTACGCTGGCTAACGCGCAGCATTAGGTCATGGGGCCTAGCTCTCTGCTGACTCGGTAGACGCGTGGCTTCGAGCCCCACCGTCGGCCGTCCTTGAAATGGTTTTCCGTGGTTTCCCATTTTCAACACCAGGCAAATGCTGGGACGGTACCTTCTGACAGGCCACGGCCGTTTCCTTCCACATCCTTGCCCAGTTTCATTCACCATCACTCATTTCATCTCTCATTAACTCCTCTCAAGAGGTTGGCGTCAGGAAGGGCATCCGGCCGTAAAAACCATCGCCACAAAGACTTCCATCGCATCTCATCCCCGACCCCGTTGGAAAAACGGGAATAATAAGGGGTAGACATACATACATTTAAGCCCTAAGAAAGATTTTTTATGAAATGGAATACTGTATAAAATGATACGAGGACACTATCAGTACTTTAAACGTCGCTGGAAGTACGCAGTACAATGATGTATGTATTTTACATGTACGCGCGTATTTATCCCGCGAAGTCTCTAAATGACGCGAGCCAGTGTTCTTATGCGCGATTACGAGCAAGAAGAGGGAGCCTTTTGTCTCTGAAGTTGGTCGAGTATAGACGTGGATCCAGGAGAGTTGAGCCCTGGCGACCCGATATCGAGTGCGGTGATAGTCCTCCCTCTAACGCAGTGCCGTCTCGGGCATAATTCATGCACTGCCTTGCTTGCTATAGTTTAGTGCAAGTTGTTATAAGTTGAGCCGATACACATTTAAAGGTTTTGTGAACTATTCTACGTGAATATTACAGTGCAAAGTAATACAGCATATACCTTCGAGTATTTATGAACATTTATCGAAAGAATTACGTCGCAGGTATTGAAATTAAAGCTAGTTACAAACAGTTTCTTTCTGCAGTGGAAAATAAACGCTTTTGAGCAGACAAACATTGCAGTTCAGTAAGACAGCAGTGAATGCTGTTATATCCTACAGTAAGCGTGAGTAAGAGAACATTATAGTGTTGTATGAACAGTGAAGCCTATTGCTATATGAACGATATTATGACAGCAATTATGAATAATGAAGGCATGATGTACTACATCTTAGAGATGACTGCTGTTATGGAGCAGAGAAGATGCGATTGGGATATGTCTAGACAGAGATTATAAGTGACAACATGGAGCAGCGCTAACTTCAGAACCATGTACAACGGACATCATGTATTTCTACTATGTCATGTACAATTATATCATTATGTACTACACCACCATGCACATTAAAGCATATTCATGCACAAAGTACTACAGAACTACCAGCAAGTATTTGAATTCATATAACAACGACATGAACATTTCCATCTACAATTATGATGCGATCTTCAATCTACAAATTTCATTTATCCGTCAACGATATTGCTTGAATATGTTATGGTATTTCGAATTGAGTCGACAACGGGAGATACGTCACAGGAAGAAAGAAGATGCTAGGGTATTTTCCCAGCAGACGGTTGCAACCTGGTGTCCAGAACGAGAGGACGGTATGCAGTTCGAAGCCCGATGGACGTTTGGAGCCTACCAGGGAGGAACCTTTTCCTTACCTGAGGTAGCAGCTTCATGGGTGGTGGCAGATCTACATTCGAGTCGATCTTCAATGGAACTTAGTACATCAGGGTAGTTTACAAATACCGATATGATCTTCCAGAAGTCTTCATAAATTAGAAGTTAACCGGTTTTCATTATTGTAGTTAGTATTTTGTTGGCATTACGAGCAACATATTTCCCCATGTTTTAATATATTTTCACTTCGACGTTTATTGGATTTATACTTCGATATCATGTGAGATGACTGTCTTTTCTTCATCTGTACATGAAATTTCAACGATGCAGTTTCTGAACTGACATGATTTCATTATTTGGATTTTATTTTCATATTAAATAATTCAACATCTTCGAGATTTTATTAAATTGAATTAGAAAATGTTATATCGATTGACATTCGACGATCTGGCAAGTTATATTCGTCAGGATAATGCAACGAACTTATGGATACAACGATATTCCTGAAGGGAATATTCATGATTTTGACAAACCATTTTATTTTGAGAGAAAGCATTGAACTTTCTATAAAATAAAACTTTTTATTGAGACAGATCTTTTTTGAAGATATTTTCATTCGACATTAGGAATATTAGGCACACCCTTATTCCAGTCGTATTTGAGAGTTATTTGACACTTCAATAACAACATTGTTGTTATTATACACAGTTTGTAATGTTACGTATTTTGTTAATTTAATCTTGCTACAGTGTAATTTGAGAGATATCAGTATGGAGAGACAAGTAATGTATTTTTATTTCATATTAGTATAAAAGGTTTGATAACAGAGTAACTTTTTGGAGTAAACCTTCGTATAGGTCTTCCATAAGCAACAACAATTGTCGTAAGGATGAAAGCTACGTTAATAACAGCTAGTATATATTGTAACAATGTAATACAGTTGAGACAACAAGTTTGTAAGAGTGATGTTTAATAATGCAAGTACTCCGTAATGGTTGAAAGAAACCAGTGTAACAAAGTTGTATGAAGTTGTTTAAAGGTATAGGAGGAATGGTAATGCCGTATAAGAGGTAGAATTTTAAAGACTGCGAGGAAATATATTTCATGGAATACGAGGGAGTTTTCCGTATTAAGTGTTGATGCATTATAGTACTGTTGTGTGGAAGTTTGAAACATTGATAGTTTGAAGCATTGTTAATTTTGGAAATGAGTTAATGGTAACTCAGATATGTAAGTACAAGGACGAGATTGTTGGGAAGATAGTAGGGAGTCGGCGGAAACGTTTAGGGAAATGAAGTTAATCCTTTGAATACTAATCTTTATTAACTTTTTATTAAACCCGATAATAATAATAATAATAATAATAATAATAATAATAATGAAAATAATAATCATCATATGTCTTATCTTAAATGATTGGTCATATTAGCCTGATATGAACATTTAAACCTGATAATAGACCTGAAAGGCATAGTAATCTAAAGAACGTTAGGAGTAATACTATTGTATAATATTTTGGATATAAATATTATTAAATGTTAATAATAACGTGAGTGAACATTAATATTGTTCAATATTAATAATAACAAGTTTAGAGATTGTTATAAACAATTAGTCTTGAGTTATTCATCCGTTGTAAATATTGTATATATAATAATTATTTAATAATTAATCAACTCTATCGATATTTTTATTTAGGGATAATAATAAATATTTCGCGTGTGTTAAATATTTTTAGGGCGTTTGAGAACGTATGGCAAGTAGTGAATGTACAGTTCGTGTGAATTAGAAGGAGAGTGTATGAGTACACGTTAGTTGCAAATGACGTGTGTTTTGATTTAAATTAAGTGTATTTATATTATGTGTTTAAAGTCATAGTACTACATTTTTATGCAAGAATTTAAGATTGTAACAGAGTTGAAACAGTATTGTCAGTGTGAGAGAAGCACGGCAGATTTTACGTGTTTAAGTGCAAGGAGTAGTAGACAGCTGCGAGAAGCGAGCTAGTCATGTGATATAACGGTGCGGTCATATAACCGAGCCGCACGCAACTATGCGCTGCAGGTGTTTGAATGGAGGGAGCTCGACAGAATGTAAACACGGCATTCAGCTGTAGTGGACACACGTACAGTAGCTCCAAATGTAAGAAATTGTAATAACCAATAACATTTATATTTTTATTGTTTAACTATCACTGAATAGTTGAGATGAATGTAAGTGTAACTGAATATGTAGTGAAGTCGTGTGAGACCTAAATATTTGTCAGTGGAGGAGGAATGCGAACCTCATATTTTGTTTTATTGTTATTTATTTATTTATTTACATGTTTGGATTTTTATTAATACATTCATTTCGTTCTCTTTCTACGTCTTGGTGTTGCGTGACTTATTTTATTTATAGAAGAGATTGTGTTATGATATCCTGAACAGGTAAGGTGACCTTTTACCCTGTACAACTCCGAGAATATGGTAAGGTTCTCGCTCTACCATCTATTAATTTTGTTTTAACCATAACACGATCGTAGCGACTGTATATGATCATGAAGTGCTTGTTGGTGGGATTTTGTAGGTTTTTCTAGCCGGGAACTTTCAAGATTTTGCGATCCAGCCCAGCTTTGGATTCCCAGTAAGTAGCTTCTTGATATATACGGGTACAGTACCATCCAGGCATTTGCCCGAAGACGAAGTGGGAAACCACGGAAAACCACTTTGAGGACGGCTGAGGTGGGAATCGAACCCCCTCTACTCATTTGGGCCACCCGAGGCTGAGTAGACCCCGTTCCAGTCCTCATACCACTTTTCAAATTTCGTGGCAGAGCCAGGACCTCCGGGGCGGCAGCTAACCATGCTGACCGCTACGCTACGGAGGCGACTAAAGGTATTTATACTTTAAATTCATTAGAAGCATTTGTAAATTTCACTCAGTCCATTAGCCACCACAGACAATAAACAGTATTTGGAACTGTTGATAAAAATATGTTGTTCAGATGAGTAGTAGAGCTATTATGCTGCACCTCACATTTCTCATTACTTCCTATGTAACAGGGTTGGGACTTGGGAGATGTGGCTAAGGAAACTCCTTTCATTTACATTGTAACGGTGAAGGCTCAGGCGACCAGAGCCTAAGCCAAGCTTGCCAACAACGACATGATTTTTGTATGTAGTAGAATACATTCAAAGTTGTTCAAGAAGACTTAACCCACTCTCTTGAAGCTTTCTTTTTTCCCTCTTTCATTCTCCGTAGTACCATTAATTGAAAAGTTACCAGAAACACTCTGAGAAGACAAATCAGTGATATTCGTTTTTGACAACTCAAATGGTATCCATTGACATGGTGTTTGGAGCCATTTTTCAGTGTTGCCTTAGTAAAGAAAGGTTTGGTGCTTTTCAGTCGGTCAACACGATTGTAACGCTTGTGAGGCACGAGTTCCCCCTCCCCGCCAGTTGCGCGCAAGCAAGAACAGCGGTATTTTGAAGCAAATATGTCAGGAGTCTGGGACAGCAGGGACAGAACAATCGTGTTGACCGACTGAAAAGCACCAAACTTTTGTTTTGGGATCCATTGATGTTAAATTAAAATATTTCCGCCAGAGAACACGATGATGTGGCAGGGGTAGCAGTACCATCTACCGAGACTTAAGGGAAGTATGCAGTTTAAAATCCGGCCATGCTTGGTGGGTGTGCTTGTTTCCATATACCCCTCAAGTTCAGTTTCAGTCTCGGATCATGTTGCAGATCAAGTCTCTAGCTGGTAGTGTTTTGAAGGTGAATTGCGGTTGTATTTTAGGTAGAATCAAGATGGGGGAGTCGGTTAAATTAGAATTATGGTACGAAACTAGGTACCGTACCGGTAAGTCAATTTGTTTAAATTAAAAAAATTATTTTGTTAATTAAATTGTTTAATTGGACCAATCTAACTATCAACAAGAAGTACGGTATATTCCGAACTCTCGCCCCATCACCCTGAAATATTTTCTCCGTTAAATATCCTGCAAACGCGTACCGGTATTCGTGTCGGGTAAGAAATGCATTCAACCAACATTTGCCACTACTGATTTAACTAATGTGGTCAGTTACTGCTGTACCCATCTTGCATGGATAATGCTCGATCACGACCTGGCTAGGCTACTTCGGTTTCGGGGCGTGTACCGTCAGCCCACAACATGATCTCACATTTGGATATGAAAGAACTTTAGGATCTACAAGACTACATGGAAAACAAAACATGTTACAATTACATATGAGTTTATTTATAAAACCTCCCAGGAACAAATACAAAAATCTACACAGACAAAATTATTTTGGAAAATCCAAAATCCAAAAACAAAAATTCATATAATTTTACTTTATCATTTTATCTTGCTTGGATAATATCTACATTGAATATTCATTCATATTCCCTCTTCATAACATTTTATTAAGACATCAAGCGAGCCTATCATTTCATAACAATTTTACCCTAAGGCTTTACGGATATTTTCTGCATCATCAACATCCCTTCTGGGCTTTTATTTTACTTTTATTTCACTTTGAATTACTTTATCATCATTCCCTTTCAAACTATATCAACTCTTCCAGTGAAGTCTTAGGTTTTTCACAACAAGTCAACACTCTTAAAATAACATCATACCATGTCCTCGAACTCATGTCCTCCAGTACTTCTTTCCATGCTATAGGGTGGTTTATTTATGATGTATCATGTGCTATCATTATTTCTTTACATAGTTTGCTTACAAACTCAACTTTGAGTTTACCCGTATTGTTTCATACATTTTTCTTTAGGCAGAAATCGAATATTTATCAACAAACTTATTCCTTGACCACAATGGTCAAATATTACACAATTTCTTCAAATTTAATGTGGGGACACTTGTCAAAAACCCACCGACATCTTTATTTACTTTATAACTCTATGGCATCTTTAACAAATTAGCATCTTCCGTTTTCATTTCCTAATATCCATTCAGCTCCTACTACTTCGGTACACAATGCGATCATTGTATTCATCACCCCTCGTGGTCGGAAATGTCTGCACGATGGCCGAGCTCCCCTCCCCTACTTAACTGTGATTTACGACTCTCGTCCTATTCATTTCCTCGCGGCTTTTAACTGTTTACTTTTTCTTACAAGCTTATGATCGTCCAAGATTACACATTACTTCAACTCTTTATTCCCTACCTTATTTATCATTCCTCTCATTCCACTGTAATCAATGCCATAATTAGAGATCACGACGCATTTATATATTTATAGGGCGGACACAAGAGATCGCCATCATACCTTGTTCCGTGCCTTGATAGGTAGAACACGAGGGATCCCGATCACTCCTCGCCTCAGTCCTATTAATTCATTTATTCACATATTTTATTTGGTCGGATACATAACAACGATGCTGGCAAAAGGTGGGTTATATGATATTAGGCTCGGAACCCTTTGTTTCCCCGGTCATATCATATCTCGTAGAAACCCTTATACCTTCCAGATTAATACACACATTTAGCGAAGCCTCACAGGTCTTATACCGCAATATATTACCTCGAACGGAATCCATTTGATCCCCCGAGTGGGTCATACCCTCGTAAACAACAATAATACCGACTATTTCCGACAATTCATACCTTCATTTTTGATCTCTCAAATTATGCATGTTACAGGATATATATATTTGATAGCTTGACTTTACTCTTTCTGCATTACTTCTAGGCCCATTTTGAGGCAACACAACTTTAAAATAACTTGGACTTTCATTGCATCCTACAGATTATATTCAACAATTCAACTTCTCTTGCATCGTGGCATTTATTTTTACTGGTCTATACTTTGACGTTTACTTATAACATAGCCTATGGCTTACAACTTCACAATACATTTCCCTGGTGTTCGATTATCACCAATTATTTTTACTCGTTACGTTTATCGGCTGAATAGCATTTTAACTTTATTATTTAAGGTATCTCCAAGATCCTTCAATTATACAATTACTTCAATTACTTCAATTCCCTTAATTACTTCAATTACTTCAATTATTTGATTATTTCAACTCGAGTTTATCATCATTATTATTTTCAGTAATGCTTATCGCTTCATTATTTACTTACGGAATTCAATTCAGTACTTACTTCGGAGTATAAAAACTCAAAATTCATTATTATTATTATTATTATTATTATTATTATTATGGTGCTTGTTCTATCTTTACTTTACTTCCATTTATCTGGCGTAATTTGTTTGCCATTTACATTACTATATTCTATTTCTCCCTTCAAATTTGACTTTTCATTATTAATTACTCATTTTACAGGTTTTCGTTATTATTTTTTTTTTGCACTTCGATAATTATCCTTTACATTTTTTGGCAAACAATCTTTGCGATTTTCCTTTTACATTTTAACATTATTGGTTCGTTCATTAGTGCATTCATTTTTTACATTTTAAATTCCCAAATTAGCACATGATACAATCATATTAGATATTAAACATTTTCACTCACCCTTTCTGCTGTTCGGCTCATGATCTGGCTTCTGGATGTCTTCACCCATTCTCATTTCTTAGTGACACATTATTACACTAAAATAGACCTCTTCCAATTTGCGGTCTTTATATTTACACACGTATATATTTTTACACATCATTTCTATGCCTTTCTTAACACTTATAAAAAATACAAAAATTCACTTAGAATATTATTTACACTTTGCAAACGACCCAAATCTCAGCGTACTGTGGTGTGAAAATCATCACCGCTCTGGTGATCCTGAGATAGTCTCTCTATACTGCATTAGACGTGTGATTGCTCCTATCGATCTCCTACTTCTAGGTAAGTCTCTCCCTCTTGTATTCTTCTTAAGATAATGTCTATATCTATTGTTTCAATGTCTGTCTTTTTAGAGCTTTTTACTTTGTTAACTAAATGTTATTTGTTTATTTACATTCGCTCCACGCTCTTGATTCTATAGTTGCCTCTATCGCAATCTATCTCGGACTTCCCTGAAGACCGTTCTCTTCTGTCTTTAACACTCTATGATTCGTGTTCTTTAAATGTTCCGTTTTGCTCGAACCTATGTCGTCTGACGTTCAACTCGTAAATTTCAACTATGATAACTTGTTTTGAAGTTCCCCTCGGGGACTTCTAGTTATTGTCTCTGTTCTTCACGGTGTAGCTTTCTATGGCTCACAACTATTTGTGTGTGGTCTCGAACCCACACGTTCTTGGATACGAGTCCTTCTAATATTTAATGTCGTTTTTATTTCCGCACCTTTGCTTTCTTTAAAGTCTTTAACGTGCCTTTCGTGTTGTAGCCTAACGCCTTCTAACGCGGCTCGGTCTCCAACTAAAGTGTCTTTACACAACTTCACTCAGACTAAATACTTTATTTATCGCGACTCGTTTCATACTATGCCTCTTCCGAGGTTCGAATTCTAGTGTCTTTGAATGTTACTTCCTCCAGTGAGGTTGTGGTGATATTGCTTACTAACGCAACCTTTTCTGAAGTTCGGATCTAAACTGATCGTACTGATGAACTTCTGTATAATATTTTACCTCCACCGAGGCTTGATTCTGACTGATCAACTTGGTGTAGCGTACTACTGGTCTGACGCACCTCCCTTCGGAGTCTCTGATGAACTGAAGACTTCAACTGATAACCGTTACGACGTGGTCTAAAACTTGCCTTCACCAAGGCTTCTCTCAGACTGATGAACTTCATGATTTGGTTTGGGCTTAAAGCCATATTTATTCGTTTTGGGACGAAAATTAGTCCCTGATGAAGCCGGGAGTTCAACTTCTGAATCCTGACTCATATCTTATCAATATTTTAATACCAAATGTATTTTATAATAACTTTATAATTTCCTACTGGCGTAACGAGAATTTTTCGCAGGTTTATTTTTAATTAATTAAAATAGTTTTTATTCACTCCACAGGGCCGACCTAAATTCATCTCCATCCGCTGGTATTACTGCGCTCTGCATTCAAATGACGTATTCCTGAGCTTGCATTTTCTCAAGAACTTGATTTCAGGTCTACCGACCTTCCGATTTTTGCTGTCCCTACTTTGGTCTTGACTTTAAATTTCATTAACATGGGGAGTTTATTTTGTTAGGTTTAACGCCGGGATATTCCTTCTTTCTCTACTCAATTTTTAGCTGAATAAACACTCTTAGGGGCCACGTCTCAAGTGGGCTCTCGAGAAAATAGTTTTCTCATAAACGTCATACTCGAAAAGTGATAATTTTCCGCTGGATTGCTTATTCCTCGGAATGTCAAGTGTTAGTTATTGCCTCTTAACTCTACATCTCCCTGCTTCCTTTATGGCTTCTATAATGGCTCTTTTCACTTAACCTGTCCATTCTAATGGGAATGTATATGTTTAAATAAGCCACGTGCATATCTTGCAGTGTTTCTGTAGCTGTTTCCCAACGAAATCTCCCTCTGACCCCTTTCAGACTTTAATAAAGTTCCATCATATTTCCTTATAAATGGTCCAGAGTTCGATTTGTGCCAATCCCACATGGGCTCACTACCTAGCTATAAATAA
Source organism: Meconema thalassinum (assembly GCA_946902985.2). Classification (NCBI taxonomy): domain Eukaryota; kingdom Metazoa; phylum Arthropoda; class Insecta; order Orthoptera; family Tettigoniidae; genus Meconema; species Meconema thalassinum. The sequence goes on along the minus strand of OX336389.2, from coordinate 875,327,796 downwards.
TTTCACCACCACGAAGCTCGAAACTTCCTTCAGGTTTTAGCTCATTCGCAGTCTTCCCCAACTCCCAGAGCACGAACCGCAACTGGTTGTGATTAATCAAAAGATAGATCATACACTCATTTAGATCGGAGTCCTGGCACATATGTGCCATCAGCTGATGCCGTATTGTGCCCAACTCTAGGAATGGGTATTCCAAGATTCAGACACCTAGATATCAAGGGAAAGGCTACAGCCGCTTTTGAAAGTTGAGATATTTGAATATCGCGCTACATTGCTGGACATACGCATTATTAGAATCCAGGTGGAGGATATTTGAGAACTTGCATATTTTTCTTGTGATATTGTGGTAAATGTAATTCGTAAAAGTAGAGAATTTTGTTTTTCCATCACGTCGACATTAGGACAAATCTCATTTTATTAGAGTGTTCCAATTAGCTATTCATATTTCTTGTTCTAGTTATAAGCTTGTGTTTGCCGATATTGTATACCCCTAAGTTTTGAATAATAATTGAAAATTATGGAAGAAATGATGAGGATGATGAGGAGTTTGGAGGAGAGTTCAAAAGAGGCTGGACGGCGTGTAGCCGCCATTATGAAAGAAAATACAGAGGCTTTAGAAAAGAAACTTAAAGAAAATTCTGATTCTTTAGAAAATAAACTGAAGGAAAATTCTGATTCTTTAGAAAATAAACTTAGAGGAAATTTGAATGATAAACTTAAAGAAAATTCTGATTCTTTAGAAAGCAGGTTAAAAGATAACTTGAAAGAAAGTTTAGATGAAAAACTTAAGGAAAATTCTGATTCTTTAGAAAATAAATTTAAAGAAAATTCTGATTCTTTAGAAAATAAACTTAAAGAAAGTTTAAATGATAAACTTAAAGAAAGTTCTGATTCTTTAAAAGATAATTTGAAAGAAAATTTAAATAGTAAATTTAATTCTATGGAAAGTAAATTTAAAGAGAATTCTGAAATTTTGAAAATGACACTTGAAAGTAAAATGAATAAATTATGCGAAAAAACACATGAGCTTGAAACTTCATTAGCTACTAACGCAAGTTTAATGGACGATAAATTTCGCGATCCCGATCTTCGATCTCAAAGCTTAGCTGATAGGATAGAACATGGTCTTAGGAAAGTTGGTGAAGACATGATCAACCTAGAAGTCAGAGTGAAGAAAGAGAGTAATGAGATGGGAATTCTAGTTGTTCAACGGTTGACAGAACAATTCAAAGAACTTGTAATGGGAGAAATAAGAGAAGGTGTGATTAATGAATTGCAAACTGAAATTAAAACCACAGTTGTCAATGAAATTAAAGACACACTCAAGCTGGAGAATCAAGAGGGAATCAAGGAGATTAGGGAATCGTTGTCATCCCATATTCAAGTAATTTCCAAAGATATCCAAGCAACTCAGAAGGACATATCAGATATGATAGGATCGTTGAAAAGTCATGAGGCTGTTATGAACCAGATATCCATTGATGTTAAGGAGAATTGTAAAGAAACTGAAGCAATTAAGAAAATGGCAGAAGAAAACCAGAAGGAACTTGAGGCTATGAAAACTCAAATCAAGGACGAGAAACAGTCTGACCATCTGTTGAAAATGCCAAGTGTAAGGGGAAAGGAACAGATACAGATAAATCTAGGAGGAGCTAGAGAAACGGACAGTCAAAGACAGGATGAGGTCGGGACAGTATTTCAATCCAACCACATAACTGTATTTAAGAATGTAGAGGATAAGCCTTCTAAATTTTCAGGGCGAGATTCTGTGACACCCGTGGAATTTTTGAGAGAAGCAGGTGATAGATTCCAAGATCCCTAAAGAAAGACAGATCCGAGTGATAGGGAAATTTTTGGAAGGTCCTGCACTTCTTTGGTTCAGAGCATTTAGATCCACTCTAACCACTTTTGAGGAGTTTTCTCGTGGGTTATTGAAAAAGTTTTGGTCCCCGGAAACCCAACAGCAAGTCAGAGCAGAATTATATTCTAAGAGATTCTCGACGTCACAGCCTTCTCGATACTCTACGTACTTTTCTGGACAGCTTTCTAAACTTCAACATTTAGATCCGCCGATGCCAGATAACGAATTGATTACTGCGTTAATACGTCAGTTTCCAGCAGACGTCCAGAGGACTTTGATCGCTGCTGATATCTATAATATGGAGCAATTTGACGAAGTATTACAGAAGCTGGATCATACGAACGCTCAATTCTTCCATCAGAAGGGAGGAAAGAATAACAACGCTGTGTACGCTGTTATGGCTGATAGTTGTTCTCAAACACCTCGAGAGATTCGAGAGGGGCGAGAAGAGAAAACGCCGAGGGAAGATTCAAATAAGAGAGGATGGAATCAGTACAGTAACAGATACAGTTACAAGCCTTATGCGAGACCAGATGGTGGAAATCGATACAATACTCGATGGAGAAGGCCACGAGATAGTCAAGGAAGATACCAGGAAAGAAGATGCTATGGTCGAAACAACTACAATAACAGAGGGAATGTGGATACTCGTCAGTCCAATGAAGAGTTCAACAAGGAGACGAGGAAAAACTTAGAAGCAAGACACCAAGATAACTTGCAGTTTATGGAGCAGAGGCCCAATGAACCAGGTCCATCGGGAACACAACAATCCCGGGGGAATGGAAACGAAAAAAAAAACAACTTCGAATTCACAGTAGAAGATAGAATTTTGAACACTTTCACTTCCAGAATTATTAAATGGCAAGCAGAGGATGATGACTTAATTCAACAGAATGACGAACGGAAAGAAATGGGTACAAGAATTAGAATGCCAGTCATATCATGCGAAGTATTCGGTATGCCTGTCGATACTTTGATTGATACTGGGGCTATGCTTTGTCTTGTGAGTGAGAAGCTTTATATTCTGTGGAAGCTCAAAGAGAATTTAGAGGAAATTCCAGTATCAGGAATTAAGATCCAAGGAATAATACCCAACAAAATATCTCTGTGCAAAACACAATTATACTTATGTATTACGATTGGAGGACATGATTTCCGACATGTGTTTGTAGTAATGAAGGACATGGCTTTTGACATGATATTGGGAGCGGATTTCATTCAGAAATATCAAGCAGTGATAGACATGAAGACAGAGACGATCAAATTCAAGAATACCGAAGAGATTAACTTCGAGGGAAAAGAAGAGGGAGACATCGAGGGAGATGCTCTCTGATTTTTCATGAAGCTGAAGGAAGAGAAGTCTACACTGAGAAGGAGTCCCCAGAGCTAGGGAAAATTTTGGAAGAGTATCACGATATTTTTGATATTAAACCTGGTGAAATTTAAGATTTTGAGCATTGTGGAAGTAAACAACAATGGAAGCTATGAAGTCGCCAATACACGAACTGGTAACATCGTGGGAACTTATATAATGCATCGAATTTGAAGATTTATTATTCAGGAACCAGATAATTTAATGTGTAGATAGGAAAAATAAAAATTTTTCAATTTTTATTTTTTGCTAGGTGTGGGGTGGATGTGCCCAACTCTAGGAATGGGTATTCCAAGATTCAGACACCTAGATATCAAGGGAAAGACTACAGCCGCTTTTGAAAGTTGAGATATTTGAATATCGCGCTACATTGCTTCTCGAAGCAATTGGAAAGAATTTACCGATACTTGCATGTCAAGTGACGTAGCGAGTAATAGCAGAGGTCGAGGCTATTTATTGATTAAATAGTTAACCATGGAGTAGAGACTTGAGACTTGGATCAGATTACTGGCACGGCCAAATGAAAGAGAATGCACTTAGTATCAAGTAAATCGGACCAGGGATACCAGAGATATGATGATTTCCAGATATCAGCTGATGACGCGTGACCCTGGCAGTTTTGAATAAAAGCCGGCCGGCCGAGGCATCGATAGCTCATTCCAACACAAGCACTTGCAGAGCAAGTTGCTGCTACGCTGAGCCAAGGCACATGGTTGCCGGATCTACACAGAAGTAATTTTCAAAGTTGTGATAGTCAAAAAAGTGCTGCGCTACGAAGTGGAACTTAGTAAGTTTCCGGCGAGGAGAATCACTGAGGTGATTGATTTTTTTTTCTACAGACATTAGTGGAAATATTTATGTTTCTACATGGACATATGCTAGACTTTGTCTAGAATTAGTACTTTGTCACAGTCCAGTAATAACCTCATACTTGGATGTTTAAGTCCATTTCAGTCAGTTTTCATATTGGTAACTTGTTAACCACTTCGATCTATCAGTACACTGAAGACCAGTCTATCACGGTGGTGTTCATTAGTCTACGCAAGGGAAACTACAGGTTGCTTAGCGCATGGTAGATGGTGTTAAACCATGCCCAGGGAACGATCTTCAGAACAGCCGTTGATTGGTTAGACTGTCAGTGTCTTCTTGTATTGATAAGATTACCGTGAGTTATGTTACAACTGACATATCTAAGAATAGATCACTTAGATCTGACCCCATTTAAGCAAACTGTTATGGCTTTGATAGAAGCCCATATTAAAATGGAACAACAGTTAATTCAAACGTCAAGAGATACTACCACTATGTCTTACTAGATGGATTGTGGGTATATAATGGCGGCCGATACAAGGATTATACATGCTTGTCCGATAGGGCATGTCTACGGATAAATCTGGTACAGACCAGGTTTACTACGCTTCATGACCATCAAGAAATGTAAGCCACATTTGAATTATATTATGCCTAGCTAATTGGAACAAACTATTTTTCTGCAGATGACCAACACATTTATTTTTCTTCGTGTTTAAATCTTGCAATGATTTACGCAAGACTTGTTAGAGTTATTCTGAGTATTTTCAGCACTCAGAACAGTTTAGGATCGACGACCGAGCATTTCGAGCATTTATTTGTATATTTCATATTTTTGGGAAATCACGGTAATCAGCCGATGTAACTGTAAAAGTTAATAATTATTTTTGTTGAGGAATGGATATTTTTTCCATATTCGAAGGTTCGAACATGTGGAGTCTCACATAATGAGATGATAGTTAAACATATTTAAAATAATATAACAAATAATAATAATAATAATCCACTAATGATAATAATTATAATATTTATAATTTTTCTAAATAATTCTTGGATATTATATTTTCTAATAATCATATGTATTGAGAGAGAGCCTATGAAGTAGTTTAATCATTTCTAGTTTGGAACAGGAGATTTTCCGAAGGAGAGTGGTTAGCGCAAGCCCGCATTCAACCAACATGTCAGTTCTGGTTGAACAGTTGATATTTGCATTGAGCAAAGTATATTTTTCAGATAACACGGAGAGGCATGAAACGGGAAGCAAATGATATTTGTATCAAATAGGATATTTTTGTATTTATATAAAATCATGACGTAAATACACTCGAAAGTGAAATAAAGATTTTCATAAGTATGGTAAATTCACGGGTTGAACTGAATGGTAAAATAAAATAAACTTGTAAGTTTATTAATCTTCCAGTGTTGATAACAAGCAGAGGCTTGATTTATTGTATTAAGTTTGGGAAGAAAATTTATGTGTGTGGAGTAGTTGAAATGCCATTCCCAGGTGCGCATGTTTAAGTCGCAGGAATGAAGAGGTTTTTTCGAGCATCAATCAAATAGCAGGTTCGATGGCTCAGGTTTATAGAAGGAGTATTGGAACTACACATTTCGTCGTATGAATGACCCGAAGGTTATTTCTTGAAACCATCAGTTCTTATTTCAACCTTGTTTACGAATTCCATTTAGACTTTGATTTTGTTAGAACCCGGATTTTTCATGATAGTAGTTTATTCTTCTTCAGAGGAAGACCTTTGCCGTTGTTGTTGTAATATTGTGTTCTTACACAAATAATAGAATGGGCCACTGCCAATTTAAAAATAATTCTTTAACCACGAATAATTTGAAGGATATTTTCAATCCTAGTGCCATGAACTAAATGAATTTAATATGAAACTACAATTCTTATTTCCGCATTCTGTCGAAGAATTGCAAGTTGTGAAAGTTGCTAAAAATGGCCATGAATATAAATATTTTTATAATAATGATTCCAAGTGGAAAATTGAATAGTTGAATGGTTCAACAATTTATTGATCAAGTTGATGATTCAGAAGTCATATATTTTGTTAGGAACTTGGAAGTTCATAATCGAGTCACTTCTCGAATGTTTAATGTCAGAAGAACAATTAATTTTTGTTGTGCTTCGCACAAGTTCTTCGATGCTATGCTCAAGGTCAAATACTTTTCAGATGTTATTAATATGTGTAAATAATTTGTGTTGATTCAATGATGATAATATTTTTCGACAATATATTTTTGAAACTGGAAAAATAAGTGAAAGTTAAAAATTCTATGAACATTTATTCTACGAGTGTTAATATTATGTAAAAATTCAAACAGTGAACTACGATATTTCCAGTAGAGACAATTAAATTTGAACTGGATTTAATCATTAATTATAAATAATTTTGGAACACAGTCTACAGGACTAACAATCAGACTTGTGTTTCCAAAAAATAATTGTCAAATGTGTTTGGAAAATTTCTGTATATTGTGTAAATAGGAGTGTGGATCGCCACACGTGAGTGATGCTGCTTTGAGCATCTTTGCAGTCAATTTTAAATTCAAAATAAACTGAGATAATTTTACTTGATGTGTTATACCCAATTGAATCTCCTTCTATCCTTATTGTTGCATTGAGCCAAAAATCAGTAAAGCATTTTTTTTATTTGATGTCGTTTTTGCGATTTGCTTTAACCCATTTGGCGCTCCGGGATATTTTGACTCTCGTGCTGACTGATTATTGGTAAAATGCATATGTGGTCGTGCGGACTCCGGTCTAAACGGGCACAGTATGGTGTCGTTACCTAGCATTCATTGCAAAACACATCACCTACATTTAATTCTTAACATAAGGGCTGACAGATGTCCTAGAAAATGGCGGCTCATGAAGTGTTTCAAGTAAAATCTCCACCAGAATGCATTCTACCCAATATCGCGGATAGAGGAAGGTACCGGAGTTTCTTCCTCCATTTGTTTTCTCAAGGAGTAAGGAAATGGCTGCCCAGGGTAAACATGAATTAATCCATCGCCGTCTATAATGCTATGAGTGTAGAAGGCGATGACTAATCTCAACCTCTCGGACATTATTGTTCCTTGTTGAGTTAAGCGTCGCTTCTCGTCGATGCGTGACCTATGTTCAAGAATATTGGCATGCAGAGAAAATGATAATTTAAATACAGTATCTCACAAGACCAATAACAAATAGTTTATGGCTTGCAGGTAAGTTATTTCTTAAATATTATTACCGTAGTCTATGATTGTCATTGTTAAACGTTTTATTGCTTCGGACAAATCGATTATAGCTTTCATTTTGCTCCTCATTTTCTATCCAGTAAAGTCCTACACGGTAGCCTATTAGATTCAATTCCCCCAGTCCTATATAGTACCAGTACCGGTAGCTATCTTCCGCACGTAATGATGCCCATGCCGTGAAAGATGTTGGTTTGATTACCTGCTGAGACAAGAAATTTAATTCTGGTATGATGGTTGAAACCGGGTTCACTCAGCCTCGTGAGCCGCCATTTTATTCAATCAGAAATACGGTACCAATACACACACTACGGTACCGTACTGCAGAAAACACATGTAATCATAAAGTTTTAACACACACCCAAGTACCACGATGCCAACAACAATAACTCTTAGCCTATATGGGCGATTCCAGTTGTAACGGAATTATGAAGATAGCCTATCCCGGTACCGTACCGGTACCGTAATCGTACAACATGAAGTACCGTGCGGTACCGTAGCCTGTATTACTTTGTGCATCCAAATCAAGCTGATTCTTTCTCCACTGCTACAGGGAACGAATTGCACCTACGATATTGACAAAATTAATTTATTTTAATATGTGTGACGGATTTGCTGCTTTGTCAGCCAGTGCCTTCAGGTAGCCTATCGTATCAAGACAGACGGAATTGCGTTATGTCGCTTGAAAGTTAGATCATAAGATAACAATAAACCATTCAAGAAAAAAATGTTATGCATAGCATAGCCACTAATTATGAATTTAAGAAAATGGAAAACTTCCGGTATTTTAACATTTGAAATTTCTACTAACTTAAGATACGGTACCGTAAGTAGGCCTATAACCTATTAAAACAATTTCACAAGTTTATGGCTACTGAATTACACTCAGTAGACCCAAGATCCTAGGAGTTTCTTCTCCCACTGTCGATAACTAAAATTATTTTGGAATAAACACAATTCTCATTTAATTCAAGGTTTTAATAATAATGGACAAAGACTGAGCTTCATAATGCGGTTGGAAATTTCGTGTAGTGGTTGGCATTCTGGAATTTCCCGTATACCGGTATAGTAGTAAGATAGGTTAGGCATCAACACGTTTGGCTAAGAAACAATGCGAGGGTGCTAAAATTGGTCCTTTGGTGACTGGTCCTGCTTTTTATAAATAATATGCAGGATATGATTTCCCCTCACTCACAGTGAACACAACCTTCCTAGTTATTGTCAGGTCAAAATAAGATTCATCTTGCCTATTCCTCCACCACCTGACCAAGAGATGCTGATGTTCTGCACAGTTAATGTCAGCCCAGAATTGCTTAGCAGTAACATCACAATTACATTCCATATCATTTTCATTGCAGTACAATATTTTAACATTTTACATGCCATAATATATGAAAGTTGTGCATATTTTATATTTCTGGATCAAATAGTTTTATATCTATAATCAGTGCTAAGCAGAAACAAACAGAAATTTTGGAGATAACACAATTCAACAAGGGAAAATGTTTATTTTCTTCAGTAGCCTACCAAAAAATGTCAACAAATTCCTGATTAATAAAGCCAAAATAAAGTCCATTTTCAGAGCAATGAATGGCCTCCATGAACCCTGAGGTCATCCATTACATTTTGAAGAAGATATACCATTCCTGTGGGGCAGCAGGCATGAGATTCCATGGGGGTATGTGGCTAGCAATTAGCCTACTATATTTGCAGTTCCTGAAAGATGTGAAGATTATCGTACATTCAGCTTGATCACTCATGCTTCAGAGTTCCTGAAAAAAATAATTTAAAAGAGGATGGAACGACAGATTGAAACCAAGGTGGGAAACCAGTTTGGTTTCAGGGAAAACGTGGGAACAAGGGAAGCTGTACAAATACTACACTGGTCAGAAATAAAGTTTTGCATATTGCATGATGTTGTATTTTCATTGCTGTATGACAACATTTAATTTTTGCTCATTGGCTCATGTGTTAACTCTAAGATAACACGTTTGTTTGTACTGTACACTGTTATCGCACACTGAGTTTGTGCATACAAACTGCACAAATGGGGGAATTGGCCAAACCCCTGCTGTTATTGCGGTAGGCCTACATCGAACCAGACCATCAGGCACATTGTCGAAGATTGCAAACTAAGAGCGTACTTAGGTGACCCTAACGACTTTTTAAGTGCTACACCATCCAGCCTGGACTGGATAAATAGACTGGACATAAGGTTGATATCTGTACTGCTATGTACTTTGTATTATTATTATTATTATTATTATTGTGTTTCATGTGTAATGTCATACGCTACATAAATACATAAAATAGTTTTCGGATAATGCACGTGTATTATATTTGGTCCACAAATACATAAGCTTGCAATATGCAAAACTTTTTTTGACCTGTGTAGTCTTCTGAGGCTGATCTTGGAAGGTAGAATAAAGAATGATAAGACAACATTCATGCCATTTGTAGACTTAGAAAAGGTTTTCTAACAATGTTGATTGGAGATAATTGTTTGACATTTTGGAAAGTTATTTACAATAATGCATACTCAACCCACAATTTTCGAGCGTGGTGCTATTTACGGATGAATGCACGTTTACTAGAGAAGGCGTATTAAACTTGCACAACATGAATGTTTGGGCGGACGAAAATCCGCGTCCGCACGTGATTCGCAACCACCAACACAGGTTCGGTATTAAATCTGGGTTGGGATCATTGGTGACCCTCTCATTGGACCATATCTACTGCCCAACAGACTGACAGGACAGACCTACATCACATTTATTTGAGATGTTTTGCCTACCCTATTGGAGAATGTGCCACTAAATGTTCGGCAGGTAATGTGGCTGCAACACGACGGAGCTCCAACACTCTTTGATGTAAATACGCGGAATCACCTCAACGACGCATATCCCAATCGATGGATTGGTTGAGGTCGACCAGTTCCATGGCCAGCACGGTCGCCAGATTTCACACCTCTTGGCTACTTTCTGTGGGGTAGTATGAAGAGTATGCTGTATATCACCCCTGTTACGTCAGCGGAGGACCTTATTGCTCGAGTCCGTGGAGCGATTGACAACCTTCAAAGGCAAACACACATATTGGGTGCGTGTGGCTCAGCACCGACAATGTAAATTCTGCAATGACGTCGGAGGTACACAGTTCGAACCACATTTGTAAGGAGCCTCATGTGCTCCTCATGCTGAGTTTATTGACGACGTATGGAATGCACACCCCTCCCACACTTCGATGCGCTACAGCATCCAAACCGTGCGTTTCTGGATATGGGTTCCTGCTTGAAAACCGATCAGTTTGCCTTCCCACACATCATAATAAGCCTTGTCGGTGTTTCTTTTTTGGGACACCCTATATGCGGACTCGACGAGAGGTTCAAACCCCACATACAGCGGCAAACTCTACGCAAATGCTGGGACGGTACCTTCTAATACACCACGACCACCTCTTTCCATCCCTTGGTCCAGTTTCATTCAATCTCTCATTAACCTTTCATTAGTTTGGCGTCAAAAAGGGAATTTGGCCTTAAAACCACCTGCCACATATAAATTCATTGCACATCATCCCCAAGCCCGTTGAGACTGGAATGAGTCCCGCGGCGTAGCCTTGCTCGCACAAATATTGCACCCCGTCTTGCACGGGTAGCTGCAGCAAGCCCGGAGATCGTAGGTTCAAAACCCGGCGATGTCATCGGCTATCCAGAGTATGGTTTCTCCCCGGAACTTTTCCACACTTCTTCCACCCAAATTCCGGGATAGTACCTTAGTTCGAGTCCCGGGGCTACTACCCGATCCCTGTCCCTAATACAGTTCCACCCACCCCTACAGGTATCACAAAAATATAAGTTCAATTTACACCCAATCACACGGGCCTGATGACCAAGGTATCCCAAGTCCCTCAAATAAATTAACAACAATAAAACTGGAACGATAACAGATAAGACGCACACGATAAAGAAGAAGGTAGAATCATTCTTTCAAAAGTTTCTATCTCTAAAAAATATAGGCTGAAATTCGAGATTTTCTCGAAGGTGAACATCACTAAAACAAACATTTCTTATTTTAATTTTAATAAAGCAGCTTAAAGCTTTTGTGTATGCCGCTCTTACTTGCGACATTAAACGAAATGTCGCGCTACAAAACTATACTGAGAGACAATAGACGAGATGTTGTTGTTGTTGCTGTTGTTTCATTTGAGGTTCTTTAACATCGTTTTCATTTAGTCCTGTGTACTTACGAGTGTGTAGAATTTGTCTCATGACCAGTGTTAGTATGGTATTTGTACGAGTGTGTATATGTAGTTCAGATTAAGTTTGGGAAGGAGGCGCCGAGGCCTTAAGTTAGGAACCAACACGGAATTTGACTGGAGGAGAAGGTGTAAACCACGGAAAACATCACCCAGGATGGCTGAAGTTGGAATCGAACCCACCACATCAGTTTGGTTCACGGGGCTGAGTGTACGCTGATCCAACCATCAGACCATAAATAAATTCTTAGGCAGAGCGGGGAATCAAACCATGAAATGAAGTTCCTACCCCTGGTAACCATAGTTGATTCCATAAGTCTACTTAACTGGGGCCGATCACCTGGATGTTAGGCCACTTAAAACAACAATTCTCATTGTTTTCACATCTACTTAACTAGTAGTCTATATGCTGGTTCGAATCTCGCCCCTGGCTGTGTCGTTTTCCTCCCAGGTTTTCCCACACACCCTCTATGCAAATGCCAGGATGGTACTTTATTTCAAGTCCCAGGACACCTTCCCAAATTCTTTCCTCATTACAGCTACACACACTACTTCAGTCACCACACAAACACAGGTCATCAGAAATCATCCACCCAAATACACTAGGCTGATGACCAAGATGGCTCTAGCCCTTAGGATAAATTAACAATAAAACAACAACAGGACTATATTAAAAATTTCAGACTGAACAAGAAAACACAGAAATCGATAGTTGGAAAAAATATTCCTTCCTTGGTAGGGATCGAACCCACCACGTAGTGGGTCCGGAATTTAAAACCGTACCCTGAGACCACAATTTCTCTTGGCAAGTTCGCCGCTAATAAGAGCTGTAGGGTTGCAAGAGCTAATTTTGCGCGTCCGTGACTGAGTTTTTGTTGTTTAAAAGGATGGAACAGTGACGTCAAGACATACTATACTATCGATTTTCTATCTCTCATGTTTTAGAAACAAAATGCATGAAATCTGAACGACCTTCTTCTTCCGTTCACGGATTATATTTTTGTGTGTGTAAATTTTACCCTCTATGTTTGTGGTTCCCATAGACTCAGTGAGGGAACTTACCACTACCGCCTTCCCAGGCAGTGTCCTAGAGCTGGGATCACTTGGTCGGATTGGATACAACTGGGGAGGTTTGATCAGCACTTCGCCCAGGCGGTCTCACCTGCAAAGCGAACAGGGGCCTCATGAGGGATGGGAAGGGAAGGGAAGATTGGGATGGATAGGCAAGGGAGAGGGAAGGAGACAGCCGTGTCCTTACAGTAGGTACTGTACCAGTATTTTATATAGCAACAGATCACATGTATTATTTTGAAGCAATTATTTCACTCTTATGTGGAAATTTCAACTTCCAGTTGAGAATTACAGCAAGCAAGAACGCGCGCTCAGGGGTTCTGAATAGGCAACCGTGCTACGCAGCAGTGGTGACTTTTCAGTAAGTCCTTGGTGACACAACTCATATATGTTTGGTAGGGCGAATTAGCTCAAAAGATGGCTTCCCTACAAGCACGATATGGAAACATATAAATAATAACAATTACAGATATCACAGAGGGGATCGACAACTTGGAAATATAATGATATATAATGTGCCCAATCGGACACGGCAGACTGGCATCGAACTCAGGTCTTATCAGAGAAGACCAGGCCCATGATTATGCCTAGAGTCGAACCATTGATCTCTGAGGGGGAACAGCTACAGGGAACCCGAAGAGCAATGAGATGTATAATGACATATAATAATATAGCATGATTTCACGGCCAGATTGTGAATATCATAGCTGTTTAAGGGAATAATTGTCAGGAATTGCAGTCATATGTACGTTTTCAAAGTATAGAAACGTGAAAGCAGGCCAGCTTGACATTTTACTAATTGCAGCCAGCGAATGGGAGGAGATTCATGGCACCGGAGGGACTTTTTCCGTCTGGACCGAGGAGACAGCTCGAAATTAATGACCCTGGGAGTCCCCAATGGACAACGCTTGAGACTGTAGGTGGATGATTGCCCACGGAAATTAATTGATTGCAGCCAATTGGAGCATTGAAATGGAGTGAAATGTACACCCAGATGAATATATTCTGGGAGAGATAATTTAGGAGAGGTCTTACACTTAAATTAAAGCCTATATCTCTAAATAAGCCTATTAACACCGAACTTACGCTCGAGAGGAGTGATTTGGTGACCAGCCAGAGGGGAATCACCATGGTGGCGTCATGACGCGATGGAATAAGGCAATTAATTGTAATTAATTGGCCGAAGCGATCGCTTGCACGCAAGTGATTATAGGATCTCCACATCTAGATAAACAAGGTGTATACGTCATTTTGAAAGGAAATACATTATTTCAAGAAGGGAGTCGCTCTCGTGTGTCCTGTGGACTACATTTTACGAGAAACCTTTATATAGGGGAAGCAGCACAGACCAAGCCAGTTCGTCTTGAGTTCATCTTCAGTTGCTCTGCAGTTCATCTGCAGTCTACACGTAAACTAAACGCTGCTAGTAAGTGCGCGAAATGTTAGAGTATATTTGAAGAACAATGGAAGTGTATCATACAGCTTCTAAATATAAATCATGAATCGTATAAGATTTAATCTACAGAAGACATTTATCCATTATTATACACAAGTGTAGTTTGCTACAGCGTAGCAATAATTTAGGATGATTTTGGACACGGAATACCAGGAGGTATTGTCATACTTATAAATGACGCAGTATCGTCAGGATCATTGCAGTTATGGGAGCCGGAGAGGCATCACAAGTAATCATGACGGTGAAATAAACAGTATTGAAGGGAACGAGAATCGAACGCACGTACACGCAGATAGACTTTCACGGAGACCAGCGGTTGTCATAGTCATCGCATCTCTGGGGTCAGGCGTTAGGAGGAGTCCGATTAAGGATCAACCTGTGAAATAGTGAAAAAGTGTATATAAATTTTATTATAGTGATTTCAAAAGTGTTTATGTGTATTGTGATTAATATGTATTGTGTAAAAGTGAGAAAAGCCACTGATAAGTGTATGATTATCGTGTGTGAAAAATGTGATACCATGTGGTATGTGAAATATAACATGATGGCTTAAATCAAGCGTCATGGCAGGCCCGGAGCTGGCATGCTGGAATAATCCAGCGAGAATGAAAAGTGAGTACAAATTTTCAATGTTATTCTAACTAAATAGTTCACCATACAACGATGCATCACTTTAAGAATAAAATGTAACAGTCACTTATTGTACGAGCTTTCACCACTCGTATTTGGTAGAATATGGTTTGGAAGGTGATTTGTTTAGGGCCATTCAGGCGAAAATTGTGATGAATGTAACGGTAACGTTAAATAATAATAATAATAATAATAATAATAATAATAATAATCTGGGGTCGGTAACAGTAAAGTAAAGTAATAGGCAATTCTGGCCTAAATAACGTTCAAAGTGTGTCATGTCTAATATAAAGTTACTGTATTTGGTAAACAGTAGGAAAGTAACGTGAAAAATAGCGAGATACGAGAGTTTTTCAGTGTCAAGTGAAGTGTCGAATGAATATTTAATATGGTCAATTCTTAGGATTGTTTTTGAGAACCATTAAAGTAATGTAAGCCAGTAAATTTATATTTTGTTTTTAGGAGCTATTTAAAGCTTTGGCTTAAGTGTAATTGCAGAGAGGACGCGGGTGCCTTAATAATTGAGTCATCTATGAGAAGTATTGTTTGAAGCCGCATAGAGCGAGCGAAGTAACGTAGAATCCAGTGATTTACGTCAATAATAGTGCGGGGACCATTCTAGCATAGCTTGCACGTTAGGTGAAAAGTTGGCTAATCTACGAGTTAGTATCGCCGTTGTGCATACTTTTATTATTCGCAGCGAATTGGACAGAGCCTGTCTGTATCCATCGCTTGCAGGAATAATTGCCACGAGGGATGTTCTTCGAGACCCCGTGAGCACATGTATTGGTTGATCTGCCCTGAGAGGTAAGAATCAAAGTTCGTCGTTTAGGAAACGCAGATTTCCTTATATTATTGAGACAGCTGCTGGTGAGCAATCTTGTATTCTCATTATGATGCGCGTCCAAAGCCACTAGTATTCACCATAGAACGGCAAGGCTATCACAGGACCCATCCCCAGCCATGAATGTTAATTAAGGAGCCGAGTTGAGCCCATTACACTATGAATATAGGTGTTAAATAATTAGAATGACTCAATTACTTGAGACAATACTCTGGGTCACTCCACTGTACTGCAATTGTAAACAAGGATGACCTTGCTAGCAGATGAGAGGGGTTTGGAAGTAGTCCACTGAGACAGCGGCCATCTTGCGCGGCCAGCTGGAACTAATTTTATTGCCTGCTAGAGAGAGGGGAGGTCAGTCGGCCGGATCCCTTTAAATTAGAGTCATAGTGGGACACTGAAGAATCTCGATATTTCGATATGTAATTAAGATATGATTGTTATGATGATGCCAATTGAATTATATGATGTGTTTCAACACACATACATTGTCGGATCATTGAAATCGGATAATATTTGGCCCAGTTATTCTCTGAGGAGGAAC
This sequence comes from Meconema thalassinum, assembly GCA_946902985.2. Classification (NCBI taxonomy): domain Eukaryota; kingdom Metazoa; phylum Arthropoda; class Insecta; order Orthoptera; family Tettigoniidae; genus Meconema; species Meconema thalassinum. The sequence continues at coordinate 875,311,705 of OX336389.2, read as the reverse complement.
ACTGAACCAAATAAATTGTAGGCATCGTTTTAAAGTGCATTTTTGCCCAGTTCACACTAATTTATGCAGACGGGTATGTGATTTCTAAGAACATGACACGTTTGTAACGATAATAATTTCGACCAGACCCAGAAAATCGTTGTATGGTGAAACTATAAACATTTCTATCCATGTGTATTTTGGAAGGGAAAACGTACCACTTTTAAGCGTTTCATATTGATGGGAAGGAGGAAGATGAGTCACACGACACAACAACATTTGTTAATTAAGGCATAGAATAATGAATTTATGCTAATGAAAGTAAATGCCCGTAAGAAACGGATTAATGTTTTACTATTACAGAATTAATGTCATTTAAATGTGATATCTGACTTTTGTGTTGTGATACTCCAGTTTTGTAAAATTGTGTCACATAAAGAACACTATGGAGACTCGTAGAGGTCTGAAAGTATCAATGATAGGATGCTAGAAATAGATTTGAGTGCAGTGTAGCACTAATTAAGAAGAGACTCACAAAATAACCCTGATTTTAATAGTGGGAATTAAATGTAAATTATCCTTTGTTTGTATTTTGTTGTATAGCCATGATTTTATATCAGTAAATGTTTTATTTAGGAATATGTTGTTTCTTTCATGTAGAGTAGTTACCTGGTAGACTCAAATCCTGAGCATGTGGTCGTATGGTGGGCAGGAACGTCCCATACCTCGAAAGACCGTGAGTTAGCTGGGATACGAACACATGTTCCACATGATGACAATTGGGTACAATAAGGAGTAATTTAAAGACATATACGAAGTTACACATGCATTTAATACGTTAACGGGTGTTTATCGCATTAACGGTACACTGTTTCGATTTATATCGACCGTAAAGCGATGGATCATGGGTAGAATCTAGCCCCGCTGAGAAGAGCTCTGGAGAGAGACACTCACTCACATTTTGATTCTGTTACGATAACAAGTCTCAAATAACATTGAAATTGTGCGCTTTGAAAAGGTACGGCACGGGAATAGTGTTACTCTGCTTCCATGCAGTCGCGAGCGCGAGAAACATGGGACGACCGCATATCCCAGTGTTAACGCAGTACGGTATAGGAAAATGTCGCGAGTGAACATTGTGCTTCATATAAACTGTTCGATAGCTTGTACGCTAATTCGAACGAACTTGTATTATTACTCAGTTATCAACATACAATACTACAATGGTTTACAGCACTGAGTTGAGATGGAATGTCAACCAGTACAATTTGAGAGGAGTAATCAGCTAAAGCATTGACAAGGAATGCAACATATAAACAGTATTGGACTTTTAAGAGTCACCGATGCTTGATAATGGATTTCATAAGCAGATGGCTTTATAAGAGGAGACTAAAGGACTATATGAAATGATACTGAGATAATTACTACTACAATAATGGATCTTCAAACAAGAGAGGATGTGACATCAATCTCTTCGCTACAAACCCAATCCAGGCTATTAACATGAGAGGGGTTTTGAGTTACGGACAGCTGTTTCGTAGTGAGGGGAGACGGGTTCGAGCACCTGAATTACGGACCGATACTTCAACTTCTCAACTCCATGGATGACGGTTCGGTCTCAACAGTGATGTATGTTCCTACATGCATTTACTCACATCAAAACGACTTAAGGTAGCTGGAGATTTCATTATTTGTAGACGGTATGAATCATGTCATATCTATAGATAACCTTTTTCACCATCTTTATTCAGTAGTTTGAAAATGGACTTGAAGTTTAGACTTGACGTTTCTGTCATTTTTGTTTGAGAGTCTATTTTAAGTTTTGATCCGATTACGGATGCACTTATACAGTCAATTTTTCCGTAGATAATCTCTTTTGTAATTTTATTTTGCAACATTGCTATTAAAATGTTGGTAATAAATTACGAGCATTATAATTAGTTGAGAAGAAACATATATCAAGAAGAAGCGTTTTTAGGAAGAAGACAACGATATCTTTGTATAAGACTAGGAAGATGACCTACTACGATATTATGAACATTTTACGACATTAACTCTGTTTATTAGTGAACAGCGAAACAGAATTACTTCGACAGTTTATACAGCATTGCATTTTGAATGACTGTATTATTCTTCGTTTATATGTGCATTGAAGTCTAACGACATTATTAAAGTGAATATTTGCAGCATTTTTGGATTAGGCAATTATATCCAAGTTATTGAGTCACGCTTTTGAATAGAGATATTTTGTTGAATTAGAGTGAATTCAGTTTTCGACTTTTATAGTTCATTTTCGGTTTACTCTTGTTCGGATTTCGTATGATTCTAATGGTTTATATCGCAACCTATTTATATTAGGCATTCTACCATGGGTTGTACGATTTTCTGAAGAGGCAGTCCTATTTTGAATCTATTTTTCGGATCTGAATTAAATCTCAATTTCTATTAAATTGGAATCTCTTGTAAAATATTTGTCTGATTGTGGAAATTCATAATGGAATTGAGTTATAATTGAGAGGTGAAGCTCAATATTAAGTAAAGTATAGTCTGTTATGTATAAAGATGACATTTTTGGAATTTACAGTTGTAATGAATTAATTGAATAATATGGAACAATTATGATATATTTTCGGAAAGTGGATTAACACCTTGATAGTCATGTTTATTGTGAAATATGATATTTCTAGATGATTATTCGAATCTCACATAACTTTATATATGTGTGGAAAAATTATTTACAGCCACTAAGTGCTACTCTTCGTATCGAGTGAAGCAATACAGGTATTAATGGAATTATTGTAATACATTACGATATCAGTGGATAGTCTGAAAGAGTATGAAGTTTATATTAGGAATCTTGAGTGTGGAGAGATTGCCATTTATGTAATGAATTTTGTGAATTATGCGAGTTAATAAGCATCCGCTAAATTGTATAATGGTGAATATAATTCGTGATTGGAACATGAGCATTGAATCTAAAAAGCTAGTATTTAAATATAACCCACCATTTAAATGTTGTTTAAGGAGAAAATAATTTATCATGATTTAGATTGTTAATACTGTAATAACAAATGTCTAGTGTGAAGCAATAATCCGAATCCACTTTATAATATTGTAATGTAGTGGAGATACGATAGGAGTATTTACTTGAGAAAGAATACGTTCGATGGACTTCAATGATTGTCGAATAAGACAAAATATGATTAAAATAAATGTGAAAATAATAATGTCAGTGGATGATGAGAAAAATCATAGCGAAATTCGGTGAACGAATAAAAATCTAAATCTAAATCTAAATTCTAGGGTATTTTTGTATAATTAATTGACGTTATGGACAATCGTGTATTAACGCTTTCATGGATTTGAAACATTGCTTGTGAAAGCAATCCCATGGTATATTTTCGTCAGGTAGGCGAACCATTTATATATTTTTGTCAAGCAAATAGTAGATGCTTATCTATAATACCCTTAGTAGACTCCGATCTAGTCCAGTCTACGTTTTCAGTCAATAAACTGAACAATTCATTATCGAATTATCGAATGATTTAGTGAATTATATTAAGAACAGGATGTGTTAGGAGAACCAGTGGATCAATATTTCCAACGTTCAGCCATATGTCCGAGATTAATTTTAGAGATTTTCGAGTTCACTTTGAGATAGTTTTTCATTTGTTCTTTTTCCACTGGGACTTTCTTAACACTTTCTATTACGAAGGTGGATCAAAAAGTTAGTTGCACTAACGCGCTGCAGCAGAGCGCTGTGTCGCAAACGTGGGCACAGAGGCGAAAGGGACACACACCGCCCACACATCTGTTAGGCAGGTCGCAGTGGTGTCTCGTCTTGTATGGTGTGAATATCGGCCAAAGCAATGGCGCGTCGACTGGACGTTGACTCCAAATATGAGGTGCGTGCGACAATCCGATTCCTATGGGCCAAATGGAAGAATTGTACGAACATTCATCTTGAAATTAGTGCTGTGTATGGGGAGCGGGCCATTTCCCGGCAAGGGATCGTAAAGTGGTGTCAGCAATTTGAAGCCGGACGTACGGATATCAGGGACGAATATCGTGAGGGCAGGCCCGCAACGTCCAGGACCCGTGCAAATGTCAACAGTGTGAATGCGATCATTAGACAGAACGGTGGTCGACATTCCCAGACTGATGAGGAGGTGAAGGCTGCTGTCTCCGTGTGGTAGCAGAGTGCTGGAGGAACTTTCTATGCATCCGGCATCGACAAGTTGGTTTTGCGTTCGCAGAAATGTTTGGAGTCTCTTGGAAACTATGTGGAAAAGTGACGTTACATTGTATGTCGTTATAGGAGTGTTGCTGTTGTATAGGTGGTGTAATAAATGGCCATAACTGGGAAGTGCAACTTATTTTTTGATCTTCCCTCGTATATTGATGTGTCCTTATCCCAGGTTGATCCATGTTGGTAGAATAATTGGGGGTTTATTTCAGCCGGGTACTTCCAGATTCTACGATCCAGTTTTTCCTTCGGATATCAACAGGGAAGACCATGTGGATACGGGTACACCTTTATATGGCGTCCCAACATATGGGGCATTCGAATTGGCATTCTCGAGTACCCTGGTGGTTAGCGCACCTTTATATGGCGCCGCAACGATTATGGGCCTCGAATTGTGAATTCGGATGTTCTTGAATGTGCGCCAAAGACTTTATTTGACGACACAACCAAGTGGCTTTCGAATGGAGATTTCGAATGATTGAGTGGTCCGGCAACAGAAATATAGCTTCCATCTAATCAATTCGAAATTCGTTGGGGATTTGCGTTTTTAGAAACGTGAATATGCGTTTTTCTCAATCTGTATGGGATACATATAGAATGACCGCCATTAATTCCAATTTGTTTAATAATTTGATTGAACCTTTAAAATGTAATTGTGGATGATTACGACAGGATCATAAGAGGAGTTACATGGAAACTTTTGTAGATCAGCGTAGTCATATGGAGCATGGGATGGAGCTCATTTTAGACTCCATGCATGTCGGCCATTTTATGCTTGGCACCGGCGATGATATTTGGAAGATCATCAGTAAAGTTAGAATCACTTCCTTTAATATTAATTTAACGATAACGACTTGCGATTATACTTTAAAACATTTTAATATAATTCACTACAACCATATACCTCCTATTTTCAAATTAGTCTTAAGATAATTATTAAGATCTAATGCAAAACTAATTATAATGCTCATTTTTGGTGAAAAAGGATACTCTTAGATATTTCAGTTCTGCTTTTGTTTGTGTTGTATTCCTGGTTTCTCAATATTGTGTATAATAATAATGTCCTCTACGAGAAAATGGACGATGTAGTAGCTCTTCTTACTACTATCCAAAAATGATGGGCAAACATGAAAACGATTTGGCAGACATTAGGTCGAATTGCCAGCAAAGTTTCGACAATATTAACGAGATCGTTAATATTAACACCGATCTAGTTAAGGAATCAGTAGGGGAGAGTTTGAAGAGAGACATGGCACAGTTACACCTGTCCCTTAAACGTCTCCAGGATAGTAACAGAAAAATTTCTGAGAGATCGAAGGAAATAAAAGAAAAAATAGAAGATGTGGAAACTAGTGTCGATAGTGTACAAGGTGATGTTAGGCTTGTACAGTTAGACATCAGTAATGTAAACGTGGAAGTGAGTCACGTCAACGCCACCTAGAGAATAAGGCCTCCGCGCTCGGAAGCACGCGCGCCAAGAGTAGTCATTCCTCCCTGCCCTTCCAAACGATGTTTCTACTCGTAAAGAAAACGCTCATATTGTTGCACTGTACAACTGTAAATGAACACTGCATAGCCTGCAAGTCTTTGAGTAGCCAACATTGCTAAATTACCCGTACCTCGCAGGGGCGCACCGATGGGGGGGGGGGGACGAACGGGACCGGTCCCCCCCCCCCAGGGGGTTTTCAGGAGTGGTCCAGAAAAGTATTTAACGTACAGAATTAACGAAAAATTTATTATATGACACGTGAAAAAAATAAACAAGACCAGTGGAGAGAGCGAGATTGTTACCGCGTGAGTCTAATTATATTTACTCTTTCGTTTTTTTTTTTTTTTTCAAATCTCATCTCCGTGGCAACGTGGATTCTCTGAATTCTCTGCCCCCTACCACTCAAACCGGTTCAAACTGCTTTCGTCACTTAAAGTCCATACATCACGAGGCTATGCACGGCGACTACTTACTGTCTTGCTTAAGGTCATTGCCCTGTCCCCTCCCCGCTTCGCCTACCGCTTGTCACTACCCTCCCCTGCCCACTCATCTTCAGCTTCGTCAAGTCAAGCAGGCTGGCTAACCTATAAATAGTCAGTTCTGTCTAAACTCTCACGGGGAGCTTTTGCCTGTTGTTAATTAAGAAGATTCCTTTTGACAGTGATAGTGACGTTGCGTAACTTTTATAGTTCATTAAACACGTGTGTGATAGTAAGATGAGTGTAAATAAAAAGAAAAAACTAGAGCAATCTAGTTCAATTTTGTCCTATATTAAAATTATAAAAAAAGAAGACGAATTCCAACCACAGCCAAGTTGCAGTAAAACTGTACCAGAATTAAGTGCAAATGTGAACACTAACGAAGTGTTGGAGAAAGAAGACGCTATGATTGTTGACATATGCCGACCAGCTGTCCCGACGCCAATGCGAGAACCAGACGCATCCAGTCACCTTCCTCATGACATAGGCAGTGTTATTGGGAAACAGGTAAGGAATAATATTTTTGCCCATATCCGTAAATTATTTTATACAGTTATTCTACTTTTAGTAATGTATTTCCACACCTCTGTTTTAAGAATTATATTGCTAAGTTAAATCCTTGTAGCCAGCTTACCACCAATCAATTAGACAATTAAATATAAATAATTTTCGCTTTATTACCTTAATTAATGTTCATATTTATAATGTATTTCAGAAAATTATTTAATATATTAAGACAAAGTATTTGGTTTTAGGTTATTACGGATGAAGATAAGCGGAAAATTCTGACAGAGGTGTGGATACCAGATGAACGTTACGTTTTACCAGGTTCAGAATTTGGAAAGAAGAGGTTAAAGTTTCAGCATAGCTGGTTAAAAGCAAGAGAATGGCTTGTTTATTCGAATAAATTAGACGGCGCATTTTGCAAATACTGCGTTGGTTTTGCACCCAGTGGAGCTGGTAAACAAGGTTTGCCGCTAGGCAGACTTGTTAGAACTGAGTACACTGATTGGCGCCATGCACAAGAAGACTTTCGCAAACATGAGTTGACTGCATATCACGCAAACAGTAAATTGGATGCAGAAAATTTCTTAGCTGTTCATAACAGGAAAAAACTAGATATTGTGTGTCAAATAGACAAATCTAGTAAAGAAAAAGTTGAAGAAAATAGACGCCTTTTATCTCCAGTCATCAAGACGGTGATATTTTGTGGAAGGCAGGGCTTGGCATTGCGAGGACGCAGGGATGGAGGCCTATTTGACAACATTGAAGGGGAACAAATATTTACGGAGAATGAGGGCAATTTCCGAGCACTTCTAAGGTTGAGGGTTGAGAGTGGAGATGATATACTAAAACAGCACTTGTTCACTGCTAAAAGAAATGCTACATACACAAGCTGGAAAATACAAAATGAAATTATCTCAGCTTGTAACGACATTATTTTACACAAACTTGTGGACAAGATAAATGAGGCGAAATGTTTTTCTGTCATTGCCGATGAAACAGCAGACATTTCCAATATCGAACAGTTGTCTTTGTGTGCAAAATATGTAGATCAAGCCAACAATAATGTCAGAGAAGATTTTCTTCAATTTGTGCCAATATATGACCTGACGGGAAAGGGAATCGCTAATGCAATTTTAAGCAACCTGAAAGATTTCGGAATTGATATCCAGTACATTCGTGGACAAGGATTTGATGGAGCTTCAGCTATGAGTGGTGTACATCAGGGTGTACAGCATTACATAAAAGAAGAAGTTCCAAATGCGCACTATGTTCACTGTAGCAGTCACTCTCTGAATTTGGCCATATCTGACGCTTGTGATTGCATGATGGTTAGAAATTGCTTAGGTACAGTGAATAAGGTCTACGACTTTTTCAATACGCCTAAGAGGCAAGCTGTGTTGAATAAGTTTTCTGAGAATCCCCCTAAAAAATTCTAGCAGCCTAGCCCTACTCGATGGATACAACGACGCTGTAGACAATTTTGCAGAAAAGTATGTGATGTGCTTAAGTCGCTTGAAGAAATATCAACATGGACTCACAAGGACACTAGTGCAAATGCACACATTTTACTGTGCGCAGTTAAAAAATTTGAGTTCTTATTGTCACTTCAAGTAATTAAAAAATATTTTCATACAGTCTGCCTCTTACTAAATTTCTTGAGACAGAAAGCATTGACCTTGCAGGTGCCGTTAACTACGCTCAAGACACTTTGGACCAGATAAAAGAAATAAGAGATAAGGCAGATGAAGAATTTTCACCTATGTATAGAAAGGTTGTTAACACCTGTGAACAGAATGATATTACGATATCCATACCACGCTTATCACAGAGGCAAATAGGGCGAGACAACATGCCCAACGATGGGCCAGAATCTTATTACAAAAGAACCCTGTTTATCCCTTTTATTGATCACTTTATTGCACAACTAAAGGATAGATTCATATCTCAAAAGGACATTTTATCTTCTTTCCAAGCTCTTAGTTCTGACAACGAAGATATTCCCGAAGCAGTTGTGGACGCTTTGTTTAAAGAATATTGCTCAGATCCAACCACATGTTCTTCACAGCAACTCCTGGGAGAACTAAAAGTATGGCAACGAAGACTAAAACAAATTGATTTGCAAAGAAGAGAAAACTGTAAGTTAAATAAAAAAAAGTATAGAAAGATCAATGCTATAGAAGCTCTACAAGCGTGCAATATATCAATGTACCCTTCTGTGCACAAACTCCTGCAAATTTTGGTAACTTTACCAGTAACTTCATGTACTGCTGAACGGTCATTTTCGACTTTGAAATATTTGAAATCTTATTTAAGAAATACGACATCAGAGACTAGACTGAACGGTTTGGCATTATTATATGTGCATAAAGACATACCAGTTAATAGTGAAGAGGTTTTAAACGAACTTGCGAAAAAACCTCGCCGTCTCGACATCAAGATTTAAATACAGTCTTACTTTCTTTTGGTTTTATCTACAAATAATCTGTATTATTTACCAATATATTTGTTTCAGTATAAATATACATTATCTTAATTTGATTTGGTGATAAATATCTTATTTCTTCCTGTATTGTAGTGATTGGTGGAAGCTTTAAGTGTTGAATTACGTAATTATTGATCAGCAATTAACTGATGAAAAGTATAGTTAACTACGGCAGAATTTGCGGTTCGGTTTACATGAATAAATTTGTTATCTATTAACCCAGTTAAACTTGTTTTAACTTTTTAATAGAGCTAAGTTTGATAACATTTTTCACGTCTCAGGATAGATGAAAACGCAGTTTTCTGCATCTATTTTTTAAAAATTTTCCGGGGGCAGACCCTCCTCTCAACTGGGGGGTATTCCATACCCCCCCGACCCCCCCCCCCCCCCAAGTAAAATCCTGGGTGCGCCACTGGTACCTCGTAGAATTTACCTTCTTCCTTACCTTTCATAAAATACGCATTCCAGTAATGCTTGAACTATGAAACTCCTTCTATACTGAGGGAGGAAAAGAAATCAACAGTTTCATCATAATAACAAAAAAGGCCCGTGATTATTACGATAATGATGATTTTCAGAACGTTATGAACTTATTAACCTCACTTTTAAATGAAGGGAGAAAGGCATAAATGGAAAAGAATAATTGAACAGCTGAGTCGAAAAACTATAACATTCCATTTCCAAGAGGAAAAAAGAATGATCATCTGTCGAAACAATACGTCGCATTGAAAAATTCACTAATTGCCAATTGTAGTACTAGTAGCAAGAAGTTATGTCTCAAAATGTCGTGATAGGAGTGTCACCAGTTAGCGACTAATTAATGATTAAATATGCTGGAATATTATCCCATTTCTTTGAATATTGTCCTTTTTCCACTCATTCGTTCAATTTTTAGTATTACTTTACTGGCGTTGGATTACAGAATATTAATTTAATTGAAAGTTTTGAATTTTGCAGGTATTTACTAAAATTTATCAACAATTTGGCTACAGACAGAAATACAATATAATACAGTTTTATCTTGAAACATATTTAGCCGAGACTACATTGTACAGCAGGAACATAATTAACTCTCACCAACAATTCAACTTATGAGCCTACTGTTCTTGTAGCTTAATAGAGAATAGAGAGAGCATTGGAAATTTTCAGATTCTTAACTATTATTTTAACAGATTTTATATTAAAATTACATTTTCCTACTAGAAAATTTCTTAAAGGATGTAAGTGAAGGTTAAAAAATTAGTTTAAAAGGGCTAACAATTTTCAAAATAGATTCAATTCATATTTTGAGAGGGTTGTTTTTGAAATTACAATAGGACTAAATTTCTTAATCTTGGGAATCAATAATATGATATGTATAGATGTTAAGAAATATGCTTCACCCCTCTGGTACATCAGGACTGCCAAAGCTAAATCTTCAATTAATGATATAGGATACATTAAGGTAAAATTATGAGCAGGGCTAGGATTTATATGTACTAAAAAGTGTCAATATTATGTACATATGTATGTATACATATTTTAAAAATATGTACAATCTAAAAAATGTCAAAATGTAAATATATTTTATGAGATATGGACAAAAGACAAATTTATCCCCATAATACTAATTTTGTTACTTCTATAACCCACATAAATGCATTAAAAATACTGGATTTATAAATCAAATTATCCAATTTTCTTTTATTTCACTTACTTTTCACTTGCTTTCATTCATCGATTATTCCTATTATTCCTGCCTACCATAACAGTATACCATGAAATGTTCTAAATTTTCAAACTTGAAGCTTCTTTTCATAAGAATTGCTCTCGTTACACCTACGTACTTCAGAAACCTTTCTTTCCATTACATAACTGTAAACTTGTCCTGTGCTGTCAAATATCCAGTCACTGAAAACTACAATTCTATATATTTTTATTCATAAGAGTAAAATATGTACAAATATTGGATTGAAATTTACTAAATATGTAAAATTATTTATTGTGCATGTATGTACTGAAGTCAGAAATATGGAGAAACATGTCAAATAAATTTGTTTAATTTGAAAGAGGACAACATAATCGATGGAGATAAGTTAATAGGATATGAATATCTGTGTAATAGAGAAATAAGTACTGTATTTACATATCTATCCTAGCCCTGATTATGAGAAAGCTGAAGCAGAAAAGAAGTAAAGGACCAGTATGCAGATATGTTGATTTGGACATAGGTGATTTATCAAGATTAGTGTCAGTTGCTATGGGAAAATATGTTTGTCTTTCTGGGCACAGTTTCCTTGAGGTTTCCTTGATTTTTGTTTCTACAATAATTATTAAAACTACAGCAACAAGTACAACTTATGCGCCGACCTTGTAACGCTCCACAAACAACGCGATTGACTACTGTTGGTCGAGCTGCCTAGCGCTGGTCAGCCAGCGCGGAGGCCTTATTATTTAGGTGGCGTTGGTCACGTTCGTTCTAACGTAACAGCTTTAGAAAAATAGATCCGTCTCAGGCCAAAATTGATAGCACTGAGGCCAAAATAGATAAGGCTCAGGCCAAAATTGATAGCACTGAGGCCAAGATAGACTTGGCCCAGGCCAAAATTAATAGCACTGGAACTAAAATTAATGAAACTCCAACTAAAATTAATGAAACTTAAACACATGTCACCAGCATACAGTCTAATATTTCTGGCATTAAGGAGGATGTCAAAAATATTAAGCTGGAGTTGGACAATAGCAAGACAGAAAGTAGAGAAAATTTAGATGCGTTACAACTGCAATTCTCTAATGAGGAAATTGCAACGCAAAGCACTCTGTCTCAATTAAAGGGAAACATTGCGTCACTAAAAGAGAAGGTTGAGGATCACAACAAAGTCCTCAGGAAGGACATAAAAATTGATTTAAAGGCTATTGTTAAGGATCAAGTTACGATTTTAAGAGGAGAAATTACAAAGATCAATGATGACATACTAAAAGGTATTAAGTCTGATTTAGAGCTTAAGATACCCAAAACTGAAATAAGACCAAATAAAAACATTTCTCAGTCTAAGGAAGATACAGATAAGAGAATTAATTCGATGCAACATTCGCAGGTTCAAAGTGTGTCTGACTTGAGAGAAGACCTAGAGTCCAAAATTAACGATATTAGTTTTAAAATTGAACAGGTCAAATTAGACGTTAACTCTGAAAGGGAGAAGAAAACATCAGAACTTAACGAAAATAGAAAGGACATCAGTAAATTTAACTTAGGGGATCATCTAGACGTACATAAATTAAGGGAGGACTTTAAGAGTCAATTCGAAGCTTTAAAAATGTCGATATATTCTAATGAACACAGAACTGTTACCCATGATGGTGAGACAACTGACATAAGGTCTCCAATAGGGAACTTTTTGACGCAGTCTAATGGGGGAAACTGGTTCCGAGCAACTACGATTTAGGCCAGAAACTCGGAGCATCAATATTCCAGACACCAGTTCTAGGGAATATAGGACATCGATACCGATGGACAGATCGAATAAAACAATCATAAGGAACTATGAGGAGAAAATTTTGCAACACCGATGTTTTAACTCCCATAGAATTTATTAGAAGCTTGCAGGATCATTTTGTAAAACATCATGTTACAAGCGACAGAGAACTTAGAGTTGTGGAAAGGTATCTGGCGGATGCACCCCTAAATTGGTTTAGGGCATTTCGCTATACATTCGATAGCTTCGAACTATTCTCTGAGGCTTTCATGAAAAGATTCTGGTCAATCGAGATCCAACATGCAGTTAGGGCACAAGTATACTCGAGGAAGTATAACAATACAGGTCCCAAGAGTTACTCAGAATTCTTTACCTGACTATTGGCCCGATTAAGATTTTTACAGCCACCTCTGACTCAGGAAGAGATACTAGAGACGATTTCCAGGCAATTGCCTGTGGAAGTAAGACACAATATTATTTCGTCTGGTGTAGCAGACTTGGCTACGATGGATGACCTATTGCACAGACTCGATCACACATCTACTACTCCAACAATAGTTAAAAGTAGCAGAGCAGAAAATAAGACGGTAAACGCAGTAGTTACGGACGGCACACAACAGACGGACAGGCCTAACCAAGCAGAGTCGAAATGGGCAAGTCCCTGTGAGGAACAACCGTTACAATAACCAGAGATATAGTCCACAGAACAACAGGGAACTTTATCGACAGTATCAATCACGATACAATAGGCAGCAAGACAGGCCTTATCAGTCTAATTATAACCAGGGAAGGTACAGGCCATACCAGGATAGAGATGATGCTGATAGATATAGAAACAGGAACAACTATAGGGAACAGTATCAACCCGAAAATAATAATTACAGTAGTTACAATACCAACTATAGGAATTATGAAAACAGGGATTGACAAGGTAATTTCCAGGACCAGGAGAGGAACCAAAAAGGATTTTCCCGATACAAGAATTATCGTGATAAGGGTTACCAGACGAAAGAAGAAAGAGAACAGTCCAAGAAGGACAGAGAAGAAAAGAGAGAGATAAGAAGAGAAATAATTCCGATAGTGAACCTGAATCAGGGACTAGTCAAGTGACTAGGAACAAGGAAAGGGTTCCTAAAGAAAAAAGAGGAAAGAAAATCTTGGATTTTCGCTAGATCAAGAAAATTATCCATTGCCATTTGACATTTAATTTTTTCACGGACTTATTCAAACTAAGATGACGAGATCAGAAGGATCAATAAGAAGAGAAAAAACACAAAAATACTGTACATTTATATCAAGTGAATAACTGGAATGATGAAAATAAAAGTATTGGTACACTTTTATTCTCAAGTTAAGAGGAAGAAGTACCAGTAATTTATATAGCAACAGATCACATGTATTATTTTGAAGCAATTATTTCACTCTTATGTGGAAATTTCAACTTCCTGTTGAGAATTACAGCAAGCAAGTCACACGCTTAGGGGATCTGAATAGGCAACCCTGCTACGCAGCAGTGGTGACGTTTCAGTCAGCACTTGGTGACGCAACTCACATATGTTTGGTAGGGAGAGTTAGCTCACAAGATGGCTTCCCTTTAAGCACGACATGGAAACATATAAATAATAACAATTACAGAGATCACAGAGGGGATCGACAACTTGGAAATATAATGATATATAAGAAGGAGTAATTTAAAGACATATACGAAGTTGCACATGCATTTAATACGTTAACAGGTGTTTATCGCATTAACGGTACACTGTTTCGATTTATATCGACCGTAAAGCGATGGATCATGGGTAGAATCTAGCCCAGCTGAGACGAGCTCTGGAGAGAGACACTCACTCACATTTTGATTCTGTTACGATAACAAGTCTCAAATAACATTGAAATTGTGCGCTTTGAAAAGGTACGGCACGGGAATAGTGCAACTCTGCTTCCACGCAGTCGCGAGCGCGAGAAACATGGGACGACCGCATATCCCAGTGTTAACGCAGTACGGTATAGGAAAGTGTCTCGAGTGAATATTGTGCTTCTTATAATCATTTCGTTAGCTTGTACGCTGATTCGAATGAACTTGTATTATTACTCAGTTATCAACACGCAATACTACAATCGTTTACAGCACTGAGTGAGAGGAAATGTCAATCAGTACAATTTGAGAGGCGTAATGAGCAGCTAAAGCATTGACAAGGAATGCAACACATAAGCAGGATTGGACTTCTAAGAGTTACCGATGTTTGATAATGGATTTCATAAGCAGACGGCTTTATAAGAGGAGACTAAAGGAATATATGAAATGTTACTGCGATAATTACTACTACAATATTGGATCTTCAAACAAGAGAGGATGTGACATCAATCTCTTCGCTACAAACCCAATCCAGGCGGTTAACGTGAGAGGTGTTTTGAGTTACGGAAAACTGTTTCGAACGGAGGGGGACGGGTTCGAGCACCTGAATTATGGACCGTTACTTCAACTTCTCAACGCAATGGATGACGGTTCGGTCTCAACATTGATGCATGTTCCTACATGCATTTACTCACATCAAGAGGACTTACGGTAGCTGGAGATTTCATTATTTGTAGACGGTATGAATCATGTCATATCTATAGATAACCTTTTTCACCATCTTTATTCAGTAGTTTGAAAATGGACTTGAAGATTAGACTTAACGTTTCTGTCATTTCTGTTTGATAGTCTATTTTAAGTTTTGATCCGATTACGGATGCACTTATATAGTCAATTTTTCCGTAGATAATCTCTTTTGTAAATTTATTTTTGCAACATTGCTATTAAAATTTTGGTAATAAATTACTAGCATTATAATTAGTTGAGAAGAAACATATATTGTTAAGGGCTAAGGGTGCCTACGCCCTTAGACCCTAGGATCGTACGTACCCCCAAGGGAGAGGTGGCTTACGCCACTGAACCTACACTCACCCACAAGATGCACATCTACAAATACATCAATAAATCCAATCTACAAGACTACGCTTCGACCCCAACATTAAACACCCTCTTCTGCCCCAGAACTACCCCTGGCTGGAAATTCAGCAAACACATTACATTTTCTAAAACACTGCAAGCAGGCTGCCACTCACTACAAGTGGTTACCCAACAAGTTGCATCACACAAACACATTTACACTCGGAGGTATCTGGAGCAGCAACAACTGATGAAACTCCATGTCAGAGATTCCAAAACACATAAAAGAGAGGCCCCGAATGGACTCTGGGTCTGTTGCAGCCATCGGCCCTGCCCAACTGTGACCAGGCGTCTCAGCTACCGGTGAGTGTGTACTCAGATTCCCAAAACATTATAGTTGTAATCCCGTCACCTCACACCCCAATTATTACTTGTTACAAATCACATTGTATTAAACTATCCCGAAGTAGAGGGACATCATTCATCACCTTACTGATCAAATAGACCGTTGATCAGTAGAAGTACACGTTTGTTATCACTGACCTCACCACACTTGTCTTTACATCCCGACTTCCTACCTGACACCTTAATTGCCTTTGACCGCTAATTACATAAGTTCTTAGTAAGTAAATTCACATTATGCTAACCTTGGAGAGATTAGACCGCCAGGCATTACCGCGAGCTCAGCAAGTAGGCGCGTGGCTCTCACATATGTGTTCACTTCGGACAGCTATTAGCTCCTTCTCAATCGCACAGCATTTAGGGTGAAATTCCACACATTTAGAGTTAACCCCCATTTTCCCCACACACTTTTACAGACACCCACACTTGCAGTTTCCGCAACTACGTGGAAACTAGCATCTTTTGGACAGCACCCCTAAATTGAACATTTACACCCTTTGTTCGTCCATCCCCCCGGTTCCCGGACAGGGCAAATATTGATAGAGGCGCCGAATAGTCCACGTATAGACAGGATCTCATACAAAAAGATCTGGGTCTACGATTTCAGTACCTGACACAGCCAAGCGAGAATTGGTAAAAAAAATTCTCTTAGAGCTACGCCACAGATTTTTTCATTTTTACGTTAGATATGGTATTTTTCATATTAGCCCTCCCTCCCACCCACCCATTTAGAGAAATTTTATCTAGCCCCCCAGCGCAAGGTAAAGAGCGACAATAGAACACCCTCATGCTGACTTTTAAGAGCGCGAGTAAAGACAGAACAAAATTCTTCTTTTTAACGTGGAACCATTTGTTTTATTAGCCCTCCCACCCACCCTACAGGGAATTAAGGCGAAATAAGCGCCCATAGAATAAAGCAGGGACTAAGGATTTATTTCTAGAAGCAGGCATAGGGAAACTTTTTCTCAGAACACATACCAGATATTTTAAGGGTGGCACTATAGATTATACTTTCCAACCACCCACCCTATACAGATTTTACTACAGACACCTCGCATAAAGCCAAGCGTAGTAGCGCCAGTTACTTCAAGTAAGATATTAAATAGGAAATCTTTTATAGAGGCCAGGAGCTGAGAATTTTTAAGCAGGGCACAATTAATATATTATGTCCCACATTTACACGTCAACACATGCACACCAACATGACGACACTTCCCCGCTTGGCCCTGCACAAGAAAGTGGCTATGTGCGACACAATTAGTGATAGACTGAGCCACCTAAGGAGGACACAGGATTGCCTGCAATTGTAGTATAGCAGGATCCTGAGCGCTCTTGCACAGCAACGGGAGGCACGGCGCATGAGGGTAAATATCCCAGCCCTCAGGACGCGGCTCAACAGAACATACTGGCTACTCCACGTGCAACACGACACACTGCGACAGGAATATCGCAACTTTCGGGACACTAACATATACACAGATAATCGGCTGGTGTCCGGCCAGGATAAGGAGGTGGTGCGAAATTGTGCCAAGCTCTGCCGAAAATACAGTAAATTATGGCATGAATACGCACAACTCCAGGCGGACAACACACAGTTTGAGTTAGTAGCGGGCAGGACTGTGGATCCCGTGTGGGAAATTGAACAGCTGACCCGCAGGTTGGGAAATCTAACTATAAATACACATCACAACACTGACAGAGATGACATTGCCCAGTTAGTACAGAGACTGAAAAACATGACCATATCCACACATAACAACACGAAGGGGGAGGAGTAGGCCGTGGCCCGTAGACAGGAGCTGGCCACTCCGGTCTCCATCATCATACTCCCGCCAACAATTCCACGATCCACAACGCCAGTTCAGAGGGCAAGCATGCCAGAACGGAGGCCAACACTGACACCTACGCCCTCAGGCCAGATACACAGAGCGGTGTTGAAGCCAACCCCTGAGAATACAATCCACACACCAGTAAACTTCGCCCGCTCAGACACAAATTACACGGGATAATAGGAAAGCTTTGCTTCCTACCCCCACGGGCTATCCAAGTATAGGGCACACATCCCATTGTACACCACCTATGCGTACGCAAATTACACGGGGTAGTAGGAAAGTATTGCTTCCCACCCCCACGAACCATTTACACAGGGCAGCAAAATACACCCCTTCAGACACTCACAATATAGTGCGGCGCGAGATTAGCCCTTCAGGCACGCGCGCACCCAATCCAACAAGGGGGCATAACGGCACACGAAGGCCGAAGCTCACACTTTTATAAACGCCGAAGGGAGACAGCACGAACCCTCCTAAGTGGCTACCAGAATCTTACGCCTTGGTCACAGGGCGAAATCACGCACCACATCGAGCGATGGCGCTCAGGCGATAATAAAAATTAATTGAACAGGAGACATACGCTTTAACAGATAGGAATTACGACCCAAAGAAACGGCAATTGATATGGCATAGGAGAATCGAAGCCAGCGCCGTAAACACAAACGATAGACACTGACACGGGTGACACATTCACGAACAACAAAAATCACACATTCACACAAAACCCGTAGATTCATATACACGTGATGACGGCAATTATATTATTCCTAAATTAGGGCCCAATTAACACATAAAGGCTGCCGGACAAAGAGTCGGAAAAAGCAAGCCTACGAGCATAAATTTCCACATAGACAGTGTTTATGCACTATATTCCATATGTGTTACGATTATGCCACAAAACGTTACCGGGGCTCGAATAAGATCGAACCCACGACAGACCACGGATGCCTTATCCAATTACAGGGGATAGTAGGGTCAGAATAGACTATGACACATAGCTACGAGATACGCTACTGGAAGTGCCAGGAACAGACATACATAATTACACGAGTTAACACAAACACACACAAATGCATTGAGCAGTAGGGTCTTTTATTACAAGGAATGGTAGACAAGTTGACACCATTACTCAGATTAGGTTATAGACATGATTGCGTTGCACATTGAAATTGTCAACAAACAGCGAGCAGGCAGCTAGGCTGTCGAAATTGCGCTACAACACTGTAACGTGAAACTATCGCTGGCTCAGCAGGAAGTTCCTGTACGGACATGGCAAGATTGTGAGTAACAGCGAGGTTAGCAGTGAGCTTACTAGCGGACAGCAACACAAAGTCATTCACGTCAATCTCAACACTGAAAGAACGCCGAAAGTGCGGTACGAGGGACGTTGAGCACCTCGCAAATCAATCACACTCGGGTACACTGTCCCACATACACTTTAGCCGGGTAATACACGCCACGAGACGGAAATGAGCAAAATAAGGGTCCCGAGGCTCTGGCACAGAGCATATGTGGACGCACAGAGGTCTATACCATACCTTTGTGGGTCGCGTACAGCCCACATCCCGGTAAAGTAAATATCACAGACAGGGTAGGTGATCTACAACCTCCAGTAACGGGTTGCAGAAATGTATAATATATGCATCAGGGACAAACACATTCAACAGGGAAACAGGGCGCAGCAAGA
This sequence comes from Meconema thalassinum, assembly GCA_946902985.2. Taxonomy (NCBI): domain Eukaryota; kingdom Metazoa; phylum Arthropoda; class Insecta; order Orthoptera; family Tettigoniidae; genus Meconema; species Meconema thalassinum. The sequence goes on along the minus strand of OX336389.2, from coordinate 875,292,218 downwards.
GTTAAGTTACCCAATAGCATCTAGCTGCCAAACACACTACTAGGGGTCATACAAAGACACGTACAGTTATACCAGCTATACAAGGGCAGATACAGAACACAGGAATTACACACGATCAAGGGCCGAATACCAAGCAAAAACGGACGCCCCGGGAGGCAAAAGCGAAAGTGTCGACCGACTGGAGATCAGTTAGCTCGAACACACAGGTCATCCCACCTGGGAAGTCGCTAGACTCATAAACAGGCAAATAGACACAAAATAGACACGTACAGGACGGAGATCGCGGATGGTTGCGACCGCTGCCCAATGAAGCAAAGTCCGCAACGCGAAATGGGGAAAACAGCCCTAAAATAGATATCCCAGGGCAAAAACACAATTACATACACAGAAATACACCTAAACAGACACATATATCAATGAAAATGGAACATAGTCGAGTCAACCCATTTATTAACACAAAAATGGGAACCCAAACATTTTGAGAGCCGAATTATAGGTACCATACGGGCATTTAAACTGCATAGTCCAGGCAACGCCAGTAACAGGCCCAAGGTGCCTGTAATTGAGTAAAATAGGTAAATGGACGCGTAAAACAAAGGATAGGGAAGAGCAAACCTAGGGAAAAGCTAGAAATATATTTTCTGGCAGGTTGCCACATTATAGACCAAGACATGGCGAAACGCGGGCAGTACCGCGGAAGGGCATATTGTTGCCATTTCAAAATAAGGATTGAGACAGCCTAAGCAGATGCAGCAATAAAAACACAAGCAGACGAGGGACATACATACCGTGCATTCCGATGGCATGCCGATAATTAACACATACCGAGGGATATTGCACCCACGGACAGTAAGCAAAAACATAACACGAAATTGCTGAATAGCAAACAACACTTTCACGGGAGCCCAGCAGTTGCAACATGCTTGCACAATCACAGGGTTCAGCACTATTCTCAATGAAGTACTTCCACTAGAACACTGAACACTTGGTCAAGACAACATAAATTACAATAGACATCACTGCTATAAACCGACCATATGATCACTCCAGGCGGCCAGCACGAGGTCAACTGTAGGATTAGCTGATTGCAGTGTAGGTCACTTAACACCGCCAGACACGTGGAGATAACATGGGCGCGGACAAGCCACTCACATATGATAGCGTACTCGCGAGGCGAGACAGGCTTCCTACGCCACAGAAGCCAGGGCTGTCTCCTGCCCATTCAAGCACTGATCACAAATAAATTTCAATTTTCATACTAGCGGGTAGACACCGACCCTAAGCGAGGATTGGGGGAATAGTAGACCATACCACTCCTGATAATAGATATAAAGCACCCCAATGCAGCCCAAGAGTTTTTACGCGTGACATAGGGGCACGAACAGGACAAATATGGACAATAAATACATAATATAGACATATGGGTGACACGATACACAGAAATCACCTGAATAGGCAGATTTAGCCTACACTTAGCCAAGGCGTACCTCAGGATTACGAGGTATCCACATAACGGTCCGGCACAGTGCGGCAAACGCGACGCTCCGAGCGGCATCACGCGCTGAGGCCACGGACGTCTCCTGCCATATACGCTCACCCCATAAGGCTGCCGAGGTAATGATTAAATATAAGGGCAGATTAACACAGTGCCCAATTATTAATTATCCACTCTCCATTCTAGAGGAGGTCACACTATATGATACAGAGAAATTCACAGCCATTATAGCGCTGACAAAGACCCCAGCAGGAGGGCAGCAATAGTAAATCAACCCCCACGATAGGGCGGACGCACAAATTAAACGATGCCTATAAGTAGAGGCAAACAGAGGCTATAAGTAGAGGCAAACATATGCCTATAAATAGAGAGAGGTAGAGGCTATAACTGGAGAATATTGAGGCATTGAATGAAGGTCCAGGATGGCCACAAATATATGTAGGCAGGCCACAGAGCGCTGGGCGCGTAAAATCTACACAATCATTATAGCAGACATGTTTTAAAGGGTGCCGAGCGCATCCCAATGACACTCTTAGTCAAATAAGGGTAGGCGTGAACGGTAAATCCAGCACGTTACATAACGGATGATGAGACAGCGCGATGGCGTTACCTAGTGATATAGGGATATTTTTACAGAGATAAGGGATGATGATCCCACAACGACAGTGAAAATTATTTAAATAGCGCCAAGGAGCGGAGGAAAGTTACATTCTGACCAAGGTACAATGATCATCAAAAGAAAAGCACAAAGAGATAATATACCGTCTCAAATAAGACAAATATACAGGCAGAGATCCATACACCTATTCCCAAACATCTTTCCATCATATCCACCAAATTTATACATACACAACACACTACCTTTATAAAGAGGGTTGTAGGTATTCATGCTTCTAAAGACAGGGCTGGCTGCGCCCCGCACCATACCGCTCTCACCTAAGTATTAAGGGTAACAGGACTACTAATATTGATGCTGGATATTAAGGCCACAAAAAGACACTAACGGATATTTTAGTCAATATTCCCGCATGGTACTATTATAGAGTTATTTACACCACATAAACCCATTCCCCAATGTGAGCAGCAAATATGCGCGCTCAAATCCATCAACATGCATGCACTTCCCACCCTATACCAACAGGGTTGTATATTTTATGATACCCGCATGCAATATTTAAATTTTGACTACCAGGGGAAAACCAACCCCATCCCATAAAAGTAACATTATCCTTACAGCACTAAGGGCTCGAGGCCGAACACAATAACGAGTCAACAAGGCTGCACCCATCCAAGCCCACGCGGTATCTCCCTTCACTAAATAACACACCAGCGGACCGCGCTAATGACAACTTACATCCACAGAGCCTACTAACATATCTGTACTATTATATACACAAAAATAGCAGCATGGGAGATCCAACTGAGCTAAGAAGGGCGAAAGCAGACAATGCGGTTCGAATGGCCTACAACCCCAAAACATACATAACATATTACAAATTACACAGATATACACAATTTATTACAGATTACATATACACTAAAGATACACACTCCCCAGAGTCATTATCTACATATAGATAATAAAGGATCTGAGTTCACACCAGGTGATCATGATATATATACAGTGTGGTCCACCCGCCCCTTATTATTTAGTTTTATGAAACCCAACTAACATCACATTTCTCCCGATGGTCGATATTGCTCTGCGCTCTGACTGTGTGACAGCAATGTAATTGGGTCATGGGTCTAGCAAAGAAAACCCGACCTTAAACTTTTCCCCGCCATATAATATGGCCCATTCTACTAACATATGACTTACTGCTCCTTAAAATAACACATATACACGTAATACGATCGAATTAATAGCTTACGCCACGTGATCTGTAATAGTAGAAAGTTAAATCAACACCATTAACCGTGATCGAAGACTTTGAGATGGACTTAAATGTTTGAGGTGGTACGGCTACAGTAACTAAAGCACGTTTAGCGTGCGGTCTATACCTTGTGTTTGTGGCTGAGAGTGTTACAGCCTGACCGTACGTGGTGGGCGCGAGCGGGTGGAATGCTGCTTCGAATCCAGTAGTAGGCATATTTTTGAACGAAAGCCCACATTCCATTTTGGTCGGGATGTAACTACATTGCCACATTTATTGCCTTAGGACGTATTTTTGTGAAGAGTACGTTGAATTTTGATGATTTATAAAGTGAATACGATCGAATTGGTACGTTATGCCACGTGACCTGTAATGGCAGAAGATTAAAAAAACTGGCATGAATATTAACATAACATATCGAAGTGTTGCTCCGGAGGTCCGGGTTCGATTCCCAGCTATGCCAAGAAATGTAATACATGTCTGAGGGCTGAAATTGGGTACACGTAGCCTCGTGAAGCAAATATGAGAAGAAGTGGGTTCGATTCCCACCTCAGCCACCCTGGAAATGTTTTTCCGTGGTTTCACACTTCTACTCCGGCCAAATTCCGCGACGGATTCTATCTTAAGGCCACGGCCGCCTCCTTCCCAATCCTTAATTGCAAATACACACATCATTACAAGCCCGCAATAACTCAGGTTATCAGACAAATTCTACACACACACACACACACACACACACACAAGTAAACGGGGCTAAATGACCGCGATGTTCTAGCCCCTCAAATAAAGCAAAACAACAACATATCGAAGGATATTCTGATCACCAATGCTTGCACCGAAGTATACGTATTCCTTAGAAATTCCCATGGTATTATTAGCATATTTTCGATTTTTGAAAAAATGAAAGTAGACTTATGAGATCTACACAGGGCCAAAAATTGTGTGACTGTCTGTGTGTGTGTGAGTGTATGTACTCTGAATGTCTGCCCCCCCCCCCCTATCAATTCGAACACGGTGAAACCGAATTGAACGAAATTTGGTACAGAGGTAGAACTAGCAAAGGGCATCTCAGTGTCATGTTTGATATCGCCACCATCTTGACGAAAACGTAATGGCGACCTCCCAAATGTTAGAAGCTTAAATAAATTACGACCAACCTAATAATTTGATCTCTACCAAATTTTGCAACAACAGACCTTTATGTGGGAAGCATATTTTGACCAAACTACGAGATCATCAGCCCAACAGTTTGCATATGGCGGCCATGTATGTGTGAAAATCGATTCCCGCATCCATTCAAACACGGTGAAACTCAATTGAACGAAATTAGGTACAGAGGTAGCACTAGCGTAGAACTGCTCAGTGTCATGTTTTATATCGCCACCATCTTGACGGAAACGTAATGGTGGCCACCCAAATGTTCAAAGATTCAATCAAATTACGACTAACTTAATAATCCGATCTCTACCAAATTTTGCAACAATATATATTCTTGCATGGCGTGCGTCGTTTGACTGAACTACAAGGTCATCAGCCCATTGGTGTGCAGAGGGCGGCCATGTATGTGTGAAAATTTATTCCCCCTATCAATTCAAACACGGTGAAACCGAATTGAACGAAATTTGGTACAGAGGTAGCACTAGCAAAGGGCACTCCAGTGTCATGTTTTATATCGCCGCCATCTTGACGAAAACGTAATGGCGGCCATTCTAATGTTGAAAGCTTGAATCAAATTACGACCAACCTAATAATCTGATCTCTACCAAATTTTGCAACAACATACCATTATGTGTAGAGAATCTTTTGACCACACTACAAGGTCATCAGGCCAATAATATGCGGATAGCGGCCATTTATGTGTCCAAATCGATTCCCCCTCTCTTTTCAAACACGGTGAAACCGAATGAAACGAAGTTTGGTACAGAGGTAGCACTAGCAAAGGCCACATCAGTGACATGTTTTTATATCGCCGCCATCTTGATGGAAACGGAATGGCGGCTACCACAATGTTAAAAGCTTAAATCAAATTTCGACCAACCTAATCATTTGATTTCTGCCAAATTTTTCAACTACATACCTTTTGTGGGAAGCATCTTTTGACTGAACTACATTGCCATCAGCCCAATAGTTTGCAGATAATGGCCATGTATGTGTGCAAATCGTTTCCCCATATCAATTCAAACACGGTGAAACCGAACTGAATGAATTTTTTTTACAGAGGTAGCACTAGCAAAGGGCACATCATATTCATGTATAATATCCGTATAGCACGTTGTATTTCAAGAAGCTACTACAACCAACATTCAATTATACTCCCTGAAAAGGACAAAGAGTTATAACAATACCCATGCATTTAGGAGAAAGTAGGCTATACGTTCTTTATCGAACATCTTGTTTTGTTATTAAATTTTAACAAAAAGTCTTGGCCTATCTTTAGGCCCGTATCACACGACACTCACTAGCAAGGAAGCTGCTGTGATCGCTGGTACAAAATCCTGTATGATTCTGTTCTCTTCGTCAGTACACCTGCTTGTATTACCGAAGTGTATCACACGCTAGCATTTTGAACGCTAAGTTGTATGAAATAAAACCGAAGGGCTGTCGTTTGAAGGCATTATTTGCAGTTCTTTCGCCTTATTAACGCAAAGCGGTCGCGAAACTTGCTTTAAGTAAATTAGAAAACATGCCAGGTACTGAATGAATGCATTCCAATCATTATCTAAGATCTATGTCGCCTCCGTAGGGTAGCGGTCAGCATGGTTAGCTGCCGCCCCGGAGGTCCTGGGTTCGATTCCTGGCTCTGCCACGAAATTTGAAAAGTGGTATGAGGACTGGTACGGAGTCTACTCAGCCTCGGGTGTTCCAAATGAGTAGAGGGGGTTCGATTCCCACCTCAGCCATCCTCGAAGTGGTTTTCCGTGGTTTCCCACTTCGTCTTCGGGAAAATGCCGGGATGGTACTGAAACAGTATTTTGCTATTTATTTGAACCCTGATATGACAGCGAGACGTATTTGGAAGTTATTGCTTGACATTATTTTGACTGCAGGTTTTGAGGCGCAGTTTGCTTCTTATGCACTAAGGAGATGGATAGACTACCCCGCCACGCTCTCGATCACGTGCACAGGACATGCTCACGGACTTGGCTCTGCAACTAGTTGATGGATATATGAAATGATAATCGATTGGGTTCGATTGTACACCTCGATACAGGTGTGATGCATCTTGGGTAGACTCCCAGCTGTGACAGGAATGAGCAGTTTTGAAACGACAGACACTTGAGTACAGCAACTTATGCAGTGAACATGTTATCGTTCGTATACGAAAGTTCCGTGTATCACGCGGTAATACGAGTGTTTTCTACTCGCAGCGCGGTTCGAACGAGTGAGCTTAGCCAACACATGGACTTGTTAATACAGACTTCGATGAGGAAATCTGCTACGTATTGGTTTGAAATGCAAGAAAGCATTATTATCAAGAACATTATGACTGGATTTTCTTGTGAGAAACAAGCTATTGGAGTAATGATGTGCTAAACATATCGTTCAGGAATGTAATGCAGTAGCAGGGTTGATCATTTGGAGTGACATCCTTTTGAACTCTACAATGAAGAGAAAGAAAATGTTGGGGAACGTTAGTTCTGATCCAGTGGTTTTACAGTAGCCAAGTATGAAGAAACAACTCCAAAGAAAGGAAACTACTTTACTGATAACGTCGAGGGAGCCTTGTGCAAGCAATATGCAGGAACTCCGTTTCGTGGACAGTAGTTCTCGGGTTAGGAGGAAGTTGGTTCGGCGACTTGCAGCTCCAGCCATGAACTTCTCAGGGACGATGGTTCAATTCCTGACAGGAATGTATATTCCTATACTTTCTTCAATCTCAACCAGAACTTCGCCCAAGGTAGCTGGAAAACTTTTCTTCTCTTGTAGACAGTAGAACTTGTCACCTTTAGTTCGATACTTTTCACCAATATTTTATTAAATTAGTATGAAATTCATTCGAAGACTAGATCTGGTTCTTTTTATCATTTCTGTCGGAGAGTGTAATTTATTGTGTAGTTAACAGTAAACGTGATGCTATTTAGAGCATTACTTTGTTGCTTTTATTTTGAAAATTTTGGAAATAAAACCAAGCATTCAATTTTGTTGGGAAGATATCTGCAGCATAATTAGGACCAAGACGACGATATCTTTGTATAAGAATAGCAATTAGGAAGAAGATGGCCACACACTCGTGCTCTTGAACTATTCCAAAAATATTTCAGTGATACTATTCGTTTGGACTTATGACATTCTAGTAGAAATTCTTTCTTTTAGAAATGATAGTGCATTTTCATCGTTATTTTCCATGATTATGGATTTATGGAAATCGTCCAGCGAAAACAATTGTGAATTGATTGCCAAGGCATTTGCAGCCTACTTTCAAATATTTTTTGATTAAAGATTTTTCTTTAAATATAATATTTTTGTTCGTTCAGTTTTTGCTTGTATTATTTCAATTCGTTTTTGGGAAGACTCTTGGATAGATCATCGTTTGATTTAATGGTTTGCGTGTATCTATTGATATGATAATAGACTCCTTTCCATGATGTAAGTCTCACGTGTTTTCTTCTGAGTAGTTGAGCCATTTTTCGAGTTTGGATAGGCGAAACTGAAACGACTATTTTGATAGTATCTATCTACAATTTTTCTCTCACATATAAGTCATTATGGAAATATATATATATATATATATAAATATATTGGAATTGTGAATCAAATTTAACTACTCACACTATTATAACAGAATTTGTCGTAGACTTAAAAGACGATAATTGTGGAAATGGATAATACAATTTATTTAATATATTGTTGCTTCTTGTTTAATGAAGTTAGAAAGGAAGTAATCTGTGGCATTTTTATATTCGTCTATGATGGGGCATGATATTTTCAGAGCAATTTCTGAAAGGTTTTAAGTTTAATAACGTTTGGGTTTAATTCTTGACAGCTTTGGAAAGCTGAATTGAGGTATTGCAATTTTGTGCATACGATTTATTGTGTTAGTGCAGCGAATATTTGACATCATTGGATGGTCAATATTAATGCTGGATATTGTACTTGTAGTCTTTTGAGAAGACGTTAACGTTGTCATTGCGTTTTAGTAAGAGTGAAATTAGCTTTTGAGCTATCACCTTTTTTGGATATGATGTTGTAGTTATCGTGAATTGGAATCACGAATGTTTTTCTTTTATGCTTGTTTTATTCAAGTTGCCCTACGTTTTATTCTCGCCTAGTAGGATTTGCCGGAGATAAATTGTCTATATCATGACACCCATATTTAAGTAACACAGCTACTTCTTGAACAACTTTAACTAATTCATGCAACAGAATACATGTGATATTTCAGTAATTTTAGTAAAAATATACTGCATTCTTTGAAGCATATAAATAGTTAATAAACTATTTTCACAACTTGTAACACTATTCGATTATCTTAATTGATTGTTGAATACAACGAATTAAGAAAATGATAACCATGAAACATACTTGTAAAATTAAATGAAGATAGGCAGCGTTTAGAACAAAATCCTAATTGAGGATGTAACTTGTATATAAAATGTAAAATATGTATAAATCTTTAAGGGTATAACATCAGTACATAATGTAATATCGTATTTTTCTTGTTATTTGTTCAGCGGATGATATGAACAGTAAGATGGGGCCTTATTGTAGGCATTTATTTAAAACTACAGTTTTCATCATTTGATCTAAAGAAGCTTTTCTTTAATTTTGTGTCTAATTGACGGACATTCATCATTAATCAGTCAATAAATTGAATTTAATTTTAAAAGAATCTTAGAACGACTGGTGTTTTATATCAGAAAAGGGGAGTGCGTTAGGAGGACCAGTGGGTAATTTTTTCTTGAGTTTGCTTAAACTTAACGCCCGAGACATTTTTATTTTATTTTAGAGTCTCTTGTTCGAGTTCTTTTGAGCTTCGTTTCATCGTAATTTTATACACCACTGGCATCTTCGTACCGCATTCTTTAATATCGACGTATCCTGATCCCTGGTTGATCCTAGTTGGTAGGTTTTTCAGAGGTCATTTGAGCCGGGAACTTCTAGAATCTACGATCCAGCTTTTCCATCGGATTGCAACAGGTAAGACCACGTGGATTACGGGTACAGTAACTTCTTCGAGGCCACGGCCGACTCCTTCCATCTTCCTTGCCTATCCATCCTGACCATCCATTACCTTCCCTCAAGAGGCCCCTGTTCGCTTTGCAGGTGAGGCCGCCTGGGCGAGGTGCCAATCACATCTCACCAGTTGTATCCACTCCGATTAGATGTTCCCAGCTCTAGGACACTGCCCGTAGAGGCGGTAGTGGTGAGTTCCCTCGCTGAGTCCGTTGGTTCCAACAACCTGGAGGGTAAACGACTAAGAAGAAGAAGATCTAAGATCTAACTGTAATAATTGAATATTTTACTATACGCGTTAATAAGAAGCGCAACAGAAACCTCCAGAGTGTGTTGGAAATGTGTGCAAGTGTTATTCCGCCCGCTCGCTCTTTCGAAGGTCCCGGGTTCAAGACTATCCAACGGCAGAATTTTAAAATTCTTTTTAACTATTTTATTGTACCCTCCCTACCTCGTACAGCAAGATTTCAGCTTGGTTTTGTTCACATTATCTACGAAGACGATAGGGAAAGTTATTTTCTTGTCTCATTTAAATGGTTATTTTCCCTAAATATTGATCAAAACCATGGATGGATACTATTCGTTATAATTATTATTTTTTAGTCGATTTTACCCTCCAGGTTAGGTTTTCCCACGGACGCAGCGAGGGATCCCATCATTAGTCTACCGCTTCTACGGGCAGTGTCCTGGAGCTTGAAACATCTCGTCTGGGGGATACAACTGAGGTGGTGGGATCAGCAACTCGCCCAGGCGGCCTCAACTGCAAAGCGAACAGGGTCCTCTTGAGGGATGGGAAGGGAGGGGAAGATCGGGAGGGATAGGCAAGGAAGAGGGAAGGAGGCGGCCGTGGCCTTACAGTAGGTAACATCCCGGCATTTGCCCGAAGGCGAAGTGGGAAACCACGGAAAACCATTTTGAGGATGGCTGAGGTGGGAATCGAACCCCCTCTACTCATTTGGACCACCCGAAGCTGAGTAGTCCCCGTCCCAGTCCTTATACCACTTTTCAAATTTCGTGGCAGAGCCGGGAATCGAACCCAGGATGTCCGGGGTGGCAGCTAATCATGCTCACTACTACGCAACGGAGGAGACTCTATTCGTAATAATTAGAATTTTAATAGTTCAATATTTATAATAATATGACACGTTCTGTAATTACTGCCTTGCTGCGAGGCTCAGCGGTAACCTTCTCGCTTGCTGTGCCCAAGGTTGCAGGTTCGTATCCTGGCGCAGTCAGCTGGCATTTGAGGGTGCGCAAATGCAAGGGAGCCGTGCAGTAGATTTACAGGCACGTTGAAGATCCCCTTCGGAGCAAAATTCCGGCACCCTGGCGTGTCTAAAAGCCAGAGCAGTTAAAAAGAACGTAAAACCAATAATGTTATAATTATCTGTAGTTTCTGTATGTTTGGGGCAGATGACCTCGTAGTTCCGCCCCTTAAAACCTCACTAACTAACTATTACTGTAAGTGTATAGCAAGCGCTTTTCGCACAGACGCCGTTGAAAGAAATTATAGTTTCGGTCTGATGTAACAAATCTATTTGTTATGTGAGTTGTCTGAATGAATCGGAGTTTTCATTTAATCAAAGGTGGTCAAAATTTCGAACACTTGCTACTTTGAATATACAGGATACCTTGCTTTCGTTCTACAGATCATTATGTCGTCGTCCAATCTGGCTGCGTGCCATCGGATAAGTACGGTCCTTTTGAGGACCAAATAATCACTCTTTGGAACAGATAGATATGCGTCCATAATTCATCCACAATAAACGACATTAAGCAAAACAAAAAACAAAACAAAAACAAAATAAAAAAACTACTAGTTCAAGGTTCGAACCTACTACAATGCGACTTCGTTGACGCTACTCTAGGAATTCTCGAATTAGCAACCATAGCTACCGAGAACCATGATGTATTGCTGGCACGTATTGAATCTATTCGTAGACACTTCCTGTCCAAACGTAAGAAGGTGTTATTCGGAGCTCCGATCGTTTCAATCATGCATTATATATGTGGTCATTGAAAGAACACTGCCACTATTGATTTCTACTATATTCGCGAAGATGTACTCAACGGTAAAGTTGTACAATGGACGTAAAGGAGCAGGTAGGCCTACTAATGTTTTCAGAATGACTGTGATATACGCGTTAGTTGGGTTGCCTTCCTCCAAAAAAATAAGGGGCTGGTGGACCACACTGTATATATATATACATATATATATATTGTACCCATGTGAGTAATCTCGATGGAAAATATGCTTCTGCCTCCAGCTAGCGTCAGGACTCGGGCGTGTACCATCTCCCCATTGAGCAGTTGCATATTTTGGATTTGAGGCTAAAAGGTATCAACTCTACAATGATAAGGCACAACTCTATTCTAAAACGTTAATTCAGCAATAAAATTCATGGCTTCAAACAAACAAAACAATCCCCACAAACATAAACCAAAATCAAATAAAATTTACTTCCACAATCCACTAATATCAACATAATATTATCACAATAAAATCACATCATAACACAAACCTTTACCCTTATATCAACTTCACAATATACTCTAGTGCGCTGATGCACATACAACTTCAGAAACAAACTGCACTTTAATTCTTCTGTCATCCAATGTGACTTCATTAATTCTACAAAATTATTTATTCCTTAAACCCTGTCTTAATTTGACAATAATGTGTATCGTGTGTGTGTTTTGATCTTTCTCTTCCCACCAAATGCTTTACATGCATTAGCCTATTCTGGTGTTGCACAGCAGTCTACATGCAACTCCATAATTATGTAAGCTACCCCTACACTTCCTCTATTTATATAGTTCCACTGCATGCCGTTTGTGATTTCATCTTAAAAACGTTAATTATTGCTGTGTCGGATGGTACAATTAAACTACCCTTGCGCGCGTAGCCTGTGGCATCCAGTAGCCAACTTCTGAAAAAGATGTCAGTGACAGTACAAATGCAACGTCTAACCCTTCGTTAGATTGCTAAATTTATGAACCATCAGGATGATCTATAATTATCAATGTGTTCTCCAACCACATGACTTCATTACTCAATATAACAATGTTTCATCTTATGTCATTAACAGGGTCTAAAATCTGTTCTTTTCAAACTTTCTTTCACGGTTCGCTTGACCGTCCCGACCCTCTTCCATGCGGCCTGTACACAATAACAGTGGAGTGAGGTCCTACAGTGCCTCGACCCTTATTTCATGTCGTATGTCTTACCTCCCCTAAGCAGTATAAGATTTTAACAGACAAATACCGTGGTCCTAGTGACACACATATCCCAATGGATTTAAACTGAATATTATGCAAACAGGTACTGGATGAGCTTAACATTTACTCCTACCCTGAGGATAATAATAATTGGCACCAAATAGGCCCATTTCAACATGAAGGCACGAGATTCATAAAACATTGGTCTAGTCGGTAACCGGTATCTTTAATAAATGCTGCGGTCAGTCATAACATGCTGCCGTAATACGATTCGCTTCAACGAGCCGAATCACTCAATAATAAGTTCTCGGGCGATCAGATAGAGTGCAGAGATGTCCAACGTTTTCCTCTCACCTATCACGGGATTCAAACCCGGAACATTCCATATCCATCATCAGAGTTAGGGTCCATTCACTAAATACACTCTGGTACAAAGCACAACCCCAATTATGCCCACGGCATACGAGATTTCATACGAAGAATAGATTACCTGGTCCCTTACCTAATGCTATGATCTTCGTCCTATAATTATCAACAGAAATCTATCAATTACTCTATAAGCTTTTACATAAGCTGCAAATTCAATTCACTAAAAGCTCTTCCATTTCCTGGCATAATTATATTCCCATTAATACAATATATTCTGATATAAAACTCTTTTCTTAATCCCGTAACGTAATCTTACTGTATAATCTTACTGCTTAGATCGATAAGTCTTGCCCTTTAGCGTAAATATTTCTTGCTTACAACATTTTTACCTGATGCGTTCATTCATACCTTTTATATATTCATTATTATTATCACTGACATAAATTACCAAAATCCGACACAACTAATCATCTTAAAACTCGAACATCCGTGTTCGTTTCATTTACATAACTGATTTGCCATTTTTAATTAATAGTGGTAACGATTAATCCACTCACTGATGCAAATAACATCTCAACTCTATTAAAATCAACACAATAATGATTAAACTTGGAGGGTCTATCTCCTAATCTGATTCTTACTGGCATCTTTATAACTCTCAAATCACATAACATGCAGTGGCCTATACCTCTACTTAAACATAATTTGTGGGGTACTTACATATCAAGGCTCATCATGGTGGCTCCAACCACTCATATCCTTCCGGGTCGCCTGCCATATGCAGATTTAGTGCGACATTTGCATCTTGAATACACACATTTTATGATACATATCTTCCGTTAACCACACGACACTTTGCATTTCTATAAAGAAGCTATTGCTTCCAAAACACATGATACTTTATAACACATGTTAAACCATTAATTTAAAAGATATTTCACATATGATTTATACATAACACACGTCACTCTGTACACTTTTCATTGGTTGAAATTCCCTAGCAAAGATATCAAAATTGCAGGTGTCGACGGCATCTCCCGTGCTCCTATCAACTCCTGATTGAAAGTCTGGTTCATCTGCCCTCGGAATTCACCAACAGTTTATCCTTACTCCCTCGGTAAGCTTCCTGCTTTGCATAAATATGCTAACTTCCGTGCTGAGCGTTACTATTTGGTATTCTTAAGACATTACCAAATGCTTCGTAAAGTTTCTCCCAGCGCATTCCAGCGTAATTAGACATGTATGATCAGTCAATATTTTATACATTGCGCTTAACACTGTACATAACTTTACACAGATTATTATTTACAATAGTTCTGCAACTTATCTCACACGTTGCTTCCTAAGTGAACACACCATTGTTCGTACTGCTAACTACACATGCAGCACGACTATTATTAATAAAAGCTTACTAAATGTTTCACTCAAATGTACAAGTCTTTGTTTGAGCGTCCTTCCTGGGGCCGGACCGCCATACGTTCCGCCTCAACAACTGCTTGACAACTGCGTTCTGACTGTCTGACAAAAACTGTGTAGCGACGACTGTCAGCGACTCTCTGTGACAAACTGGGTTCAACTGGGTAAACTGCGTAAGACTGGGGTGCTCTGCCAAGGGTCGACTCCCTTATATTGGATTCACACAAAAAGTAGAGCTAAATTTTCCTGCGCTATTTCGACTCCTCTCCCAGCATGATTCTGGTCTCGAAACCATGCTCATCGGGTTCCTTTTTCTTCACTGATCCCAGAACTATCTGAGTGCTGAAGGATCGCTCGGCCAATTAATTAATATTAATTCCTTTCTCCATAGCGTGGGGACGCTGTTTCACTGGGAATCCCTGGCGACCTCGTCAAACTCAGCCGCGAACAACCATAGTCTATGTTCTTCCGCACTTCATTAAATATGCGTCAATTTCGCAGATTAAAGGCTCTAAAATTAGCCTCCTGGCTAAAGATTCACCTGTGTGCCACTCTCATGTCATTGCGTTACTCCAATCACGAGTAATCAATGATTTTCCATGGGATCTCTCCCCACTCTTCTTCGTCCTATTCTCAGTCGGGGAAAAACTGGGTCATTATTCAAGCCCCCAACCTCTTCCAGACGACATAACGAGGTCAGCAAGATTGACGTGGCTCCAAGGGGCAACTCCCACAATTCTGGGCCAATTAGTACAACGTCAAACTCTGCACTTTCTGTGCTCCGAGTCCAGCATAGCCTACTCCAAGTAGTCTAATAATGCTGTATTCCGCTCAATTTCCCTGCATTATTTTAATAAATAATGTCATTATCAACTGAAATCACACCAGTGATTAAATATACACTTTTCTCTAGGGTTTTTTACAATGAAACTCCCTCAACAGACCTCGGGTTCGTTCCCTGGTGGAACCTTTATACTGAGATCACAGTCTCTGCGATCCACGTTCGATATCAGTCAGCATGACCCCCTCGGGTTCATATTCCCCTTGCAAAACTTATAGAAGTCAATTGAAAATGACTCTCTGTAAGTAACCAGCTGACTGTCTATCACTGTCTGTGTTTACATCTGGGGTCCTTCACCTCGTCTGGCTGCGAGTAGGTTAGTCCAGCTCCCCCTTCCACACTGCGCTTAGCTCTAAGCTGTTCATTCTCTTGACGGAGGGCTTCATTTATGGCCTCAACTTGCCTTGCCGCTTCAACCATTTCTTTGTAGAATTCTCGCAGGCACTGGCATTCTTACTGTTTGTCCCTTCCACTGGGCAAGCTGTCTGCTTCTCGTTCCGCCTCGCCGCTCGAACTTTCAGGTCTGGCTGCCTGGTTGACTTCGCTATCCACGTTCAGTTGGGTGTGCGCTGTTAATACTTCTTCTTGTTCGTCGAATTCTTCTGGCGAATAATAAACTTTTAAATTGGCTGCATTCATAATGACCTCGTTTCCAGTTTCTAAATGCTTTATCCTGTATGCATTGTTTTGTAGGTCTTTGATCACCTCGAACGGGCCGTGATATGCAAAAATGAACTTCTTATACTTCCGTGCCTCTGGATCTGAACTGGCGGGTTTCCTGACTAACACTTTTTCACCGACGAGAAGCGGTCTGTGATACCTCTTCGCACGATTTCTCCTCTGACGTCTCTCCGCCTGTGCTTTGAGATATTCGAAGGTTCGTTGGATCCTCAATTCTCGTCCTGGCTGTGCGTCTACTGGTAATGGAATGACACCAGTCCACGGTCTCTCCGGTCTCTGATCCAAATGTAGAGTCACGGGAACCTGACCTGTCGCCTCATGTACGGTATTATTTATACAGTATTCAATTACTTCTAGGAATTCAATCCAACGCCAATTCTCTTAAGAGCAATAGATCTTCATGTATTTCTGGATCTCTCTCATTACTCTTTCAACTGGACTTGCCTCAGGATGGCGAATGGTAGATAAAATCTGCCTAATTCCTAGATTCTCCAGCTCTCGACGAAATTCTGCACTTGTGAAGCAACTTCCGTGGTCTGAGAGGATGTTATCCGGCTTCCCAAGAATCGGAATAACTCTCTCTTTCAGGCGTTTCAATACCTGCTTTGAACTTGTCTTCTGTATGGGGCATAATACCACCATTTTTGAAAATACATCCATGGCTACAAAAATGTGTCTATTACCTCTACGTGCTCTAGGCAGTGGTCCAAAGTTATCTATGCTCAATAGCTGCCTTGGCTTCTCCGGTAACAACGGGATAGGTCGTTGTCTCATTAAAAAGGGATTTGGCTTTACCCTTTGGCACAAATCACATGTCCTAATAACATTTCTCACCGTTTCTCTCAACTTTGGCCAAGTAAATGCTTCTTTCAACAGAGCACAAATTTTGTCTATTCCGGGATGTCCAAATGCTCTGTGTGCTAGCCACACCAATCTCCTCTGCAAAGATGCAGGAATCACAATCCTTTGACGTGTATGATCTACATCATCCCACTTGTGCAGTATCTGATTATACCATACATAATCTGTTGCCAATGCCTCTGCCTCTCTGTATATTGCAGTTCCCCTTGCTAAACGTCCCTCGAAGTAATCGATCATCATCTTCAACCACGGGTCTTCGCGTTGTAGGTTGGTAAGATTCTTCAAGTCATCCAATGTCTTCTGATCTCGATTCTCAATCTGGACAGCTAGCGCTTCCTCTTCTCTAGGGTAACGGCTTAATATGTCCGGTATTATATTCTCTTTCCCTGGACAGTATTCTATTTCCACATTGAATTGCTGAATATACAGGGACCATCTTGTCAATCTCTGGCCAGACAAGTCTGTCTTTAACAAAAATGTTAAAGCTTTATGGTCTGTTCTGAGGACTATTTGAAAGCCATACACGAGTTTAGCCATGATTGCAACGCGTACAAAATTGCGAGCAACTCTACATCTGTAATCGTGTAGTTTTTCTCATGGGCTTTCAGCCTCCTACTTATAAAGGCAATAAAAACTTTCTTCTCAGGCTGGTCAACATTTTCCTGGAATAGCATCGCTCCAATACCAGTAAGTGATGCATCCGTCTGTATGATGAACTTCTGTGTATAATCCGGGTATCCCAGTTTCGCATATTCCAAAAGCATTTGTTTTGACCTCACGAATGCTTCCTGACATTGCTCCGTCCAATTCCATCTGCCGCCTTTCTTCAATAGGTCCTGCAGGGGTGCTACTGTCGTAGTATTATTTGGGCAGTGGTTCGAAAAGAATCCAATTACTCCCAAATACTGTCGGACGTGCTTCACTTTCGTGGGTCGAGGGAAATTTAGAATTACCTCCAATTTATCTTGGTTAGGGTTAACTCCATTTGCATCAATCACATGCCCTAGGAATTTAACTTCCCTCTGACAGAAGTGCGATTTCTTGATATTAACCCTAAAGTTAGCTTCTCGAAGGTCATCTAGCAACTTCTTCAGGTCTCTCATGTGCTCCTCCAGAGATTCGGATGTGAGTAGAATGTCGTCTACATATCTGAAGGTACTCTCTTTCACATCATCTGATAGATTGCGATCTAACGCTCTTATCAGTGCTGAACCAGCTGTTTTCAAACCAAAAGGTAGCCTTAAAGACGTGTATGTGTGTTGATCAAACATGAATCCTGTCAACAGACTAGTTTTCTTCTCTAACTCAAGATGGTGGAAACTGGAAGTGATATCCAAGTTTGTGAATACGGTCTTCCCTTTGAACTTCCTGAGGATCTCTTTAATAGGTGGCACTTGGTCAAACTCCGGAATAACCTTCAAATTTAAATGTCTCAGGTCCAGACATACTCTGACAGTCCCGTCTGTCTTCGGTACAATTACCAATGGACTTACATAAGGCGTAGGTGTCTTCTCAATAACACCGGCCTCCAACATCTCCTGAATTGCCTCTTTCACTTTAGCCTAATGCTTTTCGGCTATAGGGTAGGGTTTCTGCCTAAATGGTGTCCAATCACTGACTTGAAAAGCATAAGTGAAGTTCTTTATACGACCAGGTCTCGAATCAAAGACTTCCTTCTGTTCCAGTAATAATTGCTTTAAATTTTCCTTCTCTGTTAGCCCAATTTTCGCTTCTTCTTGCTTTTCCGAAATATATTCTTCCAGTTCGGGTTCCAGATCTTTTTCCAAGTCTGTGGCTAGTGTTTTCAGTTCTTCTTCTAACTGCTCCATAGCTAACACTTCTTCCTCCGCCACGTCTCTGTATGTATGCCATACTTGTTCACTTGACCCTGGTTCAATCTCATTGAGTGCGACCTCTAAGCCTTCGGCTTCCTCATTCACATGGAACATAACCCTGTCCTGTGCTAGGTCGATTATCACTCTGTATTCCCTTATAAATTCTGCCCCAATAAGTAGGTTATAAGGCAGTTTGTTTACTAATAGAAAACTCTGTGAAAAAATAGAGCCTCCTATCTGTAAATCTAGGATACCTGATATTTACATATCATCGTTCTGTCTGGAATTACCCCTTTTATTTTGACACTAGAGATCGGTATTTTCAAAACCTTCTCTCTCTGGGCTATTTCATTATATAAAGCTTGTGTCATAAGGCACACTGTTGAACCCGTGAAAAACAGACTTCTTATTTTCAATCCTGCCACTCTTACTATTATGATAGGCAATTCTCTCTTGACAATGACCTGTGATCCTCCTGTATCCTCGATTAGCTCTTCTGGTTTGGCTATCCAATTGATGATGTTAACAGACTTCCATCCATCAGTCTCGAACTCTTCTAATTTTGGCGTTTTTTTTCTTCAGCGCCCGTCCCCTTGGAGTTTCTTCTCTCCTGTTCGCTGCGCTGTAGCTCCAAACTCTTAGCACCATCTCCATATCTGTCTGGCGATGTCCTGTTCTGCATGACTTCTTGCCAGCGGACTTGTTGTTTCTGGGGCTCATCTCCCCTTTCCTCGAGGTATCGCAATGATGCGTGATATCGTTCCTCTACCTCGTCATCGAAGTTACTTCTTCTTTCCTGGGGTCTCCAATTTCTATTGTTGCCTTCTTGGCCATTGCTACCTCCATTGTTTTGGTACGGTCTACCCCTGGTATTCTGCTTATTCCACGAATTTCGGCCTCTTCCTCCTCTACTAGCATTCCCTTTGTACTTTGGCTGCCATCTTCTGGGTTCCTGTTCCCATTGCCGTCCGTAGGAATCTAATGTTTCAGTGCTCGTAGCTTTGTTGTTCCTTGGAGCTTGATGTTGGTCATTCTGCGTGTTGGTCACGTGTACCTGTTCCACGGTTCGACTCTGACGCATCGTATTGGCTGTTGTGAGGTCCAGTTGTCTAAGAACTGTCTCCATTTCTATCGCAGTTTTCGCATTAGCCGAGATTAACAGTCTTTGGATCTCGTATGGGAGCTGTTTGGCGATAGCAATACATAATTCCAGCTCGCTCGGTTTTTGATCCAGTTCTTTGAAGCCACACATCTGCGATATGAAGAATTCTGCGTACTTCGTTGGGTTGTTGGTGCTGTATTTTTTTGAATACAAATCCAACCGTAAATTCTGTTGGGTCGCTGGATCCCAGTATCTCTTCAAAAATGCCTCCCGAAACTCC
Organism: Meconema thalassinum; assembly: GCA_946902985.2. NCBI lineage: Eukaryota > Metazoa > Arthropoda > Insecta > Orthoptera > Tettigoniidae > Meconema > Meconema thalassinum. The sequence goes on along the minus strand of OX336389.2, from coordinate 875,272,071 downwards.
TCAACAGTATCGAAAGTATACCGGAAACTGCGAAACCATAATGCACATTCTCCCTCTGTTAGTTTCTCAATGGCTCGTAGCCTGCGCTCTGGCGGTATCCGCGCGTCATTCAGATATTCAGACACTTCCTTCAACCAATATTTTGGTGTCATATTACAGTGGCTACCTGAGAAATTCCTTGGTTTCTCTTCGCTTGCCCTGATTACGTTTATCACCTGGGTGTGCATAGCATTTTCATGTGGCGTTGATGCTGCAACCGGTGCACCTGGCGTCATATAAGGACTTTCGCCTGGGCCTGTAGCATTCCTGATTATAGGCTGGGTTTCTAAGTCTGCCCACCTTGTTTTCCTCATATCTTCCATGCTGCCTTCACTTGACTTAGGATCTTTCATAAGGGTTTCCTCCTGTGCGATTATCCTAGTCTCCATTTGATTGTGGCGCATCTCCGCTCTTTCCAGTCGAGTAATTACCTCCTTCTCGATTCTGGTAAGCCTATCTCGATTTTCCTCGGCCACTTGAAATATTTTCTTCTTGTCTTCTTTCAGGCTTTGTTTGATATGGGAGATTTAATCCTCTACATCTTTCTTAATTTGAGCAAGGGTCTTGTCGCTTGCCTCTGTCTTCTGGCCTTCTCTTATTTCGAGTTCTTCTCTCAGCCCTTTAATTTCCTCTTGAATGTGTCCATTGACTTTTGACAATTCATTCCGGACCTTGATGATCTCACCTCTATTCTCCTCTTGCCTTTTGTTAACTACAACAATGTCACTTTGAACTTGGTCCAGTTCTTGATGAACTTTGCCCATCTGACCTTTCACGTTGCTTACCAGCTCTTTACTTTCATTAGCGATAGCCTTAATCTCGCTTATTTCCTGACATTGATCTAATATGTTCTGATCCTGTTTCTTGAGATCACCGTTAATTGCTCTAGCATAGCTTTTCAATTTCTGGTCCCATTTAGAGTCGTTCTCTTCTAACCTCTGACCTACCGTTCTCGTCAATTCTGAAAACTGTTTCGCTTGGCGTTCGAGATTCGCCTCGTTTTGGATTTGAATATCCTTAATGTCGTTAGACAGCGCATCTAACCTACTGTTGGTTTCATCCTGAGCATGCTTACATGCTTGTAAATTACTTTCGAGCTTGGCTTCTATAGCCTAGAAACGTGTATCTGTTTTAACCTGCATTTCTGATACAATGCTTACAACAATTTCTGTTACTTCGGTCTTAATTACCTCTTGCATTTGACCTAACTTATTATTTATTTCAACCTGATTAGCATCTAGACGGTTATTTAATTCACTCTGGTTGTCATTCATTGCAACCTGATTTGCATTAATTGCCTCCTGATTGGCATCTAACCGATTATTCAATTCACTCTGATTATCATCTAACCGAGCGTTTATTCCATCCTGGAAAGCCTTAGCTTCCAGCCTATTCTGTATATTAACAGCGTCAAAATGCTGTTTCAACCCTGCAATAACCTGCAGGATATCCTCTGTACTTGACATTTTTACAATAATACACTTTGATATGCAGGCAGGCTTCCTGGAAAAATGTGTGGATATGTTTTGAAGAGAAACATCAAACACTGTACACATATTGTAAGATCGTACAAAACCTGTCAAATTTAAGATAAATTGTGGATTGGGTGTGTAGCGCTCGTACCCTTGGGTAATCCTCTTCTCAATAGAGAGATTCTGCGTTACATCAAAAGCCTACTGAAATCAAAAAATCACTCAAACACAGTTTGAGGCAAAAAATAATTACTATGGTTTTCCCCATGAAATACCACAAAAATCTATGGGTTTTCCCAAAATCCCATAAGCTCCACGAACCTGGCCGCCATGATAATGATATGCCATGGGAGGTGGTCCACGTTAAGACATCGTAGCAACCCTCCAAGGTCTCGGTTGTACTGTCGAATGCCCCACTTGGGTCTCGCCATGATAATGAAATACACCTCTGCGCCTATGGTGACCTGTATTTAAAACCGGCCCACATACCAGCGCCATGATAAATTAATATCATCGTACGAGTGTCCAGATAAATAAAGATCAGGTCTTGCAATGCCAAAACATACATATTGCACTACTGAGGCGATTCCATGATAGAATACTACCACCCCAAGTTACCTGGATCATGTTAATTAAGGTGTTTATCAAAAATTTATATTGTTCGTATCGGAGCTTAGCTTAAGATTAGGTGCGGTCCTCCCCTAATTCACGTTATTCATTACTTTAATAGAGTTGTGTGCACTCGATCTAGACCGACTTTAGTTGTACGTATAGCTCAAATCACTGTACAGGACATCAATTCCCATGTACCCATGTGAGTAATCTCGATGGAAAATATGCTTCTGCCTCCAGCTAGCGTCAGGACTCGGGCGTGTACCGTCTCCCCATTGAGCAGTTGCATATTTTGGATTTGAGGCTAAAAGGTATCAACTCTACAATAATAAGGCACAACTCTATTCTAAAACTTTAATTCAGTAATAAAATTCATGGCTTCAAACAAACAAAACAATCCCCACAAACATAAACCAAAATCAAATAAAATTTACTTCCACAATCCACCAATATCAACATAATATTATCACAATAAAATCACATCATAACACAAACCTTTACCCTTATATCAACTTCACAATATACTCTAGTGCGCTGATGCACATACAACTTCAGAAACAAACTGTACTTTAATTCTTCTGTCATCCAATGTGACTTCATTAATTCTACAAAAGTATTTATTCCTTAAAACCTGTCTTAATTTGACAATAATGTGTATCGTGTGTGTGTTTTGATCTTTCTCTTCCCACCAAATGCTTTACATGCATCAGCCTATTCTGGTGTTGCACAGCAGTCTACATGCAACTCCATAATTATGTAAGCTACCCCTACACTTCCTCTATTTATATAGTTCCACTGCATGCCGTTTGTGATTTCATCTTAAAAACGTTAATTATTGCTGTGTCGGATGGTACAATTAAACTACCCTTGCGCGCGTAGCCTGTGGCATCCAGTAGCCAACTTCTGAAAAAGATGTCAGTGACAGCACAAATGCAACGTCTAACCCTTCATTAGATTGCTAAATTTATGAACCATCAGGATGATCTATAATTATCAATGTGTTCTCCAACCACATGACTTCATTACTCAATATAACAATGTTTCATCTTATGTCATTAACAGGGTCTAAAATCTGTTCTTTTCAAACTTTCTTTCACGGTTCGCTTGACCGTCCCGACTCTCTTCCAAGCGGCCTGTACACAATAGCAGTGGAGTGAGGTCCTACAGTGCCTCGACCCTCGTTTCATGCCATATGTCTTACCTCCCCTAAGCAGTATAAGATTTTAACAGACAAATACCGTGGTCCTAGTGACACACATATCCCAATGGATTTAAACTGAATATTACGCAAACAGGTACTGGATGAGCTTAACATTTACTCCTACCCTGAGGATAATAATAATTGGCACCAAATAGGCCCATTTCAACATGAAGGCACGAGATTCATAAAACATTGGTCTAGTCGGTAACCGGTATCTTTAATAAATGCTGCGGTCAGTCATAACATGCTGCCGTAATACGATTCTCTTCAACGAGCCGAATCACTCAATAATAAGTTCTCGGGCGATCAGATAGAGTGCAGAGATGTCCAACGTTTTCCTCTCACCTATCACGGGATTCAAACCCGGAACATTCCATATCCATCATCAGAGTTAGGGTCCATTCACTAAATACACTCTGGTACAAAGCACATCTCCAATTATGCCCACGGCATACGAGATTTCATACGAAGAATAGATTACCTGGTCCCTTACCTAATGCTATGATCTTCGTCCTATAATTATCAAGAGAAATCTATCAATTACTCTATAAGCTTTTACATAAGCTGCAAATTCAATTCACTAAAAGCTTTCCATTTCCTGGCATAATTATATTCCCATTAATACAATATATTCTGATATAAAACTCTTTTCTTAATCCCGTAACGTAATCTTACTGTATAATCTTACTGCTTAGATCGATAAGTCTTGCCCTTTAGCGTAAATATTTCTTGCTTACAACATTTTTACCTGATGCGTTCATTCATACCTTTTATATGTTCATTATTATTATCACTGACATAAATTACCAAAATCCGACACAACTAATCATCTTAAAACTCGAACAACCGTGTTCGTTTCATTTACATAACTGATTTGCCATTTTTAATTAATAGTGGTAACGATTAATCCACTCACTGATGCAAATAACATCTCAACTCTATTAAAATCAACACAATAATGATTAAACTTGGAGGGTCTATCTCCTAATCTGATTCTTACTGGCATCTTTATAACTCTGAAATCACATAACATGCAGTGGCCTATACCTCTACTTAAACATAATTTGTGGGGTACTTACATATCAAGGCTCATCATGGTGGCTCCAACCACTCATATCCTTCCGGGTCGCCTGCCATATGCAGATTTAGTGCGACATTTGTATCTTGAATACACACATTTTATGATACATATCTTCCGTTAACCACACGACACTTTGCATTTCTATATAGAAGCTATTACTTCCAAAACACATGACACTTTATAACACTTGTTAAACCATTAATTTAAAAGATATTTCACATATGATTTATACATAACACACGTCACTCTGTACACTTTTCATTGGTTGAAATTCCCTAGCAAAGATATCAAAATTGCAGGTGTCGACGGCATCTCCCGTGCTCCTATCAACTCCTGATTGAAAGTCTGGTTCATCTGCCCTCGGAATTCACCAACAGTTTATCCATACTCCCACGGTAAGCTTGATGCTTTGCATAAATATGCTAACTTCCGTGCTGAGCGTTACTATTTGGTATTCTTAAGACATTACCAAATGCTTCGTAAAGTTTCTCCCAGCGCATTCCAGCGTAATTAGACATGTATGATCAGTCAATATTTTATACATTGCGCTTAACACTGTACATAACTTTACACAGATTATTATTTACAATAGTTCTGCAACTTATCTCACACGTTGCTTCCTAAGTGAACACACCATTGTTCGTACTGCTAACTACACATGCAGCACGACTATTATTAATAAAAGCTTACTAAATGTTTCACTCAAATGTACAAGTCTTTGTTTGAGCGTCCTTCCTGGGGCCGGACCGCCATACGTTCCGCCTCAACAACTGCTTGACAACTGCGTTCTGACTGTCTGACAAAAACTGTGTAGCGACGACTGTCAGCGACTCTCTGTGACAAACTGGGTTCAACTGGGTAAACTGCGTAAGACTGGGGTGCTCTGCCAAGGGTCGACTCCCTTATATTGGATTCACACAAAAAGTAGAGCTAAATTTTCCCGCGTTATTTCGACTCCTCTCCCAGCATGATTCTGGTCTCGAAACCATGCTCATCGGGTTCCTTTTTCTTCACTGATCCCAGAACTATCTGCGTGCTGAAGGATCGCTCGGCCAATTAATTAATATTAATTCCTTTCTCCATAGCGTGGGGACGCTGTTTCACTGGGAATCCCTGGCGACCTCGTCAAACTCAGCCGCGAACAACCATAGTCTATGTTCTTCCGCACTTCATTAAATATGCGTCAATTTCGCAGATTAAAGGCTCTAAAATTAGCCTCCTGGCTAAAGATTCACCTGTGTGCCACTCTCATGTCATTGCGTTACTCCAATCACGAGTAATCAATGATTTTCCGTGGGATCTCTCCCCACTCTTCTTCGTCCTATTCTCAGTCGGGGAAAAACTGGGTCATTATTCAAGCCCCCGACCTCTTCCAGACGACATAACGAGGTCAGCAAGATTGACGTGGCTCCAAGGGGCACCTCCCACAATTCTGGGCCAATTAGTAAAACGTCAAACTCTGCACTTTCTGTGCTCCGAGTCCAGCATAGCCTACTTCAAGTAGTCTAATAATGCTGTATTCCGCTCAATTTCCCTGCATTATTTTAATAAATAATGTCATTATCAACTGAAATCACACCAGTGATTAAATATACACTTTTCTCTAGGGGTTTTTACAATGAAACTCCCTCAACAGACCTCGGGTTCGTTCCCTGGTGGAACCTTTATACTGAGATCACAGTCTCTGAGATCCACGTTCGATATCAGTCAGCATGACCCCCTCGGGTTCAATATGTATAAATGACGACAAAACTGGCACAGGAGGACATAGCTGAAGAAGGCAGTCACAGATCAGATAACTTAACAGAAATACGTAAGGTCGAAGCGGCGATGACGTAGCACGGGCAAACATTGAGAGCTCGGTAGGGGATCATATCGGATTTGGTTACACCCACAATGCGCTACAGTCAGCGGCGCCAGACTTTCAGGGGAGGTTTTTGACTGTCTGATAGGAGAAATAGCCAACTCAGTATTGGACTTAAAGATACTCACCTAGAGACGACAAATCTAAATAGACCTTTAGTTAGTTTGTAATGCTAAGTAGCACGCCTGAGGCGTGGGAGTGAGTCTTCAGTTCGCAGGGAAGTGAAATTAGAGTCTGGGCTCAGCGGAACCCCCCAGACCCACAAAAGCCCTTTCCCGGAAGAAAGGTGAAGATTTTGAATAAATGAATTTTCCCGGATCGAATTTTCACCGGATGACATATGAATGAATTTTTCCCAGATCGAATTTTCTCTGGAAGATTTTGTTCCGCGCCCACAAATGTCGGTTAGCGAACCGTTAGCTAAATGGCGGGTAGCGAGCCCCTAAAGTTGTACATGGCAGGTAGCGACCTCCACAGAAGGGTCTGGGACCCCCAAAAATAATGAATAATGACCATGGAATACATGAATTTTACACAACGATATAAACAACTACATTCCGGGGACACCCGTAAAATGATTTATAAAGTGGCTATGAAGCCATGGATCACGAATGAAATGCTACTTTAAGCAACTACACAGGCCTTTACAAACAAACACATTAGTTATTAAGGGGAGGAATTAGCACATAGGAGGAAAGTGTACAAGGACTTCAGTCTGGCTGTTCTGGCGACTGCCGGTGTTGCCAGGATTTGCACGCATGGAACCCCCGATAACGGGAGATATTCCTGGTTTGAAATTTAGCATATAAGACATAGTTGCACATTTCGGAAGCAACTTAGACATAAGAAAATTCAGTAAGCCACTGTTCCAAAACAGTAGCTTACAAGGGGTATTTCGGAATTAGAATAAGGAACCGTCCCGGAAAGTTTTTCTAGACATAGATTAGTCAGTAATTAAAATTTAAGATACACAGTTACACACTACAAAGCGACTCGGCGTCATAAGAACCACTTGGTGGCAGTGTAAGACCGATAATAGGGGCGAAAGAACGTCGGCAACGCGGCGACAAAGCTCCGACAAGGCGTCGGTTCAATTATTCCGCGAAGTAATATGCGGCGATGACACGAAAGAATAAATTTCCTGGCAATAAGGCCAGATGAGCAATAACAGTATAGCCTAATTTAAATAGTGGTTAGCGACCCCTAGAGCTTCAAAAGGCTCAACAAGGCATTGTACACGAGACGTCCGAAGAGGTCTCAAGGGCGGTAGCAACGAAGCCGACCCCTAAAACAGCGCTGCGCGTACAATAATATATTTGGCCAAAGGCATTTAATCACTATGTATCTTTTTCAGCAAGAGCTCCAACATTCCAGCGACGAGCGACGGACATGATCATGGCAAAAGGTAAAGTGACGTCACAAACACACACACACTTCACACAATTTGTACACACTGAGGAGACATACAACTACACATGTACACAAAGGGTAGAATACGTAGCACGGTAGAATACAGCCGGCTTAGACTAAGTAAATTTGGATGGTGCATAACAGGTATTTGCATATGAGCAGAATATGAACGATATATATGTGATTATAATATTGAATTGTATTTCAGGCAAACCAGGAGGCGCCATTATACGTACGTTTCCACCGCAATGGGGAATTAATAATGAAATTATTTTACAGATGATGAACACTGTACACATATCTATTGTAAATATATTTCCAACAGTAATCATAATAATAATGCTAATGACAATAATACAAATAATAATAATAATAATAATAAACCTCACCACTCATGACGTTTGTATCTGTCTTCCTTATCTAACCCTTCGCTAGCGCTCTAATTTGTCCGTTAGCATACCTTCTTGTGCCATTCGCTGCTTAATCCATATCGTGTACCTTTCATCTATGGCTGCGGTTTAGTGGTCATGCCGCTAGTCTACATTTCACCTAGTTAATTTTCCTCCGTGGGTGGAAAAAAATTCACCTTGATAGCGGGGGTAGGCGCTTGCAACCTCAGCGCCGCCCCTGGCTATCGTACGTCGCTCATTATTCAAGCGTCTGATCTGTGTTTGCGACAGCGCCGCTCGGTGTCCCACGGTCACCTTACGTCGCTGGCCACTGACGTCGTCACCTTAGCATTATTATACATCATTGTAAAAATCGTACCATTGCCACACTATAAACTTTGAGCACATTTATACATATGCACTTTTTTCTTTTCCATTCTCTTTAACGATAAATTGTAAAGGTGACCTATTTTCCCCAACAAAGAAAATATTTTATACATACCCCCTACTTTACACCCAGGGCACCTGTTTTTTCTTTTATCTTCAATATTTTTGTTACATGCACACACTATTAATAACAGAAATGCATACAGGAAGCAATTTTTTTTCAGCCAGCTACACCGACGGCGCAACCACCCTTCGAACCAATGTTATTTTTCCTTCCTGTATGGAATGGTAGATATAATTAGAATCATATATAATATTGAAATGGTTTAAAACCTTTACTTTTGTCTTGTTAACATGAATGTTCACGAATTATGTATGAATTGAATACCAAGCTATGTTTCACCCCAATACCCAGCCCTTCTGAGAGTACACTATACCTTCACACTACTGAGGAACTACCGGGTGAGTTAGCCGTGGTGGTTACGGAATGACTGATGGCAGTCGCTCACATCCGGGAGGCGAGGAGGTTCGAATCCCCCCGCCGGAAACCTTGAAGATGGTCTTCTGTGGTTTCCCATCTTCCTTCCAGGCAAATGCCGGGGTTGGTCCCTAACTATAGGCCACAGCCGCTACCTTCCGACTCCTCGTCCTTACATTCCAACTTCCCTCCTTCCCTCCCCAACGGTACTTGTAGCTCACCCATTGGGTGTCCGTCTCGAAGCAGCTACAAAACTGGCGAGCCGAACATGTCCTCGGACACTCCCGACACTAAAAGCAAGGCTTCATAACGTAACAGAATTGTCAAAAATAACGAATTAATTTTTGTTACGTTACTGCTTCCGTACCCAAAACAAATGGTATATGAATAACGTTTTTAGTGCGGCAACGAAATAAGGGGTTATACTTTTCCCTGGTTTGTGCTATTAACGTTATAACCAGCAGAGGAAAAGATTCCGTTATTTTAAAATGCGCTCCCGTTAATAACGTTATAAGTCAAGTAACGGTATGACAGCGATTTTGACTCGCTGCGCGCCATCATTAACGTTATTCAGGCAGAGTGATCGATTCAGTTATTTCAAAATGCGAACCTACTAATAACGTTATAAGCCTAGTAACGGTATACGAGAGATTTTAACCAGTTATACGCTATCAATAACGTTATTCAGGGCAGAAAAATGAATTCTGTTATTTAGAAATGTGAACCCACAATAACGTTATAAGCTTTGTAACGTTATACGAGCGATATTTACGAGCTTTGCGCTATCAATAACGTTATTCATGGCTGAAAAATAATTCCGTTATTTAGAAATGCAAACCCACCAATAACAAGTCTAGTAACGGTATACGAGCGAATATTTCCAGCTATACGCTATCAATAACGTTATTCAGAGCAGAAAATTAATTCCGTTATTTCGAAATGAGAACCCACCAACAACGTTATAAGTCTAGTAACGGTATACAGGCGATTTTTAACAGCTATGCGTTATCAGTAACGTTATTCTAATCGGAGAAATTGATTCCGTTATTTCAGAAAAGGTTCTCGTCAATAACGGTATGGAAGTGTCTATTTGCCCGCTACCCGGACAAGCATGGAAGGTGACCGTGAACTCTGACGATGCTGGGCCATTTGTCCTCGTAATTCCTGGCCAATTATTTATTCAAACATAGGATAATTACTTCTTGAAATATCAATGTTAATCAACATAGAGATTTCAATCTGAGCGCGTGCCCCATCAGACAGGGCAAGGCACTTTGCTCGTTTCGATCGTGGTCATACTGTAGCCTACGTTAGAAACATGTTTCCTAAAATCAATATGATGGATCCCATTGATTCGAAATATTTCTTGTTGCTTCATATAGGGGTTTAGAACATAGCCTATTGTTCATCAGTCCCATAGCTTGCCACGGTGGGTGAGTGGATAGCGTGTCGGTCTACTAACCCCAAGATTGCAGGTTCGCCCCTGGCCTTGGTAAGTGATTTTTGAAAGGCGACAAAAATACGATACTCATGTCATACGATGTTGGCATGTCAAAGAACCCATTTGAATTCAGTAGGCCGTGTTCATAATGGCAAAATTAATCTCGGGAGTTTCCGCCAACACAAAGTTCCTCATTTCTCTACTAGAAAGCGCTATAGTGTTCAAGGAGCTTAGATATCTATTATCTAACCTCCTTGACTTTCATAGTGATTCAAGGAACAACGAAATTCGACATGCAAGCTACCCTCTGGGTGTCAAATTACAAAGCTTGCACCCGGCCCCGAGGCCATACGATATTATTATTATTATCAGTCCCATGTAGTTGAGGTATTTATGGAATTTGTCTGATAAACTTTGTTACTTTTGGAGTTGGCCATGCCCTTGACTTAGGAATTATCCACGCATTTTCCATGAGTAGAAGTGGGAAACCACGGAAAAACACTCTAAGATGACTAAGACGGGTATCGAACTCACCATCTCGCAGTGTTGTCATATAAGGCAGAGTGTAACCTACACACCAAACTTTCACTCCTTTGTGACCAATAAGAGTATTTCTTTCCTAAATGAAACCGCCAGTTCTTGCTTTTCGTTTACTTGTTTGCCTATTTTCATTTAGTAGTGATAGAAGCCATTTTTCAGTGACGGTTATTTCTAATGAAGAAAGCTTTTCAGTCGGTTAACACGAATTTCGTGCTGACCGAAAGAAAAGCTTTCTTTATTATTTTCATTTATGAACAAATAGGCTTATGACATCACATTTAGTCCGTGTGTGTGCGTATGTGTGTGTCCCCACCCAATAAAATCTAAACTGCTGGAGCGATTTCAATGAAACTCGGTAAGGTTATAGTACTATTTTGTCCATCCCCGAACGTGATCTTCAAAGTTTATTACAGCTCACCAATCCAACATGGCGACTGTGCGAAATATTTCACTGGCATTCCATATCTCCGAAACTATTACAGATATCACCCTGACATTTTGTACGGTGATAAAATGAACTACTAGATGGGACTCTCAAAATTCCTGTTAAGTAAAAAACGAACATGGAGGCCAAGCGAAGTTGATACATTAAAATAGTTTTTTTTCGCGGTTAAACCATCCGAGTGCCGTCAAATGGTATAGCAAATGTTATACACCTTGTAATGCACTGACATCTTATTCAACTCAATTGTTTACATAACATCAAGATGGTGCCTGTGTGAAATTTAAAAATTAAGTTTTATCTTTCTTGTGTCCTAATCATGCGATCGTAACCAACGTTTGAACAATGAACCTACCGTACGCAATAATCGTCATCTAATAGTACATAGCTCTATGGTCTACAAAGTTTATACAAATCGAACATGACGACCATCCGAAATATTTAGACGATTCTCATAGTCAACTAATCTATGACAGCAACCAGACTGAATTGTTTTCATAACCACAAGATGGCCGCTGTGCGGAATTTTAAAATCTCGTATTTAGCCTATTTCCATTTATGAAACAAAATGTTCAGTAAAAACATATAGCCTACTTTCTATTAAATGTATGGGTAATGTTATAACTCTTGGTCCTTTTCAAGGAGTATAATTGAATGTTGGTTGTAGTAGCTTGCTGAAATACAACGTGCTATACGGATATTAAGCATGAATATGAGGTGCCCTTTGCTAGTGCTACCTCTGTAAAAAAAAATCATTCAATTCGGTTTCAACGTGTTGGAATTTATATGGGGAATCGATTTGCACACATACATGGCCGCCATATGCAAACTATTGGCCTGATGACCTTGTAGTTCAGTCAAAAGATGCTTCCCACAAAACGGTATGTTGTTGCAAAATTTGGTAGAGATCAAATGATTAGGTTAGTCGTAATTTGATTTAAGCTTTTAGCATTTGGGTGGCCGCCATTCCGTTTCCGTCAAGATGGCGGTGATATAAAACATGACACTGAGGTGCCCTTTGCTAGTGCTACCTCTGTACCAAAATTCGTTCAAATCGGTTTCACCGTGTTTGAATTGATTGGGGGAATCGATTTGCACACATATATGGCCGCCATTCGCTATGTATTGGGCTGATGACCTTGTAGTTTGGTCAAAAGATTCTTCATTCACAAAGATATAATGTTGCAAAAATTTGGTAGAGGTCAGATAATTAGGTTGGTCGTAATTTGATTTAAGCTTTTAACATTTGTGTGGCCGCCATTACGTTTTCGTCAAGATGGCGGCGATATAAAACATGACACTGAGGTGTTCTTTGCTAGTGCTACCTCTGTACCAAACTTCGTTCAAATCGGCTTCACCGTGTTTGAATTGATTGGGGGAATCGATTTGCACACATACATGGCCGCCATCTACAAACTATTGGGCTGATGACCTTGTAGTTTAGTCAAAAGACGCTGGCAATATCCGTATATGTTGTTGCAAAATTTGGTAGAGATCGGATGATTAGGTTAGTCGTAATTTGATTTAAACTTTGAACATTTTGGTGGCCGCCATTACGTTTCCGTCAAGATGGCAGCGATATAAAACATGACACTGAGGTGCCCTTTGCTAGTTCTACCTCTGTACCAAATTTCCTTCAATTCGGTTTCACCGTGTTCGAATTGATAGGGGGGCAGGCATTCCGAGTACCCACACTCACACACACACACACACACCGACACACAATTTTTGGCCCTGTGTAGATCACATAAGTCTACTTTCATTTTTTGCAAAAATCGAAAGTAGGCTAAAAATAGGCTTATGAGATCACCTTTTGTCCGTGTGTTTGTGCGTCCGTGTGTGTGCACCAGGGCCGTGCAATGAGCAAGGTGAAGCAGTGCTAGCGAGAAATTAAGTACTCGTGCCGGTGAAGCGCTGCCCTATCCTGTCCATTTCTGAGCAGTGCAGCACAACATCACTCTAGCACTGCAGCGCTTAGTTGCACAAGAACTGCCCATTTGACGGTTTGCTGCAATACGTTTGGTACTGAGCGCCGAGCCTGGACACTAGGCGCACTAGAGCCAACATTTTGTCATATGCGTGTGGTCTGCCGTGCTCATGACGTCTTTTGTGCATTGGGAGCACAAAAATATCATAGTGATTAGTGGGTAAGTCACACATTAATGAAACACACCGAAGACGTATAAAACATAATATTTTCACGTACATGAACCAGATCTGCAACAAGGATACAGGAAGTTGCATACTTTTTGGCTTAGTAATTGTTGTTTTAAGGGGCAGAACTACGAGGTCATCTGCCCTTACCTTTCGGTGATACAGCAGGTGCAGCGAGATATAATAATCCTAAGAAAGGAATCAAGCATATTGGTAATCATGCATGTGACAGTAACAGGGGCCGGTATGGAATCAGGAGAGTTAAAATACATTTTTTAAATTTGTTGACATAATGTCACAAACCAGCCGAGGTAGCTACACACGCTAACGTGCATGGTCAGTCTACACCGAACTCGAAACACCACACACAGCCATTTCATGCCTTACCTCATTAATTTCATTTGTCATGAAATCCCCTCATGAGATTGACGTCATGAAGGGCATCTATCCGTAATATCATTCCCACAAGGAAACTGTCTCACCACATCCCCTACCTCATAGCAACCGAAATAATTACGGGTAGAACAAGAAACTACATTAGGACTATAAAGCTATAGTCTATTTCAATAACAAGATTCTGAATTCACCAACTGATTAGATCAAGGCCATCCAGTCATCATAGCGCTCTGGCAGCGAGGAGACGGACGATGTTCGGACCACGCTGACTAGAAACGTACGTACAGTCGTGCGGCCGACGGCTCTTGTGGAATTGTTGACATATTAATAGGTCTGTTTTGCCATGACAAATATACCGCATACACAAATCGAATGGTACGCCGATGTTCGGAATGTGAAGGAAACGAACACAAGTGTTAAGTAAAGAGTATTGTGATTTACTCCAAACAGAAATGTGAACATATTAGAGAGGAAAATTCAACAACAAATTTCGATTGCCCTTTATAAGCTGTACAGAAAAATGAAATTTCCCATTCTGCTTTAAAGACTGCTGTTTCACCACTCCTTTTTTTTTAGCCCATTTTCAATTTTGAAAAAATAGGCTTATGAGATCACCTTTTGGCCGTGTGTGCGTATGTGTGTGTGTGTCCTCCCCTAATAACTTCTAAACGGCTGGAGCGATTTCAATGAAACTCGGTAAGATCATAGCACTACTCCGGAAGACCCCGACCATGCCCTTCAAATTTTGTTACGTCTCACCAATCCAACATGGCGGCTGTGCGAAATATTTCACCAGCAACTATTCCTGATATCACCCTGGATATTTTTACGGTGATAAACGGAACTACTTGAAGTTCACATAAGTGACATTTGAAAAACTGGTAACTACAAAGCCAACATGGTGGCCATGCGAATTTGCGACTTTTAAATAGACGTTTCTCGCGATTTAACCAACCAAACGCAATAAACCTTGGTACAGTATATGTTTATACACATTGTAATGCACCGACATCTAACTGGGTTCAATTGTTTACGTAACCACAAGATGGCGGATGTGCGAAATATTTCGACGGCATTCTATATCTCTGAAACTATTAGCGGTATCACCCTGAAATTTTGAACGGAGATAAAGGGCACTACTGGTAGTTCATCTATAAGACTTTCAAAAACCGGTTGACTACGAAACGAACATGGCGGCCAAGCGAATTTGAAAATTTTAAATAGACCTTTCTCGCGATTAAATGTTCCAAACGCAATGAAATATGGTACAGGGAATGTTCATACACATTGTAATGCACGGGTATCTAATTTAGTTCAATTGTTTACATAACCTCAAGATGGCGGCTTTGCGAATTTTAAAATGTCGTTTTTATTTCTTGTGTCGTAATCATGCGATCGAAGTGAAAGTTTGAATAATGAACCTACGCGATAATTTTCCTTCAGTGGTACATGACTCTATGGCCTATACATTTAAAAATCCAACATGGCGACCATCCGAAATATTTAGACGGCTCTGAATATCTACGAATCTATTATAGCAATCAAACTGATTTTTTATGATCATTGGGACTATGAACTTAAGTTCACCTATATGACTTTAAATAACCTGGTGATCACAAAGCCAATATGGCAGCGACGCGAAGCATAACTATTCACATGGACGTTTCTCGCAATTTAACCATCCGAGTGCAGTGAAACTTGGTACAGTAAATCCTTATACGAATGCTAATCCACTGGCATCTAATTTATTTCAATTGTTTCCATAACCACAAGATGGCAGCTGTGCGAAATTTTAAAATCTCCATGTTACTTCTTGTGTCCTAATAATGCGATTGAAATTTGAATGCTACACTTACACAATAATCTTCATGTA
Organism: Meconema thalassinum; assembly: GCA_946902985.2. Lineage (NCBI taxonomy): Eukaryota > Metazoa > Arthropoda > Insecta > Orthoptera > Tettigoniidae > Meconema > Meconema thalassinum. Next base: position 875,256,292 of record OX336389.2, on the reverse strand, counting down.
ACAGTACATAACTCTAGGACCTGCATATATAAAATCCAACATGGCGACCATCCGGAATATTGAGTCGGTTCTCAATATCTACGAATCTATTACAGAAATCAAACTGAAATTTTGTATGTAGATAGTGGCAATTAACATAAGTAGGATATATGAAAATAGGCTGTTTAGTTCTTCACGGAACTACCGTAACTTACTTGTTTTGTATGCTGTTCAGTCATGACCACTGCGAAACTGATTTACTTACACGCTGTCAACAAAGTGCACTGGACTAGACTAGCGACTGATGGTTCGGCTGCACACTTCTGCGTGCTCAGCCAGCCAAGCTCCTTCCACCACTTTTGAAACTACCTTCCAACAAAACGCTCGGAGCACTGGCTTAGAGCGCGGCCGGGGCGCTGTCTGGATGGCCCTGGATTAGATTGAGAAGTACACATGAAAGGGAGTATCCAAGCACAAATAGGTGGAGGCAAAGGTTGCTCATGTGTGAGACTGTATGCTGCTCACACTGCGGAGTGTCTGATAACCCAGCTCACGTTCAAACACCATAATTAAGAAGGAGATTCACTACAAACGTTAGGAATCACCGACATAGATCTAAGATGCATTTGTAACATTTCAGAAATGTTACGCGATCCATGTTTTCGTGTCCTCCTCGTGTTAGAAGCAAAAGTACAAGGGTGCAACAGGATAGAATATACTACAGGCACTACCTACGCAGGGCTTTGGTGTCCATCCCCCCTCCCGCACCTAATAAAATCTAAGCGGCTGGAGCGATTTCAATGAAATTCGGTAAGGTCATAGTACTATTTTGGCCGACCCCGATCGTGCCCTTCAAAGTTTATTATGTTTCAGCAATCCAACATGGTGGATGTGCGAAATATCTGACTGGCATTCTATATCTCTGAAACTGTTACCGATATCACCCTGAAATGTTGTACGGTGATAAAAGGCACTGCTAAAAGTTCACTTAAGTGACTTTCAAAAACCTGTTCACTACAAAACGAACATGGCGGCCAAGCGAAGTTGAACATTTAAATAGACTTTTCTGGCGATTTAACCATCCGAACGCAGTGAAATTTGGTACAGCAATTGTTTATATACATTGTAATGCACTGACATCTAATTTTGTTAAATTGTATATATATAAACGCAAGATGGCGGCTGTGCAAAATTGTAAAATTAATTTTTTATTTCTTGTGTCCCAATTATGCGATAGAAGTCAACGTTTGAATAATGAACCTACGCAATAATAGTCATCTAATAGTACATAACCCTATGGCCTACGTAAAATACAATCCGACATGGCGAGTAACCGAAATATTTAGATGGTTCACAAAATCTATGACACCACTCAAACTGAAATTTTTGCATGTTGATAGAGTCTATAAACATAAGTTCACCTTTAGAACTTTCAGTAACCTGGGGAGCACAAATCCAACCTGGCAGTGACACGAAATTTGAATATTTAAATGGACGTTTCTCGCGATTTAATCATCCGAGCACAGTGAAACTTGGTACGGTATATGCTTATACAAATTTTAATCCACTGGCAACTAATTTCTTTCAATTGTTTTCAGAACCACAAGATGGTGGCTTTGCGAAATTTTGAAATCTGGTGTCCTAATCATGCGTTTGAAGTTTGATTAATACACCTACACAATAATCTTCATGTAATAGAACGTAACTCTAAGGCCTACACATATAAAATCGGTTACCACAGGAACGAAATGTAGTGTTGCCAGAAATAATGTTACTTGAATAAGTCTCTCAAAAAATATCCCTTAATACCGTAACTTGGACTAATATTCGGATATCGGTTATGGTAGGAACAAAAAAGTAGCGCCCGCCAGAAAGGACGTTAAATAAAATCTTCGCTCGTAAAAAAGAGCACCTTAATCGTGCAATGCATATTAATAACGTTATTGAGATATCGGTTTATATCAGTGGCTTAAAGGCCATATAAATCACTGAAGTTCACAGTTCTGACTTCAGTGGAACTTCACTGAATATTACAGAGAATATCCACTGACATTTTCAGCAGTGAAAATCCACTGAAGTTTTCAGTGAATGTTTACTCGCCTTTCCCGGGATTATTTATCCGATTTTCCAGTAAACAAAGGATAATAGTAATAAATAACCATGTTTAACGAGATGTACAAGCTTTAATAATCAATATGGTTATGTATAAGACTGGGAAAAAATTAAAGTATATCACGTTGCCCCAGGCAGGGTTTGAACTTTGATCTGTGGGTAGATTCATGGAATCGAACTGGAAAGCAGGCCATATTGTTTCCATTGAGCTAATGTTGATAACTCAGTGAAGGCTATGGCAATAAGGACACATGATGTTCAGTGCACCATACAATATCACTGATAGTCTCACGGAATGTTTCACTTTAGGATCAACGACTAACGCAATGATGTCTCAGTGACCGACCCAAGACCAGTGAACTCCTGTGTATTTCCACCGAAGGTCAGTTAAAAAGCATTTCACTCAAGATTTCAGAAAAAAAAATCCCTGAAACATGTTGGATTGAGTTGGAATCCAGATGTTTCCTGAAGCTCGTTTATGATAGTCAGCATACGGTCTTCATCGTTTTCGTCTGTGAGTACATACATCATCGGCATATGCTCGTACTGCCACTTTCTTCTCATTGATCGTCCTCCTCCGGAGGAAGGGTTCCTGTGCTATGATGAATAGGATCATAGAAAGTGGGCATCCTTGACGAACAGATTTACGGATGAGTATATACGATGTGAGATGTCCATTAATGATTACTCTAGATTGTGCTGTTCTGTAGAGTCCTGTAATGCATTTAATCAACCCGATAGGAAACCCGAAGGTTCGCATTGCAGACCATAGAAATGAATGTTTTTTTTTCTATCAAAGGCCTTTTGAAAATCGAGACTGACATGTGTCGTAGGAGGAAGATTAGGTGAAGTTTTCCCATTTACAATAATAATATTGCTTAACACCAACAAGTTCGAGATGATATTTTTTCCTGGAGTCGCACAGGATTGCCACTGCCCTATAATTGATAGCAGTTGCGGTTTGATTCGGGATGCTATTATTTTTGTAAAGATTTTGCAATCTGTATTGAGAAGTGTGATAGGTTTGAAATCCTCCATTCCAAGTGGTCTTCTGATCTTCGGAATTAAATAATAATTCCAGCAGTAAATCCTTCAGTTATGATTTGTGGGTTTCCCATAATCTCCTGGTAAATTTTAAGGAGATCTTCTCCTAGTATATTCCACATTAATTGATAAAATTCATATGGTATTCCATCAGGACCAGGAGAGCGGTTACGTTGAGTTTGTCGTAGTGCTGTGAAGATCTCCGCCGAGGTACAGTAATACCACTTGCCAGCATAGATCCATCCTCTGCGGTCAGTCTGGGTAGGTTTTGATGTATGCTCCCATCTGTTTGCTCTCTATTTTGTAGTACGTCGGAGAAAAATGTTGTGAAATACTTTGCACCAATTTAAAGGATATCATCCTTATTCGACTGAGTGCAGCCATGCTCGTCCCGAAGTTTAGTAATGGTCTTTCGCTGCCCTTTACGCCTTTCTGTTAAGATATGGAACAGTGATGAACGTTCTTCTTCTATGACTGAGGGAATCTTTGCTCGAATACATTCACCGTTTAAATAATTTACCTGAATATTTAAAATTGAATGCTTAACCTCTTTCATTTCGCCAAGGACATCGTCACCATTTGCTTGCTTTTGCTGAAGTTCAAATAATAGTCTACCTCATAAGAGAAGTTTAAAGTACTTCTCCTCTCCCAGGCACGCTGTTTGGAAATTTGCTGAATTTTTTATAGCAGGTTTTACAACCTAGATCCACCAAGTGATATGATATGGATATTGCGACCTTTTACTGCGCAGCTTCATCCAAAGAGTTTCAAATTTGTTTCGCACATCTTGGTCGTGAAGGAGGGATGCGTTTAGTTTCCAATACCCGTGTCCATATATAGGTGATCGTGTCGTAGTTAAATATCGAAAATACAGTGCGTGATGGTCACTGAAAGATACTGGCACTACTGTGGAACTATGCAGGCTATCTCTCATTCCTCGTGCTATATATGTCCTGTCTATTCTAGATGCTGATCCGGCACGATAGAAAGGAAATTGGACGTCTGTTCCATGTTTAAGTTCCCACACATCATGGAGGTTAAATCCGTCTACGAGACTTTTGAGGCTGCGGCAGTTGTTGAAAGCGCCGGTTTGATCTCGAGTGTTTAAAACACAGTTAAAATCGCCTGCTAATATGATAGTATTGATAGGGCCCTGGAGAAAGTATCTGATGTCAACTTCAAATAAATGTTCTCTTGCTAGACGACCTTGCGATCCAGAAGGGGCGTAGACATTAACAATTTTTGTGTCCTGACATTGCAGAGTAATTATTATGCCACTCGGGTGTAACTCCACATCCGAAACAATTAACCCTGATCTGTAAACGACAGCTGTGCCTCTGAGAGGTGGGCCAATATTTACTATGTATTCGTACCCACTCAACCAGTCTAAGTTTGGATCATTTACTCCCTGAAGCAATAACATGTCAATATCATAAGTCCTGAAAAAAATCCTGAAGTAGAAAATGTGTCGTCAAACTTATGATGCCATTGATATTTAATGTGGCAAAACAACGCAAGACACTCATATGCAAGAACAAAAGGATGACGATGACATGCATCAGTATGTTTGAGTGCATTTAAACGACGATGAGAGTAGTGGAGTAGTGGTGCTTCCAACGCACACCAGAACCCTCCTTGACCCACTACTAAGCCTCAGCCATGTTAAATATTTCTCGAACGCATGGTCCGATTTTGACAAATGAGGTGTCGTTGGACTCGGGCTGACGTCCTCTTTGCTATGGACCACTCGTTATATTTTTTATTTTTTTTTATTTTTTCGTTTTCGAAAGTAGGCGATAGCTTGAACACTAAACATGATAGAACGTTATGCATGGCTCAAACGAATGGTCTTTATGACCTTTATTTTTATAATGACTTTTTTTTTACTTTTTATGCTTTTTTGAAAACACTCGAATTTTGAAAATCCTATATTTTGGAAACTAGGAAGTTTACAAAAAAGTTTGTTTCATGTAAATCAATGATCCCCACCCCCTCTACCCCCCAAATAAATGTCAAGTCTCTAGGATGAAAACCTGTAGTAGTGGGATGAGGGGGGAGCTGTCTACTAACTTATTGAACCCTCCTCGTATTTGCCCCGAACCTGATATCTCGCTAACCAATGGTCCTATTTGAACATACAGGGTGTCCTAGCACTCGTAGTGATGCCCCCTACTTTCATATAGGCTCTTTATTTAATTAAACGACCAAAACTAAAAGGTCATCCGCTTTTAATATCTCGCGAACCAATCATGCTAGAGGCATGAACGAGGGGTCCAAGGACTCGGGCTGACGTCCTCTTTGCTATGGACCACTCGTTATATTTAAAAAAATTGAAAACTCGATTTTGGGGTAAACACCAGTTTTTTGTGATTTTGCCGATATCTCACGAACCAATAACGCTAGAGGCATGTACGACGGGTCCAAGGACTTGTGGTGACGTCCTCTTTGCTATGGACCACTCGTTGTAATTTTAAAAATTTGGGAAACGCGATTTTGGGGGTAAACATATGTTTTTTGTGATTTTTGCCGATATGTCACGAACCAATAACGCTAGAGACATGTACGAGGTGTCCTAGGACTCGGGGTAACGCCCCCTTTCAAATGTGGTAGATATTTTTTTTTCACAAAATAATTCACAAAGGGCCTAACGCCATACATGTTGAAAAAACGTTTTCTTTTTCTTTACCTGTTTATAATGTCCATGAAGCGTGGTGGTTGAGAGAGACAATACGGCTGGGTGTGTGTGTGTTTCAACGAACCTGTCGCTGACCAAGGTGGCTGTGTTCAATAGATCAATCGATATTTCGACGGGTCGGTGTATGACAGAGCGAGGGTACGTTTTTTCACACCTTTTACCTTTAACGTGTAAACGGTGATGAGAACTTGGTTCTATGTTGGTCGAAGCGAGTACAGAAAACAAACTTGCCGAGGAGCAGGAGGTGAATGTCATTTGAGCTTATTGGATGGCGTTGATCTGACTTGACAACAGGTGACGCTTGAAGGTGAAATAATCTGACCATTGTGGTGGCAGGGAAGTGCGAAATGCATGTGAACTTGTGTGAAACCACATGTAGGCTAAACCTGTGACATCCTGTCTTGCTTCGTACGTGACAAAATGCAAGTCCATGTGAAATTTGATCTTCCACAGGTGTTCGCTTGGGTGTTATCTGTCCACGTGCGCGATAACTGTTAACAAGTCACATCCTGTTTTGCTTCGTACGTGACAAAATGCAAGTTGACGTGAAATTTGATCTGCCACAGGTGTTCACTTTGGACGTTAGCTGTCCACGTGACCGATAACAGAATGTTCAAAGCGTGGGAATCGCTGAATCAGTAAAAAGTATCATGCAACTTGTCGGAATGATGTTACAACCAATAGATAGGCAAGAACTGCAAACAGCAGTGGTGGGAGGTAAAGGGAGGGAGAGGGGGAGGGGTAATGTATGAGAGAACACAGGTGGAAAGGGAAAGACAAACATGTATGAACATGCACGAAGCGCGGAGCGCTGTACACACAGGGCTATAGGGGGTGTACAACATGTGTGAATAAATAAAAATTGCACAGGTTCACACAACATGTAATTTATTGATCCAAGAATTAAACGTAGACTTAAACCCTAACCATTTGACGTAGAGTTTATTTCCTTTTTGTTTCAACACTTTTTCCACAAGATAATGCTGAGGAAATGCTGTTTTCTGAAGTTCATGGAGATAAAATCTACCTTTTATGGGTTGACGGTTGAGGTCCTCGAATAAATAGGTGACTGGAGTGTCCAAGTAGACTCGACGAATTCGAAATAGTTCAGTCCCCCACTGTGGCGTGTAGCCCTTATTGAAGGCAGACTTAAATTTGCTCACACGAACAAAATCCCCAATGTTCAGTCGGTGACGTTTAGGATCGGCTGTTTTTATGGGGTTAAACAGTTTATCCAATCGCTGAATATTTTTAGTCACGAGGCGTGGCTTGGTCCCAATCGTTCTATGTTTGGTGTCATTGTAACGTGATACTAGCTCTGGTAACATGTCCAACCAGTGATACGTGCCCTGAGCGGTAAACGCTTTCCACATATAGGTTTTCAACGTTCGGTTGAACCGCTCGACCACACTGGCTTTCAGATTGCTGTACGTGGTGTAATGGTGAATATCCTTAGATTTGAGAAAACTGGAGAAATCCTTGTTGAAAAATTCTTTCCCCTGGTCGGTTTGTAGCAGCTGAGGTTGACGTTTGGAGTGTTGAATAATATGTTGAAAGGCCTTGGTAACTAGTGGGCCAGACTTGCGACGCACAGGTTCAACAAAGGCCATTTTGGAATAGACATCAATGACGGTCAACATATAGCGTACACCGTCGTTAACGCTAGCATAGGGTATCATTTCAACCAAGTCAGCCTGCCAAAGTTCATCCACACCTCGTGAAATCACCTTGAGTCGCGGATAGTGACGCCTAGCTGGCCGATGCAACTCGTGAGCAATACCCATTTTAATGGGTGAGGGCTTAAACAATAATTTTGGCATTTCGAAGTTCTTGTTCAATTTCTTGAATTTCCCAATCGTGACCGGTATGGCCAGCTTGACGTGAGGCATGCAACAACTGTAGCCGCTGGACGAGCTTATTGGGATTGTGCCAGTAGGTAACATCCACAAGGGGTTTTAATGGTTTAAATGTCACTCCCGAAGCGGACGCTTTACGACGAGTACTTTGACTAGTGGAAAACATTTTTGCAATGATGGTTTTATATTTTTGAGATATATTGGCATTCACTTGTTGCGTGGAATCATACTGTCTCTTATGGGCATGGGTATCCAATAAAATGGATTTATATTTGTCAAGATCCTCTGACGTATAATCATGGGGAGATGGGGTCCGAGAAAAGAGCAGTTTTAACAGTCCTGGCGTTAATTTATAGTTGATAATTTTAATCACAGCTTTAGTACGAGCAAATTTAATGGATGAATCGCCAATTTTAAAACTATCATCCTCATAGCGAACACCATACGTGGTATCTGTGTTTCCAATAAATAGATCGGTGAAATAGGGTTCCAATGTTGATCCATAATATTTTATTAAAATGGTTTTCATTTGAGCTTTATGTTGAGGGGTGGCCAAGAGTTGTGAAAACGGAGACGCTCTGGAAGGGCAAGGTGTTTCGACCATGGTCAAGGATTTCTTTTTTCTCAAAAACTCTGCAAGGGGTGCGGCCTTTTTTTGAGGCGTAAACACTTGTTCCTCCTCATCCTCAACTTCGCTAACACTAGTCAAATCTTCCTGTTCCTCTTCCTCTTTCTCAGGGTCCTCGTGCAGCGTCTGCGTGGCTTGTGAAACGGTGGGTAGCGTTTCAGATGGCTTGAAAGAGGGTTTCAACATGGCTTTTAGCGGAGGTGCTAAATGTTGTTGAATAAACAAAGCATGATTGGCACGTGATTGTTTCAATAAACGAAACGTTTGGCGAATAGTATTTTTTGCTCTAATAATATGCTTTTTCAATTGACTCTCTGCTAACGCCATGGTGTCTTGACAAATGACTTGCCGGGGAATGAGACAGGGCCTTAAATAGCAATAAAATGATCAAACCCTAAGCGATACCGTCCTTGGTTGAGTTCACTTTGTTTGTCAATCACTAAACAGGCATGACGTTGAGTGTTCCAGCACTTGGCACACAATTCTGTAAACATTTGAAAGGTCGTATCCGGATTCACATGTTCATTATAAATGTGACGACTGTTCCTCTCGTCCTGACGAAATAAAACAATGACATTGGCATTGTCACGAATCAACTGTTTGGACATTTTAGAATACGTTTGTCCAAGATAGAAGCAATCGATATGTTTGTGACGACCCATGCTGAAATAGCTTTGAATGATGCCTTGACGTTCAGTGGATACATCATCGAAAATCATGAGTGAATCAGGCTTTACCTCATCCGGTGAAATCACATTTTCTTGCATGGAAAATGTAAAATAACCCATATTCTCTTTTTGTAATCCAGACATGACTTGATCCAGAAACACGTAGAGGGGTTGGTAGAGAGATTTTGCAAAAATATACATATTTTGAAAACGCAGACCATTGGGCGCTGTGATGAGCGTTAGCAAAAGATTAGTCTTTCCACAGCCGGAAGGCCCCACAATGATGCAGCGAATGGAAGATGGAAACAGTGAACCATGGCGTTGTTCACGTGATGTGGGACAGAGATGGGAAACCATGTCCCCCACGGGGAATGACTCTTGCTGCTTAATAATCTTCATGTCAACTAAGGCTTAGACAGGCTAGCAGGCTGTCTATATACAGGACACCGAACCTTGTCATAGAAACAGTAGACTGGTACTACAGGTTGACGATGGATGTCTTTGGACGTGCGTTGATGGCCAAAGCTAGGCCTGTCCCCATACATGATCCTAAACAGGAAACAGATCCTGCTAATAAACACTATGTGGATAGGTCAGTAGTGCCACGCACAAAACAGGGAGATTATGACTTTAAGGGAAAGCGGTTAACCCATGTAAAACATCCTCAAGTGTCTACAGACGTTACTACGAAAAAGTATGTGGATAACAAAGTGTATGAGTTTTATGACAAAGTGCCCCAGCTTACGGTGAATGGCTATAGCGCTAATCACCATAGGATTATTCACGTGGAAGACCCACAAGACGAAGACGATGTTTGTACCAAGCGTTACATGACCTATGAAATGAAAAGGCTTTATAAATTTATCCCATCTGTATTTTTAGTGTATCTGACAAATGAAATACCTGTGAATGACAGAAACCATTTACCGCTAGTCCATGATCAGCACTTGACCTATGTGCTTGCTTCGGGTTTAAGCCACTATCGATTACACTATGATGGAACCATTCACATCAAATATGCCATACCTGATGAGAACCATTTACAAATAAAGATAAATGGTCATAGGATGTTGATCCATAACCATGAAATGGTAAATGCAGGTGACGAATTATCCCTTCATCTCATGTTGACATGGGATGAAAAGCAAGCGGGAAAAACCATAAACGACTTCCCACTTTATGTGGAATTGGAATATACAGCCATGAAATAACCATCTGACGTTAGTTGTGATTTAAACTTTCTTGTGAAAGGTTGTTGGTCATTATCATCATGGTGAAACAAAGGTATGCAGTGAGAAAGACTAAAAAAAGGACTTTGTCCTTGGCAAAGCCTGGGCTTACAACATTCGAGGACAAGCCCTTGCGAAAGAAAAAAAGAAAAAATAATGTATTGACCATAAGGAAAGCCCTTCGAGCAGCACAGAGACATGTTATTCCAAAACGTCGGCGACAGGTTTCAAACCAAGGGCGAGTGATTCCCGTCCCCAAACGAGGCGGATTTTTACCTGCATTATTTGCCGGTCTGGCTGCTCTAGGTTCACTTTTGGGCGGTGCCAGTGCAGTGGCGAAAACCATTAACGCCGCGCAGCAGGGCAAGCAACAACTCAAAGAAAGTCAGCGACACAATGAAACGATGGAAGCGATTGCCATGGGGGCTAGAAATGCCAATTTAAAGCCAGCCTTTTATCAACAAGGATTTGGGATTTCACCATTTCGAAATATTAAAAAAAAAAAAAATAACCTCAGCCATAGCAAGACATGTCCTGACGCATCAACAAGTGGAAAGCTATGCTAAACAACTAAAGCTTTCTCATTTTCGAGGTGTGTTTATGCAAAACCAATTACCCCCACGACCCTGGAAACAGGAATGTGCTGTTGTCAATTTGGATGATCACCGAGGACCAGGAACGCATTATGTAGCTTATGTCAAAGAGGGATCCATGGTATGGTACTTTGACAGTTTTGGGAATTTGCCCCCGCCCATGGAACTAGTGGCCTATTTTGGAAACAGGATCAAGATATATTATAATGTGAAACGTGAGCAAACGTTTAACAGCCAACAGTGTGGACGTTTGTGTTTAATTTTTTTATATAAGACGCAGCATAAGCAAAAACGCCACCAGTATGTCGGCAGAAAGTAAAACGTTTACACTGCATGGACGTGGACCTGAAGTCAGCCTAGACTTTTACCCGCCTATCGAATTGAGTGAAAAACCCTATGGTTTAGGACTTGTTTCTCTTGAAACGTACAATCGAATATACAACATACGTGAAAATGTGAACAACAAGTTTTACTATGATGATTCTGTGCTCACCTTGAACTCTGGTGGATACACGATCGATGATATTTATGAACACATTTATGTGGTGTTGATCAATCAATATGGTTTAAAGTCATTTCTCGACGGAACGCGCAAGTTTGAACTTGTAGGAAATACCAACACTCATCGCTGCAGTATTTTCTCTACCTTTAACATTGACTTTAAAACACACCCCGATTCCATTGGCCCTTTACTAGGATTTAAACCACGTGTGTTGGAGCCCAACAAAAAACATGATTCGGACCATGAAGTGAAATTCATTGAGGATCATCATGTGTCGGTGACGTGTAATATTATTAGCCAAGTGTACACCAATCAAGAACCATCGCATTCGCTTTATGACTTTATTGTGACATCGCCCAATGGGTATATTATTCGTGAAAACCCTCCAGTGGTGCTTTTTCATTCTGTGGCTGTCGATAGTATTAGTAATATAACATTAAGACTGATCAATAGAGATCAACAACTCATTGATCTAGATTCTACCACACCAGTGACTTACAAGTTAGTGCTAAAGCCACTATGAAGTTTGTGTATAAAGCAACAACACCGTCTAGGAATGGTGTTAGTTGTTTGCCACGTGAATACACGTTAACATCTCAAGGCAAACAGATTTTACATCATTTGGGTTACCACGTCAACCCTCATAATGAATTCTATCCTAGAGATAGCGAACCACATCGAGGAGCAACCAGGAGTGGTAAGAATTGATATCCATTCCTATCAAGCTCAAACACCTGGACTCAATAACAATGATGAAATTCAATTTGTTATCAACAACCAAGATATTTACACCCTACCGCATGAAAGTGTCATTCAGATTGAAGGTCGGCTCACCAAAGCCGATGGTTCTACACCCACCACATCCAAGTTGGCCAACCATGGTTTGGCCTTTCTATTTTCTGAAGTGCGGTATGTCATTAACGATATCGTGGTGGATAGCACTCGAAATGTGGGCATTTCCAGTGTCATGAAACTATACCCCTCTTATAGTGAGGAAGAAGGTAAAACACTTTGCATGGCAGGCTGGTGTCCTGACTCGACCAATGATTGGATGGTACACACCGATGGGACCTTTACTGGATATTTACCTCTTAAACTGATTTTAGGCTTTGCCGAAGATCACCAACGCATTGTGGTCAACGCAAGGCAAGTGCTTTACCTAGTGAGAGACAGGAGTGATAATAATGCACTCAAGGGAGCCGACAATGCCCCCATCGATTCAAAAATTTAACTACAACGCTTGCTATGGAAAGTCCCCCATGTGACCCTTGAAGATAGCAAAAAACTGGACATACTCAAAATGGTAAAGAGAGATATGCCTCTACCCATGGAATTTAGAAACTGGGCACTCCATGAGTATCCGCTATTGCCCACCACCAACACACACAGTTGGTCTGTAAAAACAGCTCGCTATACAGAGAGACCTCTCTACTTGATCGTGGGTTTTCAAACGAATCGCAAGTATCAACAAACCAAAGATGCCACGCAATTTGATCATCTGCAATTGAGAAATGCACGTCTTTTCCTCAACGGAGCCGTGTTTCCCTATGAAGGACTGGATTTGGATTTTTCAAAAAATAAGTTTGGCCCTCTGTACGACTTGTTTTCTAAATTTCGATGGTCGTATAATCAAAAAGAGAACGGCCCCATGCTACTACCCCAAGCGTTTAAGGCAAGAGCACCACTGATTGTCTTTGACTGTTCTTACCTGGAAGAGTCTGTCAAGCCATCCAATATCGACATTCGACTAGATTTTGAAACGCATGACAATGTACCAGCCAATACCACGGCCTACTGTTTGATTATTCATCACAAACAAGTCAACTATTATCCACTATCCAACCAAGTGACGAGTGTATAAATAACAGGTCATCCCACGTCAAGCCGCTCAGTCATGTCTTGCTTTAAAGCCTCAAGAGACGTTACATCCATGAATTTAAACTCTGAGGAACAACGTTTCAAGACTTTTGCCACATGGCCAGTGCCTTTCATAAACCCTCAAGCCTTGGCGGCCACTGGATTCTACTATTTAAAAACAAGAGATGAAGTGAAATGTGCCTTTTGTCCCATCATCATAGACCAATGGCAGGAGGGCGATGAACCCATGCAGGAACATCAGCGCTGGTCACCCACCTGCCCCTACCTGTGTAGATTGAAAGTGGGAAATATACCTTGTCATTCAAGCTATCCCTCACTTGTGTCTCTGGGTGTTGAAAAAAAAAACAAGTTACGATACATGTGGGCCGTATGGTATCCATGGTGATTCGGTGAGCAGCTCACAATCAAAAACGCCTAGTTTAGAGACATTGGGACATCATCGGTGTTATGGACGTTACAAACACAAGAGACTATATTGTTGTATCAGTTGCTATCGTCCTTATCCTAAAATGAGAAAAGCCTGTAAGACGTGTTATGATAATAAAATGATGTAATTCTTAAATTCTTATTTTTGCATGTCCTCCTGTCGTACCCTAACCTTAATTTGAAACTAGCATGGCAGGTAAGTCCATGTCATGATCACACCTGATCGTCAGTCAGTCGTCAGTTGAACTTGGTCCAGGCAAGCGTCAACATGTTGCGCACACTCATTGTGGATTGCCAAGGGTTTAAAATTGGTGACAACAAATTTATATTTAAACAAGTTGCCATGATCGATTGTACCACGTTTTGGATATCGCAAGCTACGCATTTGCTATTTAAACCACCCCATGCTTTTGATTTGTTGTGTGAAAAAGACCGTAAACAAACCCAGTGGATTGAAAATCATAGGCAACTAGACTGGAATCAGGGAACCATTTCCTATAAATATTTGGACGTGGTCATGAAAGCACACTTGTCCTCGGCCAATGTGGTATTTGTGAAAGGTAATGAAAAACGTCAATGGTTGCAACCATTTTGGGCGTCTTACTGCCAATGTATCGACCTCATGGAGTTGGGCTGCCCCTCCCTGCAAACGCTCATGGATACTTGTTCCTGTGGCAACATTACCCATACAGCCCTATCACATGCGTGGCATCTCTTTCATTGGTTAACCACCCATGCCTGCTGGGAGTTGTTGAACAAAATTATAACTCATGATTTACCTGTGAATGACGCCAGTGAGATTTCTACAAGCGACGTGTAAACATCTACAGCACGTGATACCATGGATAAAGGCAATGCTACGGACAAAGCCATCGGCAAGTTCTTTGTGTGCAAAAAGAAACTAGACAGTTTTACCAAAGAGGAACTCTTGGCGCTGCCCAAGTCGTTCATTTATTATGTGGCCGCCAACGCGGTCAAAGAAATCTGGCAACATGTACCAAAATCATGGACTCAAGACCCTGTGTTGAGTGAATTGCAACCCTGTACGGATTACGATCACCATAAGCAAGTGGCCATGGCAAAAATACCGTCTATGCGTCAGTGTGCGACTTGCCAGCTAGTGAAACTGTATCACGGTCATAAAAGTCCGTGTAAAGACTTTGTTGAATCATTCCACGGGTGTCATGGCGAGAAAAAGCAACAACAACAACAACAAACACAAACATCGTCCACAGAGGAGGAAGAAGACCAAATCTTTTTACCATCGATGGAAAAGGATATGCCAGACCTGTACTGGCAATGGAGTCATTGACAAAGTGATTCAATACCTACCTTTTGAAATCCATCTTCCAGGTTATCGTTTTTGCGGCCCTGGAACTCGTCTCGAAAAACGTTTACAACGTGGTGATGTACCCATTAATCTTTTGGATCAAGCATGCAAGGAACATGACCTTTCTTATCGCCATAGTCATCCTGGTTTAAGACATGTGGCAGATAAATTGTTATTAAAGAAAGCTAAACAACGTTTCACATCCAGTGATGCCTCAGTGGGTGAAAGGATGGCAGCCCTGATTGTCATGAGTGCTATGAAAGGAAAGTTGATGATGCATGGACATAAACATTGAGGAGTGAGGAATTGGGATTTGTTTGTATTCTATTTTTCTTTTGTCAATTCACTATGACTATGAAATAAAAACAAAGGTTTGACAGAGCACGATGTTTTGTGTTTTTATTATTTATAAAAAACCATGATGTTGATGGCTGATTTCTCATTTTCACATTTCACACATTGCCATTTTGCTAATTTGCAATTTACAGTTTTTGAAAACGTTCGTTTTGATGATATGGATTTTTCCATTTTGCTGATGACACTTTTTAAACAATGACCGTTTGAAGTTTTTGAATTTTCATATTTCACATATGGCCATTTCCAGTTTTTTTTAATGTCCGTTTTAAGTTTTGCGTTTTTGGTGATATGGAAACATGGATTTTCCATTTTGCTGTTTTCACATTTTTCCATTTAGTGTATGTCGAAAGTTGAGATTTGACAATGATGTTGATGCGAGTGCTTGACCTTGATAATACTGCAATGTGCTGATGCGTGTTTGGAGAAACGTCGAGGTCTACGACTACTGCAGGTAAGACTGTTTTTACAAAAATAATGTCTATTGTCTGCCACATTTCAATGAAAAAACGAAACTATTTAAAACAAAATGAGTATATAAGTGACCATTTACCCCCTCCCCACCCACCCACCCTACCTCATCGTGTTTGCTCTGGTCAATCATACACACCAGTTTTCTCTCTCCACTCATACATTCACACCTGTCTTTGGGAACAAACACAACCACTTTATTTATTCCCAAAAGCACATTCTCGACATGCTCACTCATCCCAAAAGAACCTTTTAGTTTATCATTTACATTACGAAAAATAATTAAATACTAGTTATTAAAAATTCTAAAAATCTTACTTATTTCATATTTACAAAAAAAATCAACTTTGTACAGTGTTAAAAGAATCAAACTATTTACCAATCAAAAATTAAAAAAAAATAAGGTTGCATAGAACTTTTTAAAGAGCAAAAGGTCCAAGTGGGTTGTCACTATTTACTAAATCTACTATTTACAATGACAGAAACCAATATTTACAAAATTCTAAATCTACAAGTTACAAAAAGCCATGTCCCATAAACGATTAAACAGTGAAATCACACCTCCTCCTCGTTGCGATCATAACCCCAGGGCAGGCTAGTGAGCAGGTCATCAGCCCACACACGCTTGTTATCCATGGAGGCGAGGGTGCGTTTTCTCTGTTCCACAAGATACAAATGATGGTTGCTGGATTGTATTCTGCACTGTGTATGAGACATAGCTTTGCCAGTGCGTAAAACCGCTAGATAGTCATCAACACGTAGCGATTTTACCACTGCCCTACCTACACCTTTTGCTCTTTTGGCTTCCTTACAGTCGAGTGTGCGATAAGCATACATTTTTGAGGCCAAACCTACGAATTCCGTCATAATGGAATCATCGCATTCATCTTTTAAAACGCCCATTTCCTTCTTGTTTTTTATGGGCAGCTGAAACACGTTGTCAGCGCTATAGCAAGAGGTGTCGAACCAGTCACTATGTTGCCTCATGACGTCATAGGGGTTGCAGTGGCGAATGTGGTAAATGAATGAGTCCGTGTCCATATACAAAAGAGAGACGTCCTCAAAATGGCGTTTGGCAAACTCATAGTGGAATCGATACATGACCGATTTAGAAAAGTCTAAAATGACTTGACCCAAGTAAATGGGCTTATCCATGGTCACGCTGGTCTTACTCATTTCAATAGTAGCCAAATCCTCATCGATAATTTTGATCGATTTGAAATTTGGCTTGGCAATGTACCGCCGGGCACCCCACCGCCCCTCCCAGACATTCACTAATTTAATGTCGCGGTATTTGCGGACATTCTCCATAGACTTGCCATAGATGCAGTTGTTCATTAATTTAAAAAAAATAATTTCAAACTGCTGTGTTGCCATTTGTCGGTGCTCTGTGTTGAGTCGCATGTATGGCTCAAGCCATGCTTTTTGAGCAAAAGAAATACCCCTGTGGATTTTCTTTAACACCAAGCCTTGGGCGAGGCATTGCACCAACATTTGGATAT
Organism: Meconema thalassinum; assembly: GCA_946902985.2. Taxonomy (NCBI): domain Eukaryota; kingdom Metazoa; phylum Arthropoda; class Insecta; order Orthoptera; family Tettigoniidae; genus Meconema; species Meconema thalassinum. The sequence continues at coordinate 875,239,025 of OX336389.2, read as the reverse complement.
GTAGCACATACCGATTTTTGTTGTAAAGTGTGCCCATGAGTTTTTCAATTTTCACTTTACTGTCAGGGGGAACCATTTGCTCAAGACAGAATGGGAAATCGGGATGTTCATCATACAAGGATGAGGGATATTCAATATCCACTTCTAGCACATATCCACGGCCTGTTTCTTGGCTAGCCATGTTCACATCAAATTCTGACACTTGTTTCTCTGTCAGCCAAGCAAACTTCCCATAGGGCAAAGGCTGACTCATGGCGTAACCGTACAAATTATTCACGTCATAGTACATTAAGTACGAATCTGGTTTGTCTGGTGAATAATCAGGCATGTAGACATTGTTCGCTTCGGCATGGCGTTGGTTAAGCGACACAAAGCCGCCACGAATGCCCTTTTCAAAAAATAGAACCATGTCTACGTCAGTGAGTAAATCCAATTCCACTTGAGTGTATTTCAAAGCGGCATCAAACGAGAGTCCAGGACTCGTGTAATAGCGAGCCGGGTCAAGACCGTAAATGTGTTGACACAAGTTACGGAATTTTTCAAACACATCAGTGAGCAGCAATACATCCAGTTTTAGGTAATGCAAAGCATATTCACTTAGCGTGTTCATGCCAAACACTCGCCAAACTTGACATGCATGTGCATAGTCTTCATCGGAAACGGTACTGCGTGTTAGTTTGGAGTAAAATTTCTCTTGTGGTGGGAGTTTTCTTTGCTTTAACACGTCCCAGCTGTTGCAGAAATCATACGGGAATATACCTTTCCGAATGCACAACTGAAATTGCTCAGGATCATTAAAATGCATTCTAGTATTTTTTAATTCCTCCTCATTCAAGCCATTCACAAGGCTGTCTAGCGAGGATGCCATAAACTTAAAGGAATCCAAAAATCGAATGCTAAAGTCGCCCAACCACCATGTCAGGGCCGTAAAACGCTCATGGTTTTGGGGAATAATGGTAAACGAGCCCTTGTTGACATGGCCCAATTCACGAATCAAAAACTGAATGTCATAATTCGCCAGATTGTGGAAAAAGACACCGATGAAACGAGGAGCTGGAAAGTTTAAGTTGCATTTGCTGTGCGCAGCTCCACGAAACTCCCCTGTAAAATGCGAGTGGTCTCTGACTTTTTCCTCTCTATTTAAAATAGGCTTTTCGCAAATATGGCATGTCGTGGCATGCTCATACTGCTGCTGCTGTTCTGGAGATAGGCTCATGGGTACTGGGTGGTCCAGTAATTGCTGTACATCATGAGCCAACTTGACAAGTTCATCCAAGAACCATTTGGCACAATCTGGCCCCTCGAGGTATTTGTAAACGAATTGTGTGGGGTCATAAGCACACACCACATTAAATCCAATGGCAAAGGGTTCATGTTTTTGAATGGGTGTGGTTGAGCTGATGGTGGGATCTGGTTAACATCCCGCCATGGGTGTGGTGAGTGCTTCGAAATCTGCATATACCACATAGGGAACAGTGTCACGCTTATGAATGTCCTTAAACTTTAACACAGCCTTGTCCCCTTGTGGCAATGTCAGTCTCACCGCTTCCTGAGAAACACAATCTACTCTATGACGTTCCAAAAGCGTAGGTGTTTTAAAATATTGCAAGCATCGATCACAAATATATTTTACACCAGCGTGCTTAGACACTTGTCTGCTTAGCAATCTACTCAAGCTTTTAATCAGGCAATAGTGATTCACCTCTCCATAAGACAGATATAAAAGATGAATGTGGTGTCGTTTTGGTTCTTTTTTGGCATAAAGAGGACCCACAATCACATTACCATCAAGGCCATACACCATGAACGAAAAGTCCTGGTTATCTTGTTCAAACCTATGGATCTCGGTTAAGTCCATAGGGAACGTCACTCGAGTTAAATTTAAAGTATGTTTCAATTCAACAAACTTGGCTTTGTACATTCCTGGTCGACAACTGTCACGTTGTGCTGGTTGCAAAAACGCAGCCACAGACCACAGAAAGCAATCATTGTCACGATTCTTTACATTGACCACAGCATTTTTCGATGCTATTGCTGGTGGTGTTTTAATATAGCTAGACCCAGCATTCAACGGGTTGAATTGACAAATGTTGATTTGCAAATGATGAATTTTGTCTAAGGCTAGACCACTCGGTCCTTGTTGCAGTTTATCAAATTTTGATAGCAAGGCATTCACCACGTGGGTTTCATACCACTGTTCCAAATTATGGGCTATGAATAGCTCTTGCATTTTACTGCAAATATAAAATGTCTATTTATGCTCTACGTCCTTCTTTTTATATATGAAATCGCACACCAGTTCTGTATTCACCTTTAAAGCCGTATGCAACCTTTGCGCTGTACAAATTTCAATTTTAAAAAATTCAAAACAAGATTGTAAAAATTCTTTGGGAATCAAACTTTTTCTAATATTGACCACACGACCAGAGCACACACGCGATTTGAAACAAGACTCAAGGGGCTCCCAAGTTAACGTATTCGCAGCAGTAAAATACATTATTTTGAAAGAACACTCTCACCTGAGTTTTCAGCTGTAGACAGCTTGACAATGGTTCCACTCTAAAGCCACTTGGTTTTCAACTGTATTTGCTATAGCAGTGAACCCTTTTTTTTTTCCAAATATCTAAAAAGAAATAAAATAAACCACCATAAGTATATCCATTCCATATAGTTTATGCCTTTCATAAACAAAACAAAATCAAACAGGTTATATATATATAAAACAAATCTCACCTTGACGTGTAATGCTTTGCTATATTCCCGTCTCGTGGGCTAGTGTGGAAATGGTTTCCCCTTCTATCGGTCTGTCTTTCTCTTTCTTTAATATATTTCCCACAGACACACGACAGGTAGGCTATACACGTTATCTGCAAACAAATAAATAAATAAAATCATTAATTACCTAATCAATAAATAATTGCATGTATTTATATAAAAATCAATAAATATATAAATAAATAAATAAATACCTACCCCACAACAAGGTTAAGTATTTTCCACCAACACCAAACCTGTTAAACAAGACCAAGTGTTTCACGCAAAGCAGTGTGTTCAAAGGTAGTCACCTAAGTGAGCGTGGAAATGATAACGACATGTCTTTATATATGCTACGTTGCATGTATAATCTTTTTTTCCCATGCTTTGAACATTCTCTTATCGTGCACGTGGACAGCTAACGTCCCAGGCGAACACCTGTGCCAGATCAAATTTCACATCAACTTGCATTTTGTCACGTACGAAGCAAAACAGGATGTGACTTGTTAACAGTTATCGCGCACGTGGACAGATAACACCCAAGCGAACACCTGTGGAAGATCAAATTTCACATGGACTTGCATTTTGTCACGTACGAAGCAAGACAGGATGTCACTGGTTTAGCCTACATGTGGTTTCACACAAGTTCACATGCATTTCGCACTTCCCTGCCACCACAATGGTCAGATTATTTCACCTTCAAGCGTCACCTGTTGTCAAGTCAGATCAACGCCATCCAATAAGCTCAAATGACATTCACCTCCTGCTCCTCGGCAAGTTTGTTTTCTGTACTCGCTTCGACCAACATAGAACCAAGTTCTCATCACCGTTTACACGTTAAAGGTAAAAGGTGTGTAAAAACGTACCCTCGCTCTGTCATACAGCGACCCGTCGAAATATCGATTGATCTATTGAACACAGCCACCTTGGTCAGCGACAGGTTCGTTGAAACACACACACACCCAGCCGTATTGTCTCTCTCAACCACCACGCTTCATGGACATTATAAACAGGTAAAGAAAAAGAAAACGTTTTTTCAACATGTATGGCGTTAGGCCCTTTGTGAATTATTTTGTGGAAAAACAATATCTACCACATTTGAAAGGGGGCGTTACCCCGAGTCCTAGGACACCTCGTACATGTCTCTAGCGTTATTGGTTCGTGACATATCGGCAAAAATCACAAAAAACACATGTTTACCCCCAAAATCGCGTTTCCCAAATTTTTTAAAATTACAACGAGTGGTCCATAGCAAAGAGGACGTCACCCCAAGTCCTTGGACCCGTCGTACATGCCTCTAGCGTTATTGGTTCGTGAGATATCGGCAAAATCACAAAAAACTGGTGTTTACCCCAAAATCGAGTTTTCAATTTTTTTAAAATATAACGAGTGGTCCATAGCAAAGAGGACGTCAGCCCGAGTCCTTGGACCCCTCGTTCATGCCTCTAGCATGATTGGTTCGCGAGATATTAAAAGCGGATGACCTTTTAGTTTTGGTCGTTTAATTAAATAAAGAGCCTATAGGAAAGTAGGGGGCATCACTATGAGTGCTAGGACACACTGTATGTTCAAATCCGACCATTGGTTAGCGAGATATCAGGTTCGGGGCAAATACGAGGAGGGTTCAATAAGTTAGTAGACAGCTCCCCCTCATCCCACTACTACAGGTTTTCATCCTAGAGACTTGACATTTATTTGGGGGGTAGAGGGGGTGGGGATCATTGATTTACGTGAAACAAACATTTTTGTAAACTTCCTAGTTTCCAAAATATAGGATTTTCAAAATTCGAGTGTTTTCAAAAAAGCATAAAAAGTAAAAAAAGTCATCATAAAAAATAAAGGTCATAAAGACCATTCGTTTGAGCCATGGCATAACGTTCTATCATGTTTAGTGTTCAAGCTATCGCCTACTTTCGAAAACGAAAAAAATAAAAATAAAATAAAAATATAACGAGTGGTCCATAGCAAAGAGGACGTCAGCCCGAGTCCAACGACACCTCATTTGTCAAAATCGGACCATGCGTTCGAGAAATATTTAACATAGCTGAGGCTTAGTAGTGGGTCAAGGAGGGTTCTGGAGTGCGTTGGAAGCACCACTACTCCACTACTGATGAGCAATTATTTGAGGGGATCATTGGCGTGATGTTTTACTGGTGTGCACTTCCAGTGATTTACGGCGACTACGTGATGCGTTTCGTGTTTGTGTGTAATATGATTTAACTTCTTCCCTTGCAGTATTTTTGTTGACAGTTTTCATGTGAAGAGCATGGGTCTCCTTAATGTTGGCTTTATCTGTGGCCATGGGTTTAGCTCCTGTTTGTGGAGGTAGGGCACTTCCTCTGACTTCATGACTTTTTTTACTGAAACTGATTGCAGCATCAGAGAGGATGTAAACTCTGCCCCCAATGTTGTAGATAGGGTTTCCTGAACTATGTCTGTGCTTTGTGCGTGAAGTAATTAGGAGCGAACGGTATCGTTAGATGGAGGGTGCTTCGAATGTACTGAGACTTTTGGGAAGCCTATTACTTGTGAGTGTTCTCTTTCTTCTTGTATGGCATCCTGAAATTCCATGTCTTCGGACAACGTAAATTGGGTTTTGGGTACGTCATTAGTGACAGGTTCGTTAGGCAGCACAAACGAAGCTGAATTTATTTATTATTTTTTTTCTTGAAAGGGAGCTCCGATCTGCGATCTGAAAACTGCTATGTACTCTGTCTAGTAGGAGAATTGAGATTAATTCATCCCTAAATTTTTAATTTCAAAAACAGAAAAGTTGCTGTTTATATTTTAAATATCTCATTACAATTTAAAAAAAGCGGGTAATAAGAAAGTTGAGTTTTATTCACTGATTCCAAAGACGTATCAAAAACCTAAATCGGTTGAATAGAATCATCGGGATCAATTGGGGAAATTTGTGAATAAGGGTGTAACTGTACTTGGAACAAACGGCGTGGTAGCCTATAGTAGAACAAGGTCTGTGAGATCGGGAGGGAGGGGAGGGGATGGGAGGGGAACGAAAACCAAGTGAGAGAGCGATGTCCTTACCTGACGGTATGGATTCCTCAGCATCTAGTCCGATGTTGTGATTGACTGTGACTGTGATGGCTAGTTCTGAATTATTGTCCAGTTCTGGATATTTCTGAGTGATCCTTTGATATCTTACCAGTTTGTAATTACTACTTCTCGTTTTCTATGTTGTTTATCCTGTCTTTAGTTCATTGATCCCTTTAATTACTTTTTACTTAATTTATTTTACCTGCAACAGTATTATTTTTAGCGTTCGTTAGGTGTTCTATTTTCGGCACTTTATTTTTGGGACAGTATCTCTGGTAGAAGAGATAGGCCTACATGTACGATGTACATATAGGTACGACTGATGGAGAGCATTACGGTCATCAAGTGCAGTTAGTTTTACATTTAAGGTGAAAAATGGAGCCACCACCAAAACCGATTCAAGGCAGGACTGGCATGCAAAACGAAATGTATTATCAATTTTAATTAGCGTCGCGAAATTAAATTGTTCAAAGGAATAAAATTTCAATCCTGGCGCGAAATAAAATTATTAACAGAAATTCAATTTCGCAGCAGGGGCGAAATAAAATTCATTAGTCTTTTAATTTCGCTTCCGGCACGAAATAAAACGCATCACTGACTTTAAATTTCGCTCCCGGTGCGAAATAAAATTCGTACCAGACTTTAAATTTCGTTCCCAGGGTGAAATAGAATCCGTTACAGACTCTTAATCTCGTTCCCGGCTAGAAACAGAATTCTTAACAGACTTTTAATTTTGCTCCTGGCGTGAAATAAAATTCATTATAAGACTTTTCATTTCGCTCCTGGCGTGAAATAAAAACCGTTAGTCTTTTAAATTCGCTTCCGGCGCGAAATATAAAAAAAAAACATTACAGAGAATTTCACTCCGGGCACGAAATAAAATTCGTTACAGACTTTCAATTTCACTCCCGGCTCGAAATAAAATTCTTTACAGACTTTTAATTTTGCTCCTGGCGTGAAATAAAATTCGTTAGACTTTTGATTTCGCTCCTGGCACGAAATGAAAATCGTTACAGTCTCTTAATTTTGCTTCCGGCGCGAAATAACATCTTTAACGACTGTTAATTTCGCTCCTGGTATGACAAAAATTGCTGGCCCCATGGTGTTGGGGGTTGCGTGCCTGCCTCTCACCTGGAGGCCCCAGGTTCGCTTCTCGGCTACGTTAGTGATTTTAGAAACGGACGTGTGGGTAGGAACGGGGTGCACGAAAACCAAGATTAACGGCCGAGGGAACCCGATGCGCTGACCAATATCTGCAGACCTAATGGCTGGGCAGCGGTCGCTTGGTAGGCCTAGACCCTTCATGGGTTGTAGTGCCACGGTTTATTTTAATGACGCAAAATTCCCAAACAGCATTTAGTTTCGCCCCCGGCGTGAATTTAAAATGCATGGAACATTTCATTTCATGTCTGAAATTAAATCTGGTCTAACATGCGAAACAAAATGGCTGTGGACTCGTTAACATTTTAATTTCGCCGTGAGCGCGATATTCGAGTGCGAAATGTTATTGATTGTCAGTGCGAAAATTAAAATGAGCAAAATTTAATTCAAAGCACAATAACATAGTGAAAAGCGACGCAAAACTAATTGCAGTGCGAAACGAAATACTGTACGTGGCACAGGGGTTTAATTGCGTGCCATGGTCAGTATAAATGCGCTGAGGGTAAGAAGGAAGTAGTAAGGAATGCCAAGCCGCCCCCTCCCCCCCCCCCCCGAAATGTCCGGAAGTGAAAGAATATAGAATGTAGAAATGAGAGGAAGAACCCCTCACCCCTGTTGTTCGAGTAACCCCCCTCCGAAACTGAACTCCACATACGCTGCTGGTACTACCACAGACGATTTACTGTTATTTGTAGGGCTCGAATTCGAGCATATTTGCATATTTTTTTCCTGAATAGTACACATTGAAAGAAGCCTTTCGGTGGTATTTTCACCCATCTGGGACCAACAGAATTGAAATTTATCGAGCATATAAATGCATAAAATCACCGTTTTCAGAATAGAAGCATATAAATGCATATTCTTATGGTTTTCGTCTAAATAGTTTGTTTTTCTTCGAATTCCGCCCCCGAATTTGGACCCTGATCATCCTAGGTTCGAAAACAGAAATCATTATTGAAAAGCCTATCTGGTGTGGATAATAGAACCGCAGGTTTTCAACCTTTAGTGAGGTCGTTCTCGTCATTGAAACTTTTATTGACTGATTTAAGAAATTCATTCACAACTGAAAACATAGAAAAAATTCTTGTCGTACAGACCAATTCAGATCTACTTCATTAACTCGCCTAATTCTGAAGATTTTGTAAATGAACTTTTAAACTGTAACTTTTATAAGAAAACTTCTCTTGTATATACTTGAAAAACTTGAATGCGAGTATATTGCAGTGTATCATACATACAATTAGAAAATAAAGCTCGTATATAAAGGTATGTTATTGGTTTTTTCGTTTCACTTCCCTTTCTATAGTTTTTAACCATGTTTTTCGAGCATATTCTGCATATTTAACCGCGTATAATAGTTTTTTGGAGTATTTCTATCGAGCTTATAATGGGTTATTCGAGCATATCTATCGAGCATTAAACACATGGTTTTCGAGCATATCTGGAGATTTTATCGAGCATATCGATCCGAGCCCTAGTTATTTGTAACTCTTCAGTCATTCAACACTAATTTGCCCGATATAGTCCAGTCAAATTAGACCAAAAATGATGCGTTTGCTGCATTAAATCATGTAGTTCCAAATGTTTCGGGAATGTGTAGGGGGAGGTCCCCTGAACAACACCTAATAAAGTCCCGTCAATTTCAGGTGCCGCGGGGGACAGAGGGGGGCTCAAAGCCCCACTTTTTTAGTTTTTGGCGCATAACTTTAAAACGGTGCATCGCAGAGAAATTTGTATACTATTTACACGTAAAGGAAATTAAATGCTCTACAAAATGGTGTAATCATATGTATCCTTATGTGTTACTGTCTCCGAGATATGAGCCAGTGAACATGGAACATTTGAAGAAAAATATGTAGCGCCTCACGTTTCTCGTCTAATTTGCCCTTCCAATCCGTTTGCCTTCCATTTTACAGGAAACTCGTAGGGAAGGAAGTTGTAGACCATTAAATTTCCTTCAATAATATATATACGTATGCTAATTTTTCTTCGATCTGTCGATCGTTGGAGCGTTTTGACGTATGGCGGTCGGTTTCGAGAGTTTGCTAGTGAACTGCTCATTATGTTACTTCCGTTTTCAACGGCTTTAACACTCTGTATTACGATATTTATTGATTATGCAAACATAAATGGTATTTATTACCCATATAACTAATAGTCTATATAATATATACCGGGTGAACAAAATATGCCGCACATGGAGGTCGGTATGCGATTCCTCATCCAATTGCAAGACAAAAGGTTCAATAGCAAAATCGGACCGCGTGCTGTTTGATAACACAAGTATGAAAACGAGAAGCTGGCAACACTGTCACATCCTGCAGTGCATCGGAATGTACTGATAAAGCTCCGGCAGAGCGCCGAGTTCCTGCGACCTGTTTTTGGCCACGCTACTTGTAGTTACAGCGTTGACAGGGCCTCGTTTCTTAACATGCATTTCTGTTAAACCTATTGGCCTAGGTTTTGCAACATAGTATGTGTGTCAACTGTTAATTTTCAACACTAATAAACACTAAAAATCTAGCTTAGGCCTTTCAAACGGCGAATATTTTTTTCATATCCTTTTAATATGCATGTATAAGACCCCTCCCCATCTGAAATAGAATGTACTTAATACACTGTGTACATAGTATTAAGGTACGTAGGCCTAAGTTTATTATGATATTGTATCCTATGATATCCCACAAATAAGAATATAAGAAAGAAGTAGATGAAAGAATTGATACTGGGAGATAGTAAAGACTGAGACGGCGAAACATCGAATTAAAAACCGTCAATCGTGGACAACAGACGACCTAAACGGAAGGAATTATAATATTCCGAGATATCTGACGACCCAGGAAAGGAAATAATCTTCTGGAATATGAGATACCATGTGATATGCCTGTGACTGATCCCTTTCCCAATCCGGCACGGTTAAAATCTCCAGTGATTTTCCTAGATCGTGCCTATTTCAACTGATACACCAATGGCTGGAGTGTGGTCTGTTGTGGCGATTGAAGTGACACTGATGTGTGATTACATCATGGGGGAGCTCTACGAACTAGGCAGAAAAGCTAAAAGCAAGTTTTGAAATGCAAAAATTATAATGAGTGGCATTGTTCGGCGGGGAGATGTTCCGTTAAGGCGAGTTAAGACTGTAAATGACCGCATGGACTGGGTATGTGCACAACTGGGCTTAGTGTACGTAGAAGCTGACTGCTGGATTGATGGCCGTGACTTCGCCCGAGACGGGCTGCATCTAAATCGACGGGGTGCTTTTAACCTAGGGAGCCTACATGACAGGATCATCGGTTCGTGCCGGCTTTTGTGAGGAGGAGCAGGTCCAGAGGTTGCCAGCCGATGGGAACAGAAGGAGCAATTTCGAGATATTTGCTGCGGAGGTAAGACTCTAAGATTACTGCAGGTTAATTGTCAGAGTTTAGGAAATAAATTAATTGAATTTTGGAATCTTGTAGAGACGTATTCTCCGGTCATTGTCATTGCAACTGAATCTTGGTTATATGAGGACATACATAGTAGCGAAATAATTCAAGGGACCTACGAAATGTACAGAAGGGATCGGGGGAAGCGAGGTGGTGGGCTATTTATTTGTGTGCGCAAAAATATAGCTAGTTTCTTAAAGTGGGTTGATATGGATCATGAAATGTTAAGTGTACAAATTTCGGATAAAGGAAATAAATTCCCTCTTCAGGTGATAGGGGCGTATAGAGCACCGAAAGATAACTTTTCTCTCCTCGAAACACTGTATGATAAAACTTGTACGGGTAATGCTATGAAAAAGAGCATAATAATTGCTGGAGATTTAAACCTCCCCAAAGTAGACTGGTCTGGTGAGTCAACTAGCTGTAGTCAAGCTCAGAGCGCTGCAAATAAATTCTTAAGGGAGTGGGGATTTTCCCAAGTAGTTGACTTCCCAACTAGAGACAATAATACCTTAGATGTTTATCTCGTAAGGCCTGTAGAGCTGTATATTAACTGTCTGAAAGTACCAGGAATTAGTGACCATTCTGGGGTTGAATTAAATATTAGATATGGTGACATTACAAAATTAAACTCTGATGTAGCAAAAAAGATCATATTCCAGTATCGCAGGGTGGATCAGGGCAAGTTTCAGGGGTATTTGAATGAGCTATTTGTAGGATGGGCATCGGAAGGAAATCACATTAATATCCTGTGGACTAACTTTTTGAAAATGTTAAATAGCGCTGTTGATAAATTTGTCCCATTTAAATTGCTGAAACAAAACCCAGATCCTGAGTATTACACACGAGAAATTAGGAGTCTAAAACGGAAAATTAGGAAATTATACAATAAAAGACATGATAGTGACAAGAGTATGTTGAAATTTAAGTCCTTATGAAGAGAGCTCGTCTTAAAAAAGAGGGCTGCTCATGACAGTTATATGCAAGGTTTACTTGGTTCGGGAGGTGATGGGTGGAAAAAAAATTACAGTTATGTTAGGAGAAGAAAGGGAAATCCAAATAATTTGTCGATGATAATGTCCGGTGACGGTAAATTAATTACTGAGAAACAGGCCATTGCTAATGAATTAAATGTCTTTTACGGTAGTGTGTTCAATAAATCCATTAGCTGTGTGTTGGACCTTAACGACGAATCAGGGGCTCCCCTGTTCCAAATAAACCAGTCAGCAATTCTAAAGCTAATACAAAAACTACGTTTCAATGTATCAAAGGGTCCTGATAATATTGTTAGTGAAGTACTTAAACTAGGGGGTAGGGCCGTGGCACGATACTTGGAGGTGATGTTTAATGTGTCCATAAACAATGCGCAAATCCCAGATGACTGGAAAAGAGCTACGGTAGTCCCAATATTTAATGGAGGGAGCAGACTTGAATTGGGCAACTACAGGCCGGTTAGCCTTACGTCCATCGTCTGTAAACAGATGGAGCATCTCATTTGCGACTACTTGAGGGAACAGTGGGAAACATTATCATGGTTTAATGATAGGCAACATGGGTTTCGGAAAGGTTACTCATGCGAGAGTCAGATGCTATCACTTTTTCAAGACATTAGCGAATCGTTAGACCATGGAGTTTCAGTCGACGCCGTGGTTATAGATTTTGCGAAGGCATTTGATGTCGTGCCGCATGACATGCTACTCCATAAATTAGCTTCGACGAAGATTGATAGAAGAGTAATTTTATGGATCCAAGAATTTTTGACGGGTCGTTCACAGAAAGTGAAAGTCGAAGGCATATTCTCGGATGAAATTACCGTAACGTCGGATATCCCTCAGGGCAGCGTAATCGGAACTTTGTTATTTTTGGCGTTTATAAATGACTTACCAAATGGGATTCGCAGTGACTGTCGATTGTTTGCGGATGATTGTGTAATATATCGAAAGATACATGACTCACAAGACAATGCAGTGCTTCAAGAGGACCTGAACCTGGTCTATAAGTGGGCGATTGAAAATAAAATGAAAATAAACACAAGAAAATGTAGTCTCTTAAAAATAGGGAAAGTGCGGAGGCAGGATTTTCAATATAACATTGGCTCGGAAATACTTGTAGAAGAAGATTCTTGCAAATATTTGGGCGTTCACGTAAGGAATGATATGAAATGGAGTAGTCATGTAGGATGTGTAGTTTCAAAAGCTTACAAATCCCTGCACTTTGTAATGAGGGTATTAAAAGGAAGTAGTACCTCTGCTAAAGAATTAGGCTATTTGTCACTTGTAAGACCTATTCTGGAATATGCCTCGGCGGTTTGGGATCCATATCAAGTAGGGCTCATCAATGAGTTGGAAATTGTACAAAGAAAGGCCGCTAGATTTGTGCTCAGTGACTTTAATCCCAGGAGCAGTGTGAGCCGTATGTTAAAGAAACTTGGGTGGGAATCACTGGAGGCTAGGAGGATGAAATCTAGACTCTGCGCTATGTACAACACGTATACAAATCAACCAGCATGGGGTGAGCTTAGCAAACGATTGGGAAAGCCCACTTACATGGGTAGGAGCGATCATCCTTTCAAAGTTAAGGGTAAACCGTGCCATTGATAACTGGAACTCTCTACCTGCCGCAGTCTTAGAGCCTTTTCCCAAACATATAGGTGTGTTTAAGAAAAGACTGACTATTTGTGTAAATACTCCAGTTTAATTGTTGTATAATTGTTATTGAATTGTTATGTATAATTATTTATTTGTTATGTGTATCCAATTTGCCACCGGCGGACTCTCCCCCCATTGCAAATAAATGAATGAATGAAAAGTGAAGGCGGACTAACACGAGGCGGAGGCATGAGTGATTCTGTGTTGGCGAAATGGGTTGGAGGGGCTCGTACAGGTACAGCCATATGTTCTTCACTAAGCTTAGAGCAGTTTGCCGGCGTCCATTCTGTAAGTGGAGAACAGCATGTCAACTTTTGAGCATCACGAATGAGCAGGGATGACCAAGACAGAAGGAAGCTTGCACAGTAGTTGGCTGATCACCCGCCCTTTGCTGTACGTGATTCTTTGATGTCCCTTTCAACCGGAGTAATGGTACCCAGCAACATCAACTGTTGCCAATCATTGGGAATCGGAACCCCTACAAAGGGGACTTTTGTTGGGAGTAACTTTGCAGAAATTAAGCAGTGTAAGAAAAACCCAGAAGTCCCTTTGCCTGCTATGAGCAACACTATCAAACTGGACAATGATGTAGTAGTGGTCGAGCCTTTAATGATTTTCCAGAGAACCTTAATTAACAAGAGAACCTTAATTAACAAGAGAACTGAAGGGGATGTGGATGAACTGTTGAAGTGTGAGTTAGCCCCTTGTCCCACGACTCTTTTTGACGAAGGGATCATGAGGACAACGAAAAAGTTCGCTCTCTACGATGCCTTTCCTTCATGCAGTCAAATAACCAACCTGAAGATCTGTTTCGCGATAATCGATGGTGGCTTTCTTCTTCATAGGGTAAAGTGGAACGACACTAAGTTCACATTTATCTGCAACCAATATGTGTCTAACGTTATCAACCATTATTGTTACAACTCTGCTGTTGTGTTTGACGTTGATGAAGACACAAGTTCCACGAAAAGAGGCGAACAACATCGAAGAGCATCAAGTAAAACATCAGTGAAACAGACTTTGATGAGAACATGGTGGCTACTGATAAGCAGGAAAACTTCCTTTCCAACGAATAGAACAAAATTAAGCTGATAACTATGTTAGCGTAGGCCTGGGATGCAAAATGTATATAATTCACCATAGCCAAAGAGACGCTGACTGCAGCATTGTCTGGCGTGGATTACAAAATACCCCTCATTCAACTGTGGTGGTAGTTGTCGAGGACGTAGACCTGCTCGTCTTACTCATGGCACTCACACCACGAGACACGAATGTCCTTTTCCTGGAGCCTGGACGATGCAACACAGATGACAGACTGTACTACTCCCAACAACTTCAGGCCTTGCCATTCTGCCAGTACATTCTATTAATCCATGGCTTCACTGGATGTGATACCACCCCGCTAATTTTGGGAAAAGTAAAGCAAATCAAATGTTTGGAGCGGTATCCTAACGAAACCGAAAGTATCGCTGAAGTTTTTATGGCTCCACGTCCACGCCAGAAGACATCAATGAAGCTAGGGAACAAAATATGTTCCTACTGATGTATCCGACACCACTCCACGAGTATGTCCTCAATTATCACAGGTAGGCTACATTTCATTTTGTGTTGCATGTACTAACTTCGTTGAAGCATGCTGTTTGATAAATAAATAATCTATTCTCTTATGTTCTATTCACACGTAGATGTGCTACGTCAAATCGTCAGCCCCGATGAAAGAAAACTTGTCTCCATTGCCACCTACCTGCTCTATACAACTCGTGCAGTGTGTTTCTACAGGTTCAACACAAAAAATTGTTATTGAACACCAAATTTGTCCAGCAAGTGCATTTATTTTTATTTTAAGAGGGTAACAGTGCTGTTAATTTAAAAAAAAATGTCACTTATAACGTATAATTTTTTAAAAGAATATAAACAACGAAATATAACAAACTTTTCAGAACATATAATACACTCCGATGGGCTGGGCTGTAAATTATTAGATCTTGATCATGTTTTCATTCCCATAAAAACGAAATTGTTTTCCGAAATTTTGGGCTCCCCCGAAACATAATCCTATATACGCCACTGCGTTCATATACTTTCTAGGTATATATTATTATTATTATTAGTTACATGGTTGATAATACCATCTATGTTTACATAATCAATAAGTAACGTGATAAAGAGAGTTAAAGCCGTTGAAAACTGAAGTAAAATAATGAGCAGTTCACTAGCAAAATCTCGAAACCGACCCCGTTAAGTCAAAACGCTCTAACGTTTGACTGGTCGAAGATAAATTAGCATAAGTATATATATATTTTGGAAGGAAATGTAATGTTCTACAACTTCCTTCCCCACGAGTTTCCTATAAAATGGAAGGCAAATGGATTGAACGGGCAAGTTAGACGAGAAACGTGAAGCGCTTAACATTTTTCTGCAAATATTTAATATTCACCGGCTCATATCTCGGAGACGGTAACACACAGAGATAAATATGAATACACCATTTTGTAGGGCATTTAATTTCCTTTAAGTTTTAAAAGTATAAATATATGTGTGCGACGCACCGTTTTAATGTTATACGCCAAAATCTAAAAAGTGGGGCTTTGAGCCCTCCTCTGCCGCCCCCCCCCCCCCCCCACCGCGGCACTTGAAATTGACGGGACATTATTAAGTGTTGTTCAGGGGACCTCCCCCTACACATTCCTGAAAATATTTCGAACTACATGATTTAATACAGCAAAAATTCCTAATTTGACTGGACTAATAACTGGGTGGGGTACATCGTATATAAGATGTAAGTAACACTCCTGGAAATAATTACATGTATTAGATTTAAGATCACTAAAATTGCTGCATTATAATAGTGACCATAAACTAATACATGTAAAGTTTTCCATGAGTGTTAATTACATGTACTGTACATTGTACCCCGCCATGTTATTGGGCAAATTATTGTTGACTGACAAAGAGTTTCAACTGATAATTTGTATTGTAATGGGAGTTCTTCACTTATCTTGAATGTCTGTTCGCACAGCACATTCGTCCTCTTGTTCGCTATGGAACAAGTAGAGGTACTTGTTGCCCCATTGTACTCAAAGTATTGCGTTATGAACGTCAGGGAGAGTCAGCCACGAGTCCGAGGTGAAGTCAACGACGATGGTGTTGATGATGCCATAGCACTGACTTTCTCCTACTCTGGAGTGATGACCATTGTATAACTCACGTTGCTGTTGCAGCCTGACAGATTGTGCAGGCGGTGTACGGTAAGACTGCTACTGCTGCCAACGTCAGGACTTTGAACATCGCACCGAACATAATTTAACTCTCGAAACGAATACATTTTAATTACAACAACGAAATGAAATGTTCCATGCATTTTAAATTCACGTCGGAGGGCGAAACTAAATACCGTTTAGGAATTTTATTTC
Organism: Meconema thalassinum; assembly: GCA_946902985.2. Taxonomy (NCBI): domain Eukaryota; kingdom Metazoa; phylum Arthropoda; class Insecta; order Orthoptera; family Tettigoniidae; genus Meconema; species Meconema thalassinum. Next base: position 875,222,570 of record OX336389.2, on the reverse strand, counting down.
ACGCCGGGTGCGAAATTAAAAGTCTGTAACGAATTTTATTTCGCGCAGGGAGTGAAATTTAAAGTCTGTAACCGAGTTTAATTTCGCGCAGGGAGCGAAATTAAAAGTCCGTAACGAATTTCATGTCGCACCGGAAGCGAAATTAAAAGTCTGTATTGAATTTTATTTTGCGCCGCGAGCAAAGTTAAGTCTGTAATGCATTGTATTTTGTGCCGGGAGTGAAATTAAAAGACTGCAACGAATAGGGTTCAGTATCGAATTTTATTTTGCGCCGCGAGTGAAATTAAAAGTCTGTAATGAATTGTATTTCGCGCCGGGAGCGAAATTAAAAGATTGTAACGAATTTGTTTTCGCGCCGGGAGTGAAATTTATTCAATTGCACAATGTAATTTCCCGTTGCTATTAAGTTTCGCGTAGATTTCACTACGTCATTTCACTTCGAATTAAGTTTTGCTTCGATTTAATTTCCCGCCGACGATTATTATAATTTCGCTCCCGAGTATCGCGCTCACGGCGAAATTCAAATATAATCGCCCCCCACAGCCATGCATTTCGTTTTGCATGCCAGCCCTGATTCAAGGGCATACCACGAAATCCCAGGGGGGGGGGGGATTGCGACTAAGTACTGTACCAAGAAAAGGAAGCCAGGCCCTAAAAAACCTGTACACACACAAAAGATTTTTCCCCCTAGTTAACCTACTTTCGATTTTTGCAAAAAATGAAAGTAGACTTATGAGATCAACACAGGGCGAAACGAGATGTTCAGTAAAGAACATATAGCCTACTTTCTCCTAAATGCATGGGTATTGTTATAACTCTTTGTCCTTTTCAAGGAGTTGTAGTAGCTTGTTGAAATACAACGTGTTATACGGATATTAAATATGAATATGAGGTGCCCTTTGCTAGTGCTATCTCTGTACAAAATTTCATTCATTTCGGTTTCACCGTGTTTGAATTGATGTGGTGAATCAATTTGCACACATACATGGCCGCCATATGCAATCTATTGGACTGACGACCTTGTAGCTTGGTCAAAGAACACCTCTAGCATACAGGTATGCTGTTGCAAAATTTGGTAGAGATCAGATGATTAGGTTGGTCGTAATTTGATTTAAGCTTTTAACATTTGGGTGGCCGCCATTACGTTTCCATCAAGATGCCGTCGAAATAAAACATTACATTGAGTTGCCTTTTGCAAGTGCGACCTCTGAACCAAATTTCGTTCAATTCGGTTTCACCGTGTTTGAATTGATAGGGGGAATCGATTTTCACACATACATGGCCACTATCAGCAAACTATTTGGCTGATGACCTTGTCGTTTGGTCAAAAGATGCTTACCATATAAAGGTATGTTGTTGGAAAATTCAATAGAGATCAGATGATTAGGTTGGTCGTAATTTGATTTAAGCTTTGAACATTTGGGTGGGCGCCATTACGTTTCCGTCAAGATGGCGGCGATATAAAACATGACACTGAAGTGCCCCTTGCTAGTGCTACCTCTGTACCAAATTTCGTTCAATTCGTTTTCACCGTGTTTGAATAGATGGGGGGAATCGATTTGCACACATACATGGCCGCCATCCGCAAATTATTAAGCTGATGAGCATATAATTTGGTCAAACGATTCTACATACATAAAGGTATATTGCTGCAAAAATCGGTAAAGATCAGATGATTAGGTTGGTTATAATTTGATTTAAGCTTTGCACATTTGGTACAGAGGTATCACTAGCAAAGGGCACCTCAGTGCCATGTTTTATATCGCCGCCATCTTGACGGAAACGATATGGCGGCCATCCAAATGTTAAAAGCTTAAATCAAATTACGACCAACCTAATCATCTGATCTCTTCCAATTTTTGCAAAATTATACTTTTATGTATTAAGAAATTTTTGACCAAACTACTAGGTCATCAGCCCAATAATTTGAGGATAGGGGCCATATTTGTGTGCAAATCGATTCCCCCTATCTATTCAAACACGGTGAAACCGAAATGAACGAAATTTGGTACAGAGGTAGCACTAGCAAAGGGCACCTCAGTGTCATGTTTTATATCGCCGCCATCTTGACTAAAACGTAATGGCGGCCACCAAAATGTTAAAAGCTTAAATCAAATTACGACCAACCTAATCATATGATCTCTACCAATTTTTGCTAAATTACACCTTTATATATGAGAAATCTTTTGACCAAACTACTAGGTCATCAGCCCAATAATTTGAGGATGGCGGCCATGTTTGTGTGCAAATCGATTCCCCCTATCTATTCAAACACGGTGAAACCGAATTGAACGAAATTTGGTACAGACGTAGCAATAGCAAATGGCACCTCAGTGTCAAGTTTTATACGACGCCATATTGACTGGAACGTAATGGTGGCCACCCAAATGTTAAAAGCTTAAATCAAATTACGACCAACCTAATCATCTGATCTCTACCACGTATTGTAACATTATACCTTTATGTACGAAAAATCTTTTGACTGAACGACAAGGTCATCAGCCCAATACTTTGTGGATGGCGGCTATGTATGTGTGCAAATCGATTCCCCCTATCTATTCAAACAAGGTGAAACCGAATTGAACAAAATTTTGTACAGAGGTATCACTAGCTAAGGGTACCTCAGTGTCATGTTTTATATCGCCATCATCTTGACGGAAATGTAATGGCGGCCACCCAAATGTTCAAAGCTTAAATCAAATTACGATTAACCTAATCATCCGATCTCTACCAAATTTTGCAACGTTATACCTATATGTACGGAGAATCCCGTGCCCAAACTACAAGGTCATCAGCCCAATAATTTGCGGATGGCGGCCATGTATGTGTGCAAATCGATTTCCCCTATCTATTCAAACACTCTAAACCGAATTGAACCAAATTCGGTACAGAGGTAGCAATGGCAAAGGGCACCTCAGTGTCAAGTTTTATACGACGCCATATTGACGAAAACGTAATGGCGGCTACCCAAATTTTAAAAGCTTAAATCAAATTACGACCAACCTAATCATCTGATGTTTACTAAAATTTGCAAAAATATACCTTTATGTGGTAAGCATCTTTTGACCAAACGACAAGGTCATCAGCCCAATAGCTTGCAGATAGCGGCCATGTATGTGTGCAAATCGATTCACCATATCAATTCAAACACGGTGAAACCGAATTGAATGAAATTTTGTACAGAGGTAGCACTAGCGAAGGGCACCTCATATTCATGTTTGATATTCGTATAACACGTTCTATTTCAACAAGCTACTACAACCAACATTCAATTATACTCCTTGAAAAGGACAAAGAGTTGTAACAATACCCATGCATTTAGGAGAAAGTGGGCTGTATGTTCTTTACTGAACATCTTGTTTATATTTGAAATTATATATTTCTTTACGCTTGCATTAGAGAATCTGTGAAGTACTGAGCAGTTTTGATTTCACTGATATTTTATCTGTCATCCCACAATTTGCAAGCTACATGGCTGAACAGCGGTTGCTTGGTAGGCCTAGGCCCTTCAACGGCTGTCGCGCCACGGGTTTAGTCTTTTTTAAAACTTCTAAGATATAAGTGTAAGAGTACAAGAGCACGAACTATTCAGTGACAACTTTTTTCTGAGAAGCAAGTTCGAATTCAAATGGAAACAATGCGTTGTGTGGAAAAGTGAGACGTAGCCATTGTGAAAATGGAAAATTGATCTCCGTAAATATTGACGACAGTCAAGTGCCATGTTCTCTAGGTGCAAGCGTCCTGCATAAATATCCACCTCCTCTGTACGCCCACAGAAAGTGAGGAAATGTCCCAGCACAGCTTGTGTATTGGCGTATTGAACGAAAGAAAAGGTAAGGAACTGAAACAATGTTTCTTACAGCAGATGTTTATTGCCGTTCAGAAATTCTTTAACCTACCATTGTGGTTGCACGTGAAGTTTAGTTGTGTCTTGTTGCTCCCAGGGTTTTCCTCACTTCCTCCAGGTAATGCCGAGATATTACCTTACTTGAAGACTCAGGGCACCTGCCCCATCCCTGACTCCAATACAGTAACACACATAGTCAACTACACGCGACTGATGATCAAGATGTCCCAAGTCCCTACAATGTATTATTATCAACATGAACAACAACAAGAATGTTTGAGGAAGTAAGAAAAGTATCTGTACAAACACATTGTGTAAACGTTACATAAGCGTGACATTACTATAATTTTATTGCTCAGATATTGTTCCACGCCTAGGCACTTGTACATGTAACTCGCCGAACTACAATACGGTATTCGTCAATTCGGCGTGTTCATCATTTTCCTTGCGAAAGAGATGTTGTGAAGCGGCGCCGCTACTCCTACCACCCTTTAAAAAAACGATTCCCAAACTAATGCTGACGATTCCATTCACCCGATTTTATTTATGAAAAATTCATTGGAATCAGGAAATAAATCTCCGTTTTCATATCACCAGGTCTTTTTCATAATTTAAGCAGAAATATAAAAAACTGCTAGTAACGTTTTTGTTTTTCACATTTTGGGAAATGCATTGAATTAATATCAAATCTATTGTACTCTAGTATGCAAAGTGGTTTTCACATCGCAAATACGAGCTTCCATTCAAGAGAAAACTTAAAAAAGAAATTGTCTCACTTTGGTGCTGCTACATGGTGTCAGAATTGCAAACTAAAATCGGGACATTTAGCCTTAATGTCATCTGGCTGCTGCACAGACTGCTGTGTTGCCTGCTGGTGTGTTCATTCCCCGTGCTGTCCGATCGTGACGTAACAGTTCCCTCTTCATTGCTATGTAAAGTAGTCAGGGATGTTTCAGCTACGTTATCTGATGGTTGAGTTACTTCCGCAATGCTATATGTGTTTGTAGAATGGGGCCTGTTATGAAAGGCCTCTGATATGGCTGGATATTCAGGGGAAGGTACTGCAGTTTCCATGTCGGTAGTGTCGCTTAGCTTACTACTCCCATCTGACTCGCCCAGCACCGTGCTGTAGGTTTGTTGTCTGACATGAAGTACCGAGTGATTCCTTCTGTTCGGACAGTCTATTTGTAAGTGGGAAGTTTCTTTACAATAAAAGCAATACTTAGCTTGTCCTTCATATGTTAACAGAACTTTATATTCATTGACCGTCAAATAAGATGGAATGTGGTATTTAAGTTCAATTGTTACAATACGTACAGTATGCCATTACTTACAGCAGAAAATTCGTATACTTCATTCCAGCACTCGTCCGTATGTCCTTGACAACTCCATACGTAGAAGGCACGCGGGAGAGCCTTTCGTTGTTGACTTCGGGAGGTAGATTAAACAGACAAGCACACGTTTTGTCAAACAGTCTTTGTGGTGTTATCGCTAGCTAGCCCGAAGGATTTCACACCTTCATGTCGAGATAATATGTTTTCATACAGTAAGGTGGACACTAATTTAATGTACACTGAATTTTCCCCGTTGTCTAGTTGATTCGCTAGTACTTGATCTCTATTAAGCTTCAGGTCGTTTGCTATCCACCTAGGCCTATGTATTTCAAGTGGTGTCGGTCCGTTGTTCCTTTCTTCAAAATCGCATTTAATAGTATTTTCCGGACATTCGCCATTTTCACTAGTTCAACAAGAAGTTCCGTGACGAACTAAAGAGCCTACTTTTCTTAAACTTTAAGATTCATGCCAATGATTAATTTATATGGAACTAGCTAAGTTAATGACGAAATTAGTTGGTAATATCAACATTTCTAATTAATTCGAAATATACCTGGCATAGCCTAATAGAGCACTACAGTTGGCAGCCCAGGTGACTTAATATATTCTTAGTTCCGTCTCTTAAGGTAGCCTACAGAATACAAAATTTGGTTGAAGTTCAATGGATAACATGGACGTTACATGCAGTTAGATATTGGATCTATCAGCGCGCGTAAGATCACGTTGGCAGCAATGTCATGCATGTGTTGGTCAGAAATAATCTGAAATATTATGATCTATTGTTGTGCCAATTTTGGATGAAATCCATTTGTTTGCATAGAAGTAAAATGCATTTTAGAATTGAACCTATCATCAGGCTTAGATAAGCCTCCGTGGTTTAGGCGGCAGCACGCCGGCCTCTCGCCAGTGGGCCCGTGGTTCAAATTCCGGTCACTCCATGTGAGATCTGTGCAGGACAAAACGGAGGCTGACAGGTTTTTCTCCGGGTACTCCGGTTTTCCCTGTCAAAATTTCATTCCAGCAACACTCTCCACTATAATTTCATTTCATCTGTCATTCATTTAATCATTGCCTCAGAGGAGTGAGTCAGGCCTCGGCAGCCGGCACATTTCATATCCTCGCCGCTAGATGGGGGCTTCATTCATTCCATTCCTGAACCGGTCGGAGACTGGAAGCAGGCTGTGGATTTTCATTCATCAGGCTTAGAATAATGTTAGCAGCATTGACATATATTAGTTACTCCAAATTAATCTAGAATGTCAGATACTATACGTGTGCAAAGTTTAGAGTTGCTAGCTTGCATACTTTCTGATATATTGATATTAGGGTACAAAATAGAGACAGCCATTATCAACAGTTGGCAGCCCTGGTTGCTCTGAAGAATTCGCATAGTCATATCTGTTTACGTACGCATAGTACATACAAAATTTGGTTGGAATCCAATTGATAGTATAGAGGTTACATGAATTTAAAAATTGGTCCTATCAGCAGGCTTAGAATCATGTTGGTAGCACTGACGTATATTAGTTACTCCAAATTGATCTAGAATGTTAGGTACTACATGTGTGCATAGTTTAAAGATGTCGGCTTGCATAGTTTCTGATATATTAGTATTTGGATAGAAACATAGAGAGAGCATTTATTATCAGTTGTCAGCCCTGTAGGCTCTTAAGAATACGCTCAGTCATATCTGTTTATGTACACATAGAACATACGAAATGTGGTTGAAATCCAATTGATAGTGTAGAAGTTATATGCATTTAACCATTTGATCTATCAGCAGGCTTAGAATCATTTTGGCAACACTGTCATGTATGGCCTCCTGGAAATTAAACTGAAATATTATCTCTATAATATGTGTCGATTTTGGAATAGGTCCCATGCATACCTTCCAAGATATCCAACATGGAGCTCAAATTTCCATTGCAGTTTTTCAGCAGTTGGTAGCACTGACATCAATTTCATATATATGCCCTTGAGATATTCAGGTATAGATCTTTACTCATACCAAATTTGGTTTTGATTGCTTTAGCCGTTTAGAAGTTGATAGAGGGGGACATACACACACAGACAGACAGACAGACAGGACAGACATACAGACATTTGCCCAGATTGATCTCATAAGTCTACTTTTCCCTCATTTTTGCAAAATGTGAAAAGTAGGCTAAAATTACAATACCCCAATACGGTAAGCACTTCCGAGAATGTATTAACCTCGCGGCTGAACTCAGAACCTAACACGACGTAGGTGGCTAAGTGACACTTCCACTCTTTCTACTCTATGGAGTTCTCCAACATAAAATGTATCAAAATGGTGCCATTCTCAATCGATGATGCCGTTTGTAATATATAAACGATATCCGAATAACCTTATTAGTCCGAATAACGGTATTGGGGGAATATTTTTCGAGATATATTTTCAAATAACGTTATTTCTAGTGAGCACTACCATTTTGTTCCTGCGATAACCGAAATCCGAATAACGATATAGTCCGAATAACGGTATTGGTGGAATAATTTTCGAGAGATGTATTCAAATACCGTTATTTCTAGTGAGCACTACTATTTCGTTCCTGCGATAACCGATATCCGAATAACGTTATTAGTCCGAATAACGGTATTTGGGGAATATTTTTGGAGAGATCTATTCAAATAACGTTATTTCTAGTGAGCACTACCATTTCGTTCCTGAGTTAACCAATATCCGAATAACGTTATTAGTCCGAATAACGGTATTGGTGGGATATTTTTTCGAGAGATGTTTTCAAATAACGTTATTTCTAGTGAGCACTACCATTTCGTTCCTGCGATAACCGATATCCGAATAACGTTATTAGTCCGAATAACGGTATTGGTGGAATAATTTTCGAGAGATGTATTCAAATAACGTTATTTCTAGTGAGCACAACCATTTCGTTACTGCAATAACCGATATCCGAACAACGTTATTATTCCGAAGAACGGTATTAGGGGATATTTTTCGAGAGACTTATTCAATTAACGTTATTTCTGTCGGACAATACTATATCGTTTCTACGATAACCAACATCAGAATAACGTTATAAGGACCAATAACGTTACCATGCGATACAAATGACGTCCGGGTATGAAACGTAACGACCACAATGTGACCAAGACTCATTTTGTTACATAATCTACCCAAACAACCATTTTCGTTATGTTAAGTTATGAAGCCTTGACTAAAAGCCATACGAAAAAAAAAACTGAGGAACTACAGGACCGAAAACTTCACAACATCCACACCGTACGTGATGGAGAAGAGGAGGAAGATGAAGAAGATGAAGCAGAAGAAGAAGAAAAAGGATAACAACACAGCCACCCTTACACTAGTAGCAGTTTGTGGGGACACAAAATAAACATCGAGGAGGTGTTGTTAAGGGCTCAGTGTGCCTACGCCCTTAGACCCTAGGATCTTACTCACCCCCAAGGGAGAGGTGGCTTACGCCACTGAACCTACACTCACCCACAAGATGCAAATCTACAAATACATCAATAAATCCAATCTACAAGACTACGCTTCGACCCCAACATTAAACACCCTCTTCTGCCCCAGAACTACCCCCAGCTGGAAATACAGCAAACACATTACATTTTCTAAAACACTGCAAGCAGGCTGCCACTCACTACAAGTGGTTACTCAACAAGTTGCATCACACATACACATTTACACTCGGAGGTATCTGGAGCAGCAACAACTGATGAAACTCCAAGTCAGCGATTCCAAAACACATAAAAGAGAGGCCCCGAATGGACTCTGGGTCAGTTGCAGCCATCGGCCCTGCCCAACTGTGTCCAGGCGTCTCATCTACCGGTGAGTGTGTTCTCAGATTCCTAAAACATTACATTTTTAATCCCGTCACCTCACACCCCAATTATTACATGTTACAAATCACATTGTGTTAAACTATCCCGAAGTAGAGGGACATCATTCATCACCTTACTGATCAAATAGACCGTTGATCAGTAGCAGTACACGTTTGTTATCACAGACCTCACTACACTTGTCTTTACATCCCGACTTCCTACCTGACACCTTAATTGCCTGTGACCGCTAATTACATAAGTGCTTAGTAAGTAAATTCCCATTGTGCTAACCTAGGAGAGCATAGACCGCCAGGCATTACCGCGAGCTCAGCAAGTAGGCGCGTGGCTCTCACATAAGTGTCCATGCAGGACAGCTATTAGCTCCTTCTCAATCGCACAGCATTTAGGGTGCGATTCCACACATTTAGAGCTAACCCCCATTTTCCCCACACACTTTTACAGACACCCACACTTGCAGTTTCCGCAACTACGTGGAAACTCGCATCTTTTGGACAGCACCCCTTAATTGAACATTTACACTCTTTGTTCGTCCATCCCCCAGTTCCCGGACAGAACAATATCAAGAACAAGAGTTTTTAGGAAGAAGACTACGATATCATTGTATAAGACTAGGAATATGTCGACCTACTACGATATTATGAACATTTTACGACATTTACTCTGTTTATAGGTGTACAGCGAAACAGAATTACTTCGACAGTTTATACAGCATTGCATTTTGAATGATTGTATTATTCTTCGTGAAGCTAGATATGTGCATTGAAGTCTAACGACATTATTAAAGTGAATATTTGCAGCATTTTTGGATTAGGTAATTATAGCCAAGTTATTGAGTCACGATTTTGATTAGAGATATTTTGTTGAATTAGAGTGAATTAAGTTTTCGACTTTCATAGTTCATTTTCAGTTTACTCTTGTTCTGATTTCGTATGATTCAAATGGTTTATATCACAACCTATTTATATTAGGCATTCTACCATGGTGTAGGGTTGTACGATTTTCTGAAGAGGCAGTCCCATTTTGAATCTATTTTGCGGATCTGAATTAAATCTCGATTTCTATTAAATTGGAATGTCTTGTAAAATATTTGTGTGATTGTGGAAATTCATAATGGAATGTATTATAACCGAGAGGTGAAGCTCAATATTAAGTAAAGTATAGTCTGTCATGTATAAAGATGACATTTTTGGAATTTACAGTTGTAATGAATTAATTGAATAATATGGAACAATTATGATATTTTTTCTGCAAGTGGATTAACACCTAGATGATTATTCGAATCTGACATAACTTTATATATGTGTGGAAAAATTATTTACAGCCATTAAGTGCTACTTTTCGTATTGAATGAAGCAATACAGGTTTTTATGGAATTATTGTAATACGTTACGATATCAGTAGATAGTCTGAAATAGTATGATGTTTACATTATTATTCTCGGGTGTGGAGAGATTGCCATTTATGTAATGAATTTTGAGAATTATGCGAGTTATACGCTAAATTGTATAATGGTGAATATAATTTGTGATTGGAACATGAACATTGAATCTACAAAGCTAGTATTTAAATATAACCCACCATTTAAATGTTGTTTAAGGAGAAAATAATTTATCATGATTTAGATTGTTAATACTGTAATAACAAATGTCTAGTGTGAAGCAATAATCCGGATCCACTTTATAATATTGTAATGTAGTGGAGATACGATAGGAGTATTTACTTGAGAAAGAATACGTTCGATGAACTTCAATGATTGTCGAATAAGACAAAATATGATTAAAATAAATGTGAAAATAATAATGTCAGTGGATGATGAGAAAAATCATAGCGAAATTCGGTGAACGAATAAAAATCGAAATTAATGTATATAGTTCGTAATTAATAATTCTAGGGTAATTTTGTATAATTAATTGACTTTAGGGTCAATCGTGTATTAACGCTTTCATGGATTTGAAACATTGCTTGTGAATGCAATCCCATGGTATATTTTCGACAGGATTAAGGCGAACCGTTTATATATTTTCGTCATGCAAATAGTAGATGCTTATCTACAATACTCTTAGTAGACTCTGATCTAGTCCAGTCTACGTTTTCAGTCAATAAACTGAAAAATTCATTTTAATTATCGAATGAGTTAGTGATTTATATTAAGAACAGGATGTGTTAGGAGAACCAGTGGAGCAATATTTCCTACGTTCAGTCATATGCCCGAGATTAATTTTAGAGTTTTTCGAGTTCACTTTGAGCTAGTTTTTCATTTGTTCTTTTTCCACTGGGTCTTTCTTAACACATTTTGTTATATTGATGTGTCCTTATCCCAGGTTGATCCATGTTGGTAGAATTTTGGGGGGTTTATTTCACCCAGGTACATCCAGATTCTACGATCCAGTTTTTCCTTAGGATATCAACAGGTAAGACCATGTGGATACAGGTCCAGTACTGTACCCGAAAAAATCGAGAAGATACTCGCTGGTCAATCCAAAGCAAAGCTGGATTATAAAAGATGAATGTCCCGGCTAATGAACTATCGCAATCACGCCAACCAGTTCTTCAGGATTATTCACAGTAGGCTTGGAACAAGTTATGGATATAAAACGGACTAGCTTTATACGGTAGAGTGCAAACTTACCTTAATATCTCAGGGCTATGTTGAAAAAATAGGAATCCTATCTATTTTAGACTGTTCCATAACACGTCTCCCTTTAAAGAATAATCTAGGACAGAGACAAGGCGTATAAAAATAAAAATGTATTTATAAAACTAAATAATACTTACTAACAAAATAACACCCTAATAATAATCAATCATTCACGCCACTGCTGCTGGCAAAACACCTTACCCACTTACTAACATAACTGGTATAAAAAATAAGATTCTGCCCTCTACAAAATTATAAAATAATTTTAAACAATCTGCTGGCTCTGCATTTAGACAAGCATTCCGTTTTTAAAATGTTAACATTTCTCAGTCACGTGCCTTCCACATATCTGAACTGGTTATTAAATAATAGCTGTGACTCAGCCGTCAGATTCCTCTACACACACCTGCAATATCTCGGGTCATTTGTTTCCTGCTCGGCCTTGCTTGTAACGGGACTTGTCTGCCATCTGGCATGGACTACCCTCTTGCCATACAGAATACGTAAAAATGAAATGCGTTAAAGCCTCTCGTCATTCAAACAATAACAGTTACAAAACTTACTCTATTATGGCCATTTCTCGTTTAAACCCATTCATACTACACAACATTCTTGCTAACACTTGCTTCTGACGTTCATGACGGACGAAGCTTTCATACATACAACAATCATAGCTAACTTCAAACACTCATATCAAAAGCATTCGCCCTTTCAAACTATTTTCTATCAAAAACATTTAAATGTTATTAAGTATTATTTATAATGAAGACCCTCAATTTAAACAAATGGAAATATTTATATACACTCTTTACACGTCTATCGTTTCAAAAGAATCATTCTTTAACGAGATAACTTTGTTAATATAATTATTAACAACTCTTTTCCTAGTAGAGTTGTCTTCTGCTATACTTCTTCATTTAAAAATGCTAAACCAATAAATGTCAAAATCATGTTAATAGTCATCATCGGTATAAATATGACCGATCAGCAAAGATTAGTTCATGTTAATGTTACAATTCCAGGTTTAATAGAAATTTAGTAATAGTATAATAGACAATGATAGTATATATTTTCCCAACGAATTTCCACCTTCCAACGACTTTCGTGTCGCAGATCTAATCACATTTAAGAGTTTTCAAAACTCTACTAATATTCAACAATGCTTTCATCACTCAAACTGCAGTACTTCAATACAATTAATACGGAATCACCCTCGTATTTCACAAACATCCATATACGGCAAGAAACCTTCGTATATCACAATACATAACTTAAATGATATCACCACAATTGTTCTGAAGAATTGTTCCACAGTACTTGCATAACTTCCTACTAGCATTGATATTATTGTTGTTACAATCCATTGCTTACACATTAACAGCAATATCTGTTCTACTACTACAACGTATCGTTCTTAAACGATTATAATGTTAGATCTCTAAAATTTACTACTCGAACTTACTACTGTATAAAATACCATGTATTTATACATTTAATAACAATTATTACAATGTTTCTTCATACTGGTCATTTCTATAAATATACACGGCCGCAATACCACATTGACAAATAACGTAGTGTCACATTTGTGTATCGTTCAATAAAGATCAATCACGACCGGATGAAATTTTATCTAACTTTCCTATAGTCGGATGAATTATCTTTCAAAAGATAGGTTCGTAACCTGGCGCAGTCAGCTGGCATTTGAGGATGCGCAAATGCGAGGGAGCCATGTCAATAGATTTACTGGCACGTTAAAGATCCCCTTCGGGGCAAAATTCCGGCACCCCGGCGTCTCTAAAAGCCAGTGTAGTTAAAAGGGACGTAAAACCAATAACATTTTTATTATTATTTCAAAAGATATGTATCAAATAATTTACATTTAATGAAGGGCGAAGCCTTCCTTCATCTCAAAATAGGTTTGTCATCGACTGAATGTCACTTCATTCTATACAAAGAATGTTCATAAATGTTTAACTTCACGTCGTAATCATAACGAATATAACTTGCCAGATCGACGAAATGTTTATAGTATTTGGTGATATTTCACAATATATCTGGCTTAGATCCCTTCTCCTAACTATGAATTATTCTTACAAAACGAGTGCCCAATTCATTTAAAAAAAAAAAAATTACTAAAAATATCAAAGACAACATGTCTGGAATCTTGAATAAAAATCGAAAATCGTCGAATAATAACTTCTTTAAAGATTTCCCCAGTGGAAAATAAATTTCTCAAACAGATGACTTCAGTTCAGAAACTGAATCATAAAATATTTCCAAGTATAGATGACCAATGACCATAATCTTATACGATCTTGCAGAATAAAAATCAATAAACATCGAAGTGAAAATACATGAATTAAATATGGAGAATTTTTGTTCACAAATGCCGTCATAAATACTCAAACTAATAAATAATGCAAAACATTTATACATTAGTATTGTAGATAACTGAATTTCATCATCAGGTATTCGAAAATACCTGGCTGGATCATCTCCCAGGCATGAATTGTTGAAACCAAAACCACTCATCGTCAGTGGACAAGGACATCGACCTCGGGAACAGATATAATTCCTTCCCGGCATATTCGTCTTCTCCGGACGTCATACCTCGTTCCTCGAACATGGATTCCATCTCGAACAATCATCGGGCCTCGTATCTTCTGTCTTCTGTCTTCCCGTTGATGATTCTTCAATCGCCGACATCACTCGAAAGTCCTCCTTCTAATCGAGCAATATATTCGTAATAGTTCCATCGCTACAAATTAATTAGTAAGTTGTACATCGAGACACTATTGTAGATGTTAATGTTCATTTGGTTGGTCAATGAAAGATTATATCTGCTCATAGTCGAGAATTAATGTACATGAATGTACATTAAATGTACTGGATGAAAGTGTACATAATGCATCATGTTGTCTCGGCATTATATAATTCTTGATGTTATACATATTCTCGTTGTTCTTTAACGTTGTTCCATGTTGCTAATCACAAATCTGAATCGACATATCCCAATCGCGTAATAGTTTTAATCCATCATCTCACTCATACTCGACGTATTATGAACCAATTCCACTTTATAAATGTTTGTATCCATCATAGTGTTCCAATAAAACAAGGTTCAATGCTCATACAATATCACTTTACTCACTTATTTCTGCAGTGTGGACTGGACTATGTTGCAGTCGCGCTGCACTAAAATGTTTCTCCCTCTTTTGAGATACGCAAATTTCTTCTGCAATACAAATTGTCCTATAACTGTCGAATTTCTCGATGAATTTTCTTAAAATCTTCTTATATTGAAGCCTTTATAACTGGATGAATATACTGTATACAATTTGCTTTTCTAAAAGTCGAACACTTGTTCGCTATTGACTTATAATCCTTCGCTAAACTTCACCTAGTTTCAGCGAGGCTCTGACTAACTATTGGCCGCTCTCGGCACCGTCCCTCGAGTAGCGTAGGACCGCCCTCGGTATTGTGTCTACGGGAATGAACTACCCCGGGTAACACGTCATGTACCTTTGAAGTCTGTCGAGAGAAGAACGCTTCTTCAAGCCGTCCCCTCTCTTCCTTGCCTGAAATTCGGCGCCATTGTTGGTCGCGCGTAGTTATTGGCGCGCACTTGTAATAAAGCTTAGTACAGTGAACTTCTTCCCTTTTGCGACATTTAAAGTTGTACTAATATCTTCTTTTAATTTTCTTGATAATTTCATTGTAATAAAATTGTTACATAGGGAATAAATGGCATAGTTAATTACATTATCTAGGTAAAATCCATATCTGCTTTCATAAACCCTTCTCTCATTTGGCTGTAAGCATGTATCCAATGATATATTTTATAACAATTAATTGGTAATATTGCGCGGTAATGCCTTGTTGCTAGGCACTTTCCAATGATCGAGAATATTCTGTGGCATCTCTGATCATGTGACTGATTTCTCACACTGTCTGCGTTCGCTAAAAAAAGCTCTCTTGAGCCAACTTCCAAGATTTATATATCAATGTTAAATTTTATCATGGGGCTCGAAAAATATCATCATTTTCATCATGAAACATTCAAATTTCGGGTGCAGTACCATTTGCCCGAAGACGAAGTGGGAAACCACGGAAAAACACTTCGAGGATGGCTGAGGTGGGAATCAACCCCCTCTACTCATTTGGACCACCCGAGGCTGAGTAGACCCCGTTCCAGTCCTCATTCCACTTCCCAAATTTCGTGGCAGAGCCGGGAATCGAACCCAGGACCTCCGGGATGGCAGCTAACAATGCTGAACGCTACCCTACGGAGGCGACTCCGTTCACAGTACGATAACATAATATTCCTTCTAGGCGCAAGGACAAGATGCTGGGGAGGGAATTTAGGGGATAAATGAGGTACGGACCGTTCAGCATTTGTCCCATATTTCACAGTGTGCACTTTCTGGCGAAATAACATCCCTTCGGTGTCCACATGTTTATCTGATTAATTCTTGGAAATCACACTTATCGTACTTCACACGTGAACATCGCTGCCACTACTTCATGAAGTGACGGGCTGGAATTCCCCTCAGATAATGTACAAAATGAATTACACTATGCGACGGAGAAATTTAGTCATTTCATGAAACCACGCGT
The DNA here is from genome assembly GCA_946902985.2 of Meconema thalassinum. Lineage (NCBI taxonomy): Eukaryota > Metazoa > Arthropoda > Insecta > Orthoptera > Tettigoniidae > Meconema > Meconema thalassinum. Next base: position 875,206,285 of record OX336389.2, on the reverse strand, counting down.
CAGTTAGTGTAGTCCCGTTCTACATCATATGCCGGCTTTCATGTATTGCCGAGGATTTTCATGAAATGACGGATTTCACTATCTGACTGCGACATATATACAAATTTTAATGCACTGGCATCTAATTTAATTCAATTGTTTTAATAACCTCATGATGGAGTCCGTGCGAAATTTTTAAAATTAATATTTATTTTTGGGTTCCTAAACATGCGATCAAAGTGAAAGTTTGAATAAAGAACCAGCGTAATAATCATCATATAACGGTACTTAACTCTATGGCCTACATATATAACAATCCAACATGGCGACCATCCGATATATTTACTGTAGACGGTTCTCAATATCTACAAATCTATTACAGCAATCAAACTGAAATTTTGTATGTTGATAGAGGCTATTTATATAAGTTCACCTCTTTGATTTTCAATATTCTATTAAGCACAATACCAACATGGCGGCCAAGCGAAGTTAAAACATTTAAATGGAATTTACTCAGGATTTAAACATCCATGCGCAGTAAAACTTGGTACAGTAAAGGTTCGTACAAAATTTAATCTACTGGCATCTAATTAAATTCAATTGTTTCCGTAACCCCAAGATGGAGGCTGTACGAAATATTAATGTGGAGTTTTTATTTCTTGTGTCCTAATCATGTGATCGAAGTGAACGTTTGAATAATGAACCTACACAAGAGTCTTCATCTAATGGTACATAACACTATATTCAAAGTGACGACCTTCGGAAATATTTAGACGGTTCTCAATATGTACAACTTAAACTAGTTCCGTGAAAAACTATATAGACTAAGTTGTTTTTCCTGCGTTGTTAACTCAGGCATTAGTCCAATGCTTGATTTTAGTGCATTCAAAATTTCATCGTAATTATCCGACATAAACTGTACACCATTAACACTCTCCCCCACCTTATCTTTTAGTTATAACATTTATTTTGTCATCACCTGTATCACTATCTTGAGGTCATTGTTGGAGTTGAACGTTTTGTTAAATCTTGACATGCTTTTCCAGCTTTCATTAGTTGCGGTGGTGCATGGATAATGGTATATATATTTTTTTAGCGTATGGCTTTTAGTGCCGGGAGTGTCCGAGGACATGTTCGGCTCGCCAGTTTTGTAGCTGCTTCGAGGCGGACACCCAATGGGTGAGCTACAAGTACCGTTGGGGAGGGAAGGAGGGAAGTTGGAATGTAAGGACGAGGAGTTGGAAGGTAGCGGCTGTGGCCTGTAGTTAGGGACCAACCTCGGCATTTGCCTGGAAGGAAGATGGGAAACCACAGAAGACCATCTTCAAGGTTGCCGGCGGGGGGATTCGAACCTCCTCGCCTCCCGGATGTGAGCGACTGCCATCAGTCATGCCGTAACCACCACGGCTAACTCACCCGGTAATGGTATAATGATCACACCTCATACATTTCACATGATCACCGTCAGTTGATAATGATTCGTTGCAGTATGGGCAATGCGTTGCTTCAAAAGTACTAGTACCGAAGGAATAGCGAAGCACTTCCGTTTGCGGCTAGACCTACTGTAATAATAATAATAATAATAATAATAATAATAATTTAATTGCCTGGCAGATGTGTCTTCTGTGTTGCTAACAGTTGTATTGTTCTGTGTATAATATACATAATACATGTATAAGGTAAGATCTTGAATCAGCTTCCCAGCTAAAGCAGTAGGGATTTGAAATTATACAAAGAGAGCAGATAAACAGACTGATGAAATCAGCATGAAGCAATAAGTGATGTTAAGAATAGACCAGAAGAAGACTGATTCACTCTTTAATTATTTGACTTCGGACTTCAATAAATAGCTAATTCAGTGAGACCTCATTGTTTGCTATAAGTAGGGGAGTGTGGAGTTGTTTAGTTTATAGCAAAATATCTTGCAATTGGAGGTGGTAGTAATGATGATGGTGATGATGATAATGAAAATAATTAGGTTATTATTATTCTTTTTCAGCTACAACCATGCAGATGGTAAGAGATATGATCGTACCTACAGCAAGTGCATTCACACCTATAAGAGACATTGTGCCTACAATAGTAAGTGGAAGAAGCCCTTTGTTCCTAACATGGGCAACAGGGACAATTTCATAATTTCCTTCTGTACCAGTATTCGTAAGAATGTTTCAGGATTAAGCAAGATCATTCAGTCCCTGGGAAGACCCTGAAATGTAAGTTAAGTTCTCAATTTTTTAAAATGCTCCATTATTTCCCTTCTGCCAAGAAGGGTGCTTTTTAAAGAAAAAATAACAATTAATTCCAGATTTTAAGCTTTAAAATCTGATCATCGCTGTCCTTTCTTTCTTTCTTTCTTTCTTTCCTTCTTTCTTTCTTTCTTTCTTTCTTTCTTTCTTTCTTTCTTTCTTTCTTTGTGAACTACCAGAGAGAACAGAACAAATGGCCATTTTAAATGCAATAATGTTACATACAATGCATACTTGGCGAGCGAAAACATGTCATGTCATGCCTAAACTATTTCTTATTCACATAAATAGTTATGGTGTTTGAAGCCATTTTTCAGTGTTGCCTTAGTAAACTTAGTTTGATGTGTTTCAGTCGGTCAACACGATTGTACCCAATTTAGCTTCATTCCCTAATCCTGAAAGAAATGTACATGAGATTACATGTATTTATTAATCTCATGTAAATATTTTTCAGGATTAGGGAATAACCCACAATTGTGTGCAATCGTGTTGACCGACTGAAACACATCAAACTACGTTCACATAAATAGATTAATAGCAATATGATCTATAATTAAATCATATCTGTTTGAACATGGGGTGTGTTTTGGAAATAATTGTGCAATGTCTGTTCTCTTGTCATACAATTTCTGTATCATTCTTTGGTTAATAGTGCCTTGGTGTTAATTCATAATTCTGGATTCTTCATCTTTTTCACTCCACCATGTTGACATTTGATAAGTGTTGGTTCAATTTATTCATGATTAATGATAAAAGTGTAACTGACGACAAATGTAAAATTAATTCAAAGACATTTAAACTGCCAGACTGACGAATAAAATGGAGACTAGCTTGGTGTACATGATATCGGTTGATATTTTCCCGCTTAAATTGAGTCCATTTTAGTAAATACTAATTTATGCAAAATATGGAACTAAATGGCATGAGAGCAGTTTTAAAAATCTCATGCACATTCCCTTCCTTTGCCAGCTATTCTATACATTCCTTGCATGTATGAAAACAAATATTCAACGAATAATAGCATCAAAAAGGTACAGCACATACCTGGTGAATCAGCTGCCCCTGATGATATTGCTTTTTGCAGCCCAACTAGCATTGTTATCAGGAAGGTGAATATTTCTCTGCTTGCATCCCGTATGGTACTAATGCACTGCAAGCATATCCCGCAAACGATACTGAGCACTATTGGGCTATATTTCCCTCGTATTAGTCTGCAGTCACATGGAGGGAAACATAATAGTGTTCAGTATCGTTTGCAGGATTTGCTTGCAGTGCATTACAACCATGCAGAATGCAAGCAGAGAAATATTCACCTTCCTGACAACAACGCTAGTTTGGGCTACATGAAACAATATTGTTATGGGCAGCTGATTCACCCGGTATATAGCCTATATATTCAAGTTATATTGTAAGTGAAACTTAAGTTGCTATGAAATATACGGTACTTAATACCTACAGTATCTGCTAATCTGAAAATGTAAAACAATTCATAATCTCCATAGAGAATGTGTACTGGTATGTTACATGGGTCCACCATCAGCAATATCCTGTGAGGAATGTATAATGTGCCAGTAGGTGTAAAATTGTATTTGACCACCTCGTGGTGTAGCGGCTGGCTTTCTTGGCTGTGGCCCATGATGGCCGAATCCCATCTCAGCCATCCAGAAACTGGTTTTCCGTGTTTTCCCGCTTCTATTCCAGAACAATAACGAGATGGTTCCTAACTTAAAGCCATGGCCGTCTCCTTCCTAATTCTCACCTGAATTACAAATACACAGACTAATGCTACCAAATATCGCGTCTTGTGGTTCGGATTCCACATAAAAAATGGAGGGGCAATTGGCTCATGGTCGCTAGATAAACGGTCACATAAAATGACCAGCTTTCTTTCTACAAATACAGCCATCACAAGAACACAGGTTTTTAGACAAAATTATACACACACCCTAATTCACGGGGCTAAATGTACACGATGTCCAAGCCCCTCAACTGAAACAACGTAAAATTGTATATTCTTGAGGTAGGTCTGCCGTAAGGTAAGACTCCACGAAACGAGGTAAGGAACATTGAATATGATCCACTCTTCTTTCCTGGAAGAGGCAAAGAAATGAAAAACCTCCACTTAAGGGGGTCGGTACAGCTTGACACTTTCAAAAGTTAGCAATTTTAAACAATTTTAGTCACTGATTCTACCATATACCAGGTGAATCAGCGTCCCTTATTGATATTGTTTTATGCAGCCCAACCAGCGTTGTTATCAGGAAGGTCGATATTTCTCTGCTTGCATACCGTATGGTACTAATGCACTGCAAGCATGCCCTGCAAACGATACAGAACTCTATTTTTTTCCCTCAATGTGACTACAGACTAATACGAGGGGGGTCAACATAGTGTTCAGTATCGTTTGCGGGATGTGCTTTCAGTGCATCAGTACCATATGGGATGCAAGCGTAGAGATATTGACCTTCCTGATAACACGCGTTAGTTGGGTTGCATAAAACTATATTATTAGGGGCAGCTGATTTACCCGGAATAAACCAATGGAATGTATTACATGGCAAGTTGGCATCTAACTCATGTGTAGAGTAGCCTACAAGTGCAATCTTGAGAACTGTCATCAGCGCAGTTAAACATTTTAATTAAAAATCAAAATGGTGACTGTGAAGTTTTGGATTTCACCATTTTCCTGATAAGTGAAGCATTTATTAACCTATTTTTGCTATGTTTGAAGTTGCTTTGTAAGGTAACACCTAAAATATTGACCGCTTTCAAAACTCTATTATTAAATTTAGTATTTTTAATCATATGATAAACCCTCGAAGAATGAGGGATCAGGAAAAATGAGAGAAGAGCCAATTAAGGGGGAAAAGGAGAGACTTCCTAGGCCTCGGATACCCTAATACAGTCAGGGTCGGAAGAGAACAAGAGTTGACCAAGAGAGGTCGACAGGAAAGACGACGGAGAGTAGCCCGGCACTAGCAATTCGAAGCAATGCCAGACTCAGCTGGGGTCCCGTGGTCGCCAACCCACGTCCCATCACATGTGAGCCCCTGGGGGATCAAATACAAGAACATGGCGATGAAATAACCACCGCTTCTAGGCTGCACACTGTGTCAAGCCAGTACACATTAAACCCTAAATAAACACCGCATGATATTAGTCAAATGTGGCACGAATGCCCTTGTATATTATTCCCAAAGCTTAAAATGTGCATACAAATATTTGGCGGTGGTGAGATTTGAACCCCGCTCCCAAAAACAAGGAGATTATCTTCTACAGACTTAGACCACTGCGCCACGGCTACTTACCCCGGCTGCTAGCCTGAAAGAGTATGAGATGTGATACAGCTTTCCGCTTCGAAGATTCTTCCACGTTTCTTATCAGTAAGCCACCGTACCTAGCGTCAATTTCGTATCCAACTGAAACAGTATCATTGGCATGTTCCTTATGCATGCCCGTATAACAGTTAGATGCTTTGAATTATCACTAGTCGCACACATGTTTTTGTAAAGGTCATGTCCATGTCGTCATAAATCTTGTAAAGTCGTTTAGGGTCATTTTGGCTTGACTCGAGACGGGGAACTGTCGACCATATTGGCATCAGACGTTGGAAGTGTGGCCGAAAACTAAAAAAATAAGGGGCGGCTGACTCACCTGGTATACCATCCCCCAGGCTTTACTGTCATGCGGGCTGGACGCGAGACAGTTCTGACAGGGGCTATCGACTTTTTTATTTGTTGAAATGCACTTTATAAACAAATACATATATTTCCGTTGTCTTTTCTCGAAATGCAAGATTTTTCCTGTACTATTGAGTCGATTTGGACGATTTTGGTAAAAACCACACCTTCTAACTCCCTCTGATTTAGGAGCTTGAGTCTTGTGAAACATACACCTTAGCGTTTTATATGATATTTCATTGTAACGAACTTCTGATATGAACGTCGTGAGCACTATTTTGTTAATGTTTGTTCTACAGTGAGAACCTTCCCTACAGAACGGAGCTTTGCAGAGGCCGTGCCGCGGTCAGGTCGCAATGTCTCACCGCCAGGTTTATAGCATGTACCGATTACAGTGGGTCAAGAAGCCCTGGATGCTGTCGTAGCATATATTACATACGCAGCTGGCAAGATACCTTAGTTGTGATAATTAAGACTTGCTGTGAAGTACTTAGCCTACCTCGTACCCCGTGAACATGGTTAGGTATAGACCAAAACATCGAATTTTCATAGTGGAAACTTATTTTCTAAATAAAAAGTTTGCAGTAAATGTGTTCATAAGTTTCAGTGCCGTGTGATTTTTACTTGTGGAGGACCTCAAACAAAAGGTAGACCAAATCTACTGACACGACTCCCTCGCTTTTGCGCAACATAAATGCTAACTTACTGCACGAGGATTGGATCCTACAGCCTTGGGAGCAGCAGGTGAGAACGTTACCACTGCACCACTAATGTACCAATTTTGGACTGTTTTATCGTGCGAGATACAAGATAAATAACACACGCTTGTTAATATAAATCAACGGTTTATTTAACACTAGTACACAAGGTGGACGTAACTTGAGCGGTCCAAATCGGAACTAGCGTGGAACTAACGTCTACAGTCTGCGGTTGCATATATACATAGTAGTCCAAGTATGGAGTGAGGGGATGGAAGGTTCCAGATTGGAATGTTCCCGATTAGAATGTTCTGGGCATAGCAACTAGAATGTTCGTGTTATCTAAAGTAAATACACAACATTTCCTCCCTCTTTTAAATGGATGATTAAGGAAACTTAATCAGGAGAGAATCTCAATGGTGGTCGGAACTGGCGAGTACTTCTGCGGCGAATAAAAGGGGTCTGGGAAATAGGTGGTGCCCTGTTTACAGGTGTTGCTGGTGTGGCTGGTGGTGTTTGGACTGTTCCTGGTGTCTCGGTGAAGCGAACTCTTCTCAGGCACGGTGGCTTGGTCGGTTGCTCGGTGATCTGGTCGTGGCCTGGTCAAGTTGAGTCTCGTGCGGAGATGAGGGTACCTTTGCTCCGTTGCTGTCATCGTTCGACTGGCGTAAGCGATTGGACGTTCGTGCCCATTATTGAGCCGGTGTGACAGTACTGCGCCCAGGCCAGTCTTACTGGCGTCCGTGGCCAACAGGAGTGGTAACGCTGAGTCATACTGCATGAGTACCTGGGACGAGGTTAGGGCGTTCTTGATATCTTTGTATGCCCTGTCGCCTTCTGGTGTCCAGATGAGAGGGTCCTTGAGCAGCATGTACCTAAGTGGTCTGTGTCTGGTGGACAAATCATGGATGAATGAACTGTAGTAGGTTCCTTTACCAAGGGACAGTTGGAGTTCTTCTGGTGTAGTCGGTTTCGGTGCATCACGTACAGCTCGGATGTGTGCATCAGACTTGTGGATGCCTGGCGCATCGATTTTGTGGCCGAGGGCTTACAGGTATGTTTGAGCAAAAACGCATTTGCCTCGGTTGAGCTTGAGGTGTGTTGCCGAAAACGTTCCTGAGTGGTGCTGAGGGCCTGCATCAGATTTTCAAAGCTATCAGCAAAAACTATACTGCCATCGAAAAAACTTACGACGCTTTGGAGACCTTGCAGGACTGTGTCCATTCGCCACTGCCAGATAGCAGGGATGTTAGCTGCTCCACATACTGCTCGCATTGGGCGGATCAGACCGTGAGTTGGCGTGTTAAACGTGAGAGCGTGGCTGAACTCATCGTCGACCTCGAGGTGAGTGTACGCGTCGGTGATGTCCAAGTGGCAGAAGAGAGTGGCGCCACGCATTCGGTTGAACAGATGTTCCACCTTGGGAATCGGATGTTCATCGATGATGATCCGCGGGTTGAGAGTAGGCTTGCTGTTGCCTGTGATCCTCTGTTAGCTGTTGTCGATGCCTACTCAGAGCAGTCCACACTTTTGTAGATGCCACATGCAATTTTCTTGACGACTTCCTTGGCGTAGGCATCGCGGAGGGCAACTGGTACGTCTCGAGCTCGGGTGAAGACAGGTGTGGCTCCAGGCTTCGGGTGCAACTTCGCTGGGGGACTTGAGACCTCCCCGGGGGTGTCGCTGAACACATCCTGGTAGCGATATAGAATGTTGTCGAGCTGCTTCTGTTGTTCCAAGGTCAGAGCCTGCTTGTCTGAGAGCTTGTGGATTGGGTCAGATTTTCTGAAGAGGTGACCAAAGTCGATCTCCCGTACAAACTCTGAAATCCATTCTCGGCTAAAGAGCGATTCGACTTCATCGTCAACTACGTAGAGATTCAGGTTCCTGGTTGTGGTTCCGATGGTGGTGTTCAATGATGTTTTGCCAATGCATTTGATCGGATGGCCAGTGTAACTGACGAAGTTACGATCGTTTCTATGCAACACAAAACCTGGTTTGATCATACTTAGCTTTGCTCATGGTTGAGCAGGGGGAGCCGGTGTCGAGTTCCATTTTGACGGTGGTTCCCTCTATGCTGACATCAACCAGTGGCTTAGATGCTGCGTTGACCGATCCGATGACTTCGATTTTGCTGAGGTACTCCTTGACATCGAGGTTCTCTACTGGAAGATCATCTTCGGTCACGTGGTTTGTTGTTCGATGTTTCCTAGATTTCGATCGGCAAACTTTTCCGATGTGACCCTTCTTGCCACACTTCAGGCACTCGGCGTTCAGGAACCTGCACTGATTGCGAGGATGAGCTTCACAGCACCCTGCACTTGTTGATTGGTTGTCCTGGGAATCACTTCGGTTTGCCTGATGTGGCCCTTGGTGCTGTCTGGTTAGGTTGGAGGACCCTTGACTTCGATGAGCTGACTTGCTGCATGGCGGCAGCTGGATGCTGTTCTTCCTGGACAGAGGCTTCTCGTATCCAATCCGATTGGTTGATCCATACTTAGCGGCAACTGTTTTGACCTCGTCGGTGGCGGTGCGAGTAGCTTCGATTGCGTGCGTGATTTCATATGCCGCGGTGAAGTTCTCTGTTTTTTGGGGGGGCAATAATCTCGTCGCACAATTCTCTTGATTCCAACCCTGCGAGCATTTGTTCAATTAACATGCGATCAAGGAATGTGCCATACTCCCAAAAAGTTGGAGCCTGCCGCAGTCTTAAGGTGAAGCTAGCGATGGTTTCTCCTTGCTTCTGCATTATGCTCCAAAATTTGATGCTCTCAGCAAACTTGTTGCGTGTGGCGTCGAAGTGGCCTTTCAGCTTAGATTGAATCGCATTGTAAGACAGAGTTTCCGAGTCATTAGGAAAATTGTAGTTTTACGTGACCGTGAATCTTGTGATTATGAGCCACGGGACCTCCTTTTTACGTGGAATCCGAACCACAGGACATGGCATTTCACTTCGAAAGGATCTTCAGGGCATCATTGAGTTCAGATCCCATGTAAACCCGTGCGAAGTGTGCGCGTTGATCCGCGGGTACCTTACTCAGGTTGAGCGCCCAGGTAAAGCAGGTGAAATAGTCGGCTACAGTCGTCCCGTCAGTTGCACGATACGGTTGTGTTGTGAACTATGGCGGTCGAGGCCGTGATGATGATGTTGTTGACCTTGTTGTTTGTCGCATAGCGTCGGCGATGATTGCCGAGAATTGTTGGAGTTGCTCAGAGGTTAAGTCCGGCATGGTGAATATGAGTGGAGAATAGTATTTCTAACACGCACTGCGATGAACTTAGTTCGGTGCACACACTTCGAGTTGAGGTTAGTACGTTCACTCGGTTTAGTATTTCTAACACGCACTGCGATGAACGTAGTTCGGTGCAACACTTGCGTTGCGGTTAGAAAGTTCACTCGGTTTCACAACGTTATTTATCTTATCTCACTTCTGACACCACTGTTGTATCGTGGGAGATAGGCTACAAGATAAATAACACACACTAGTTAATATAAATCAAAGGTTTATTTAACACTATTTAATACACAAGGTGGACGTAACTCGAGAGGTCCAGATCGGAACTAGCGCGGAACTAACGCATACAGTCAGCGGGTGCATATATACATAGTAGTCCAAGTATGGAGTCAGGGGATGGAAGATTCAAATGTTCCATATTGGAATGTTCCAGATTAGATTGTTCTGGGCATAGCAATTAGAATGACCGTGTTATCTCAAGTAAATACACAACAATAAATGCTAACTTACTGCACGAGGATTGGATCCTACAGCCTTGGGCGCAGCAGGCGAGAACATTACCATTGCACCACTAAAGTACCAATTTTGGAAGGAATCCATTTGTTAGAAAAGTAGGTAATATAAGGCGGTTCTGGCGCTGGGGCTAATGGGCAAGATGAACGCCACGCGCAACCAGCCCTATGTAATTCCTATAGAGGAGACAGTCATAGCTGGCGCAAGGGCTAAAGGGCAAGATGGCAGCCCCACCCTGAGACTGTGGATAACGTCACAGGGAGGGGTCGGCCGTGTAGTTGCTAAATGGAATATTTATTATTATTATTAATATTAATATTATAATTATTATTATTATTATTATTATTATTAATATTATTATTATTACTAGGTAATTATTGATTGATCATGTACAATTAAGACCAGCCTTCTATTGTCCACATTATGGTGAAATGGCTAGCATTCTTGGAAGTCACCGCGAAGCCCCGAATTTGAGTCCTGGCTCTGCCAAGACATTTAATTTCTGGTCTGATGGCTGGAATGGGGTACACTCAGTCTTTTGAGGCAAAAGTGAGAAAAAGCGGGTTTAATTCGTACCTCAGCCATTCTGCCTAACCCAACTTCACCTAACCTCACCTAACCTAACCTAACCTAACTTTATCAAACCAAACTTTACATAACCTAACTTTACCTAACCTAACATTGACTAACCAAACTTGTCCTCACCTAACCTAAACTAACCTAACTTTACCTAACCTAACCTAACCTAACCTAACATTACATAACCTAACTTTACCTAACCTAACATTACCTAACCAAACATGTCCTCACCTAACCTAACTTAACCTAATGTTACCAAACCTAACCTAACCTAACCTAACTTTACCTAACCTAACCTAACTCAACCTAACTTTACCTAACCGAACATAACATAACCCACAGAAACCTAATTTTAAGATTTAAATTAATGTATGTAAGATTTTCTATTTTTAAATATTTGATTTTACATTTTTAGATTTTTTCCTTTTAGATTTTAAATTTTCTGATTTTGATTTTTCATTTTCAGATTTTACGTTTTACATTTTAGAATTTTAGATTTTAGATTTTTAATTTTAGATTTTACATTTTAGATTTTTCGAATGTCGCCTCCGTAGCGTAGTGGTCAGCATGGTTAGCTGCCGCCCCGGATGTCCTGGGTTCGATTCCCGGCTCTGCCACGAAATTTGAAAAATGGTATGAGGACTGGAACGGGGTCTACTCAGCCTCGGGTGTTCCAAATGAGTAGAGGGGTTTCGATTCCCACCTCAGCCATCCTCGAAGTGGTTTTCCGTGGTTTCCCACTTCGTCTTCGGGCAAATGCCGGGATGGTACCTACTGTAAGGCCACGGCCGCCTCCTTCCCTCTTCCTCGCCTATCCATCCCAATCTTCCATCCCTTCCCATCCCTCATGAGGCCCCTGTTCGCCTTTCAGGTGAGGCCGCCTGGGCGAAGTGCTGATCGCACCTCCCCAGTTGTATCCACCCCGACCAGATGTTCCAAGCTCCAGGACACTCCCCATAGAGGAGGTAGTGGTGAGTTCCCTCGCTGAGTCCGTGGGAACCACCAACCTAGAGGGTAAATTGACTAAATAAAAAAAATCCGAATAGAGTAAACTACAAGGTCACATATCTAACCTAACCTAACCTCAGTTTACCTAACCAAACATGTCCTCACCTAACTCTACCTAACCTAACTTTACCTAACCTAACCTTTAATGCTAAGCCAAAGGCTAATCAACACACCCAAAGTATATAAGGGCACACGTAACTATGTTTATGCTAGTCTTATAGAGAGTAAGGTAAAGCTATCACTTGCACTGGGGCTACTGTGCAATATGTTCGCTACGCACAACCAGCTTAGGATTACAAAGTCAGTTAAGTTTTCAAAAGTAAAAGCTTTTATTCATTTTTTTCTTTTCATTTTCATATTTCACACATTACAATATTTGCCAATTTCCAATTTCCAGTTTCTAAATTTCAGTTTTATGTTTTTGAATTTTGTCAGTATGGAAACATGTAATTTTCAATTTTGTTGTTTACATGTTTTTGATTTAGTCCATGTCGAAAGTTCATATTTGCGAAACACGAGTTTTCATTGCATATAACAAGGCTGTAGACCTTATCCCAAAGCATATAGGTAATGCATGGGTTATACTATAATTTTGGCTACCTAGTTTTAGCTACCTAATTGTAATTTCTCAACATTACTAGTGGTTAACAGTTGGATTGGGAGTGTGAGGTGGGTAGTAATTAGAAAAGTACAAGCAGTGTCCATACAATATTTTTTATTCATTTTAAATACATTTACAACATTTACACATAATACATTTTTTTGCTATAAATTAGAAAGTTGGGTTTATTTGTTTTCTATTTTTCAATTTTTATTTTTTATTCGTAAGTATGGATACCTTTTTTTCTTTTGTTGCTTGATTGGTGATGTTTTCTATTTTTATTGCTATTGTTTTACAACAATATATTTCTTGTTTTAGGATTTTCATATCCATAACGTAACCCTTTAAGCATGGTCAACGGTTGAGTAATGACCATAGGAATGTGTACCTATACCATCAGCATCAATTACTCTTTTATCATCACCAGGACACAAAGCAATTTTGTTTAGTCTTATAGATGATGTGTAATGTTGTTTAGAAGCGATAATGTTCATTGGCGTTCTTTTTACCTCGTTTTTCATTACACAATCCTTATAATATTGAAAGCTTATACAATTTTTGAGAAGACCTCTGCTAATACCTTTAATCTTTTTGATTTCTTTACCATTTATGTGTAAAACATACATTTTAGCTCTAAGTCCGGCAAATGCTTTAATAATTTGACCACAAGCCTCGTCTTTAAAGTTTCCCAACGTTTTCTTGTTTGGTGTAGAGTAACACACATGATTAGTAGGATAATCTTCTGTGTCCTGGTGTTCTAGGAAATTCAACTTGTTGGGTGTTAACCAAATAAATAAACGAGTCAGTATCCATATACATGAGTTAAAGATTTTCCATACCATAATAGGGCAAGAGGACATCATAGTGGTGGGAATACATGAGAGTTTTTGAAATATCCGGTATACACATTCCAATATATACCAGGTGAGTCAGCCGCCCCTTATTTCTTTAGTTTCCGGCCACACTTCCAATGTCTGATGCCAACATGGTCGACAGTTCCCCGTCTAAGCCAAGCCACAATGACCCTAAACGACTTTACAAGATTTATGACGACATGGAAGCAAGACCTTTACAAAAACATGTGTTCGACAAGTGATAATTCAAAGCATCAAACGATCATACGGGCATGTACAAAGAACATGCCGATTATACGTTATCAGTTGGATACAAAATTGACGCTAAGTACGCTGGCTTACTGATAAAGAACGTGAATGAACCTTTGAAGAGGAAAGCAGTTCACATCCCATACGCTTTCAGTCAAGCTGAAGGGACAAGTAGCCGTGGAGCAATGGTCAAAGTGCGTAGAAGATAATCGTCCTGTTTATGAGTGGTGGGTTCGATTTTCACCACCGCTGAATATCTTTGTGCTCACTTTAAACTTTGGAGATCAAATACAAGATGATGATGATGATGATAATTGTTGTTACAAGAGTCCTAACATCAAGGTTATCAGCCCTTTATGGTTAGGGTGTTAATGGAAAAATGAAAAATACCTATCAATAAATCAAACTACAAACATTCACTATCTCTTTACCCTCCAGGGTTGGCATTTCCCATGGACTAAGCGAAGGATCTCACCTCTACCGCCACTGAGGTCAGTGTCCTAGAGCTTGAGTCTCTGAGTCGGGGATACAACTGGGGTGTGTGACCAGGCACTACGCCCAGGCGGCCTCACCTGCAAAGCGAGCAGGGGCCTGATGAAGGGATGGGAAGAGTGGGAGGGTAAAGCAAGGAAGTGGGGAGGAGGCGGCCGTGGCCTTACAGAAATTACCATCCTGGCATTTGCCCGAAGACGAAGTGGGAAACCACAGAAAACCACTTCGAAGATGGCTGAGGTGGGAATCGAACCCTCTCCACTCATTTGGACCACCCGAGGCCGAGTAGACCCAGTACCAGTCCTCATACCACTTTTCGAATTTCGTGGTAGAACCGAAAATTGAACCGTGGACCTCCTGGGTGACAGCTAATCACCCTGACCACTACTCAACGGAGGCGACTGCTACAAACTTACAACTAAAATTAACTACTGACTTACACATGCCGTTTATACGATTTCAGTTAGATACGAAATTAACGCTGCGTGCTGTGGCATAAAGATAAAGAAGTGGAAAGCAGTATCACATCTCATATACTTTCAGGCAAGATAAAGGGACGAGTAGTCGTGGATCAATGGTCCAAGTGCATAGAAGGTAACGGACCTGAATTTGGGAGCTGGGTTCGAATCTCACCACCGCTAAATATTTGTATGCACATTTTGAGCTTTGGGGATCAAATACAAGATGATGATGATGGTGATAATTGTTGTTTTAAGGGACCTAACATCTAGGTTATCGGCCCCTAATTGTTTGGGTGTTCATGGAAAATGAAGATTATTATTTAAGTAAATCTGACTACAGACGTACACAATTGGAAAAGAAAAGGAAAACAAAAGAAGAGTAAGGGAAGTAAAGTAAAGGGTGGGGGAAATGCCTTCATCCCTCGAAGAATGAAGATTGAATAACTTTGAAAGAAGGAGAGCCATGAATGGCAGGGATGAAATGGAAAGAGGAGAGGGCCCGCCTCAAAGGCAATGTAAAAAGGCGAGAAACCGGACCCAGGTCAGGAATCCCTAGGGATCGATCAATCTCGAACTCACCAGCTGTGATCCCTTAAGGGTCTAACATTTTCCAAGGTAAACAAGAACTAGTAGGGATACACACACCCTGCCTTCTTGAGGGCCTTGAGCAGAAGGCAGGGGGTACCAAATAGAAAAACACTTGAAGAATGTGGGATCAGGAAAAATGAGAGAAGAGCCAATTAAAGCGGATAAGGAGAGACTCCCTAGGCCTCGGATACCCCAATATCGTCGGGGTCGGAAGAGAACAAGAGTTGACCATGAGAGGTCGATAGGAAAGAAGACGGAGAGAAGCCCGGCACAAGCAAGTCGAAGCAATGACAGACCCAACTGGGGTCCCGTGGTCGCCAACCCACGTCCAACAAGATGTGAGCCTCTGGGGAATCAAATACAAGAACATGGCGATGGAATAACCAGCGCGTTTAGGCTGCACACTGTGTCAAGGCAGTATATATTAAAGTATTAAACCCTAAATAAACTTTCTTTTAGTCGTTTACCCTCCAGGTTGGTGGAACCCACGGACTCAGCGAGGGAACTCACCACTACCACCTCTATGGGCAGTGTCCTAGAGCGGGGAACATCGAATCGGAAGGGATACAACAGGTGAGGTGGGATTGGCACCTCGCCCAGGCGGCCTCACCTGCAAAGCGAACAGGGGCCTCATGAGGGATGGTTAGGATGGATAGGCAAGGAAGAGGGAAGGAGGCGGACGTGGCCTTGAAGAAGGTACCATCCCGGCATTTGCCCGAAGACGAAGTGCGAAACCATGGAAAACCACTTCGAGGATGGCTGAGGGGGAATCGAACCCCCTCTACTCATTTGGGCCACCCGAGGCTGAGTAGACCCGGTTCCAGTCCTCGTACCACTTTTTCAAATTTCGTGGCAGAACCGAAAATTGAACCGTGGACCTCCGGGGTGACAGCTAATCACCCTGACCACTACTCAACGGAGGCGACTGCTACAAACTTACAACTAAAATTAACTACTAACTTACACATGCCGTTTATACGATTTCAGTTGGATACAAAATTAACGCTGCATGCTGTGGCATAAAGATAAAGAACGTCAATGAACCTTCGAAGTGGAAAGCAGTATCACATCTCATATACTTTCAGGCAAGATAAAGGGACGAGTAGTCGTGGATCAATGGTCCAAGTGCATAGAAGGTAACGGACCTGATTTTGGGAGCTGGGTTCGAATCTCACCACCGCTAAATATGTTTATGCTCATTTTGAGCTTTGGGGATCAAATACAAGATGATGATGATGGTGATAATTGTTGTTTTAAGGGACCTAACATCTAGGTTATCGGCCCCTAAATGGTTTGGGTGTTCATGGAAAATGAAGATTAATATTTAAGTAAATCTGACTACAGACGTACACAATTGGAAAAGAAAAGGAAAACAAAAGAAGAGTAAGGGAAGTAAAGTAAAGGGTGAGGGGAAATGCCTTCATCCCTCGAAGAATGAAGATTGAATAACTTTGAAAGAAGGAGAGTCATGAATGGCAGGGAGGAAATGGAAAGAGGAGAGGGCCCGCCTCAAAGGCAATGTGAAAAGGCGAAAAACCGGACCCAGGTCAGGAATCCCTAGGGATCGATAAATCTCGAACTCACCAGCTGTGATCCCTTAAGAGTCTAACATTATCCAAGGTAAACAAGAACTAATAGGGATACACACACCCTGTCTTCTTGAGGGCCTTGAGCAGAAGGCAGGGGGTACCAAATAGAAAAACACTTGAAGAATGTGGGATCAGGAAAAATGAGAGAAGAGCCAATTAAGGCGGTAAAGGAGAGACTCCCTAGGCCTCGGATACCCTAATACCGTCGGGGTTGGAAGAGAACAAGAGTTGACCAAGAGGGGTCGCTAGGAAAGAAGACGGAGAGAAGCCCGGCACAAGCAAGTCGAAGCAATGTCAGACCCAACTGGGGTCCCGTGGTCGCCAACCCACGTCCCACAAGATGTGAGCCCCTGGGGGATCAAATACAAGAACATGGCGATGGAATAACCAGCGCGTTTAGGCTACACACTGTGTCAAGGCAGTACATATTAAAGTATTAAACCCTAAATAAACACCGCATGATATTAGTCAAATGTGGCACGAATGCGTTTGTATATTGTTCCCAAAGCTTAAAATGTGCATAAAAATATTCAACGGTGGTGGGAATCGAACCACCACTCATAAACAGGACGATTATCTTCTACGCACGTAGACCATTGCTCCACGGCTACTTGTCCCTTCATCTTGCATGAAAGCTTATGAGATATGAACTGCTTTCCGCTTCGAAGGTTAATTCACGTTTTTTTAATCAGTAAGCCACCGTACCTAGCGTCAATTTCGTATCCAACTGATACCGTATAATCGGCATGTACTTTGTACATGCCCGTATAACAGTTTGATGCTTTGAATTATCACTTGTCGAACACATGTTTTTGTAAAGGTCTTGCTTCCATGTCGTCATAAATCTTCTTAAGTCGTTTAGGGTCATTGTGGCTTGGATACAGACGGGGAACTGTCGACCATGTTGGCATCAGACGTTGGAAGTGTGGCCTAAAACTAAAAAAGTAAGGGGCGGCTGACCCACCTGATATAGTCTTATTGAGCACAATATTACGTTTAGCCATGTGGAAAGCAGCTAGGTTAGGACCATAAATTGTTCTGTTGATGATGTTGGTTTAGCTATTAGCTTTTCAGCCTTTTTGCTGTCAGTCACAAGACGTATAGTACCCGTAAATTCGGGAAGTTGCCTGTCGGAAATCCATAGCAAAGCTGGATTGCTAATTTTTAAAAAGGCTCTGGCAAAAAATTCCATCAGAAATCGCTCCAACAAGTCTTCGGGGGATTTACACAGTATTCTACAATGATATTATAGATATACAACAAAATTCACTGGGGCTCAGATGAAACCCTAACTTTTATTCTCGGGGTCTTATAAAGGGACAGCTCCATCCTGAAAAGGGGTCCACAATACCATTGTTCCTTTTATATCTAAAACAAATCACTCGAAAAACGATATAGAAAACGAACTAAGTAAATTTATTAACAATTTTAAGCTATATCTAAAATGTAAAGAAATAATAACAGTACCTAAATTAATAAATTAATTAATACATTCACAAACTCTCCTCTCTAACAATAAACACACTACTGAAGTTGCTATACTGTCAGTTATACAGAAATAAATTTTGAACGGCCTAAACTTACTACAAGTAATAAAACGTTTGACAAAAATTCCGGCGTGCTTGGAGTTTATTTATTTATTTATTTGTTGTTGGTACACAACAGGGCGCAGTGTGCGCCCCAATAATAGTGCACCTACACAGTAAGATACATTTCCTGATATGTCTGCATTAAGTATTAATATCTTAATGTAATTCTTAAAACTAAGAAGTTCACACAGATCAAAATGCACAGTAGTAAAAAGATAATATAAAAACTAAATCTAAATTTGATCTAATGCCAAATATAACAACAGGTTTTGAAATTATTACATAATAAACTAAAAGGCAACATTAATAACTAGGGAACAGGCCTATCCACACATATACATTGTTGATTCTGTTATGTGTGATAATTTTATTTCAAGTATGAATTAGAGTGACTGGATTATAATTTCCAAGAACGGTCTGATTGAGAGACAGAAATCTAGTTTCCAGTTTACACGAACCGCATTGTTGTAAATACTGCAAAGCCTCCATACAGGTGAATTGTTATGTGAAGTGGTATTGGTTATATCATTTTTGAATGTTATGGTTGAACTTGTAGTTGAGCGAGGGATGTTGAAATTTAGGAGCGATAGGAAAAATGAGTTATCAATTTGACCGTTAATGACTTTATAAAGGAATTTCATATCATTCACTTGCCTTGGAGACTCCAAACTAGTCATGCCGAAATTCAACAAAAGTTCACCGTAGGGTACCATGTGTGGATAATTGCCCGTTATTTTGAGGTGTAAGTATCTGAGGAATTTCTTTTGAACTTGCTCAATGGATTTAATGCGTGTTTTCTGCCAGGGACTCCATACTTGGCTGGCGTACTCGAGCTTGGATCTCACCATGGCAGTATAAAGGTTTATGCAGGTACTGATCCTAATGAATGGCATAGTGTTTCTTATTATAAACCCTAACATGCGGTAAGCATCCCCGACCGTCTTTTGCACATGATAAGTGAAAGCAAGCTCTCGGTCAAACAGAATCCCTATATCTTTCTTCTCGCTTACTGTTTTCAATGACTTAGGTCCAATTCCATAAACAAATGTGATTGGGTTCTTCTTACGTGTAAAGGTCATAACAACACGCTTCGGTACTGTGCCCGTTTCCCCGACGTCACGTTGGCCCGGCGATTTCAACGAGAAACCGAAGAAGGGACACAGGCGATACAAAGAAAAAATTAAGTCCTGGAAATATTTGTCCAATACCAAAAAAATCAAAACAACTAGCTCGGGCAGGCAAGAGATCGAATATCTCGGGTCGATTAAAGGGAGAGGCATGCAAGGTTCAACAGGACAAATACTTCACAAACAAGAAAAAAGAAAAAAAAGTGTCACTGATTCGGGAGAAGTTCCAAACTACAAGAATTACCAGAACTTGAAAAATCGAGATCCTAAATTTATTTTTGAGCAGACGGACAAAAAAATGAAAAACTCCTATTACTCGATGAATATCATTAGATTGGGATCATAAAAATCCATAATGTCCATCAATGTCATTGAGCTACCCTGTTTGACTTAATCAGGGAAGTACTCGCAAAAGAAATTATTAGAGTTCAAGTGTTCGATGATTAGCTGAATAATAATGATAAAAAGACACTTCACTTTCACTTTCAGCTTCTAAAAGAAGAAAAATTAGAATAAAATTCACTATACAGTTTTCCTTCCCATGAATGTTAACTGAATTAATAATTTACACATAAATGTCACACATTTCTAATATTTACAGACTTACGATTCATAATGTCGATTATTCAGGTCCGTATTGACGTAACTATAACTTTGTTTCGTCAATAGAGCATTGAACGTCCCACTATCTGACGTAGATTATCGTAAAGAAGTTTCAATAATTCACCAAATTGCCGAAGCTAATGGATTCAATAGTAAATATGTTAACAATATAATTAACAAAATTAAGAACAAACCCGTTTCCAGATTAGCAAAAGAAGACAAAGAACCTTCCACATACGCAACGTTCACTTTTGTGAACCAATCCACATACAATGTTACTAGTGTACTAAAAAAATATAAAATAAAAACAGCGTTCAGAACCAATAACACTAATCATAATAAATTTTTCAACTCACATATTCTCAACAAAACCAACAAATACAGCAATTCAGGTATCTACAAGATTAAATGTAACGAGTGTAATGCCGATTACGTGGGACAAACGGGGAGAGGGTTCAACACCAGATTTTTGGAACATGTCAATGCCATCAAACATAATAAATTTTCAGCGATGGGTAACCACATGGCAGAAACTGGGCATAAATTCACAACCATAGACAATGAATTAGAAATTTTACATCAAGAAAATAAAGGCACGCTCATGAATATTTTGGAACAAATAGAAAATGATAGAGCAGAGAGATTCAACCCTTCACACAATCTTAATGAAATAATATTTGAAACTAGCATTTTATACAGAACATTAATAGACGAATTATATTGTAATAGATAAAATTCCCGCTATATTCCACTATTCATACCCATCATTTTTCATAACATACTAAAGATTGACACACTCATTCTACGCATTAATCAATCTCCATAATAGGCGCGTCAACAAACCTCACTCATTCTCATTTCCTTAGCCTCCTATCTCCCACAACCCAAACGCCACCTTTTCCCAAGCACGTCACTAACACTCAGCTGTAAAAGACTTCGCAAGGTGAATTCCGGTTTCTTTTTGTTCACGCCCTGCGCACTGCAGTTCCTGGCGGCGCGTGACGCGGCCACAAATTTTCTCGCCTTGTCGTTTGCCAAGAGCAACAAGGGGACTAGAGTGGTCCCACGATGACGCAATGGGGACAGCGAACCGCAGCACCGGCCCAATTCAGGAGTTCTGATGCACCTACGCCTTAGTGATGCGATAAAAGTATCTCCTTTGGAGCGTCGAGCGGGACTGTAAATAATATTTCTTTATTCTTTGTTCTTCATGTATTTTGTATGAACTTGTACATGGAAAGTTTTTCCATTGTGTAGTTTAGTTGGACAGGCTGAGGAAGGGGGAGTATTTACCCCCGAAACTAGTCCCTGTAAGTAATAAAAATAAACAGTATTGAAGGCGGAAAATCCATTATTCTTTCAAAGACTTACGATTGTCAATGATGACTGTCAATCATTTAATTTGACTAAATGAACTTGTGGAATGAAATTATTATTATTAATTTTTATCAACATAATTTAAAGTTTCCTTATGGAAATTACATCAGCTATAAATAACAATAACTTGTTATAGCCGCACAATAACTGGCTTCAAATGACATCCTAATCCCTCATATCATTTTCAAATCATTAGCTGAGTTTATCATATCCTTATGGGATCAATTTAATTATTTAGATTGCGATATTATAATTTTAGCATATATCAAATTAAGATACAAATGATTCACCTGTGATCTGCAGGAATTATTAATTTTAAATTGACCAGCACATGTAACTCTGATAACATTGCATTTATTATGACGATTAATTGAACAGTAATGCAGTAACTGCCATTGCACTGTTTTCCACCGTTGGAACTACTTAATATAATTACAAATATAAAGCACATTCTAAGTCCATTGAACCTAGGACTGCATAAGCCCCTATACATCCTGGCATAATCATAATCATTTACTATATCCTCGGAGAAATTTATTAATTGATTTATTAATCGTATTAATAAGTTGGAATGGTATTTCTCATGTCCAACAGTTGCCACCATAAGACCACTATAAAGTGTCTACAACTCATAATTCATTGTGCTTATACTCAAAGTGCAGTTCCAAATCCAATTGACATAATGACAAATAATCCTCAAATTATTATAAACTCTCGTAATCTGCATTCCTAAATCTGGTCAAAAATTTCCCTAATGTGACTGAGCCTCATAGGCTTTGTATTCTTGTGCAATCGGAATTAAATTACTGTAATGTCTAGGATCATAGATCATGAACCATAATTATAATTTCAATGCCATAAATTAATGAATATGCTACAATCATT
The DNA here is from genome assembly GCA_946902985.2 of Meconema thalassinum. Lineage (NCBI taxonomy): Eukaryota > Metazoa > Arthropoda > Insecta > Orthoptera > Tettigoniidae > Meconema > Meconema thalassinum. Next base: position 875,183,931 of record OX336389.2, on the reverse strand, counting down.
ACCGCTGCAAAAAGTCAAACGTTCCGTTCGCAATCGCCTTCATGGTAAAAATCGCCATGAGAAGAAAAATCCGAAGTTTAGAATTATTAAATATTATAAAACAAAATAATTATTAAATATCGGAATTTATGTGTGTGAAAGATCTCAATATCTTGAAAATAATTTGTTCTCCAAGGTTGGAAATTCATTCGAAATATATTTTAGCCACCTGGAAGAAAGAACATAATTAAATCATGGTGTTGGTTTGCCCTAAATGTTCAGAAGGGTGTGGTGTGAATATATGCCAAGTTGACGATGAATGTGTTTACCATATTTTCCCACGACGAATTAATCTTGATTCTGTTCTTTAATTTGCAAGATCGGCGTTTAAGAAACTCGTTTAACGCCAACATCATAGTGATGCCTGGTCTACAGTATATTCAGCCTCTCCGAATCCCGGATTCGTCCTCACCATCAAGTTTCCCTATTAAATGCTTAAGCCATTATCTTGAAGTATATGAAAAGTTCCATAAATGTTCCCATATTCTTATTCTTGAGTGAAAGTATCATAGTGGATGACATCAGACACCCCCTAAAAAGAATTAGGTGTACGCCACTGCTGAAGAAATGTTCCATGTATTTCACTGATATGGAATGTACGGTGTTGTTTCAATACTGTTAATAATTTATTAATGCTCTTGCTGGCAATCCGGTTATTTGTTGAATGTATTATGTTGAATAAGATGCAATTACTATTGTAGAAATGTTCAACATTGACTGACTATATGCCTGGTTTCTTAGCACGACAAGGTCTGCCATTATATCGTGTGCTTTAACATGTTGCATATTAATGTCCCCGTATTCTGGCGTTCCACGGTGAATTTATCAAGTCCGATTTGTAGCTGTGTTAATGTGTTCACTTGATAAATATACAGTTTCTACTTACATCAGCCTCTTGGAGAAATCACTAATTTTAATTTTACCTGTTGGTGTATTCTTGGAATACACGGTACGAGAGAATATAATTTTTAATGCTTTTGCATGTTCATTCCTTCTTCTTTATCACACACCAACAGTGATCTTCTATTTTCTCTTTGATGGTCATGTCGCTTATATCTTTTGTGAGTCTGTTCTAGATATATACCTTCCATGACCCTCCTAGCGTCATCTAGCAGCGAATCTCTGAAGCTCCTCATTTCTTCCTGGTGCAAGAGGACTTCCTTTTCCATCTGGCAACCAGATCTCGTTGCCATCGCCAGCTATTATCTCCATGAGCAAGAGAACTTCGTCTACTTTTTCACTCACCATGCTGTGCTAGTATCACCTGCTATCAACTCTTTGAAGACCATCTCCTCAAGAGAATTTAATTTCTTATGTTGGTTATTCTGATATGTATTCCTTTTGTCTCCTACCCCCACTCCTTTCCCTTCCTTGGACTCTCTGTGCTTCGCTGAGTGGGTCCCACTTGTGCGCCGGCCGTCGACTCAGTTAAGGCTCAACTAGAGCTAGCCTCCTGACCTAACGAGGCATTTTTTAGATTCCACGCCATGTGGTAACTTTAAACATCAAGGAGAACCTCACCTTCGCCATGCAGCAAAGTTATGTACAAACTTCAAGTTTTAACCTCATCTTCATGGTTTTAACTTCTACATGCTTTTAACGATCTTTTATAGGCAGTGTGAAATTACTTATTTTTTGAAATAATCATCCTTCGCGGGATTTTCCATGTTGGGCTTTTGTCTAATTAAGCCAATCTTGGTGAAAAGCAGCATTTCTTATGCTTGTTAAATGAGAGATCTTCTCACCACGTGGGATATCATCTATTACCCGCTGTCTATAAAGATTAAGCTCGTTCCACCGCTGGAATAACTTTGGCCCCATTCTGCTATTAGGATCGTTCTGGAACCTTCCAGATCCTGTACTTTATCTACAAGTCACGACGTCATGTATGTTCCGCTCACTTGTGGCAATGCCATCCTAAACTAGGAAATCTTCCTTTTAAATAAATGCTCCATAGCTAATTTTCTTTCCTCCGTTGGATTTGTTCAAGTGCATTTAATTGTAATTCACAACCTTCTCAAGAAATAGACTCTCACCTAGCTAGTGCAACCAGTTATTTTCATCATTGCAATAACTTTCTTTCCCATAAACTTTCGTGTTACTACAGTGAATTTTTCATCTATTTAACAAACTATAGTGAAAACTAGTGCTTGTCCAACTTTTCTACCGCGTCGCGATCGTCCGTTTACATTAAATAAGGCCATGAACATTTATCCTCAATCCCAATTGATATTTCCTAAACCTTCTACTAACAAACCATATTAATAAAATTGTAACTTTGGATCATTTCCAATAAGGTGTCACTCTACGAAGTGCCCTTCCATCGTGCTTGTTTATCATTAATTAATTTCTGTATAACTACGTGTTTTATACACGGTTAAAGCTTACATTGTTTCTACCTTATAATCAGGGAAAACAATTCTTTCAACTCTTGAGTGAGTTATTTCTAGGTCTCACGAAATGGAAACTGCCCCATTTGGCTCGTGATTCCTACTTAAACATAGGAGGTCGAGAACCTTCCTTTTGATTTTCTCTTCAGGTTTCACAGTAAGTGACCTGCCCTTATTTGTATAATAACCAAAAGTAATTCAGCTTAAACATAATAAGTTATAGGATCTTCTCTGTCATTATACTTGTTTTCTTTTTTGTTATTTTTGAAGTTGTAACTTTTTTATAAGATAGATACTTGTAAATTCCTTAAAGTACATACCTTGTACTCAATTTACTGTTTATATTTGATCACTTCATTTGTCTTTTTAAAATCTTACTAAGATTTCAGTACATATAAAGGTTTGAAACCTAAAGGATTGTTATTTGCCTGGAGCAATCTCTAAATGTTAGGAGGTCTGCGACCTGGGTAGATTATTGGCTGAGGAATAACCTAACCAACAAGGGAAGATAATTAAGAAAAGGAGATAGGTTTCGGACTGGAGAAAAAGGATAGAAAAGTAGGATGAGAGTCCCACAAAAGTTATAAATTTAACCTTAAATACACTTAGAGGTGGTTGCCACCGCAAATCCGCTCTCTGATACCTAAAGTGGGTAAGGACTTGGCTCAAGCTGACGGGAAATACAGCTAGGACTTGGGCGGTTTGCAAGAGAGTGGCCTTAGTATATTCCCTCTCAAGCATGCATAAGACTACTATGGGGAAGGGTGATGGTCTGGCAAGACTAAGAGTAACAGATTTATTGTATGCCTGTTCAAAGAAATTCGTTTTTGCAAAGTAATTCGAAGGATGCCAATAATTTGAATCAAGTTTAGTATTTCCAGTTTTCGAAGTTATAGAGTTCCTGAAAAAGCGACCAAGTGCTTCCAAGAAGGATAATGATAAAAAATTATAACTTGGGGAGTAATTTTGGGAAGTGGACCAATGGTTGCATTTGGAAATGGCTAAGCTTTTACTCAGCAAGGAGCCGGCTAAAAGTTTAGGCAAAAAGAAACACTTATCTTTTGGAAAACTAACCATAAGTTTTCGGACAGGATCTCCACAAGCAGGTAGCTGGCGTAGCGAGCTTTACTTGCCTTACTGGCCAGTTAGGATGAGCTTTTAAAGCTAAGAGAAACTTTGACGAGATTACCACTAAGAGTTCTTGCTCAAATGCAACGAGTGGTGAAAGCCCTATCAATAGATTTAATGGCATTGAGTAGGGAGAGCCAAGGAGAACAGGATCTTGCCTAACCGTTGTATTAGAAAAATGGAAAAGCGAAAAGAAACGCTTAATTTATTTAACAATTCAAAAGATATGATGATGATAATTGTTGTTTTAAGGGGCCTAACATCTAGGCTATCGGCCCCTGATGGTTTGGGTGATCGTGAAGATGAAAAAAAAATGAAAGTGAAAAGCGAACTTAAAACTAAAACTAACTACTAACCTACATACTAGAAGAAGAAATGGAAAACTGAAGGAGAATAAGGCAAATAAAGGACAGGAGGAAAATAAATGCCCTCAACCCTCGAACAAGGCGGATTGAGGGACTTGGAAGGAAGGAGAGCCATGAAAGGCAGATAGGAAAGTGAAAGAGGAGAGGGTCCGCCCCAAAGGTAAGGGACAAAAAGGGGAAACGAACCCAGCTCAGGAATCCCTCGGGGTCGCCAACTCCCGAACTCAACAGCCGTGAGTCCCTGAGGGTGTAGCATTATCTAGGGTGCACCAGAAGTGGTGGGGCTACATACACCCTGCCTCCTTAAGGGCCTTGAGCACAAGGCAGGAGGTAAAAGGAAAAGAAAAAGAAGGCTGACCCCTCACAGAAGGAAGGTGTCAGGAAAGATGAGAGAAGGGCCAATTAAGGCGGGAAAGGAAGAGACTCCCTAGGCCTCGGATACCCAATTCAAAAGAAGTTGATAACTTTAACAAATATATATTTTCAATTTGGTTAACAATTTTTGGGTCACAGACCTCAGAAAACATTAAACGTTTGCTCCAGGCAATTGACAATTTATGAGGTTTCAAACCTTATATATGTACTAAAATCTTTTTAAGATTTAAAAAAGACAAATGAAGTGATTAAAGTTTAAACATTCAATTGAGTACAAGAAGTGTACTTTAAGAAATTTCTGAGAGAATGTTCTAGAAAGAGTGACAACTTCAAAAATAACAATAAGAAAAACATGAAGAATAAGATAGAAGTTCCTAAAACTTCTTATATTTAAGCGGAATTACTATGGGTCATTATACAAACAAGGGCAGGTCACCTACTGTGAAACCTGAAGAGAAAATCAAAAGGAAGGTTCTCGACCTCCTATGGTTAAGTAGGAATCACAAGCCAAATGGGGCAGTTTCCATTTCGTGAGACCTAGAAATAACTCGATCAAGAGTTGAAAGAATTGTTTTCCCTGATTATAGTGAAGAAACGATATAGGCATGAACCGTGTATAAAACACGTAGCTATACAGAGATTAATTAATGATAAACAAGCAAAAATGGAAGGGCACTTCGTTATAGTGACACCTTATAGAAAAGTTACAATTTTATTAATATGGTGTGTTAGTAGAAGGTTTAGGGAAGATCAATTGGGATTGAGGAGAAATGTGCATGGCCTTATTTAACGGACGATCGCGACGCGGTAGAAAGTGGAACAAGCACTAGTTATCACTATAGTCTGTTAAATAGATGAAAAGTTCACTGTAGAAACACGAAAGTTTATGAGAAAGAAAATTATTGCAATAATGAAAATAACTGGTTGCACTAGGTAGGCGAAAGTCTATTTCTTGAGAAGGTTGTGAATTACAATTAAATGCGCCATAGAACATTCAATCGGTTGAAGAAAATTCTCTTTTGCAGTAATTTATAAGGAAGATTCCTCATTTTAAATAGTATTCCCACAAGTGAGTGAAAAATACATGACGGCAGGACTTGTAGATAAAGTACAGGATCTGGAAGGTTCCAGAACGATCTTAATAGAAGAATGGGGTCAAAGATAATCCAGCGGAGGAACTAGCTTGGTGAATTATAGACAGCGGGTATTAGATAATATCCCACGTAGTGAGAAGATTTCCCAATTAAATAGCTTAAGAAAAGCTACTTTCTATTAAGGTTGGCTTAGACAGACAAAAGCTCAACATGGCAAATCCCACGAAGAATGCTTTTTGCCCCCAATTAAGTAATCTCACGCTGTCTATAAAATATCGTTAAAAGCATGTAGAAGTTAAAACTGATGAAGATGAAGTTAAAACTTGAAGTAGGTACTTATCTTTGTTGCATAGCGAAGGTGAAGTTCCCTTTGACGGATACTTAATGTGCCAACATGGCGTAAGACGTAGAGAGTGTCTCTTGGTTTGAGGAGACTGGCTCGAGTTGAGCCTTGACTGACCGAGTCAACTGCCGACTTAGAAGTGAGACCCGCTCAGCGAAGCGCGGAGGGTCCAAGGAAGGGAAAGAGTGGGGTAGGAGACAAAAGGAATACATATCAGAATAGACAACTTATCAAAAATAAATGTTCTTCTTGATGAATGGTCTTCAAAGAGTTGATAGCAGACGATACTAGCACAGCATGGTGAGTGAAAAAGTAGACGAAGGTCTCTTGCTCATGGAGATAATAGCTGGCGATGGTAGTAAGATCTGGTGGCCAGATGGAAAAGGAAGTCCTCTTGCACCAGGAAGAGTTGAAGAGCTTCAGAGATTCGCTGCTAGATGACGCTAGGTGGGTCATGGAAGATATATATCTAGAACAGACTCACAAAAGATATAAGCGACATGATCATCAAAGAGAAAATAGAAGATCACTGTTGGTGTTTGATGAACAAGAAGGAATGAACAAGCAAAGAGCATTAAACTTTATATTCTCTTGTACCGTGTATTCCAAGAATACACCATACTGGGAGGGGGAAACACCAACAGAGAACAAGAAAAACAAGTAAACATTTAAAGGCGATGGAGCGATCAAAGAAAGTGGTCTTGTGATCGGACCATTAGTGGTCAAGAATCTGACCACCCTGACTCTCCCATCTCTTCCAGGATAACACTCGGTCACTCTACCCGAAATCCAGACTAGGGGGGGTGAAACATCCCTAACCAAGACCAAGTCCCCCACTTTAATGTCGGGACTGGAAAGAAACCACTTCTGTCTCCGTTGCAAGGAAGTTAAATATTCCAAGTTCCACCTCTCCCAAAAAGAATTGCGGAGGGCTTCAAGTTTACGCCAAACGATAGGTAGATTAGAATCCCTGTAAGAATTGGGAAGAGGAGGAGGAGCAGAAAGAGAAGTGCCGATAAGGAAATGACCAGGTGTGAGTGGAAGCAGGTCATCAGGGTCATTGAAAAGCGGAGTTAAAAAACGAGATTTAACAACACCTTCAATCACAAAATAGCTAGAAGCTGAGGGAAATAAGGCACTAGAAAAGGTTGCGATAAGACGCAAAAGGAAAATTAACAAGTTTAAACAAAGCGTATAGAAACAAGTACATCTATTAAGGATAAGAATATACCAAATAAACAAAGGAACTATGCGAGTAGAAAGCAAGAACGCCATAGGTAACAACCTAGTAGCCATAAACAATGACCTTAAGTCATAATAAGTATCAAAGGGGTTGAGCAGAAAAATACTTAAGTCAGCGAGAAACGTGACATAACAAGTATAAATACAAAAACACATCGAATGTAACGACGAGAAAAAACAAGCTTGTTCATCAATGAACAATAAAAGTGCAAAATATGTAAGCAGAGTGCAATACATAAGCGCGTAAAGGATATGCAACGATGTTATGAAACAAGAATCGAAGCAGCTGTAAGATACGAGTCTGAACAAGTGGAAGACACAGGCAAGCGCGGCCTTGAGCCACATAGTACAGCGAGATAAGGAATATAAATATCTGAAAGAGTCCTTGAGCGGAACAAGTTTATTTTGGTGATGAGTTGAGCAGCTTCTGAACTTACGGAAGCGACTCGCCAGACAATGGTTGGCAATCAGCCAGAGTTGAGATAAGGGAATCTTGCTCTGAACTTTGGCAAGCATACAGGAAATAAACGATAACTTGGCCTTACCCAAACTTGTATACAAACAAGTTTGACAAACAAGCAGTTCGAAGTAAACAAACAACACCAGTTGAATCAGCCGTGACTTAAAGCGGAACGAGTAACACGACATGCAGTCATCCGTAGCTTGGACGTGAACAAACAATTTAGAGACATGAAATAGAGTAGGAAATCAATTTCGCATAATTTGGAGGATCACGGAATCCGACAATTTTAAACAGAAAAACGCTTAATTCTTCCGAACAGAGAAGAAAAGCTGGGACATTGAGAAGGAGTTTATGCGTAAGAATAGTTATTCTAGATGCTAGAGAATTCAGATTTTCAAGCGGTTTCAAAAGCGGCTTCCAATTGTGAGGAAGGGGGGAGGAGCCGGCCGTGGCCATCCTTCTAAATAGCGAAAGAAGTGAAACATAGCTTACAGCGAAGTGATGGTGACTGATAGCCATGGTTTTACACAAGGGGAAGATAGTTTTCGATAGAGAGTTTAAGCAATTACCTGCTATAAAAATTACATGAGAAAGTAAACTAAGGAACACAAGGCAAGGCGAACTTGAGTTGCCATTTTGTGCGGGAAGAAGGCAAAACCATTTAAACAACTTACAAAGGTGGCGTAGTTGTTCACGATAAGACATCGTTTCGGCAAGTGTTTTTCAAAAGTATCGAGATCGAAAACATGAGCGTTCTCTTTTTCAGAAATGGGATTTATGTCAGCTGTAACAAAATGACATTGCGCTTTGGTTTGAACACTGGGATGTTGGATTTCACCAGTAATAACCCAACCAAAATCGGTGTCTCTAGCGACCACGGTTGAAGATAACTTGCGAACCTGTTTAAGGAGGCAATTCCAAAAAACATTGGCACTGAAAAGAATCTCAATGGGACCTTGAGCATTAAACTGAGGATCAGCTAACCTTAAGTGCGAAGGAATCTTTAAACCGGAGGTATTAATAGAGCTGCTAGGAGTGTCCTTGCCAATACTGGTAAGAATGAGACAGTTTAAGTTAAGATTGGTGTTTCTTTGGCAAACGTCTCTGATTTTCAATTTTGATGACTGCAAGACTTGAGTTTTCAAATTGTCAATGCCAGATACATTGATGGAAATAGGCGATGACGAAAGATCTAGTTTTTTAATTAATGATTGCGAAACAAAGTTATGAGTTGAAGCGGAATCAAGAAGACCACGGGTTCGAAACCAATTTCCAAATTTATCTTGGATTTCGAATTGTACAGTGGACAAAAGGGCTTGCGCACTGTGAGAAGTTTCGGCGTTAGAAATGCAGGAAGAAGCATTAGTTTGTTCGGAGCTGCTCTGCATGGAGTTTGAAGAGGCAGGTACTGATGACCTCGATTTATCATGAACGTGCAATAAAGAATGGTGCGGTTATTTGCAATGGAAACAGAGATTGGATGACGTACAGTTTGAAGAAGAATGCTTAGGTGACAAGCAGTTGAAGCAATGTTTGCTATTGAAGACAAACTTCCTTCGATCTTCGACAGACAATTCTTTAAAAGATTTGCACAAATACAAAATGTGCAACTTTTTGCAGAGCATGCATTTTAAAGATTTGTTGAGCGGCCTGATATGTTCTCTTGCATGATTGAAAGAAGCAGAACGGGTTTGCTTGTTCTCGACAGATGGGGGCTGATGACCCTTTGAAAAAGCAAGGTTTTTCTCAAAAATGTGACACTGATGATTCGTTTCGACATTTTCGCACTGAAATGAGAGTGCTCTAAGGACTTGGCATCGGCTGTTGAGAAACGAGATTAAGTGTTCGAACGAAAATTCCTCCTTGCGGGCGAGTTCGATCTCCCAAGCCTTTAAAGTCGAAAAATCGAATCTGGATGTAGCTAGATGAATAAGTATGGTGTCCCATGTTTGGACGGGCTGCTTAAGTTGATATAATGCTCTAACATTTAACTGCATAGAGTCTAACAAGTCTCTTAAAGAGGTGACGTCATTAGGTTTGACGGCTGGCAGGTTGAAGAGACAGCGGATGTGGCGAGCTACACTCAAACGTAAATTGCCATATCTCTCTTTAAGGAGATTAAAGGCGATGTGGTAGTTATCTGCGCTTAAAGGCAGTGACTGAACCAAGGCCAAGGCCTCGCTTTCCAAAGACGTACGTAAGAAGTAGAATTTATGAATGTCGGGAATTTCCTTATTGTCATGAACGAGTGAGCAGTAAAGTTCATAAAAAGAATACCATTCACCTTCCTGGCCTGAGAAGTGAGGTAGGCTTATCTTGGGAAGTAAAGGTTTCGGTTTGTTCTTGTTATCTGAAGCGGGTGCGAACTGAGCCGGATTGATGACCCTAGTGTCCGGTTCTGAGATACTGCGGATCAGTTGGTGGGCCTTGACAATCCCTTCAAAGTACAAGGGTTCGACCTCGTCCCGATCCGATTGAAGTTCTGGGCAAGCGGATTCAATCTCGGTTTGAATTTGATCGTAATAATCATAGGACCGTTCGTACACTTAAGGCGTTGTGTCAGAATATCTAAATCACACTCGGCGGGATTTAATTTGTTGATGAAATTTCTAAATCTGGTGAGTTGCCCATTATAGGAAGAACGTCTGGCAATGAGAGTTTCATCTTTTTCAGTAGGAGCCATGACAAAGAAAATAAATTGAAATACAACTTACAAAACTGTAGAACCTTGGAAATGCTGTCAAGCTGGCAGCAGCAAATAAGTAGAAAGAACGGGACACACCAAAGGAGACAGGAGCGGCCTCTTTCCCCTTCACAGGCTTTGCACGACGTGGTTATAGCTGAAAGATTCAAAGCAGATATTAATAATTTGCAAGGTATTGTCAAATAACACTTTTAAACAGAAAAATGACAAATGGACTCTCCCGGGTTTCTGGGACCAAATTTTGGGGTAGATTATTGGCTGAGGAATAACCTAACCACCAAGGGAGGATGATTAAGAAAATGAGATAGGTTTCGGACTGGAGAAAAAGGATAGAAAAATAGGATGAGAGTCACACAAAAGTTATAAATTTAACCTTAAATACACTTAGAGGCGGTTGCCACCGCAAATCCGCTCTCTGATACCTAAAGTGGGTAAGGACTTGGCCCATGCTGACGGGAAATACAGCTAGGACTTGGGCGGTTTGCAAGAGAGTGGCCTTAGTATATTCCCTCTCAAGCATGCATAAGACTACTATGGGGAAGGGTGATGGTCTGGCAAGACTAAGAGTAACAGATTTATTGTATGCCTGTTCAAAGAAATTCGTTTCTGCAAAGTAATTCGAAGGATGCCAATAATTTGAATCAAGTTTAGTATTTCCAGTTTTCGAAGTTATAGAGTTCCTGAAAAAGCGACCAAGTGCTTCCAAGAAGGATAACGATAAAAAATTATACCTTGGGGGGTAATTTTGGGAAGTGGACCAATGGTTGCATTTGGAAATGGCTAAGCTTTTACTCAGCAAGGAGCCGGCTAAAAGTTTAGACAAAAAGAAACACTTATCTTTTGGAAAACTAACCATAAGTTTTGGGAGAGGATCTCCACAAGCAGGTAGCTGGCGTAGCGAGCTTTACTTGCCTTACTGGCCAGTTAGGATTAGCTTTTAAAGCTAAGAGAAACTTTGACGAGATTACCTTAAGAGTTCTTGCTCAAATGCAACGAGTGGTGAAAGCCCTATCAATAGATTTAATGGCATTGAGTAGGGAGAGCCAAGGAGAACAGGATCTTGCCTAACCGTTGTACTAGAAAAATGAAAAAGCGAAAAGAAACGCTTAATTTATTTAACAATTCAAAAGAAGTTGATAACTTTTACAAATATATATTTTCAATTTGGTTAACAATTTTTGGGTCACAGACCTCAGAAAACATTAAACGTTTGCTCCAGGCAATTGACAATTTATGAGGTTTCAAACCTTATATATGTACTAAAATCTTTGTAAGATTTAAAAAAGACAAATGAAGTGATTAAAGTTTAAACATTCAATTGAGTACAAGAAGTGTACTTTAAGAAATTTCTGAGAAAATGTTCTAGAAAGAGTGACAACTTCAAAAATAACAATAAGAAAAACATGAAGAATAAGATAGAAGTTCCTAAAACTTCTTATATTTAAGCGGAATTACTATGGGTCATTATACAAATAAGGGCAGGTCACCTACTGTGAAACCTGAAGAGAAAATCAAAAGGAAGGTTCTCGACCTCCTATGGTTAAGTACGAATCACAAGCCAAATGGGGCAGTTTCCATTTCGTGAGACCTAGAAATAACTCACTCAAGAGTTGAAAGAATTGTTTTCCCTGATTATAGTGAAAAAACAATATAAGCATGAACCGTGTATAAAACACGTAGCTATACAGAGATTAATTAATGATAAACAAGCAAAAATGGAAGGGCACTTCGTTATAGTGACACCTTATAGAAAAGTTACAATTTTATTAATATGGTGTGTTAGTAGAAGGTTTAGGGAAGATCAATTGGGATTGAGGAGAAATGTTCATGGCCTTATTTAACGGACGATCGCGACGCGGTAGAAAGTGGAACAAGCACTAGTTATCACTATAGTCTGTTAAATAGATGAAAAGTTCACTGTAGAAACACGAAAGTTTATGAGAAAGAAAAATATTGCAATAATGAAAATAACTGGTTGCACTAGGTAGGCGAAAGTCTATTTCTTGAGAAGGTTGTGAATTACAATTAAATGCGCCATAGAACATTCCATCGGTGGAAGAAAATTCTCTATTGCAGTAATTTATAAGGAAGATTCCTCATTTTAAATAGTATTCCCACAAGTGAGTGAAAAATACATGACGGCAGGACTTGTAGATAAAGTACAGGATCTGGAAGGTTCCAGAACGATCTTAATAGAAGAATGGGGTCAAAGATAATCCAGCGGAGGAACTAGCTTGGTGAATTATAGACAGCGGGTATTAGATAATATCCCACGTAGTGAGAAGATTTCCCAATTAAATAGCTTAAGAAAAGCTACTTTCTATTAAGGTTGGCTTAGACAGACAAAAGCTCAACATGGCAAATCCCACGAAGAATGCTTTTTGCCCCCAATTAAGTAATCTCACGCTGTCTATAAAATATCGTTAAAAGCATGTAGAAGTTAAAACTGATGAAGATGAAGTTAAAACTTGAAGTAGGTACTTATCTTTGTTGCATAGCGAAGGTGAAGTTCCCTTTGACGGATACTTAATGTGCCAACATGGCGTAAGACGTAGAGAGTGTCTCTTGGTTTGAGGAGACTGGCTCGAGTTGAGCCTTGACTGACCGAGTCAACTGCCGACTTAGAAGTGAGACCCGCTCAGCGAAGCGCGGAGGGTCCAAGGAAGGGAAAGAGTGGGGTAGGAGACAAAAGGAATACATATCAGAATAGACAACTTATCAAAAATAAATGTTCTTCTTGATGAATGGTCTTCAAAGAGTTGATAGCAGACGATACTAGCACAGCATGGTGAGTGAAAAAGTAGACGAAGGTCTCTTGCTCATGGAGATAATAGCTGGCGATGGTAGCAAGATCTGGTGGCCAGATGGAAAAGGAAGTCCTCTTGCACCAGGAAGAGTTGAAGAGCTTCAGAGATTCGCTGCTAGATGACGCTAGGTGGGTCATGGAAGATATATATCTAGAACTGACTCACAAAAGATATAAGCGACATGATCATCAAAGAGAAAATAGAAGATCACTGTTGGTGTTTGATGAACAAGAAGGAATGAACAAGCAAAGAGCATTAAACTTTATATTCTCTTGTACCGTGTATTCCAAGAATACACCATACTGGGAGGGGGAAACACCAACAGAGAACAAGAAAAACAAGTAAACATTTAAAGGTGATGGAGCGATCAAAGAAAGTGGTCTTGTGATCGGACCATTAGTGGTCAAGACTCTGACCACCCTGACTCTCCCATCTCTTCCAGGATAACACTCGGTCACTCTACCCGAAATCCAGACTAGGGGGGGTGAAACATCCCTAACCAAGACCAAGTCCCCCACTTTAATGTCGGGACTGGAAAGAAACCACTTCTGTCTCCGTTGCAAGGAAGTTAAATATTCCAAGTTCCACCTCTCCCAAAAAGAATTGCGGAGGGCTTCAAGTTTACGCCAAACGATAGGTAGATTAGAATCCCTGTAAGAATTGGGAAGAGGAGGAGGAGCAGAAAGAGAAGTGCCGATAAGGAAATGACCAGGTGTGAGTGGAAGCAGGTCATCAGGGTCATTGAAAAGCGGAGTTAAAAAACGAGATTTAACAACACCTTCAATCACAAAATAGCTAGAAGCTGAGGGAAATAAGGCACTAGAAAAGGTTGCGATAAGACGCAAAAGGAAAATTAACAAGTATAAACAAAGCGTATAGAAACAAGTACATCTATTAAGGATAAGAATATACAAAATAAACAAAGGAACTATGCGAATAGAAAGCAAGAACGCCATAGGTAACAACCTAGTAGCCATAAACAATGACCTTAAGTCATAATAAGTATCAAAGGGGTTGAGCAGAAAAATACTTAAGTCAGCGAGAAACGTGACATAACAAGTATAAATACAAAAACACATCGAATGTAACGACGAGAAAAAACAAGCTTGTTCATCAATGAACAATAAAAGTGCAAAATATGTAAGCAGAGTGCAATACATAAGCGCGTAAAGGATATGCAACGATGTTATGAAACAAGAATCGAAGCAGTTGTAAGATACGAGTCTGAACAAGTGGAAGACACAGGCAAGCGCGGCCTTGACCCACATAGTACAGCGAGATAAGGAATATAAATATCTGAAAGAGTCCTTGAGCGGAACAAGTTTATTTTGGTGATGAGTTGAGCAGCTTCTGAACTTACGGAAGCGACTCGCCAGACAATGGTTGGCAATCAGCCAGAGTTGAGATAAGGGAATCTTGCTCTGAACTTTGGCAAGCATACAGGAAATAAACGATAACTTGGCCTTACCCAAACTTGTATACAAACAAGTTTGACAAACAAGCAGTTCGAAGTAAACAAACAACACCAGTTGAATCAGCCGTGACTTAAAGCGGAACGAGTAACACGACATGCAGTCATCCGTAGCTTGGACGTGAACAAACAATTTAGAGACATGAAATAGAGTAGGAAATCAATTTCGCATAATTTGGAGGATCACGGAATCCGACAATTTTAAACAGAAAAACGCTTAATTCTTCCGAACAGAGAAGAAAAGCTGGGACATTGAGAAGGAGTTTATGCGTAAGAATAGTTATTCTAGATGCTAGAGAATTCAGATTTTCAAGCGGTTTAAAAAGCGGCTTCCAATTGTGAGGAAGGGGGGAGGAGCCGGCCGTGGCCATCCTTCTAAATAGCGAAAGAAGTGAAACATAGCTTACAGCGAAGTGATGGTGACTGATAGCCATGGTTTTACACAAGGGGAAGATAGTTTTCGATAGAGAGTTTAAGCAATTACCTGCTATAAAAATTACATGAGAAAGTAAACTAAGGAACACAAGGCAAGGCGAACTTGAGTTGCCATTTTGTGCGGGAAGAAGGCAAAACCATTTAAACAACTTACAAAGGTGGCGTAGTTGTTCACGATAAGATATCGTTTCGGCAAGTGTTTTTCAAAAGTATCGAGATCGAAAACATGAGCATTCTCTTTTTCAGAAATGGGATTTATGTCAGCTGTAACAAAATGACATTGCGCTTTGGTTTGAACACTGGGATGTTGGATTTCACCAGTAATAACCCAACCAAAATCGGTGTCTCTAGCGACCACGGTTGAAGATAACTTGCGAACCTGTTTAAGGAGGCAATTCCAAAAAACATTGGCACTGAAAAGAATCTCAATGGGACCTTGAGCATTAAACTGAGGATCAGCTAACCTTAAGTGCGAAGGAATCTTTAAACCGGAGGTATTAATAGAGCTGCTAGGAGTGTCCTTGCCAATACTGGTAAGAATGAGACAGTTTAAGTTAAGATTGGTGTTTCTTTGGCAAACGTCTCTGATTTTCAATTTTGAAGACTGCAAGACTTGAGTTTTCAAATTGTCAATGCCAGATACATTGATGGAAATAGGCGATGACGAAAGATCTAGTTTTTTAATTAATGATTGCGAAACAAAGTTGTAATGGTTATTAGTTAGAGCCCCATGTTGGTAGCGACAAATGTAATGGTTTCGCTAGCCCACACTGTTGGGTGAGAAATGTAACTGTTTACCTTTGCCTAAGCTATGTTGTTTTAATGGGCGCCAAGACCTCAATGCAATGTTGAAATCTAAATTTGTATTTAACAACGTCTAGCTCTGGCAGAACACATTCAAGACTCTATTCACTCAGATCGTGGTATGATTTGATCATTAACCCAACAAACAATTGTATCAGGAGAAGGAATTGGTCCATATCTAATGCTACCTACTGAAAGCAAAGATTGCATTGTAAAAGAAATGAATTTATTATATAAAACAAGTATAGCAAAATTAATAATAATAAGTTTAACATTTAAATTGGAGCGTTGTGATTTGAATATTACCGATAGAAAATTACGTGAAAACGGAGTCTGATAAATTGATTTTACTCTTATTTCCAAGCTATGAAGTTACTGAATTATGAAATATAAAACAAAGAAAAATGAGAGATTGCGTATTTCTGCGTCATTAGCGCTTACCCCTGGAAATTGCCAAAGCATTTCCCTCGTTCTTGATGATGCTGTGTGCTTCCCACAGTCTCCTGGACGTCGCCATCTTCTTCGTTATATGTTGATATTCTGGTAGATTAGATAACTCTATGGTCCGTACATCGGACCCAAACTCTCGTAAATCCGCACTGGTTACGTTTTACAAAAGATCGTCGCTAACTCCACTGAACATCGGAGCGACACGCACTTGCGACCGTACACTGCAAGTTCTACACAGATTGTCCTCGTCTCACGGCGCGTCGAACGATATATTCACCTGTCGGCTCCCCCACTCCGGAGCAGTCTCCTAGCTTACGCTGTCTCCGCTGATTGGCTGAGCACGCCGCCACTTCCCCTCCTCCGGTTCATTACACTCCGCGGGCGAGAGGGAGAAGTCGTTTTCCGTTTCAACAATTCGCCTCTTCTAGACCTTGCGACCCAGGATTGCGTCATGCTTCTCGACAGGAATCAGCTTGTATTAGAATTCCCAGTGAGTCATGTCTCTCAAATACCCTAACTGACAAAACTCCGTAAAATTCCGTAATCAGATAATTTTCTATGATATCGTCGTTCGTAATAATTTGCTTGTTAGCGTTTTCTAAGACATAGAAAACCTATCTGTATGCTTATAATTTTTATAAAATGCTCCGAAAATATCTTAATAATAATTATAATAAATTAATAATAATAATAAATTAACATGAAAAATTATCTTGGCTGAACAATTTGCCGCGTAAATAAATATAGAATGGCTTCCTACTGACTTATGCCAGTTGCATAAAACCCCTCGAAAAACACGTTACATATTCGCCTCGGATCATCGGATGATTTACCGTGACGACGGTCCATTATCCGATTATCCCAGACACGTTAATAAACCCCATCCAAAATACATATTACAAAAATGAAATCACCCTAAATTACAGATATATACACTCATAATTTTTCTTCACGCACTTTGCGTCAAAGTTCGTTGTCACTATGGATTGCACTTTGCAACCAGTCCAATGTTTTACATATAGAAGTGTTCCACGGATATTTCCGCCTCTCAAATTTCTCTATGTTGGAGAAATTGACATAATTAATGTGTGAGCACTATGTATTTATGATGTCATATCACACGCATTGAAGGTGTTCTGATATATTTATATCACCATAGAACTTCCTAATTTCACTGGAGGTCCCCTCCTTATGGTGACATTTAATTCCACATATCACTGAGCACACGATCACACTATTGTGGCAGCGCCTCGTGACCATAATACTTAATCTCTCTTTAAAGTAGATTAAATTAATATTGACTTCTGAAAAAAAAATACAGTAAATGCGCATTACATATAACACCAAATATTTCTGTGCCGTAATCGCCCTGTCTTGTTAAGTTCCCGTACACCATATTCTACTTAATACTAGTTCTCAACACAGACCATTTCTCCTCACACCAATAATACTATTGTACAAATTATCTTAAATTACACACTTACAAATCTTACATGGCGAGGCCGTAAACAGAAATCACGTGTGCTGATATGTATGAGTTTCATGAAGGACTGTCTCGCATTCTGATGGCCCATCTTTTATCTCGTGGACGCCTTAAGCTAACAAGCCCTATTCAAGCGCTCCCCCATCTCTTGGAGATAAATGGGAACCCATCAGCGCTGCCAAAATGGCCTTGGTGCATCGAGACAATTTAGTGCTCAACAGCATCCGACAATCCCGTCATATTTCCCTGTACCTTAAAAACTCTCATTTACTTACATACTACCCCCCTGTGTGACTTCTGATACGCCTGCCTGGAAGACCAACTCCTCCCACGCACCAAATACCACACTTACTCATTTGATAGGCTGGCTCGCCAGCTAAACACACTCACTTTATGACACATATTTTCGTAGACTATGTATATTATACGTTCCGTATAATCTGTTTCCCTCACTATTCTCCAGCACATATGCTGTTTTGCCAATACGTTTGGAAACTATAAATGTGCCCTCGTAGAGATAAAAGAACTTGGACATGACTTTCTCTAGCTTATTTGACTGTTTCGGCACTCTAAGTAAGACTCTGTCTCCCGGCTCGAATAGGTCAAATTTAGTTTCTTTTTGTTGGCGAATTCTCTTTTGTGCTGACTTAGATAAATTCTGTTTCGCCAACTGGACAATGTAATCCATCCCCGGTTGCTTACCCTCATTTAATCCCAACACCCTCGCTAGTTCATTTTGTGGTCTTTTTCCGAAGTGAACTTCGTATGGCGTCAATTTCGTGCTCTCATGCTGGACAGAATTCAGCCAAGTCTCGACCTTGGGAAGATGTCCAACCCAGGCCGCATGCTTGTCATGCACTAGAGTCCGAAAAAGACGAGCCACTTCCCTTAATGGACGCTCTGCAGAATTACCCTGAGGGTACCTTACAGAGGAATGAACGTGTGTTATACCAGCTTCCTGCATACTGGTTCTCCATTTCTTTGCAGTAAACTGTGGTCCACTGTCAGATAGTATCCTGAGAGGAATGCCAAACTCAGGTATATACTTATTAATGATCAGACGGCTACACGCTAGTCCCGTGGCTTTCCTTAGCGGATATAGCTTGACATACTTACTAAAAGCGTCAATAACTATAAAAATGTACTCGTAGCTGTACTGTCCTTTAACGATCGGGCCAAATAAATCCACACACAGTAGTTCGCCGGGACTACTGGTGAGAACTGCAGATCTCTCCCCCACTAAATATTTAACTGGATATTTACTCCTTTGACAGGTGTCACACTTAGCTAAAATCCTCCTAACGTCCCTTCCCATTTTACTCCAAATGAAGTCACGACCAATTTCATAGAAGACCTTGGCAGCACCAAAGTGTCCTAATTCCCTAAGAATGAACCAAATTAGCTCCTCCCGCAAAGTGGCAGGAACACATATTGCCCACCGATTATTCCTACATTTCCTTGCAAGAAGCCCATCCTGCATCTTGTACGTGAACCGTCCTACTTTCACATACTCTTCTTCACCTATTTCCAACCTAGCCAGTGGCTCCTTTAACTTAACGTCATCACGTTGCTCCACTAGCATATTACTCAGTGTCTGTAACGATGCCCTGTTGCTACTGTCCACACATGCACATATTAAAATACCGTCCTCTGCTTTAACCACAGGATAATCCCTACATAAATTAGTGTCCCTCGATAGCATGTCTGCAAGAATGTTATCTATACCTTTAATATATTTTACTGTGAATTCGTATTCCTGCAGAGCAAGAATCCACCTACTAACTCTGTTAGAACTGAGTTTACAAGTCCTCATATACAGTAATGCATGGTGATCTGTGTGGATCTCAAATTTCCCCCCTACTAAATACATTCTAAATTTTCCTAAACTGAAAACAATACCTAAAAGCTCTAACTCAGTAATCGTGTATCTTTTCTCCGCTGCTGTCAGTCCTCGCGAGGCTAAAGATACTATGCACAGATTACCCTCCTCATCTTTCTGACATAATACTCCAGCAATGCCTATATGTGAGGCATCTGTCATAACCACATATTCCTTATCTTTTAACGGATATTTCAGCACTACAGCTTTCTCAAAACCTTCCTTCAGCGCTCTAAAAGCCTGTTCATGCTTGGACTCCCATCTCCACCGAGTCCCACTTTTAAGCAATTCCCTGAATGGTTCTACCAACCCTGAGTATTTAAGAACGAACCTCCTGAAAAAGTTGCAAATTCCCAGGTAAGTTTTTAATTATTTAACATTCTGTGGCACCTCTGCGTTAAGTATCTTATTAACCCTACTTTCTTCTGGTGTTACACCTCTACTTGACACTCTATGACCTAAAAATGTCACTTCTGACTGACAGAATGACGACTTAGACAGCTTCAAAGTGAACCCTGCCTGATCTAACTTCTGAAAAACTATATCTAAATGAAGTAGATGCTCCTCAAAACTGCGTGAACTAATTACCATATCATCTATGTAAATGGTTACAAACTCTCCTGTGTCATCCCCTAATGCGATGTTTAAAGCCCTAATTAAAGCTGCTGAACTACTCTTTAACCCATAAGGTGTTCTACAAAATTGATAAAGGTTATATTTATGACTAAAAGCTGTAAATGGTCTATCTTCGTACATAAGTGGCACTTGCCAAAAACTGGAACTCAAATCTACACAAGTGAAATACTTCTTCCCCTCAAATGTTTGCATTAATTCCTCTATTGACATAGATTTCAGCTGATCTGAACTAATTCTACTGTTAACCAAACGAGCGTCTAAACAAATACGAACAGTGCCGTCGGTCTTGGGTACCGTTATCAAAGAATTAACATACGGACTGTTAGAGTGCTCAATAATCCCATCTTCAAGCATCTGATTAATTTGTGCCTCAACTGCACTCTGATAAGCGAAAGGTACAGGATATCTATGTCCTGTGAATACTGACCTATCAATAACGTTCAATGAATGTGTATAGCAATTGGCCATACCAATGCGATCCTCAAAAACTCTCCTATTACACCATAACACATCATAGAGCCGAACACACTGTTCATCCTCTATATTTCCCTGAAATGCAGCCTCACGTAACGAGTCCTCTAGACTTCCGTTCGTAATCACACTGCCCACAAAACATGGAGAACCCCGCTCTACGGCTGGCGATATCTCATTTAAAGTACAAATCACACCTACAATACTACTCCTCTGAATATGGTCATTGAACGCTACTTCTACTTCAGAATCTCCCCATTTAAATTTCAAACTCCCTACATCATAACATAAGTTACCAGACACTCTACTTAGCCACTCTGAACCCAAGATAACACTGAATACTAAATTTGGAATTACAAGACAAATCTGCTTCTCTACATGATTATTAATTTTAATGTCTACTAAAACTTGCTTAGAAATTACTTTAGACCTCTTCCCAACAGCTGTGATAACAAAAGTGCTTTTAATTGGCATCTCCTCAAAATTTACTCCAGTTCCTTTCATTTTATCATAAAATGCACTACTTATGCAACTCTTCATACAACCACTATCAATTAAAACATCTGTGTACGCCTCGGACACGTTAAATTTAACTATGGGGCTCTTACTAACCACTTCCTGAATAATACCTTCATCATTTAGTTCATGTAATAATTCATTTCTTACATTTAGGTCATAGGGTTCCTGTATAATTGTATGGACAGGGCATGCTACAGACTGAGATTCTGACCTTACTTCGCAGCCTGGTTCGCGTTTAAAGAACCGCTACAGCTGGCCGTAGTACTACTAACTACTAAACTGGTCTGGTTGTTCTGGGCTGTATTGTCATTGTTTGGCTGTATATTACTACCACTAGGCTGTCCTCTTCCTTGACCCCTATTCTGGTTGTAATTATTGTCATTATAATTTCTCCCTTGATTTCCCCTGAAATCATTGTTTCTCCCTTGATTTCCCCTGTAATCATTGTTCCTCCCTTGATACTGATTACCATAGCCATTTCCTCTGTTCTGATATAGCTGATTATTATTATTTCTATTTTGAGCGTTGGCCCCTTCGCCACCGTTCCCTTGAACTTCTTGATGCCTGGCTTCATTAGGTCTATTATTATTATTACCCTGGATCCGGTTGAAATTGTCCTCATAACCCCCTCTCCCTAGTGCATCAAATGTGCTTAACAAATTTTCTACTTGTGATATAGTCTTTACATTCTGGATACAAGCAGCCTCCTTGATCCTATAGGGAAAGTGCCTAAGTAGCAACCTTACCACATCACTTTCCTCGTTCAAGCCATCCAGATATTTACACACTAACACCTGCCCTAAAAAGTATTCGGTCATGGTGGAGCTTCCTTTAGGGTTATATTTACCACACACTACTCCCTCACGATGCTGCGACTGAATAACCTCATTCCAGAACTTTTCACAGAATTTCATTTTAAAATCATTGATATCAGTAAACTTGTCTCTGTAGACAGCAAGCCAATTCCTCGTTTCCCCCACAAACACTTGTTCTAAAATTTCAACTACCTGGCACCACTCAATACTACCATTTTCCAACCTCTCCCCGAATTTATTTTCTATAGTGTTCATGAACTCCATTGGGCACCCCTGTCGATTGCTGAACTTACCCAGTTCTACCTCCCTGTGTGTGCTATTCACAAAAACTGGCCTATTCTGACTATTTTCTTGCCTGATCCTAGCTTTTAATTTTAATTCTAATTCTGCGATTTTCTCCTCAGCCTTCCTCTCAATACTGTTTACTGTTAATTTAATGTTTCCTTCTGATTCTTCTACTTTATCATATAGCTTTGCTTGTTTCTCTTCAATCTTGCTAATGCTCTCTCTATTACTCTCTCTTAAATCATTTACTTCTGCAACTATTTGCGAGTGGACTTTCTCAATTCTACCCCCCAGCTGTTCCTTAACCTCTTTAGTAGCTACCTGAATTTTGTCAATTTCTCCCCCCAATTGCTTTTTGACCCGCTGTGTTTCCAGTTGCACTAGTTCTTTTAAATTTTCAGCCTGTGTACTGATTCTAATTTCCAACTCCTCCTGTACTTTTCCTAATTTTCTGTCTACATCTGCAATAATCTCTTTAGCCTTTTCTTCCATCACCCCCCTGATCTCGCCTCTAATCAGTTCGAATTTGTCACTCATTCCCTACTGTTTTGTTCTAATTTAGCATTTAAAGTTTCAGTACTCTCTCTATTTTCCTTACTGTTTTGTTCTAATTTAGCGTTGTTTTGTTCCAGTTTTGCGTTGTTTTGTTCTAATTTAGCATTTAAGGCATCTGTACTTTCTTTATTTTCCCTACTGTTTTGTTCTAATTTTGCATTTAAGGCATCACTACTAACTTTGTTCTGATACATGAACTCGAGAAGTAAAGTTTTTAATTCTGGTTGACCCCCTACACTCCCTGTTTCAGTATCGGGATTTACCTCCGCTACCCCGGTACTACCATCACTCGACATACTGCTCGTATCATCATTCTCCCGTTGATGACCACTACGTAACCTCATCTGTCTTTCTTTCTCATCCCCCATAATGATATACACTGATACAGACAAACAACCCCCAAAATACAGGCACAGAAATATATACCCTTCTCCTTCCACAAATGTTATTAGGTTTTCAGCCCCAAGTTGTCGGCGACAATGTAATGGTTATTAGTTAGAGCCCCATGTTGGTAGCGACAAATGTAATGGTTTCGCTAGCCCACACTGTTGGGTGAGAAATGTAACTGTTTACCTTTGCCTAAGCTATGTTGTTTTAATGGGCGCCAAGACCTCAATGCAATGTTGAAATCTAAATTTGTATTTAACAACGTCTAGCTCTGGCAGAACACATTCAAGACTCTATTCACTCAGATCGTGGTATGATTTGATCATTAACCCAACAAACAATTGTATCAGGAGAAGGAATTGGTCCATATCTAATGCTACCTACTGAAAGCAAAGATTGCATTGTAAAAGAAATGAATTTATTATATAAAACAAGCATAGCAAAATTAATAATAATAAGTTTAACATTTAAATTGGAGCGTTGTGATTTGAATATTACCGATAGAAAATTACGTGAAAACGGAGTCTGATAAATTGATTTTACTCTTATTTCCAAGCTATGAAGTTACTGAATTATGAAATATAAAACAAAGAAAAATGAGAGATTGCGTATTTCTGCGTCATTAGCGCTTACCCCTGGAAATTGCCAAAGCATTTCCCTCGTTCTTGATGATGCTGTGTGCTTCCCACAGTCTCCTGGACGTCGCCATCTTCTTCGTTATATGTTGATATTCTGGTAGATTAGATAACTCTATGGTCCGTACATCGGACCCAAACTCTCGTAAAACCGCACTGGTTACGTTTTACAAAAGATCGTCGCTAACTCCACTGAACATCGGAGCGACACGCACTTGCGACCGTACACTGCAAGTTCTACACAGATTGTCCTCGTCTCACGGCGCGTCGAACGATATATTCACCTGTCGGCTCCCCCACTCCGGAGCAGTCTCCTAGCTTACGCTGTCTCCGCTGATTGGCTGAGCACGCCGCCACTTCCCCTCCTCCGGTTCATTACACTCCGCGGGCGAGAGGGAGAAGTCGTTTTCCGTTTCAACAATTCGCCTCTTCTAGACCTTGCGACCCAGGATTGCGTCATGCTTCTCGACAGGAATCAGCTTGTATTAGAATTCCCAGTGAGTCATGTCTCTCAAATACCCTAACTGACAAACTTCCGTAAAATTCCGTAATCAGATAATTTTCTATGATATCGTCGTTCGTAATAATTTGCTTGTTAGCGTTTTCTAAGACAGAGAAAACCTATCTGTATGCTTATAATTTTT
Organism: Meconema thalassinum; assembly: GCA_946902985.2. Lineage (NCBI taxonomy): Eukaryota > Metazoa > Arthropoda > Insecta > Orthoptera > Tettigoniidae > Meconema > Meconema thalassinum. Next base: position 875,159,512 of record OX336389.2, on the reverse strand, counting down.
ATGAAATGCTCCGAAAATATCTTAATAATAATTATAATAAATTAATAATAATAATAAATTAACATGAAAAATTATCTTGGCTGAACAATTTGCCGCGTAAATAAATATAGAATGGCTTCCTACAGACTTATGCCAGTTGCATAAAACCCCTCGAAAAACACGTTACAAAGTTATGAGTTGAAGCGGAATCAAGAAGACCACGGGTTCGAAACCAATTTCCAAATTTATCTTGGATTTCGAATTGTACAGTGGACAAAAGGGCTTGCGCACTGTGAGAAGTTTCGGCGTTAGAAATGCAGGAAGAAGCATTAGTTTGTTCGGAGCTGCTCTGCATGGAGTTTGAAGAGGCAGGTACTGATGACCTCGATTTATCATGAACGTGCAATAAAGAATGGTGCGGTTATTTGCAATGGAAACAGAGATTGGATGACGTACAGTTTGAAGAAGAATGCTTAGGTGACAAGCAGTTGAAGCAATGTTTGCTATTGAAGACAAACTTCCTTCGATCTTCGACAGACAATTCTTTAAAAGATTTGCACAAATACAAAATGTGCAACTTTTTGCAGAGCATGCATTTTAAAGATTTGTTGAGCGGCCTGATATGTTCTCTTGCATGATTGAAAGAAGCAGAACGGGTTTGCTTGTTCTCGACAGATGGGGGCTGATGACCCTTTGAAAAAGCAAGGTTTTTCTCAAAAATGTGACACTGATGATTCGTTTCGACATTTTCGCACTGAAATGAGAGTGCTCTAAGGACTTGGCATCGGCTGTTGAGAAACGAGATTAAGTGTTCGAACGAAAATTCCTCCTTGCGGGCGAGTTCGATCTCCCAAGCCTTTAAAGTCGAAAAATCGAATCTGGATGTAGCTAGATGAATAAGTATGGTGTCCCATGTTTGGACGGGCTGCTTAAGTTGATATAATGCTCTAACATTTAACTGCATAGAGTCTAACAAGTCTCTTAAAGAGGTGACGTCATTAGGTTTGACGGCTGGCAGGTTGAAGAGACAGCGGATGTGGCGAGCTACACTCAAACGTAAATTGCCATATCTCTCTTTAAGGAGATTAAAGGCGATGTGGTAGTTATCTGCGCTTAAAGGCAGTGACTGAACCAAGGCCAAGGCCTCGCTTTCCAAAGACGTACGTAAGAAGTAGAATTTATGAATGTCGGGAATTTCCTTATTGTCATGAACGAGTGAGCAGTAAAGTTCATAAAAAGAATACCATTCACCTTCCTGGCCTGAGAAGTGAGGTAGGCTTATCTTGGGAAGTAAAGGTTTCGGTTTGTTCTTGTTATCTGAAGCGGGTGCGAACTGAGCCGGATTGATGACCCTAGTGTCCGGTTCTGAGATACTGCGGATCAGTTGGTGGGCCTTGACAATCCCTTCAAAGTACAAGGGTTCGACCTCGTCCCGATCCGATTGAAGTTCTGGGCAAGCGGATTCAATCTCGGTTTGAATTTGATCGTAATAATCATAGGACCGTTCGTACAACTTAAGGCGTTGTGTCAGAATATCTAAATCACACTCGGCGGGATTTAATTTGTTGATGAAATTTCTAAATCTGGTGAGTTGCCCATTATAGGAAGAACGTCTGGCAATGAGAGTTTCATCTTTTTCAGTAGGAGCCATGACAAAGAAAATAAATTGAAATACAACTTACAAAACTGTAGAACCTTGGAAATGCTGTCAAGCTGGCAGCAGCAAATAAGTAGAAAGAACGGGACACACCAAAGGAGACAGGAGTGGCCTCTTTCCCATTCACAGGCTTTACACGACGTGGTTATAGCTGAAAGATTCAAAGCAGATATTAATAATTTGCAAGGTATTGTCAAATGACACTTTTAAACAGAAAAATGACAAATGGACTCTCCCGGGTTTCTGGGACCAAATTTTGGGGTAGATTATTGGCTGAGGAATAACCTAACCACCAAGGGAGGATGATTAAGAAAAGGAGATAGGTTTCGGACTGGAGAAAAAGGATAGAAAAATAGGATGAGAGTCCCACAAAAGTTATAAATTTAACCTTAAATACACTTAGAGGCGGTTGCCACCGCAAATCCGCTCTCTGATACCTAAAGTGGGTAAGGACTTGGCCCATGCTGACGGGAAATACAGCTAGGACTTGGGCGGTTTGCAAGAGAGTGGCCTTAGTATATTCCCTCTCAAGCATGCATAAGACTACTATGGGGAAGGGTGATGGTCTGGCAAGACTAAGAGTAACAGATTTATTGTATGCCTGTTCAAAGAAATTCGTTTCTGCAAAGTAATTCGAAGGATGCCAATAATTTGAATCAAGTTTAGTATTTCCAGTTTTCGAAGTTATAGAGTTCCTGAAAAAGCGACCAAGTGCTTCCAAGAAGGATAACGATAAAAAATTATACCTTGGGGAGTAATTTTGGGAAGTGGACCAATGGTTGCATTTGGAAATGGCTAAGCTTTTACTCAGCAAGGAGCCGGCTAAAAGTTTAGACAAAAAGAAACACTTATCTTTTGGAAAACTAACCATAAGTTTTGGGAGAGGATCTCCTCAAGCAGGTAGCTGGCGTAGCGAGCTTTACTTGCCTTACTGGCCAGTTAGGATTAGCTTTTAAAGCTAAGAGAAACTTTGACGAGATTACCTTAAGAGTTCTTGCTCAAATGCAACGAGTGGTGAAAGCCCTATCAATAGATTTAATGGCATTGAGTAGGGAGAGCCAAGGAGAACAGGATCATGCCTAACCGTTGTACTAGAAAAATGAAAAAGCGAAAAGAAACGCTTAATTTATTTAACAATTCAAAAGAAGTTGATAACTTTTACAAATATATATTTTCAATTTGGTTAACAATTTTTGGGTCACAGACCTCAGAAAACATTAAACGTTTGCTCCAGGCAATTGACAATTTATGAGGTTTCAAACCTTATATATGTACTAAAATCTTTGTAAGATTTAAAAAAGACAAATGAAGTGATTAAAGTTTAAACATTCAATTGAGTACAAGAAGTGTACTTTAAGAAATTTCTGAGAAAATGTTCTAGAAAGAGTGACAACTTCAAAAATAACAATAAGAAAAACATGAAGAATAAGATAGAAGTTCCTAAAACGTCTTATATTTAAGCGGAATTACTATGGGTCATTATACAAATAAGGGCAGGTCACCTACTGTGAAACCTGAAGAGAAAATCAAAAGGAAGGTTCTCGACCTCCTATGGTTAAGTACGAATCACAAGCCAAATGGGGCAGTTTCCATTTCGTGAGACCTAGAAATAACTCACTCAAGAGTTGAAAGAATTGTTTTCCCTGATTATAGTGAAGAAACAATATAAGCATGAACCGTGTATAAAACACGTAGCTATACAGAGATTAATTAATGATAAACAAGCAAAAATGGAAGGGCACTTCGTTATAGTGACACCTTATAGAAAAGTTACAATTTTATTAATATGGTGTGTTAGTAGAAGGTTTAGGGAAGATCAATTGGGATTGAGGAGAAATGTTCATGGCCTTATTTAACGGACGATCGCGACGCGGTAGAAAGTGGAACAAGCACTAGTTATCACTATAGTCTGTTAAATAGATGAAAAGTTCACTGTAGAAACACGAAAGTTTATGAGAAAGAAAAATATTGCAATAATGAAAATAACTGGTTGCACTAGGTAGGCGAAAGTCTATTTCTTGAGAAGGTTGTGAATTACAATTAAATGCGCCATAGAACATTCCATCGGTGGAAGAAAATTCTCTATTGCAGTAATTTATAAGGAAGATTCCTCATTTTAAATAGTATTCCCACAAGTGAGTGAAAAATACATGACGGCAGGACTTGTAGATAAAGTACAGGATCTGGAAGGTTCCAGAACGATCTTAATAGAAGAATGGGGTCAAAGATAATCCAGCGGAGGAACTAGCTTGGTGAATTATAGACAGCGGGTATTAGATAATATCCCACGTAGTGAGAAGATTTCCCAATTAAATAGCTTAAGAAAAGCTACTTTCTATTAAGGTTGGCTTAGACAGACAAAAGCTCAACATGGCAAATCCCACGAAGAATGCTTTTTGCCCCCAATTAAGTAATCTCACGCTGTCTATAAAATATCGTTAAAAGCATGTAGAAGTTAAAACTGATGAAGATGAAGTTAAAACTTGAAGTAGGTACTTATCTTTGTTGCATAGCGAAGGTGAAGTTCCCTTTGACGGATACTTAATGTGCCAACATGGCGTAAGACGTAGAGAGTGTCTCTTGGTTTGAGGAGACTGGCTCGAGTTGAGCCTTGACTGACCGAGTCAACTGCCGACTTAGAAGTGAGACCCGCTCAGCGAAGCGCGGAGGGTCCAAGGAAGGGAAAGAGTGGGGTAGGAGACAAAAGGAATACATATCAGAATAGACAACTTATCAAAAATAAATGTTCTTCTTGATGAATGGTCTTCAAAGAGTTGATAGCAGACGATACTAGCACAGCATGGTGAGTGAAAAAGTAGACGAAGGTCTCTTGCTCATGGAGATAATAGCTGGCGATGGTAGCAAGATCTGGTGACCAGATGGAAAAGGAAGTCCTCTTGCACCAGGAAGAGTTGAAGAGCTTCAGAGATTCGCTGCTAGATGACGCTAGGTGGGTCATGGAAGATATATATCTAGAACAGACTCACAAAAGATATAAGCGACATGATCATCAAAGAGAAAATAGAAGATCACTGTTGGTGTTTGACGAACAAGAAGGAATGAACAAGCAAAGAGCATTAAACTTTATATTCTCTTGTACCGTGTATTCCAAGAATACACCATACTGGGAGGGGGAAACACCAACAGAGAACAAGAAAAACAAGTAAACATTTAAAGGTGATGGAGCGATCAAAGAAAGTGGTCTTGTGATCGGACCATTAGTGGTCAAGACTCTGACCACCCTGACTCTCCCATCTCTTCCAGGATAACACTCGGTCACTCTACCCGAAATCCAGACTAGGGGGGGGGGGGTGAAACATCCCTAACCAAGACCAAGTCCCCCACTTTAATGTCGGGACTGGAAAGAAACCACTTCTGTCTCCGTTGCAAGGAAGTTAAATATTCCAAGTTCCACCTCTCCCAAAAAGAATTGCGGAGGGCTTCAAGTTTACGCCAAACGATAGGTAGATTAGAATCCCTGTAAGAATTGGGAAGAGGAGGAGGAGCAGAAAGAGAAGTGCCGATAAGGAAATGACCAGGTGTGAGTGGAAGCAGGTCATCAGGGTCATTGAAAAGCGGAGTTAAAAAACGAGATTTAACAACACCTTCAATCACAAAATAGCTAGAAGCTGAGGGAAATAAGGCACTCGAAAAGGTTGCGATAAGACGCAAAAGGAAAATTAACAAGTTTAAACAAAGCGTATAGAAACAAGTACATCTATTAAGGATAAGAATATACCAAATAAACAAAGGAACTATGCGAGTAGAAAGCAAGAACGCCATAGGTAACAACCTAGTAGCCATAAACAATGACCTTAAGTCATAATAAGTATCAAAGGGGTTGAGCAGAAAAATACTTAAGTCAGCGAGAAACGTGACATAACAAGTATAAATACAAAAACACATCGAATGTAACGACGAGAAAAAACAAGCTTGTTCATCAATGAACAATAAAAGTGCAAAATATGTAAGCAGAGTGCAATACATAAGCGCGTAAAGGATATGCAACGATGTTATGAAACAAGAATCGAAGCAGTTGTAAGATACGAGTCTGAACAAGTGGAAGACACAGGCAAGCGCGGCCTTGACCCACATAGTACAGCGAGATAAGGAATATAAATATCTGAAAGAGTCCTTGAGCGGAACAAGTTTATTTTGGTGATGAGTTGAGCAGCTTCTGAACTTACGGAAGCGACTCGCCAGACAATGGTTGGCAATCAGCCAGAGTTGAGATAAGGGAATCTTGCTCTGAACTTTGGCAAGCATACAGGAAATAAACGATAACTTGGCCTTACCCAAACTTGTATACAAACAAGTTTGACAAACAAGCAGTTCGAAGTAAACAAACAACACCAGTTGAATCAGCCGTGACTTAAAGCGGAACGAGTAACACGACATGCAGTCATCCGTAGCTTGGACGTGAACAAACAATTTAGAGACATGAAATAGAGTAGGAAATCAATTTCGCATAATTTGGAGGATCACGGAATCCGACAATTTTAAACAGAAAAACGCTTAATTCTTCCGAACAGAGAAGAAAAGCTGGGACATTGAGAAGGAGTTTATGCGTAAGAATAGTTATTCTAGATGCTAGAGAATTCAGATTTTCAAGCGGTTTCAAAAGCGGCTTCCAATTGTGAGGAAGGGGGGAGGAGCCGGCCGTGGCCATCCTTCTAAATAGCGAAAGAAGTGAAACATAGCTTACAGCGAAGTGATGGTGACTGATAGCCATGGTTTTACACAAGGGGAAGATAGTTTTCGATAGAGAGTTTAAGCAATTACCTGCTATAAAAATGACATGAGAAAGTAAACTAAGGAACACAAGGCAAGGCGAACTTGAGTTGCCATTTTGTGCGGGAAGAAGGCAAAACCATTTAAACAACTTACAAAGGTGGCGTAGTTGTTCACGATAAGACATCGTTTCGGCAAGTGTTTTTCAAAAGTATCGAGATCGAAAACGTGAGCGTTCTCTTTTTCAGAAATGGGATTTATGTCAGCTGTAACAAAATGACATTGCGCTTTGGTTTGAACACTGGGATGTTGGATTTCACCAGTAATAACCCAACCAAAATCGGTGTCTCTAGCGACCACGGTTGAAGATAACTTGTGAACCTGTTTAAGGAGGCAATTCCAAAAAACATTGGCACTGAAAAGAATCTCAATGGGACCTTGAGCATTAAACTGAGGATCAGCTAACCTTAAGTGCGAAGGAATCTTTAAACCGGAGGTATTAATAGAGCTGCTAGGAGTGTCCTTGCCAATGCTGGTAAGAATGAGACAGTTTAAGTTAAGATTGGTGTTTCTTTGGCAAACGTCTCTGATTTTCAATTTTGAAGACTGCAAGACTTGAGTTTTCAAATTGTCAATCCCAGATACATTGATGGAAGTAGGCGATGACGAAAGATCTAGTTTTTTAATTAATGATTGCGAAACAAAGTTATGAGTTGAAGCGGAATCAAGAAGACCACGGGTTCGAAACCAATTTCCAAATTTATCTTGGATTTCGAATTGTACAGTGGACAAAAGGGCTTGCGCACTGTGAGAAGTTTCGGCGTTAGAAATGCAGGAAGAAGCATTAGTTTGTTCGGAGCTGCTCTGCATGGAGTTTGAAGAGGCAGGTACTGATGACCTCGATTTATCATGAACGTGCAATAAAGAATGGTGCGGTTTTTTGCAATGGAAACAGAGATTGGATGACGTACAGTTTGAAGAAGAATGCTTAGGTGACAAGCAGTTGAAGCAATGTTTGCTATTGAAGACAAACTTCCTTCGATCTTCGACAGACAATTCTTTAAAAGATTTGCACAAATACAAAATGTGCAACTTTTTGCAGAGCATGCATTTTAAAGATTTGTTGAGCGGCCTGATATGTTCTCTTGCATGATTGAAAGAAGCAGAACGGGTTTGCTTGTTCTCGACAGATGGGGGCTGATGACCCTTTGAAAAAGCAAGGTTTTTCTCAAAAATGTGACACTGATGATTCGTTTCGACATTTTCGCACTGAAATGAGAGTGCTCTAAGGACTTGGCATCGGCTGTTGAGAAACGAGATTAAGTGTTCGAACGAAAATTCCTCCTTGCGGGCGAGTTCGATCTCCCAAGCCTTTAAAGTCGAAAAATCGAATCTGGATGTAGCTAGATGAATAAGTATGGTGTCCCATGTTTGGACGGGCTGCTTAAGTTGATATAATGCTCTAACATTTAACTGCATAGAGTCTAACAAGTCTCTTAAAGAGGTGACGTCATTAGGTTTGACGGCTGGCAGGTTGAAGAGACAGCGGATGTGGCGAGCTACACTCAAACGTAAATTGCCATATCTCTCTTTAAGGAGATTAAAGGCGATGTGGTAGTTATCTGCGCTTAAAGGCAGTGACTGAACCAAGGCCAAGGCCTCGCTTTCCAAAGACGTACGTAAGAAGTAGAATTTATGAATGTCGGGAATTTCCTTATTGTCATGAACGAGTGAGCAGTAAAGTTCATAAAAAGAATACCATTCACCTTCCTGGCCTGAGAAGTGAGGTAGGCTTATCTTGGGAAGTAAAGGTTTCGGTTTGTTCTTGTTATCTGAAGCGGGTGCGAACTGAGCCGGATTGATGACCCTAGTGTCCGGTTCTGAGATACTGCGGATCAGTTGGTGGGCCTTGACAATCCCTTCAAAGTACAAGGGTTCGACCTCGTCCCGATCCGATTGAAGTTCTGGGCAAGCGGATTCAATCTCGGTTTGAATTTGATCGTAATAATCATAGGACCGTTCGTACAACTTAAGGCGTTGTGTCAGAATATCTAAATCACACTCGGCGGGATTTAATTTGTTGATGAAATTTCTAAATCTGGTGAGTTGCCTATTATAGGAAGAACGTCTGGCAATGAGAGTTTCATCTTTTTCAGTAGGAGCCATGACAAAGAAAATAAATTGAAATACAACTTACAAAACTGTAGAACCTTGGAAATGCTGTCAAGCTGGCAGCAGCAAATAAGTAGAAAGAACGGGACACACCAAAGGAGACAGGAGTGGCCTCTTTCCCATTCACAGGCTTTACACGACGTGGTTATAGCTGAAAGATTCAAAGCAGATATTAATAATTTGCAAGGTATTGTCAAATGACACTTTTAAACAGAAAAATGACAAATGGACTCTCCCGGGTTTCTGGGACCAAATTTTGGGGTAGATTATTGGCTGAGGAATAACCTAACCACCAAGGGAGGATGATTAAGAAAAGGAGATAGGTTTCGGACTGGAGAAAAAGGATAGAAAAATAGGATGAGAGTCCCACAAAAGTTATAAATTTAACCTTAAATACACTTAGAGGCGGTTGCCACCGCAAATCCGCTCTCTGATACCTAAAGTGGGTAAGGACTTGGCCCATGCTGACGGGAAATACAGCTAGGACTTGGGCGGTTTGCAAGAGAGTGGCCTTAGTATATTCCCTCTCAAGCATGCATAAGACTACTATGGGGAAGGGTGATGGTCTGGCAAGACTAAGAGTAACAGATTTATTGTATGCCTGTTCAAAGAAATTCGTTTCTGCAAAGTAATTCGAAGGATGCCAATAATTTGAATCAAGTTTAGTATTTCCAGTTTTCGAAGTTATAGAGTTCCTGAAAAAGCGACCAAGTGCTTCCAAGAAGGATAACGATAAAAAATTATACCTTGGGGAGTAATTTTGGGAAGTGGACCAATGGTTGCATTTGGAAATGGCTAAGCTTTTACTCAGCAAGGAGCCGGCTAAAAGTTTAGACAAAAAGAAACACTTATCTTTTGGAAAACTAACCATAAGTTTTGGGAGAGGATCTCCTCAAGCAGGTAGCTGGCGTAGCGAGCTTTACTTGCCTTACTGGCCAGTTAGGATTAGCTTTTAAAGCTAAGAGAAACTTTGACGAGATTACCTTAAGAGTTCTTGCTCAAATGCAACGAGTGGTGAAAGCCCTATCAATAGATTTAATGGCATTGAGTAGGGAGAGCCAAGGAGAACAGGATCATGCCTAACCGTTGTACTAGAAAAATGAAAAAGCGAAAAGAAACGCTTAATTTATTTAACAATTCAAAAGAAGTTGATAACTTTTACAAATATATATTTTCAATTTGGTTAACAATTTTTGGGTCACAGACCTCAGAAAACATTAAACGTTTGCTCCAGGCAATTGACAATTTATGAGGTTTCAAACCTTATATATGTACTAAAATCTTTGTAAGATTTAAAAAAGACAAATGAAGTGATTAAAGTTTAAACATTCAATTGAGTACAAGAAGTGTACTTTAAGAAATTTCTGAGAGAATGTTCTAGAAAGAGTGACAACTTCAAAAATAACAATAAGAAAAACATGAAGATTAAGATAGAAGTTCCTAAAACTTCTTATATTTAAGCGGAATTACTATGGGTCATTATACAAATAAGGGCAGGTCACCTACTGTGAAACCTGAAGAGAAAATCAAAAGGAAGGTTCTCGACCTCCTATGGTTAAGTACGAATCACAAGCCAAATGGGGCAGTTTCCATTTCGTGAGACCTAGATATAACTCACTCAAGAGTTGAAAGAATTGTTTTCCCTGATTATAGTGAAGAAACAATATAAGCATGAACCGTGTATAAAACACGTAGCTATACAGAGATTAATTAATGATAAACAAGCAAAAATGGAAGGGCACTTCGTTATAGTGACACCTTATAGAAAAGTTACAATTTTATTAATATGGTGTGTTAGTAGAAGGTTTAGGGAAGATCAATTGGGATTGAGGAGAAATGTTCATGGCCTTATTTAACGGACGATCGCGACGCGGTAGAAAGTGGAACAAGCACTAGTTATCACTATAGTCTGTTAAATAGATGAAAAGTTCACTGTAGAAACACGAAAGTTTATGAGAAAGAAAAATATTGCAATAATGAAAATAACTGGTTGCACTAGGTAGGCGAAAGTCTATTTCTTGAGAAGGTTGTGAATTACAATTAAATGCGCCATAGAACATTCCATCGGTGGAAGAAAATTCTCTATTGCAGTAATTTATAAGGAAGATTCCTCATTTTAAATAGTATTCCCACAAGTGAGTGAAAAATACATGACGGCAGGACTTGTAGATAAAGTACAGGATCTGGAAGGTTCCAGAACGATCTTAATAGAAGAATGGGGTCAAAGATAATCCAGCGGAGGAACTAGCTTGGTGAATTATAGACAGCGGGTATTAGATAATATCCCACGTAGTGAGAAGATTTCCCAATTAAATAGCTTAAGAAAAGCTACTTTCTATTAAGGTTGGCTTAGACAGACAAAAGCTCAACATGGCAAATCCCACGAAGAATGCTTTTTGCCCCAATTAAGTAATCTCACGCTGTCTATAAAATATCGTTAAAAGCATGTAGAAGTTAAAACTGATGAAGATGAAGTTAAAACTTGAAGTAGGTACTTATCTTTGTTGCATAGCGAAGGTGAAGTTCCCTTTGACGGATACTTAATGTGCCAACATGGCGTAAGACGTAGAGAGTGTCTCTTGGTTTGAGGAGACTGGCTCGAGTTGAGCCTTGACTGACCGAGTCAGCTGCCGACTTAGAAGTGAGACCCGCTCAGCGAAGCGCGGAGGGTCCAAGGAAGGGAAAGAGTGGGGTAGGAGACAAAAGGAATACATATCAGAATAGACAACTTATCAAAAATAAATGTTCTTCTTGATGAATGGTCTTCAAAGAGTTGATAGCAGACGATACTAGCACAGCATGGTGAGTGAAAAAGTAGACGAAGGTCTCTTGCTCATGGAGATAATAGCTGGCGATGGTAGCAAGATCTGGTGGCCAGATGGAAAAGGAAGTCCTCTTGCACCAGGAAGAGTTGAAGAGCTTCAGAGATTCGCTGCTAGATGACGCTAGGTGGGTCATGGAAGATATATATCTAGAACAGACTCACAAAAGATATAAGCGACATGATCATCAAAGAGAAAATAGAAGATCACTGTTGGTGTTTGATGAACAAGAAGGAATGAACAAGCAAAGAGCATTAAACTTTATATTCTCTTGTACCGTGTATTCCAAGAATACACCACGACCCCATTTGTTAAAAAATTTAAATGATCTATATTTGTCAAAAAGATATTACATACTTGTTAAATTCATTAAACTTCTTTGAATTGTTAAATACAGTAAATTAAATATTTGTTTTTGGATTTATCATTTCGCAAATACTACAGTTAGGCAAGATCCTGGCTTTCCTAACTTTTCCTCCGTTCATGCCATCGTTAATACAGAATAAATCTGTTACTATTTGTCTTGCCAGACTATCACCCTTCCCCATAGTAGTCTTATGCATGCTTGGGAGGAAATACACTAAAGCCTTTCTCTGGCAAACCGCCCAAGTCTTAGCTGCGGTTCCCGTCAGCTTCGACCAGGTCCTTACCCACTTTAGGTATCAGAAAGCGAATTTGCAGTGGCAACCGCCTCTAAGTGCATTTAGAGTTAAATTCATAACTTTTGTGGAACTCTCCTCCTATTTTTCTATCCTTTTTCTCCAGTCCGAAACCTACCTCCTGTTTTTAATCATCTTCCCTTGGTGGTTAGGTTATTCCCCAGCCAATAATCTACCCCAAAATTTGGTCCCAGAAATCCGGGAGATTCCATTTGTTGTTCCTTTGCAAAGATTTTTTGACAATACCTTGCAAATTATTAATATCTGCTTTGAATCTTTCAGCTATAACTACATCGTGCAAAGCCTGTGAAGGGGAAAGAGGCCACTCCTGTCTCCTTTGGTGTGTCCCGTTCTTTCTACTTATTTGCTGCTGCCAGCTTGACAGCATCTCCAAGGTTCAACTGTTTCGTGAGTTACATTTCAATTTATTTTCTTTGACATGACTCCTACTGAAAAGGATGAAACTCTCATTGCCAGACGTTCTTCCTATAAAGGGCAACTCACCAGATTCAGAAATTTCATCAACAAATTAAATCCCGCCGAGTGTGATTTAGACATCTTGACACAACGCCTTAAGTTGTACGAACGGTCCTATGATTATTACGATCAAATTCAAACCGAGATTGAATCCGCTCGCCAAGAACTTCAATCGGATCGGGACGAGGTCGAACCCTTGTACTTTGAAGGGATTGCCAAGGCCCACCAACTGATCCGCAGTATCTCAGAACCGGACACTAGGGTCATCAATCCGGCCCAGTTCGCACCCGCTTCAGTTCACAAGAACAAACCGAAACCGTTACATCCTAAGATAAGCCTACCTCACTTCTCAGGCCAGGAAGGTGAATGGTATTCTATTTATGAACTTTACTGCTCACTCGTTCATGACAATAAGGAAATTCCCGACATTCATAAATTCTACTTCTTACGTACGTCTTTGGAAAGCGAGGCCTTGGCCTTGGTTCAGTCATTGCCTTTAAGCCAGATAACTACCACATCGCCTTTAATCTCCTTAAAGAGAGATATGGCAATTTACGTTTGTGTGTAGCTCGTCATATCCGCTGCCTGTTCAACCTACCAGCCGTCAAACCTAATGACGTCACCTCTTTACGAGACCTGTTAGACTCTATGCAACTAAATGTTACAGCATTATATCAAGTTAAGCAGCCCGTCCAAACATGGGACACCATCCTTATTCATCTAGCTACATCCAGATTCGATTTTTCGACTTCAAAGGCTTGGGAGATCGAACTCGCTCGCAAGGAGGAATACTCGTTCGAACACCTCATCTCGTTTCTCAACAGCCGATGCCAAGTCCTTACAGCACTCTCATTTCAGTGCGAAAATGTCGAAACGAGTCATCAGTGTCATATTTTTGAGAAAAACCTTGCTTTTTCAAAGGGTCATCAGCCCCCATCTGTCGAGAACAAGCAAACCCGTTCTGCTTCTTTCAATCATCCAAGAGAACCTATCAGGCCGCTCAACAAATCTTTAAAATGCACGCTCTGTAAACAGATTCACACTTTGTACTCGTGCAAATCTTTTAAAGAATTGTCTGTCGAAGATCGAAGGAAGTTTGTCTTCAATAGCAAACATTGCTTCAACTGCTTGTCACCTAAGCATTCTTCTTCAAACTGTACGTCATCCAATCTCTGTTTCCATTGCAAAAAACCGCACCATTCTTTATTGCACGTTCATGATAAATAGAGGTCATCAGTACCCGCCTCTTCAAACTCCATGCAAAGCAGCTCCGAACAAACTAATGCTTCTTCCTGCATTTCTAACGCCGAAACTTCTCACAGTGCGCAAGTCCTTTTGTCCACTGTACAATTCGAAATCCAAGATAAATTTGGAAATTGGGTTCGAAACCGCGGTCTTCTCGATTCCGCTTCAACTCATAACTTTGTTTCGCAATCATTAATTAAAAAACTAGGTCTTTCGTCAGCGCCTATTTCCATCAATGTATCCGGCATTGACAATTTGAAAACTCAAGTCTTGCAGTCTTCAAAATTGAAAATCAGAGATGTTTGCCAAAGAAACACCAATCCTAACTTAAACTGTCTCATTCTTACCAGTATTGGCAAGGACACTCCTAGCAGCTCTATTAATACTTCCGGTTTAAAGATTCCTTCGCACTTAAGGTTAGCTGATCCTCAGTTTAATGCTCAAGGTCCCATTGATGTACATTTCAGTGCCAATGTTTTCTGGAATTGCCTTCGCAAACAAACACGCAAGTTATCTTCAACCGTGGTCGCCAGAGACACCGATTTTGGTTGGGTTATTACCGGTGAAATCCAACATCCCAGTCTTCAAACCAAATCGCAATGTCATTTTGTTACAGCTGACATAAATCCCCTTTCTGAAAAAGAGAACACCTATGTTTTCGATCTCGATACTTTTGAAAAACACTTGCCGAAACGATGTCTCATCGTGAACAACTACGCCACCTTTGTAAGTTGTTTAAATGGTTTTGCCTTCTTCCCGCACAAGATGGCAATTCAAGTTCGCTTCGCCTTGTGTTACTTTGTTTACTTTCTCATGTCATTTTTTCTAGCAGGTAATTGCTTAAACTCTCTATCGAAACCTATCTTCCCCTTGTGTAAAACCATGGCTATCAGTCACCATCACTTCGCTGTAAGCTATGTTTCACTTCTTTCGCTATGTAGAAGGATGGCCACGGCCGGCTCCTTCCCCCTTCCTCACAATTGGAAGCCGCTTTTGAAACCGCTTGAAAATCTGAATTCTCTAGCATCTAGAATAACTATTCTTACGCATAAACTCCTTCTCAGTGTCCCAGCTTCTCTTCCTATTTCGGAAGAATTAAGCTTTTTTCTGTTGAAAATTGCCGGATTTCGTAATCCTCAAAATTATGCGAAATTGATTTCCTACTCTATTTCATATGTCTCTAAATTGTTTTTTCACGTCCAAGCTACGGATGACTGCATGACGTGTTACTCGTTCCGCTTTAAGTTACAGCTGATTCAACTATTGTTGTTTGTTTATTTCGAACTGCTTGTTTGTCAATTTTGTTTGTATACAAGCTTGAGTAAGGCCAAGTTGCTGTTCATTTCCTGTATGCTTGCCAAAGGTCAGAGCAAGTTTCCTTTATCTCAACTCTGGCTGACTGCCAACCATTGTCTTGCGAGTCGCTTCTGTAAGTTCAGAAGCTGCTCAACTCATCACCAAAATAAACTTGTTCCGGTTAAGGACTCTTTCAGATATTTATATTCCTTATCTCGCTGTATTATGTGGGTCAAGTTCGTTCATGCTTATGTCTCCCACTTACTCACGCTCGTATCCTACAACTGCTTCGATTCTTGTTTCATAACATCGTTGCGTATTTTTCACGCGCTCATGTATTGCACTCTGCTTACATATTTTGCAATCTTATTGTTCATTGATGAACAAACTTGTTTCTTCTCGTCGTCACATTCGATGTGTTTTTGTATTTATACTTGTTATGTCACGTTTCTCGCTGACTTAAGTATTTTTCTGATTAACCCCTTTGATACTTATTATGACTTAAGGTCATTGTTTATGGCTACTAGATTGTTACCTATGGCGTTCTTGCCTCCTACTCGCATAGTTCCTTTGTTTATTTGGTATATTCTTATCCTTAATAGATGTACTTGTTCCTATACGCTTTGTTTAAACTTGTTAATTCCCCTTTCGCATCTTATCGCAATCTTTGCTGGTGCCTTATTTCCCGCAGTTTCTAGCTATTTTGTGATTGAAGGTGTTGTTAATTCTCGTCTTTTAACTCCTCTTTTCAATGACCCTGATGACCTGCTTCCACTCACACCTGGTCACTTCCTTACACGCACTTCTCTCTCTGCCCCTCCTCCCCTTCCTAATTCTTACAGGGATTCTAATTTACCTATTGTTTGGCGTAAACTTGAAGCCCTCCGTAATTCTTTTTGGAAGAGGTGGAACTTGGAATATTTAACTTCCTTGCAACGGAGACAGAAGTGGTTTCTTTCCAATCCCGACACTAATGTGGGGGACTTGGTCTTGGTTAGGGATGTTTCCTCCCCCCTAGTTTGGACTTCTGGCAGAGTGACCGAGTGTTATCCTGGAAGGGATGGGAGAGTCAGGGTGGTCAGAGTCTTGACCAATAATGGTACGTTCACAAGACCACTGTCTTTGATCGCTCCATTACCTTTAAATGTTTAACTGTTTATTTTGTTCTCTGTTGGTGTTTCTCCTCCCAGTATGGTGTATTCTTGGAATACACGGTACGAGAGAATATAATTTTTAATGCTTTTGCATGTTCATTCCTTCTTCTTTATCAAACACCAACAGTGATCTTCTATTTTCTCTTTGATGGTCATGTCGCTTATATCTTTTGTGAGTCTGTTCTAGATATATATCTTCCATGGCCCTCCTAGCGTCATCTAGCAGCGAATCTCTGAAGCTCCTCAATTCTTCCTGGTGCAAGAGGACTTCCTTTTCCTTCTGGCCACCAGATCTCGTTGCCATCGCCAGCTATTTTCTCCATGAGCAAGAGAACTTCGTCTACGTTTTCACTCACCATGCTGCGCTAGTATCGTCTGCTATCAACTCTTTGAAGACCATCTCCTCAAGAGAATTTAATTTCTTATGTTGGTTATTCTGATATGTATTCCTTTTGTCTCCTACCCCCACTCCTTTCCCTTCCTTGGACTCTCTGTGCTTCGCTGAGTGGGTCCCACTTGTGCGCCGGCCGTCGACTCAGTTAAGGCTCAACTAGAGCTAGCCTCCTGACCTAACGAGGCATTTTTTAGATTCCACGCCATGTGGTAACTTTAAACATCAAGGAGAACCTCACCTTCGCCATGCAGCAAAGTTAAGTACAAACTTCAAGTTTTAACCTCATCTTCATGGTTTTAACTTCTACATGCTTTTAACGATCTTTTATAGGCAGTGTGAAATTACTTATTTTTTGAAATAATCATCCTTCGCGGGATTTTCCATGTTGGGCTTTTGTCTAATTAAGCCAATCTTGGTGAAAATCAGCATTTCTTATGCTTGTTAAATGAGAGATCTTCTCACCACGTGGGATATCATCTATTACCCGCTGTCTATAAAGATTAAGCTCGTTCCACCGCTGGAATAACTTTGGCCCCATTCTGCTATTAGGATCGTTCTGGAACCTTCCAGATCCTGTACTTTATCTACAAGTCACGCCGTCATGTATGTTCCGCTCACTTGTGGCAATGCCATCCTAAACTAGGAAATCTTCCTTATAAATAAATGCTCCATAGCTAATTTTCTTTCCTCCGTTGGATTTGTTCAAGTGCATTTAATTGTAATTCACAACCTTCACAAGAAATAGACTCTCGCCTACCTAGTGCAACCAGTTATTTTCATCATTGCAATAACTTTCTTTCCCATAAACTTTCGTGTTACTACAGTGAACTTTTCATCTATTTAACAGACTATAGTGAAAACTAGTGCTTGTCCAACTTTTCTACCGCGTCGCGATCGTCCGTTTACATTAAATAAGGCCATGAACATTTATCCTCAATCCCAATTGATCTTTCCTAAACCTTCTACTAACAAACCATATTAATAAAATTTTGGATCATTTCCAATGAGGTGTCACTCTACGAAGTGCCCTTCCATTGTGCTTGTTATCATTAATTAATTTCTGTATAACTACGTGTTTTATACACGGTTAAAGCTTACATTGTTTGTACCTTATAATCAGGGAAAACAATTCCTTCAACTCTTGAGTGAGTTATTTCTAGGTCTCACGAAATGGAAACTGCCCCATTTGGCTCGTGATTCCTACTTAAACATAGGAGGTCGAGAACCTTCCTTTTGATTTTCTCTTCAGGTTTCACAGTAAGTGACCTGCCCTTATTTGTATAATAACCAAAAGTAATTCAGCTTAAACATAACAAGTTATAGGATCTTCTCTGTCATTATACTTGTTTTCTTTTTTTGTTATTTTTGAATTTGCAACATTTTTCTAAGATAGATACTTGTAAATTCCTTAAAGTACATGCCTTGTACTCAATTTACTGTTTATCTTTGATCACTTCATTTGTCTTTTTAAAATCTTAATAAGATTTTAGTACATACAAAGGTTTGAAACCTAAAGGATTGTTATTTGACTGGAGCAATCTCTAAATGTTAGGAGGTCTGCGACCCCATTTGTTAAAAAATTTAAATGATCTATATTTGTCAAAAAGATATTACATACTTGTTAAATTCATTAAACTTCTTTGAATTGTTAAATAAGTTAAATATTTGTTTTTGGATTTATCATTTCGCAAATACTACAGTTAGGCAAGATCCTGGCTTTCCTAACTCTTCCTCAGTTCATACCATCGTTAATACAGAATAAATCTGTAACTATTTGTCTTGCCAGACTATCACCCTTCCCCATAGTAGTCTTATGCATGCTTGGGAGGAAATACACTAAAGCCTTTCTCTGGCAAACCGCCCAAGTCATAGCTGCGGTTCCCGTCAGCTTCGACCAGGTCCTAACCCACTTTAGGTATCAGAAAGCGAATTTGCAGTGGCAACAGCCTCTAAGTGCATTTAGAGTTAAATTCATAACTTTTGTGGAACTCTCCTCCTATTTCTCTATCCTTTTTCTCCAGTCCGAAACCTACCTCCTTTTTTTAATCATCTTCCCTTGGTGGTTAGGTTATTCCTCAGCCAATACTCTTCCCCACCTGTCACTCGTAAATAAGTTTTAACAAGTACCGGTATTTCACAAGCAAATTGTAATGCTAATATCATAGTGTGGACACACGCTTCCCGAAGGTAGAATGATCGTCTCCGCGCACATGTGTGTTAAATCAGCAATAGAACAGACTAGAATGGAATGACCTCTCTACACGTGTTACACAGAGCACACACCGGTTGCCCTGGTCACCTGATCCGTAGGAGTGTGGGGAATTTCCACCCCTCATCTATTGCGTCACGACTTGTCAAAGCCGTTAGGAGTAGAAGATGTTCGACACTCGCTTGTGCTAAATTTTAGCTCAATGCCATAAGGATGGGTCCATTTAGCAGCTAGATTAATAATTATGAAGAATGTTTCTTTAGCTCTAGGTCTGCTACAAACACATGCTGGAATACATTACAATATGTTACATACATCAACTATTTTCAAGGTTGCTGTGCGAATCTCGGCATTCGAAGATCACCAACATGGTGGATTTCGGTCACATGTTCCCCTCTCCTGGTTTTTTTTATAAGTTTTGGTCAGAGAACTTATAAAACATCATTATGCTAAGATTATGTGAAGAAATCAAACATGTCTGTCCAGTACTAATTCTCAGGTTTGAAATATTTTCTGAGATTTCCAGCGTTGTAGTTTCCAATCACTCGGTCGGTGTGTATTTCTGCCAAACGATAATTGTTGTTGCCGAAAACTCTTACAATCTTTACTGGACCATAATAAAGCTTAGCGAATTTGTTATAGACTCTCATGGGTAAGTTGGATGATACTGGTCTCCTTATCAAGACTAAATCGTTTTCCCGTAGAGGTTCTCTGAATTTTCTTCCTGCCTGTCTTTTCTTTCTCTTTTCGGCGTGGCGTTCCAAGCTCTCTCTAGCCATGTCAATGCGCGTGGGAATTGATTGAATTATTTCCGGTGCTGTGGAAATAATTCCATCCCATACTCTCTCTGATTTACGTCCATAATGTAACATGTATGGCACTTGCGATGTACTTTCATGTATAGTCGAATTAAGGCTTTCTGCAATGATGGGTATAACCTTCATACATTTATCATGATTATCCGAACAGTAAAGTCGACAGAATTTTCCAATTTCAGACATTATTCTTTCTGCAGGATTTCCATCAGGATATCTGATAGTATTGAGGATGTGCTTTACATTTAGCCTTACCATTGCCTGCTGAAATTCTTGACTTGTGAATTGGCTCCCATGATCACTTAATAAGAATTCGGGTGTGCCGGCTTCTTTGAAAACACAATTCTCTAGCCGTCTAATGATATATCGCGATGTAGCCTTCTGAATCGGGTGCAACATTACCAGTTTAGAGAATACATCTATTGTAACCAAGATATACTGGTTTCCTCTAAATGATCTTGGAAGTGGGCCATAAATGTCCGTCGCATATAATTCTCTCGGTCGGGACGGAATTATAGCAATCGGTGGTTCTTTAGCAAGCTTCGAAATGTATTTGCTCCACTGGCAATTATCGCAGGACCTTATAACCGTACGTATGGTTTCCCTCATACAATTCCAAATAAAAGCTTCTTTAGCTGCGTGCAGAGTCTTGTCCAGTCCGGAGTGTCCCGTTGAACGATGAACTAGCCAGATTACTTTATTAACAAGTTTTGGTGGTAAGACTGTTCTCAACTTCGTATGATCCTTGTCCGCATATTTCATGACAA
This sequence comes from Meconema thalassinum, assembly GCA_946902985.2. Taxonomy (NCBI): domain Eukaryota; kingdom Metazoa; phylum Arthropoda; class Insecta; order Orthoptera; family Tettigoniidae; genus Meconema; species Meconema thalassinum. The sequence continues at coordinate 875,139,135 of OX336389.2, read as the reverse complement.
TGTCTCCCACGATGTGGTATTCTCCCGCTTGTCTCGAAGTTGGGATGAAATTCGGATCATGCTGGTCCATTCTCTTCTTTAGGAAACGAGGATATGCACCTCTCTATGCATAATTACATGTGATGATGGCCTCCTCCCTTGTAAAATTTCAATCCGGAGGTAAACTCGTCCCCCGTTCGGATCTCCGGGTGGGGACTACTCGAGAGGGGGTTAACATCACAGAAGTGGCAAAGAGGAAATCTGACATTCTACGGATCGGAGCGTGGAATGTTAGAAGTCTGCTAGGAAGTGGAAGGTTAGAAAACTTAGAAAGGGAAATGGATAGGTTGAGGTTGGATTTGGTTGGGATTTGTGAAATGCGCTGGCAGGAAGAACAGGACTTTTGGTCAGGAGACTATAGGGTCATTAGCACTAAATAAAACAATGGCCAAGCAGGGGTTGGCCTCATATTGAGTAGGAAACTTGGACAGCGGGTGGAATGTTATGAGCAATATAGTGAACGGATTATTGTAGCAAAAATCAATACTAAACCTATCTGCACTACAGTGGTACAAGTCTATATGCCTACCAGTCAAGCTGATGATGAGGATGTTGAAAAGGTCTACGAAGAAATAGACGAAATTCTGAGGTATATCAAGGGTGATGAAAATGTTATAGTAATGGGAGATTGGAATGCTGTGGTAGGAAAAGGGAGAGAAGGGAAGATAGTAGGAGATTTCGGATTAGGTGAAATGAATGATCGAGGAAGCAGGCTGGTAGAATTCTGCACCGAGCATGAATTGGTCATAGCTAACACCTTATTCAATAACCACAATAGAAGTATATACACATGGATGAGACCAGGAGATACAGGGCGTTACCAAATCGACTTCATTATGGTCAAGCAGAGGTTTCGTAACCAGATTTTGGATTGTAAAACATATCCTGGTGCTGACATAAACTCTGATCACAATCTGGTTGTAATGAAAAGCAGATTAAAGTTGAAGAAACTGAAGAAAAGTCAAAAGCCAAAAAGGTGGGCAATAGACAGACTGAAAGAGAAGGATGTAAACGAAAGATTCAAGAAGAGTATAAAGGAAGGACTAATGAAAAACCCTAAACAAACTTCAATTGCAGACGAATGGGCACTTTTGAAGAATGAAATAACAAAATCCGCAGAAGAAAACATTGTTAGGAAAGAAAGAATAGGTAGAAAACCGTGGATCACTCAGGATATACTAGAACTGATGGATGAAAGGTGGAAATACAAGAATGTAAGAGATGAAAAGGGGAAAACAGAATACAGACTTCTGAGGAATGAGGTTAACAAGAAGTGCAAGGAAGCGAAAGAAGAATGGTTGAAAGAGAAATGTGCAGGTATAGAAAATTGTCTGAAATTAGGAAAAGAAAAAACAGCTTATCGAAGGATTAAGAATACTTTTGGGGAAAAGAAGACTAGGTGCTGTAATATTAAGGACACAAATGGAAAGCCTCTAACAGGGAAGAAAAGGTTGAGAAATGGAAAGCTTACATAGAGAGTTTGTATAAGGGAAAGGAGATTGAGAATCATGTAATGGAAAGGGAGGAGGAAATTGATGAGGATGCGAAAGGAGATTTAATATTGAGATCAGAATTTGATAGAGCTTTGGAAGACTTAAGTAGGAACAAAGCACCAGGCATAGATGATATACCGATTGAGTTGCTACGCTGCATAGGAGATGAAGGTCTGATCAGGTTATTTCACTTGGTGTGTAGGATTTATGAGACAGGTGAGGTACCCCCTGATTTCAAGAAGAATGTAATCATCCCTATACCAAAGAAAATGGGAGCTGACAGATGTGAAGATTACCGTACAATCAGCTTGCTTACTCTTGCTTCGAAGATCCTGTCTAGAATAATTTACAAGAGGATTGAAAGCCAGATAGAAACGGAGTTGGGTGAAGACCAGTTTGGTTTCAGGAGAAATGTAGGAACAAGGGAAGCTGTACTACGTCTTATGCTGATTTTAGAAGGTAGAATAAGGAAAGATAAGAGAACGTTCATGGCTTTTGTAGACTTAGAAAAGGCTTTTGATAACGTTGATTGGACTAAATTGTTTGACATTTTGAAATCAATTGGAATAAAGTACAGGGATAGGAGGGTGATATACAATCTGTACAGAAACCAGACAGCAGTCATTCGAGTTGGAGGACATGAGAGAGAAGCTGGTATTCAGAAAGGTGTAAGGCAAGGCTGCAACTTATCACCCATACTTTTCAATCTTTACATTGAACAAGCAATGAAGGAAATTAGAGAAAAATTTAAAGTGGGAGTGAAGATTCAAGGAGAAATAATTTCAACTCTGAGATTTGCTGATGACATCGTCATCTTGGCCGACAAGCCTGAGGATTTGAATGAGTTTTTGAATGGTATGGACTCCGTCTTACGGAAGGAATTCATGATGAAAATAAATAAATGTAAAACAAAAATACTGGAATGCAGCCGAAATAAATCAGAAACCTCTATGGCCCCAAATTGGCAGGTGAAAAGCTGAAGGAAGTAGGAGACTTCTGTTACTTAGGAAGCAGAATAACCAGTGATGGACGAAGCAAAGAGGATATTAAAAGTAGGTTGGCTCAGGCAAAGAAAGCATTTCTACAAAAAAGGAATCTGCTGACATCGAATATGGATTTAGGTATTAGGAAGTCATTTTGAAAGCCTTTGTCTGGAGCGTGGCGCTCTATGGAAGTGAAACTTGGACTATTGGTGCAGCAGAAAAGAGGAGAATTGAAGCATTTGAAATGTGGTGTTACAGGAGAATGATGAAGATCAGATGGGTAGATAGGGTTACAAACAAAGAGGTATTAAGACGAGTGGGAGAGGAGAGATGTTTCTGGCGACTGCTAATGAAGAGAAGAGATAGGTTGGTAGGACACATACTAAGACACCCAGGAATAGCAAGCTTAGTTATGGAAGGAAGGGTCGAGGGCAAAAACTGTAGGGGTAGACCAAGGTTAGAATATGTTAAACAGATTGCCTCCGATGTAGGGTGTCGGAGCTATGTAGAGATGAAACGATTAGCTCAGGACAGGGAGGCATGGAGAGCTGCATCAAACCAGTCAAAAGACTGAAGACTCAAACAACAAACAACATGTTTCTCAAGGGTTCATATCTCTTCTGTGATGCTGCGATTCTTCTAAGTTTATGTAACGTATCCGCATCTTCCGGAACAACCTCAATCAAGTGTATGTCTTCCCCACAAGGATTACGACTTAGAACATCGGCTAATATGTTCAATTTGCCAGATCGATGAACTATATCCACGTTAAATTGCTGCAAGAATAAGGTCCATCTGGTAATTCTATCATTAGCGAGGTCTGTTTTCAACATGAATTGCAAAGCTTGATGGTCGGTGATTATTGTGACTTTATATCCTATCAGTATCATTTTCCAAGTCTGTAAAGCATATATGGCAGCTAATGCTTCCAATTCTTTCACGGTGTAATTGGCTTCATAGCTTTTAAGTTTGCGGCTGGCAAATGCAAGATAGTGATGTTTTCCCTCGGCATCCATTTGATACAATACAGCACTCACACCAATCTTTGACGCATCCGACTCTATGAAGAAACTCCGAGAGAAATCGGGGTATTCCAATTTAATATGATCAACCAGCATTTTTTAGCTCTATCAAACGCCTCACTGCATGCTTCGCTCCATTTCCATATATTGTTTAATTTCAACAAATTCTGGAGTGGTGCCATCACCTCCGTATAGTTAGGATAGTGCGTCGAAAAGAATTGACACATTCCTAAGAATTGTCTAACTTGACGTACTTTCTTCGGTTGAGGAAACTCCGCAATTGCCTGAATCTTCGTAGGATTAGGCCTACATCCGTGTCCGTCGATGATGTGACCTAAAAACTTTATTTCAGTTTGAAAAAAACTGCATTTGTCACGGTTGACTTTGAAGTTGGCTGCTTTCAAATTATCAAACAATAATCTGAGGTGTTGCAAATGTTGTTCCCCGTCTGTAGATGCAATTATTATATCGTCTATGTAGCATATCACTTTCGCTTTGACTTCTTGTTTTAGGTTGGAATCCAATGCTCTTATAATCACAGGACCGCTGTTCTTTAAATCGAAAGGCATTCTCTTGAAAGCATAGGCTATGTTATTAAATAGAAAACCAGTGTATTTGCGGCAATTTTCAGATAACGCTACGTGATAAAATGATGAAGTCAAATCGATGGTAGAAAAATATGTTTTTCCTTCAAATTTCCTCAAAATTTCCCGAATTTTTGGAGGTATATCATGTTCCAAGAGCAGACGTTCATTCAATCCCCTCGCATCCAGACATAAGCGTAGTTGTCCATTCGCCTTTTGCACAACCGCCAGTGGATTTAGGAAAGGCGTGGGCATTCGACAAATGATGTCATCATCTTCCATCTTCTGGATCATGTCGTCAACTTCAGCATGCCACTTTTCCGGAATCGGATATAATTTCTTTCGATAAGGAGTAGCATCTGTTAACTGGATTTCATACTCAAAATTCTTAACTAGTCCAGGTTTGCTATTGAAAACATCATCATATTCTTCTAATAAATCGTTCAACTTCTGTTGAGTTTCTGGATTGATTTTTCCTCCTTCTATATTCCTATGCTCTGTTTCCACTTAATTGATTATTTCATCCATTACATCGATATTTCCAAACTCCCATACTACGCCTTCACGAGCCTCTTCTTTCAGTCCCTCGGTGGAAGTAAAATATATATATATCGGTTCTTCATATCAATGACCAGACCATTGTCAGATATGAAATCAACTCCGATTAAGATATGGAAATTTGAATTTGATTAGACTAGGAAGATGTGTTGTATCTTCCTTCCAGCAAGTTCCATTTCTAACATTACCTGTTGTTTACATTTAATTATCCTGTCAGGGATAACTCCTCTAATCTTTACAGTTGATGCCGGAAGAATGTCAAGTTTTCCTTTTGACTGGAGCAATTCCAGACATGACTGTGATATAATGGAAACCATGGCCCCTGTGTCCACTGACGTCTTTATTTGGCATCCCATTATATTTAAAGAAATAGTCGGTAATTCATGTCTGATCCCTCGGCGTACTTCTTCATTTTCAAATATGAGGTCTTCATCCTTTATTTCGTATAATTCCTGAATTTGTACAATGTCCGAGTTGATTAGAATTTCATTACCTATTGTTGATTGGACGTTTTTTTCTTGGTTCCGCCCACTAATACTAGGCTGGTTTAACTCTTCTTCTGTTGGTGCTGAAGGTCGAGTATTTCTTAATTGTTCTATATATTCTCGGCTTTCCTTATACCTGGTGTCCAAATTGTTACTGTTTTGCTTGTTCCTCTCTTCTTGAGACCTATTATTCTGGTTGGAGTAGCTGTTAAACCTCCCGCGTTGGTACCAGTTATTTGTCCTCTGTTACGATACCTCGAATATCTTCGATTATACGGGGTATTTCTCTGATTATTATGACCGTTTCTACGGTTGTAGTGATAATCATCTTGCTGGTGGTCAGAATCCCTCGATGTCTTCTCTTCTTGTTGCGCTGGTCTTTCTGTTTGGGCTGTCCTATCCATTAAGACCGCATTTATTTCCCGACTTTCCTTTCTGTCATGTCTACCATTATTGCCTAGAGTAGCGTGATCCATACGCCTAAGAACTTCTTCACAATCTTCCAGGGTTTCTACTCCCGATACTATGAGCATGCGCTGTACTTCAATAAGAAATTGCCTCGTTATGGCTCTTATCAGTTCCTGGCGTGGTAAAGGTGGAGTTAGAAACTGTAGCTTTGCGAGCTGCGAAGTGAAGTAATTCGCATATCTAGTCGGATGGGACGTGGCATATTTCTTAGAGTACATTTCCGCTCTAATATCCAATTGTTCATCTGAACTCCAAAAGCGGTGTAGAAATGATTGACTAAAGTCTTCCATATTAACAAACGAACATCTAAATGCCCTAAACCAATTTAAAGGAACTCCTTCCAAGTGTCTTTCAACTATTCTGAGCTCTCTGTCCTTGGATATCCTGTTTTCATCCATGTATTCCCGAATATATCTCAGGAATTCCATCGGTGTCAAGTTATTACCCCCATTAAACTTGCGTGGTCGATCATCAATGTTTCGAATTATTGTGACGTGTCCCTTCGTAGTTGAATTGGCTCTATTCCCTTCCGTATCTAACGTTCCACAAGCATTAGGACTATCTGATGTTCTTAAAACATTGGGACTATCTGATTGTAATATTTGTCCCGGTTGCTCATAAGTGTGGCTAACATTATTTTTCATGTTTGATAGTTCGGTTTCCAGATTCGATATCCGAATTGTGGTCATGTCGTGCTCTAACTTGTGTTTATTTTCCATATCTGCCGCTATAATAATTACACTATTCCTCATCTGTGTATGTAGCTCATTACGCACGTGCTCGAAATCGTTGTTACATTTCTCTGTTAGCTGGTTTACTTTCTCTTTGATATCAGCTATCTCCGTAGAATTAGTGTCAGTGACTGTTAGCAAATTCTTAACTACTGTTTCATTTTTCTGCTGTACCCTCTCATTATGTTCTGATAAATCTTTACTTAAACCATCTAAATTGTCGGTCAACTTCTTTTCTAAACCTTGCAATTTGTCTACAAATTGTGTTTTGACAGCGTTAACTTGACCTGATACGTGGGTATGCAATTCCTTTCTAAGAACTTTGATATTATGGGTAAGTCTTGTATCACAAGCATCTAACTTTTTGTCTGAGGCTGAATTACTTTTTTCAACATCTGCCTGCACTTGCGCAATTTGCGTTTGCAAACGGACATCTAAACTCTTTACATCGCTAGATACCATTTGAGTATCTGTATTTAAAGATTGAATATCTGATTTAATATCTATTAGAGAATAGTTAATACTTTCTATTTCCATATTGGCTTTTAATATATCGGTTCTTACATTTAATATATCAGCATGAATATCCTGTGTATCATCTTTAATCAACTGCACTTTGCTTGATAAATTGTCAATATCGGCCTTTAGTTCCTGCCTACCAGTAGCTAAACTTTCATTTAATGTGGTTATTCGTGCATTAAGTTCCTGCTTATCAGCAGCCAAACTATCTTAAATTCCTGCTTATCAGTAGCTAAAGTGTTTTTACCACATTCAAATCCTCATACAGTCTGTCAAAGCCCCTTTGAATTTGAGCAAGAATGTCCTGGGGTCCTTCTGCTTCTGCTGCATCAGTCATTATAATTACACAAATATATAAATATACTTAAGACTAGGGAAACTTAATAGTAGGATGACGAACCAAGACCATGCGACTGAATATATTCGAATGAATTCCAAACATGTTTTACGTCTAACAAATCCAACACAACGATTTCTCAAACCTCCAATTATCCTGACATTTATCTTTACCTGATAAGTTAAACAAACAACATCTAGATTTGAATTTAAAAAAAATCCCGATTCAATGACATTGCAAGATATCAGAACTCGTCTGACTATCCAACTATACCCCCAAAAAATTACCAAACTGTCGAGCTAATCACGCTCGGCATCAAATTGCTGCCTTACGTAACGTTGCCCACACGTATAGGGTGCCAAATCGCTGTGCCCGTTTCCCCCGACGTCACGTTGGCCCGGCGATTTCAACGAGAAACCGAAGAAGGGACACAGGCGATACAAAAAAATTAAGTCCTGGAAATATTTGTCCAATACCAAAAAAAATCAAAACAACTAGCTCGGGCAGGCAAGAGATCGAATATCTCGGGTCGATTAAAGGGAGAGGCATGCAAGTTTCAACACGACAAATACTTCACAAACAAGAAAAAAGAAAAAAAAGTGTCACTGACTCGGGAGAAGTTCCAAACTACAAGAATAACCAGAACTTGAAAAATCGAGATCCTAAATTTATTTTTGAGCAGACGGACAAAAAAAATGAACACTCCTATTACTCGATGAATATCATTAGATTGGGATCATAAAAATCCATAATGTCCATCAATGTCATTGAGCTAACCTGTTTGACTTAATCAGGGAAGTACTCGCAAAAGAAATTATTAGAGTTCAAGTGTTCGATGATTAGCTGAATAATAATGATAAAAAAACACTTAACTTTCACTTTCAGCTTCTAAAAAAAGAAAAATTAGAATAAAATTCACTATACATTTTCCTTCCCATGAATGTTAACTGAATTAATAATTTATACATAAATTTCACACATTTCTAATATTTACAGACTTACGATTGTCAATGATGATTGTCAATCATTTAATTTGACTAAATGAACTTGTGGAATGAAATTATTATTATTAATTTTTATCAACATAATTTAAAGTTTCCTTATGGAAATTACATCAGCTATAAATAACAATAACTTGTTATAGCCGCACAATAACTGGCTTCAAATGACATCCTAATCCCTCATATCATTTTCAAATCATTAGCTGAGTTTATCATATCCTTATGGGATCAATTTAATTATTCAGATTGCGATATTATAATTTTAGCATATATCAAATTAAGATACAAATGATTCACCTGTGATCTGCAGGAATTATTAATTTTAAATTGACCAGCACATGTAACTCTGATAACATTGCATTTATTATGACGATTAATTGAACAGTAATGCAGTAACTGCCATTGCACTGTTTTCCACCGTTGGAACTACTTAATATAATTACAAATATAAAGCACATTCTAAGTCCATTGAACCTAGGACTGCATAAGCCCCTATACATCCTGGCATAATCATAATCATTTACTATATCCTCGGAGAAATTTATTAATTGATTTATTAATCGTATTAATAAGTTGGAATGGTATTTCTCATGTCCAACAGTTGCCACCATAAGACCACTATAAAGTGTCTACAACTCATAATTAATTGTGCTTATACTCAAAGTGCAGTTCCAAATCCAATTGACATAATGACAAATAATCCTCAAATTATTATAAACTCTCGTAATCTGCATTCCTAAATCTGGTCAAAAATTTCCCTAATGTGACTGAGCATCATAGGCTTTGTATTCTTGTGCAATCTGAATTAAATTACTGTAATGTCTAGGATCATAGATCATGAACCATAATTATAATTTCAATGCCATAAATTAATGAATATGCTACAATCATTACCGCTGCAAAAAGTCAAACGTTCCGTTCGCAATCGCCTTCATGGTAAAAATCGCCATGAGAAAAAAAATCCTAAGTTTAGAATTATTAAATATTATAAAACAAAATAATTATTAAATATCGGAATTTATGTGTGTGAAAGATCTCAATATCTTGAAAATAATTTGCTCTCCAAGTTTGGAAATTCATTCGAAATATATTTTAGCCACCTGGTAGAAAGAACATAATTAAATCATGGTGTTGGTTTGCCCTAAATGTTCAGAAGGGTGTGGTGTGAATATATGCCAAGTTGACTATGAATGTGTTTCCCATATTTTCCCACGACGAATTAATCTTGATTCTGTTCTTTAATTTGCAAGATCGGCGTTTAAGAAACTCGTTTAACGCCAACATCATCGTGATGCCTGGTCTACAGTATATTCAGCCTCTCCGAATCCCGGATTCGACCTCACCATCAAGTTTCCCTATTAAATGCTTAAGCCATTATCTTGAAGTATATGAAAAGTTCCATAAATGTTCCCATATTCTTATTCTTGAGTGAAAGTATCATAGTGGATGACATCAGACACCCCCTAAAAAGAATTAGGTGTACGCCACTGCTGAAGAAATGTTCCATGTATTTCATTGATATGGAATGTACGGTGTTGTTTCAATACTGTTAATAATTTGTTAATGCTCTTGCTGGCAATCCGGTTATTTGTTGAATGTATTATGTTGAATAACATGCAATTACTATTGTAGAAATGTTCAACAATGACTGACTATATGCCTGGTTTCGTAGCACGACAAGGCCTGCTATTATATCGTGTGCTTTAACATGTTGCATATTAATGTCTCCGTATTCTGGCGTTCCGCGGTGAATTTGTCAAGTCCGATTTGTAGCTGTGTTAATGTGTTCACTTGATAAATATACAGTTTCTACTTACATCAGCCTCTTGGAGAAGTCACTAATTTTAATTTTACCTGTCACTCGTAAATAAGTTATAACAAGTACCGGTATTTCACAAGCAAATTGTAATGCTAATATCATAGTGTGGACACACACTTCCCGAAGGTAGAATGATCGTCTCCGCGCACATGTGTGTTAAATCAGCAATAGAACAGACTAGAATGGAATGACCTCTCTACACGTGTTACACAGAGCACACACCGGTTGCCCTGGTCACCTGATCCGTAGGAGTGTGGGGAATTTCCACCCCTCATCTATTGCGTCACGACTTGTCAAAGCCGTTAGGAGTAGAAGATGTTCGACACTAGCTTGTGCTAAATTTTAGCTCAATGCCATAAGGATGGGTCCATTTAGCAGCTAGAATAATAATTATGAAGAATGTTTCTTTAGCTCTAGGTCTGCTACAGACACATGCTGGAATACATTACAATATGTTACATACATCAACTACTTCCAATGTTGCTGTGCGAATCTCGGCAATCGAAAATCACCAACATGGTGGATTTCGGTCACGGTACGTTTAAGTATAATTTGTTTTCTATACTCCATTTGTGTATATTATTTAGGTCATTTTGTAGTAGAGTGCAGTCATTAGTGGAAGAAATTGATTGAACAAATTTGAAGTCATCTGCACATAAAAGACTATTTGAGTGCAATATACATCGTGGCAAATCATTTATCATTGCTAGAAAAATCAAAGGTCCAAGGTTCGAACCTTGGGGTATTCTGGAATGAGCTATGTATTCCTTTGAGACGATTTTCTGGAACAAAACTAATTGTTTCCTGTCTCTGAGCTAGGAGATGAATAATTTGAGTAATGGGTAGGAAAATCCCAAAATACATAATTTTTAAGAAGGATATCGTGATTTATTGTGTCGAAAGCTTTCTCGAAATCTGTAAATATGACATCCTTCTGCCCTCCGTTATCTAACTCCTTAGATATAATTTGAGTAAAATTAATTGCATTCGTCACTGTAGATTTCCTGGATAGGAAACCATGTTGGATATCTGTTACGAGTGGTCTGAGAAATACTGATATTATTCCGTGCAATATGAATTCAAATACCTTGGCTACTGCAGATAAAATAGATATAGGACGGTAGTTATTAATTAGTGATGGATCTCCCAATTTTAGTGTAGGGCAGACGCGAGTGATTTTCCAGGCGTCGGGAACGTACAAGATGTATGGCTAAGTTAAATATAAAGTGTAACGGGTCCCTGAGACTTTCAGCACATCCCTTAACTACATACGGTGGAATATTATCAGGACCAGCCGACGACTTAGGTTTTAATTTTTTAAATGCCATTTCTATCTCTTCCTTTGAGACAAGTTTTATGTGAAGGGTGTTGGGAGTATTCGAATTGCAGACTGGGACTTTGTATTGGGCTGACTGAGAGTCATACACTGATTTGAAATATGACGCGAAACCTTCAACAATGGAATCACCCCTGTCCAATTCTTCATTATTATATTTAAAAGTGTCGCATGTGTTCCTATTTTTTTTCTTGTTTTTAATAAACGTCCAAAATTTCTTTGAGTCCCTGCTAATGTTTTGTTCACTATTATGGATATATTTCTTATAAGATAATTTAATGTCCTTTTTAATTTCTGACCTTAATTCTTCAAAACGTAGTCTATGATGATCTGAGTAATATTTTCTCTTCCTATGGTGTTCCTTCTCCTTCAATTTACTCTTTGTTTCCTTAGAGAACCAGACAGGATATTTTCTGCCCGTTTGTCGTTTACATATAGGAACGGTTTCGCCAAGTACTGTGTTAAAAATCTGATAAAACAAGTCTACTGCAGTATTTACATCAGTGCACTCGTATATTTGACCACAGGCACTATCCCTCAACCTAGTGTACATTTGCTCAAAATCGGCTTCCCGGAAGTTATAGGTATCATTAGGCTGGATAATTACTTGTTTTCGACATATAGTTAGAGATATTTCCACATCTAGAGCTGGGTGGTGGCGATCCAGCTGTAAGAGTGGGTCTGTGTTTTCCGTTACATTTATATTGGTTTTGTTGGATAGAACTAAGTCCAGCGTCCTCCCGTTACGGTTTAGTACTGAATTATAAGATTTTAGCTGAAGATAAATAATAAAATTTACGAGTTCTCTTGTGTGAATATTGTCATTTTTAATTATTGTACTTTGTATTGTTGGGATATTTAAGTCACCAAAGAATAATAAATTTTTATCATATATTTCTGTGCTGGATTCCAGCCACCGGTATAGTTCCCTGTACGATTCTACTTTTGAAGCTGGTGGAATGAAAACATTACTGACATACCAAATATTTCCTCCAATAACCAGTTTCACTAATAGACATTCCAAGCTGCCAGTCATTATTTCGACCTTGAGTACTGTTAATCCGCTCCGAACCAAGACAGCCACCCCACCCCCTGCTCTGGCGAGCCTCTCAGCCCTGTATACTCTGTACATATCACAACAGACCTCACTGTCAGCGATTTTACTAGATAACCAAGTTTCTGTAATTAGAATTAAGTCATGCTTTTTGGTGATCAGGTTTTCATTGAATAAATCTAATTTTGTATGCATTCCTCCTACATTTTGATAATAAATGGATAATCTAGGTTTTGATACCATTAGAGAGTGTTCAGGTCATCCTCATTTCGAATTACGATGACTCGAGAACCTTCAGATTTGCGTATTTTAATGTGTCCATTTCTTACCCACAAGAAAGAATACTCCTTCTCTCTCCTGATGTTCCGAGCTTGTGACAGTAATTTCCTCTTCTCTGGTGATAAACTCTCGTTCACATAAATTACACTGTCCCCAGGAAGACCGACGTGACGAGTGGAGAGATTCCTTTTCACCCGGCGACGCTCCATGAAACGCTCCTTGTCGTCCCGCCGAACGAATTTTAAGATGATGGCACTGTGTTGGTGATTAGGTGACTTAGGCAATCGATGACAGGCATCTACCATTGTTTCAGTGATGACCACATCCAGAGCTTGACCTACTCTCTTCACAGGGTCAATAATGTTTTCGTTAGGAACTTCCGGGATACCGTGTATTTCCACCGTATTCCTACGTGTGTACTGCTCAGATTCTCCTAGGCGGTTTTCTAAGGATTTTAGCTTCTTTTAGTTCCTACGAAGCTATTAAAATGGCACACTCCACGCACTGCACATATGTTTAGCCGACCCATTCATAGATTGACACACATTCAATCAGCCGGTAACCTGTTTCCATTCATCAGGCTGTAGCTTGTCAACAACTCTTTCCATTTTATGTAATATACTGGCCTTCAATTATAACGGGACACTGCCCTTTTCATTTGTTGCCATCACGCTGCTGGTGCGGACAGTAACCTTGTATCAGAATTACATTTTCTCTTTACAAAACTGCCTATAACTCTCACAATTCTCGATCAAATACACTCAAATTTTAATACAACCATCCATGCATTCCCTCGCGACATTCATGACTGCCGAAGTTATCCTCATACACTCTTAACAATTCAAAACACTCGTTTCAAAAACATTCATTCTAAAATACACTATATTTCAAAATCATATGATCGAATCATTATTATGAAAATGATTCCTTTAATTGAATAATTGTGAGAAGTATTTACAAACACTGTATTCGTTATGTTTAACGTTGTATAACGATATACATACGTTATATATTAGAGTCTTAGCTCTCTTAGAAAATATACCTTTCTATCAAGTATATACAATTTGATCCTCGCATATAATTTCTTTATCACTCACCAATTTTAATATACTGCAATACCACCAGTTTCAACCAAGCAAGCAAGGTGAATAGACGTGAAGTGTAAGGAAGAATGGGAATCGCTATTCAGCAGTACCGGGCGGTCATCGGCCGCTCGCAGGCTAGAGTGAAGTGCGATTTCGGTGTCGGGAAGGTGATAGCGGTCAGCGTTACTGAACAGATGGGGGTTTTGGCGATGGGGATGGTAGCGCTGGTTGTGGCGACGCTACTATTAATTGGATGAGTGGAGTCAAACCCAGGGCCTGGTCAGCTTGGATGGCAAGAAATGGAAAAAATAAGGGAAATTGTAAAGGAAGTGTCACAAAATGACCAGATCCGGGACATTCTTCGTGAGCAATGTAAGGAATTTAAGGAGATGAAGACTTGTATAAGAGAAGAGATGGGAATAGTGACAGAAGGCTGACCGAGAATAGTAGAGAGATAAAAGACCTAAGAGAAAAGGTGAAGATATTAGAGGTGGAGGTAAATGAATTAAGGAAGGCCAAGCTGGATGAGAGAAAGAAAAACGTCTTCATTTACGGAATAAAGGAAGATGCCAAGGAAAGCACCGAGGATCTAACATCCAAGGTGCTCCGAGTGATTAGTGAAGGCATGCGGAGAAACATTGGAGTCTCAGAGATTGACAATGTGACCAGGATAGGCCGGGGAAGGGGCACGAGGCCCGTGAAAGTGTCATTAGTTTATTCGCTGATGGCTCACAGAATTCTGGCGAACACAAAGAACCTGAAAGGGGAGAGGATATGGGTAAGGAGAGAAATAAGTAAAGAAGAGGCAAGCGAGCAACGGACCTTGCAGTTTCATTTAAGGAAGGCAAGGAGCTCTGGTCTCAAGGCTTATGTAAAAGGCAATAGACTGGCGGTTAGCGGCAACAACTGGGATCGGATTTGGACTGTGGCACAACTCCAGGATATGGAGAAGCAACAACAACAGGAGACAGTTAGATCTAGCAACCAGGTGGAAGCAGCTGTCGGTTCAGAGGGACGTGCGGTGATGATTCAACAGAGAGCATCGACCTCCAAGTCCAACACGGAAGTGGCGCGAGCAGGAACGACTAACGTCATCGCCAGGAACACCGGACAAGTGCGTGGTTTGCAGAAAGGTGAGACTGTCAAACAACGAGTTACTAGTCTAAAAGAACTATGGGGCAAGAAAACCTTGGCAGAGCAGTTCAATGTGGAGAAGGAGGTCATTTCTTCTCCAGGTGGCAGTATACTAGAGCTAGAGAAAGCTAGAGTTACTAGAAATAAAGCTACCGCCAACGAAGAGGGTAGGGGTAAAAATAACTAAACTGGAATATTGCTAGCGTAAATATAGAGGGTTTTTTAAATAAGAGAGGGAACGATGTAGTTTTGACCCTAATAGAAGATATGCAGATTGTAGGATTTGTTGAGAGTTGGCTCTCTGTAGGTTGCGAGGTTAAAATAGATGGCTTCAATATATATACAAAACCTAAGATTAGGAAAGCTCGTACAGGTAGGTTTCCGGGGGAATTGTTGTTTTAATTAAAGAAGAGGTGAGGGAATTATCAGAATTTATTAGTTCAGAACTGGAAGAAGTAGTGTGGGTAAAAGCAGATATTAGGGGGAGGGGGAAAGGAACGGTATGTTTCGGCTTTGTCTACAATCCTCCGGAGAATTTCCCGTATGCAAGAGAAAGCTTTTTCGATGAGTTAGCTATTGAAATAAACAGAATTCAAAATATATATGAAGAGGCAGAGATTGTGCTTTTAGGGGACTTCAATGCGAGGGTTGCAGACAGAAAGCCCCTTTACAGCAAGGGGGTTGCCGAGGCCGTATGTGGGGATAGGCACAGCAAAGACAAGGAATGTAATAAGAACGGAGAAAAGATTTTGGAACTATGTGGTGCAGAAGAGCTATATATATTAAATGGTGTCTGTGTGGGGGATGAAGAAGGTAACCTGACGTATATAACTGAGATTGGAGGAAGTGTAATAGATTTAGCAATATGTTCCAGAGGAGCACTAGCCCTAATTAAGAGGTTCACTGTTGAAGAATGGGGGGAATCACACCACCTACCAATTGTCGTCAACATGCAGGGAGCGGTGACAAAATCAAAATCAAAAGGGAACCCATAAGTTAAAGCTATAGAGAGAAAAGTAAATAGATTCAGATGGAGGGAGCAAAGCTGCAGAGAGTTCCAGAACTACTTCCAGGGAGAACATTTTGAGCTGATAAAGGTAGGGATAAGTTTAATGATCAGTAATGATGAAATTGAAGGGGTAATACGTATGATTGAGAATGCAATTATGATGGCCGGGCGGAAAATGCGCGTGAAGGCTAGAGGAAAATTAGGGAGAATTAAAGGATGGTACGATGAATCTTGTAGAAGGAAGAAAACCGAAGTTATTAGGGCACTGAAGTTATACAAGAGAGGAGGGGATGATACGATGAGAGTAGAATTTTACCGTCTAAGGATAGAATATAGGGAACTGCTCAGCAAAATGAAAGATGAATGGCAGGGTAAGGAAGCTACAGCACTAAATAAGGATTCTAAAGCTAACGACTGTAGCAAAGTGTGGAGCAGGATAAATTCTTACTGTAGGGGGAGCAGAAGTGGTGGGGGGAGCTCTATTAGTGATGAAGTATGGATTGCATATTATGAGAATCTGTTAAATGCTGAAGATAATTGGAGGAAGAGGGATGAGTTTGGCGTCCCGAGGGGGCTGGAGGCCGCCCTGCCTATGCTGGACCAAGTCATATCGATAGAGGAAATTAAGAAAGTAATAGCAAAAAGTAAGGGAGGGAAGTCAGGTGCTATTTCGGGGATAACAAATGAATTTTGGCAAGAATTGAGTAACAATAGGTTCATGATGGACAGCTTGGTAAAAATCTTTAACAAAATCTTTGAAGGAGGTAGATTTCCACGGGCGTGGCAGGAGGGGATAATTTGCCCAATATATAAGAAGCGTGGGGACAAACTAGACCCAGGCAACTATAGAGGCATAACTTTGCTTGATAATTTGAGCAAAATGTAATCCGGGGTCTTATCCAAGCGTTTAATAGCATGGGCAGAGGGCTGTTCGGTGTTCTCGAGACTCCAGACAGGGTTCAGAAAAGGGATGAGAACCAGTGGCAATGTAATGGTGGTCAAAACGGTGATGGACAAGTACATAAGAAGGAAAAGAGGTAAGCTGTATATCACAGCTATTGATTTGGAGAAGGCGTTTGATTCAGTGAGCAGGGGAGCTGTCATGGCTAAGCTGGGAAAAATCGGGGTGTCACATAAAATGATACGAGCAATTGAGAATGTGTATTCCGAAGTGAAATGTGCAATTAAAACTAAAGATGATGTAATTGTAGGAGAGATAACGTCTAATATAGGATTAAAACAGGGATGCAAATTATCCCCGGTGCTTTTTTTTTGTAATTTATCAACGATATTTTCGATTCAAAGGGCTTTGAGCAACGGTCCAACCCTTGCTTGGACAATTATGATATCCCGGGCCTAGCTTTTGCTGATGACATCCTTCTGCTTGCTCTAACACCCTATAATATGCAATATAGTATTGACGATATTGTGAGATATTGTGAGGACTGGAACTTAAAAATTAACCCGAGTAAGACCAAAGTTATGGTCTGCAAAAAGGGAGTTAAACTGGCTAAGAACGAAATGTGGGTCATGTATGGGTCGCAGTTAGAGACGGTGAAAAAACTTGAGTATCTAGGGACGATATTGGCGAGCAATGGTAAATGGACCGATCAAATTTAAAGAGAAAAATCGAAAGGGCTAGCGGCATTGGCGAATGTTAAAGTGTTAGAGCGTAGGTTACCGAATCTTGACTACAAAGTGTATAAGAATGTGTTCAACGCACTCATCGTTTCAAGAGCACTCTATGGAGTGGAAGTATGGGGTTTAGAGGAAGGAACGAAAACCCTGGACAGTATTGTAAGTAGGTTTGCCAAGATAATTTTGGGGCTACCTAGTTGCACGGCGAATTGTGGAGCGAGAATGTTGTGTGAGGATGTAAGCATTAGACAACATATCATAAAAAAGGTCATAAAGTCATGGATTCGTTTAAAAGCAGGTGGAGGGGGGAAATGCTTAAGGTAGCCTACCTGCACCAAATGAAGCATCAGCAAGAGGGTTACTGGGTGGACGGGGTAAGAAGTGTACTGGAAAGATTAGGAATGGGTTATCTATGGGATAGGGACTTACAAAGAGAGGAAGGTAGGGTGTGCAAAAAAGTGTGTAGAAGGGTTATTGACGTAGAGTTGTAGGTGCTAAGAGAAGAGTGCACCAGTAGGAGAACCTTAACGGAGTTCTGCGAAATAAGGGACTTTATGAGCATAAAGCCTCAATGCCTAATGAAAAGAGAAATGAGAGGGATAATTTGGTGGTTAATGGGGGTGTATAAGAACAAAGCGTTGAGAGAAGTAGGAAAAGAGGACATTTGCCTGTTTTGTGGGAAGGTTATGGGTGCAGCGCACCTGATCAGGGAATGCAAGGAAATTAAAATGATAAGAGCAAAGTTTGTAGACAAAGCAGATCTAAACAGAATAGAAAATGAAAATGAGTATCACACTTTAATTAAATTACTAAAAAGGGAATGGGGGAAAGCAGGTCAATTACCAAATATTTTAATACCATCAGGGCAATGTGGAATAAGAAAGCGTCGGATGAGATTCAGAACAAAGATGCATGTAAATTAAGCATTCAAGTACAGGAGACGGCTTCCTAAGCTATAAATCTTGTTAAAGCCTAGGAGAGCCTATCTGTATTAACTAGGTAGCCTATACGATTACTACAGTACAGACACATATTGCTGTCTGTAGATTTTTCCTGTGAGTTTGATGGGTTTATTTTCCTTACTACAAAACTTATCAGACTCTTACAGTCAGTAAGGGCTCGATAGGGAAATAAAAGTAATTCTTTCTGTGATGTGTCTCCCATGGAGAACTGTCTAAAAAAGAAGAACACTGTGTCCACATTTATGATTAAGAAAAAACTTTGTGCAGTCTCCATCAGAAAAGTTGCCCAGTGATATTGTGAATGAAGATAACTACTGCAAAGCATTATTAAGTTTTGAAATAACGTGGAAGCTATGAAATGCCGAATGAATATTTGGTTTAATTATTTAACGCCATACTGTAAATTTATGTTATATATGTGTTTATTGTCTGTATGTCACGATATGACTCTCTGAGTTAAAGTGACAATTAACAAATAGATTTGGTTTAAATAAATAAATAAATAAAAATATACTGCAATACCCTGTCGTAATTGGGTTTATAGTCAAAATCAGTCTAATCCTTTCAACCAGCAAAGAACAAATGCACGTATATACTCATATCCGTGTTTTAATAAAATGTTTAATAGAGGTATTAGTTGCCATAAGTCGACAACATTATTTCCCAATTTATTTTCCGCTCATTAACACTCTCGTCGTCACTTCAAAGTCGTAAATTCACATATATCGGAGTTCTTAACAACAACGACTCCACTGCTATGATGCCATGCACTTACCAAAAGAACTATACTTTTGTAACTTGCCTCAAATGCGGAACAACCTCGCATGTGCGCAAACATTTCTCCACGTAGCCTCATATACACCCTATATATGGTATTAAAGCTCTCCTCGACTATGTTGAACAATTCCTTAACACACATTAATTGTTACCAACATCTCTTCTGTAGAATTTGCATTTAAATTACTGGCATATTCCTCAGCATTGGAACACTCAACTGCTGGTATACTGAACACTGCCTTCTGTTCTTAAAAGAAATTCCATTTATAAAAGACGACCTTAGACGTATCGTGTGACCACCATGAGTTTACTTTATAAAATGTTACTTAATTGTCCACTAAAATCTTACATATACATTTAATAGAAATGCTATATGTTCCACCATTCTTGGCTGGCTTTAAAATTACACGTCTTTGCAATGTCATGCCCACAATATGACGTGACACCACATATAGTGTATAAATAACCACACATGTTATTTATTTGCCCAATGGAATTCAATCTTGACCGGGATAAACTAGCTTTGAATTCCCTGTCGTATGATAAAAAATATTTTCTATGAAGATATATCTCCTGATATAAATTAAATGACTAAAGCTCTTAGCTTTCTCAAATAAAGTAAGGATTGCTAATTCCGAAATGTTTTTCCATTCTATACAAAGAATGTCTATGAGTATATGACATCTATCATATCATGACGAATATTTCTTGTCAGATCGACGTAAAGTTCATAGTAAATATGATAATATAACAATATATCATTCGTAGTTTCTTCTGTTCTTGAAGCTTTTTCTTACAATCAGATGCCCAAATTAAATTATTAAAAGGAATTTAATTGGCATCCACGACTAAATGTCTGCATCCTAAATTCAAAATAAAATTGGAAAACTTCGAAAGTTAAAATGACTAGTCTTAAATAAGGAATACTGATTCCTTAAACAAATAAACATGTCAGTTCAGAAACTGCATCATAGAATGTAAATGTGAAAATGATGAAAGACGATTATCTTACATGATCTTTTAGAATAAAATCTTGTTACACATATGAAGTATAGATATATATCGAAACATGGAAATACAGAAAATATGGAGTAAAACGATTGCTCTGAATGTCCTTAAAAAGCTCTAACTAAATAGGAAAAAAACATTTCTACCTTATCAGACGGTATCTAGATGATCTGGTTAAGTATTTAGAAAATACTTAGATGTTTCCTCAATCCAAGATACTGAGTTGGACCCTCGGATAAGGAAGGAATGTCCTCTCCGGTAATCACCAATCTCCGTCTGGAATCGAACAGCAACCTCCCGTTAATAGGTCTTCCTTGTTGCCGGGTCCTCCGTGGCATATTGACAAATCTTCTTAAATGTAATAAATATAATATTGTAGAAATATTCATATTGATGGTTTATGAAATATTTCTATAGCTCGTAGATGTTACATTAAAGTTCGTGAAATGACGTTAATGCACGAGATGTAATTGTACATAACGTCTACATTCAGAAGTATTCTGGTTAACGAAGCTCCATGTTGCTTCTATATCTCTGCTTCAAATATATCCCTGGCGCATAAAGTCTTTAGTTCATCATCTCAAATATGTGACAAATATCGAACAATAATTCTCGATGAACATTAGCCGTCATAATGAAATAATGATAGTATGCTGCTCCAATGTTAAAGTCAATCACTGTTACTCACTTGGACTTTGTTCGCTGCAATCTCATTCCAACTAATAATGCTTTACAGCCCTGCGTCCGTCACTTTATAATACACTCCTAAAAAGTTAATATCTTCGAAAGTATTTTGTTAGTGAATTTTAAATTTCGTAGAATAATAATATGCGTTCTGTACTATATATATAATCAAATAGCTGAAGTATAATCTCAACTATCAATGAGAAAACGCAATATCAACTCTCTTGCGAACTACGCCAGGTTTGTATGCACGGGGATCTCCATCATCTACCCTGCAATCGCGCTATCTCCACGAGTAGTTGAACACCGTACACGGATAAAGCTTTCGGGACCTCAGTTACCCCAGAATACACCTCTACACTCTTCAAAGTTTGTAGGAATAAGAACTCGGACACTTGGCGTTCCCTCTCCAAGTCGAAAATCTGGCCGCCATTTCTGCCTCCCTCCAGAAATTTAGCGCGCACTTCAAAAATGCTTATTACTGAATAATTCGCCCTTTCGGCGAATTCCAAAGTATCTGTAGTATTTTCCTTTAATTTTCTTCTCATTACCAATGAATAAAATATCCTTCTTAGGGCCAAAATGCAAAAATTCTCCATATAATATAGTTGAAGGTAATCCCGTCTTCAATAAGACCTCTCCTCATTGGCTGGGGGCTTAGGTCCAATGACATAAATTATAACAATATTTATAATATTCCATAGCAAATTCACTGTTGCTATGTCAATTTCAAGCTTCTAGAATCTTCTATTGCCCAACATATCACGTGATTAGAATCTCCCTGCCTGCTCTAGACACTAACACGACTGGTTTGCGTCAGGTTCCAGGATTTATATTGCCATGTTAAATTATATCAAGGGCTCGTAAGATATTCTCATTTTAGTCCCAAATAATTCATTTTTCGGGGGCAGTCTGTTTATCCTTTTACGAATATTTTCCATTGTTTTTTCAAAAATGGCGTTGAACAATTTGTACAGATTTTTCTCAAAATCATTTTTGGCTTGATTTCGAAGGTTGTTATTTAATACAACGTATGTCTGTAGCCAAGGTCATGTTTAAACTTTAACACACGATGAATTTTTACCAATTTTAGTCCATGATCTAGAGCCTGTATAAGTGCCATGTAATGAACAACGTATCGCCTTCGATTTCCAAGATGAGGAATTAGTTTTTTCAGAGGCGAATCCTTAGGTTGTGTACACTCTGGTAGGAAAGATAAATCGTTGTGTGGATCATGAAGGTCAAATGGGTAATCAACATGAACGTCTAAAATGTATCCCATGGGGTTGTCTTCCTTTAGTTTTCTAGATCAACAGTATCTGGAGAAACCCACTGAAATCCGCCGTAAGGAAGGGAGTGGCACATAGCCCACCCGTATTGGTTGTTGGCATCATCATAGGTGATGGTTTCTCAGAATCATAAGTTTCCATGTGTTTATTCTAAGCTTCAGCATACCGATGAGACAACTGGCATGTGCCTCCACGTATTCCAAACTCTATTAAAAGAATCTGATCGTAATCTTGCAGCAATTCCAGTTCAATTCCAGTGTAAAGGAGAATTGCCTCGGAACGTAAACCAGGCGAAGTAAAGAAGTGTGCAGCATCCACGCGGTGTTTTTCTAGTGTTTTGTTACGGAAAGTTTCAAAGCTGTCTGCAAGAAGGAGTACATCTGAAGTTAGGTAGAGGTCACTATATTTCCCTAGAGATTTAATTTTGAACTGATTCTACCCATTCTTTAGCATGTTCATAGTCTTCTTTGCTAACATCTTCTTGACTTAATTTGTTAAAGAATGCTTATTTTAGTGGTAAACACGTTTCACTTAACTTTTCCTATGAATCAATGTAATCATAAGGAAATACACCTTTACGAGTCATGAGCGTTGTATTTTCTTTTCTGAAGTACTTGTCTGTTTCAGGGAATGATGTTAAGTTGGTAACCAAGTTTTCCGAACTACTAGGCATTAACCGAAAAGTATCCACAAATAGAAGCTTAATATTTCCTACATGTTTGGTGAAGGAAATGTACTTCTCTTTAGAGTTAGGAATAACATCCACTCTCTCAGTAGTACATCCCAATTGCTTTACAATGAAATTTGCGTCGTAGCCATTCATATTATGTAGAAATACTGGAACGGGGTTACGTGTTTTACACCTCAAATTACAGTTATTGTGAGCACTTCCACGGTATTTTCCTGTAATATGGCAATGATCTCTAACTTTCCAGTCCTCTTTGGTAAATGATTTTTGACCTAAATAACAGGTTTCATAACATTGGAACTCTGATTCTTTATCATACGTTAAGGCCTTTGGAACATTGTAGCTGTTAAAGCGATCAATTTCATTAGCTATCGAGATCAAAGAGTCCATAAACTTTTCTGCAGCGTCAGGCCCACGATAAATAACAGGTTGGCTTGGAAGGTTTTTCTTTATGTGTTCCACAGCAGGTGAGGGTTTAACATATATACCAAAGCTCATAGGAACATGACTCTGGTATGGCACTGTATAACTTGCTTCAGGATTGGGTAGACATGGTTGATATGGTAAGAGTATACTTTCGACATCTGCATAGATAACGTAGGGTATTCTCAACATTTTTTCTACATTTAAGAATTTCACACTTGGTTTCTTAAAAGGCTTTTCAGCCCTAAAATATCATGTAGGACACACAAAGCACTATGTTCTCTCAATTTTTCCATTCCTTGTTGATCATATTGATTATCGAATTGAGTAAAACACCGTTTACACGTATATATCTTATGTTCATGGTGGGTAATCTGATGTCTTACTAGTTTATCAAAATCTTTTTAAAGACGTAGTGTTTCTGGCCAGATGAAGAACTTAGCAGAAGGAGGTTGCGATGGTCTTGTAGCTCTTGATCCACAACCTTTAGAGGGAACAGTTTGTTGTCTTCTTCCAGTCCAAATTCATTAATGGATATGTTGTTGGCTTTCTCAAATTTGGGAATGTCAGCTAGTGATGTAAGAAACGATATTACTGAAAAATCATACTTGTTTTCCAGGTCCTTGTATTTACTAATGCGTCGAGCATCCTTTTTAACCAGGTTTGCTAAAATGGCATACATAAAACACTTTTTATCTTTCAAGTTTTCAGAATTAATGAAGGTTTTTTTTGCTTTTATAGCTGCTTGTAATGGAATATATGTGCCAACACGCAAGGGAGTGATCTTATTTATTTTCAATCTTACTCCTTCAAATGCTAACAAAGCCCAATTACTGCCTATTAGCTCAGATTCTTCCATTTCAGTAATAAAATTTTAAAATTGTGTTTCCAAGAAACTACTTAAGTCTGTTTCAAAAAATAGGGTCTAATTTCGTGTTTTAAGGGAACTTGTACGCGAGTGTTTGAAAAAAAATCAAAAACATTTTTGCTCTTATAATATTCCCCAGTCTTTCTTGAATCCAACCATATTTGTTTTACCTTTAAGAGCCATAATCTTGAACATCTGCATAATTCTGCCACGCCCCTTTGCCTGTCAAATATATTTTAACTTCATATTACATGCTAAGCAAGTCACTTTGGGACAGGAAATGTAATTTCAATTTAAATATGGTAAATTTAACTTTCGAAGTTGGCTAACCTGCACGATGTTCATCTTTCTTCAAATCAGTAAGAAATAAACAACAGTATTGATTACAATTGTTTTTCTTAATAAATAAATAGTAAGCGTTTCCATAGATATGCCCAGTATTAGAAAATTTGGTACTGGAAGGCGGAAGTTCTACGGAAATAGATTTTCACCAAAGGAGCAAGATACACAGATAAATACCAGTAATGGTTCTGGTGAGATAGGTGAGATTGAGGTTAATGTGCGATCAAGTGCTTCAAAAAGGAAACTGAAATATTTGGATGATTCGAGTAGCAGTAACTTTAGTAAAGAAAAGGTTCCAAACATTAATTCTGGTTCTTTGATTATTGAACTGAATGTAGTGAGCAGTTTACTAAATAAATGTTTAAAGTGTAAATATTGTGACAGTGAAAGGAGCATAGAATTGCTTGAAGATGTAAATAGTAGAAAGGGTTTAGCCTCGAAACTACTCATTATGTGCAGTGTCTGTGGCCATGAGGAATCTGCATACACCTCAGGAGTAAACAATAAGCGGCTTTACAATGTGAATACCAGACTAGCTTATGGCATGAGGTTTATAGGTAAAGGGTATAAAGCTACACAACCCTTCTGTGCAATAATTGATCTTCCTCCACCTCCTCGATTTGATCGCTACAATAAAGTGCTCCTGGGTTGCCTTGAAGATGTAAGAAGCATGTCATTAAAAACTGCTGTAAAAGAAGCAGTGGAGGAGAATGATGGAAAGGGTGATATAGCAGCTGCGTTTGATTGAAGCTGGCATAAAAGGGGCCATACTTCTCTGAATGGGGTTGTTACTGCTACCTCCCTTGAAAGTGGTAAGGTAATAGATGTAGAGTGCTTGACCAAATAGTGCTCTGGTTGCAAATCAGGTGGGAAGGATCATACATGCACTATCAATTTTGAAGGATACAGTGGGGGAATGGAATCTGAGGATGTCCTGAAAATATTCAATAGATCAGAGCATCTATATGGTGTACGCTATACTCAATAACTTGGTGATGGTGATTCGAAAGGTTTCCAAAAAGTGTGTGAGGCTAAACCTTATGGAGATACTGAAACCATTGAAGAGATGGCTATGAGCAGAAGAGGTTAGGCTCAAGACTGAGAAAACTGCGAAAAGACCTGAAAGGTCAGAAGCTCTCTGATGGGAAATACCTGACTGGGAGGGGTCGCCTCAATGATAGTGAAATTGATCTGCTTCAGAAATATTATGGACTGGCCATTAGGAGGAATGAGGGACACCTTTTTGCTATGAGAAAAGATGTATGGACTAGTCTTATGCACAAATCATCAACTGATGAACATCCCTGCCATGCACTTTGCCCAACTGGTCCTGATTCATTGTGTAAGTTTCAGAAAGCAAAGGCAAATGGTACTGAATATCAGCATAAGCATTCATTACCTTATGCTGTTGTTGAGGCAATAAAGCCTATTTACAGGGATCTCAGCAATCCAAAATTACTGGAGAAGTGCCTTCATGGAAGGACTCAAAATCTCAACGGTGCTTCAATTGCTGCATATGGGACCGTGTTCCTAAAACGGTTTGTGTGTGTCTACAGACACTAAAAATAGGAGTTCTAGATGCAGTGATATGTTTTAATGAAGATACATCATCCAGATGCTTGGTTATAGAGCAGCTAGGCATGGCAGCAGGGAACAACATGAAGCATGCACTCACTGCTATTGACACAAGAAGAGTTGCCGAGGCAGACAGAATGTTCAACGAGACTTCCAAGGAGGCAAGAACGAGAAAAAGAAATATTAAGAGGAAGATAGAGGATGAAGAACAACAGAACCAAGATGATTATGGGGCTGGAATGCATTAAACACAACAGGTTAGGCCACAACTTACATTAAAAGCAAAGTTAAATTTTAAGTCCAGTTTCCAGAAAGTTTTTTTTCTGATATATTTAATTTAATAGACCGAAAACGATTAAAGCTAGAGGGCTGAAATTTTGTACATAGAATCAGTATGATAATTGAAGAAACGTACACTACAATCATGGACCTACCTAAAAAATTAGGACTTGACATCAGCCTTACCCAACAAAAATTGCTGTATTTTTATGTACCAAGTTTTAATTAATGCTATTAATTTTTTTTTCTGAATGTTCTCCATGGTAGTCTACTTTGTGCACACACACACATTATCTGTATTCAGTAAAAAATGTGGATTTTATTGATAAGTTTCGAAGATATGGGTACCTAAACAATTGTCTACACTTCCAGAAAATTCGTTACTTATGACGGAGAGAAGAGGCTAATTTTCAAAATACTTGACACACTAAATTTTATTTGCTATATTATTGTTCTAAGAGGTTATTTCCAGTTGTACAGTGAATTTCATGTGTATAGTAACCATACTTGTTGTGATATCTTGCGTGTAATTTGTAGTTAAAATTATGGTCGTTCACGGACATGTTCCCTAGGGCATGATTACGTGTTTTAAAAGCACGATCTGTAATTTCATTGGTAGATGTACGAATGAATCTGCATTCAACCACAAGATTAACTTTTATCGACTTGTGTTTTGCTAGTTCATTCTGCATAGCTTGTATTATTTGCTGTTTGGACTCTTTAAGGTATGAATTTAAATCCTTACACGTATCACAACGTATAAAATAGGATTTAAGACGACCTTCAAAATACGTTTCATATTCAGTAAGTCCATTTTTGTCAGGAACCATTGAGAGCAGGTAATGTTTTGTAGGCTCAGTTTTTTGTCTTTTAGCTGATGACACAACATTACAACATTCTTCATGGCGACGTCAGTTGTAGGCATTGCTGAATTCGCTGCCACTTATGATGTTCACCACAATATACTTCATGCCGCTTTCTATGATAGTCCCGATGAAAAATTTTCCCACACTCTTTGCACGTATAGCTAGGCATAGATTCTTCCATCATGGATGTTGTTTTCTGCCAACAGCTGCTTACTGCGTATGACAAGGCTGCAGACTGGTTGGTGAGACGGTCTTTCACGATGTGAACACTGTAACATTTAGTAATAAACTGATTGTATTCTTGCTAAGAGTTCTCTAATATACCATAGTCAAGACCAACAGCTACTTACTGTGTAGTACAAGGCTGTACAATGGTTGTATTGAGAGTCTTTCACGATGTGATCACTGTGAGAGATAGTAGTCAACTGGCGATATTCTTGCTAAGGGTCCTCTAATATACCCCTAGTCAAGGCTAGCAGTTCCTTACTGGGTGGCACAAGGCTTGAGACTGGTTGTTTCGACGGTCTTTCACGATGTGAACACTGTAACAGGTAGTAGTAAACTGATTTTATTCTTGATAAGGGTTCTCTATATACCATGGTCAAGACCAACAGCTACTTATTGTGTAGTACAAGGCTGTACAATGGTTGTTTTGACAGTCTTTCACGATGTGGTCATTGTGAGAGGTAGTAGTCAACTGGCGATATTCTTGCTAAGGGTCCTCTTATATACCCCTAGTTAAGGCTAACAGCTCCTTTCTGTGTGGTACAAGGCTTGAGACTGGTTGTTTCGACGGTCTTTCACGATGTGAACACTGTCAAATGTAGTAGTCAACTGAAAATATTCCTACAACCTACTTAAGGTTATCAGGTACTTACTGCATATCAACAGGCTGTACAACCGTGGGTTAGACAGTCTTTCTTGCTATGGATCCTCTATATACCCTAGACAAGGCTATACATGTTAGTTCTTAACACTTAGTGGTTAATTGTATATTACATTTATATACACAGCTTATACAAGCACATTTTACGGGCGGTCAAACTTTACCACATAGTCACATGCAACACGCTAAGTATGTTTCCGCTACCTAGCGGTGAATATGAACACTACCTGAACAACCAGCATTCTACCTAGCGCACCATATGAACACTCACTAAACGACCAGCATTCAACCTAGCGGCCGATATAAACACTCACTAAACTACCAGCATTCTACCTAGCGGCCGATATCATCACTCACTGAACTACCAGCATGCTTCCCAATAATCAGCACATTTGTTCTTAGCACAAACCATTCACACAGAGGGTTTGATTTATCGTTTAATACAAATATATCTTGTTTAAATATTATATCACCCCCTAATGTACAGTTCTTATCCTAGGGACTGGAAATTTAATTTTGGGGTCGAGGGGCTAAAGACCATTGATTTTGGAGAAAAAAAACATGTTTGTAGAATTGCTAGTTTCCAAAATATAAGAATTTCAAAATTGGACTGTTTAAAGAAACACATCAAATAAAAAGTTTTATTACAAAAATAAAGGACATCGAGACCTTTTAAAGCCTGTATAACACTTTTTAGCATGTTTGGTGCTAAAACTATCGCCTACTTTCAAAATTGAAAGTTTTTCATTTTTGTCCTAGGGACTTGAAACTTGGTTTACAGGCCGTAAAGACCATTTATTTATGTCTAACAAACTTTTTGTAAAATTTCTAATTTTTGAAATATAAACCATTTTGAAAATATTTTTTGGAAAAATTTGAAAAATACACTATTTTTGGACTGAGAGTGGGACAGAGGTAGGTGTAGGAGTTAACATATGACTTATAAGGATTTTAAGTTTAAACATATAGACTACTGTCGACCAAAGTATTATGTGCACTCGAGTTTGAAGGTTGTTTGTGAAGTAACCAATAGACCTATATAAAATCCAATAACATCATCATTTTCGTCGTTCTATTGCACGTTAGCTCATGTAGGCTTGGAATTTTTAATTTACAATTTAATATTTTTGTCGCAGTTGGAGCACAAAAAGTGCACGTTTTTAAGCGTGTTTCAACCATGCGTCACATTTAAGAATTATTATCTCAAAAACCCGTCATCAGATCGAATCCAAATTTCAACACAATATACATTGGAATGTTTTATAACTGGTTTATTAATTTCAACATTTTGCGTGTCCAAGAAAAAACGTTGTTATCATTTTTGTAAGGTAACTTTTTCTCGGCTCGGGGTGGTTGGAAAATGTAGTTCTTGGTTGCGATGTAATCCTTATACATCAAAACGTTATGCTGTATGACTGTGAAATACGTAAATTAATTCACTTATTTTATATCGGTTTGTATTTGTACGAGGAATTAAGCCATGGTTAACCTGCTAGTCGCTCCAGAAAATGCTGTACAGCGTTGCTGATATGGAGCCCATCACTACCGAGCGAGGCATGCCATGAAGCGTGATGGAGCCCACCTTGGCAACGCTGTACAGCTTTCGCCGGAGCGGCTAACTGGTGAACCATGTCTTAATTCCCCATACAAATACAAACCGATATAAAATAAGTGAATTAATTTACGTATTTCACAGTCATACAGCATAACTTTTTGATCTATAAGGATTACAACGCAACCAAGAACTACATTTTCCAACGACCCCGAGCCGAGAAAAAGTTACCTTACAAAAATGATAACAACTTTCGTTCTTGAACCCACAAAATTTTGAAATTAATAAACCAGTTATACAACATTCATTGTATATTGTATTAAAATTTGGATTCGATCTGACGACGGGTTTGTGATATAATAATTCTTAAATGTGACGCATGGTAGAAACACGCTTAAA
Source organism: Meconema thalassinum (assembly GCA_946902985.2). Classification (NCBI taxonomy): domain Eukaryota; kingdom Metazoa; phylum Arthropoda; class Insecta; order Orthoptera; family Tettigoniidae; genus Meconema; species Meconema thalassinum. Next base: position 875,108,963 of record OX336389.2, on the reverse strand, counting down.
ATCGGGCACATTTGTGTTCCAACTGCGATAAAAAATATTAAAATATAAATTAAAAACTCCACCCTACGTGACCTAACGTAAAATAGAACGACGAAAATGATGATGTTATTGGATTTTATGTAGGTCTACTGGTTACTTCTCAAACATCCTTCAAACTCGAGTACACATAATATTTTGGTCGACAGTAGTTTCCATCTATTTCTTTGAAAAAAAAATGAAAAATACACTATTTTTGGAATGATAGTGGTATAGAGGTAGGTGTACGAATACAGATATGACTTTTTAGAATTTTAGTGTAAATATATAGCCTACTTTCCGAATTGAACTTTTGCAAAAAAATGAAAAAATTGAAAAATACAATATTTGTGGACTGAGAGTGGAATAGAGGTATGTGTAGGAGTTAACATATGACTTTTTATGAGTTTTAGTTTATATATATCGCCTACTTTCCCAATTGAACTTTTGAATAACTTGAAAAATACAGTGTTTTGACTAGGCGTGGAATAGAGGTAAGAGTAAGAGTTGAGAGTTAATTATTAACCTTAGAGTACCTTGGGTTTTTGGAATTTTAGTGTGTTGTTGTTGTTGTTGCTTAAACACATGGCGGTAAGCATTATGCTGTCATAAAAAGGGCTCAGATACTTTCCAAGACCAACAAGTGGGAGCAAAAGTGGGAGCAAAGTGGGATCAAAAAGTGGGGGAAAATGTGGGAGCAAATGTGGGAGCAAATGTGGGGGCAAATAGAAGTAGCAATAAGTGGAAGTACATGTGAGAGCAAATCAGGGAGCAAAGTGGGTGCAGTTACAAGTTGACACAGTTACATGTAGGTTTAGCTACAAGTAGGTTCAGTTAGATGTGAGTATAAATATGAGAGCAAAAGTGGTAAAAAGTAGTAAAAAGTAGTAAAAACGGTTGAAAAGTGGTAAAAAAAAGTGGTAAAAGTAGTTAAAGTGGTAAAAAGTGGTAAAAACTAGTAAAGTGCTAAAATGAAGTGAAAAGTAGGAAAAGTGGTAAAAAGTGGTAGCCAAGTGGTAAAAAGTGTATGCAATTGGGTTGGTTTGGGTTTGGTTCGGTTTAGTTTGGTTAAGTTAGGTTCAGTTCGGTTGAGTTCAGATTGTTTCGGTTTGGGCTTGTAATTATTATATAATTTTACAAGTTACAGCCTGTTTGCTAATACAATTGTAGAATGCTAAACAATTGCACAGTATTACATTTTAGGTAATGCAACATTCCCACACAATTGCGTCATTTACCTTTTTGATACATTATTTAAACAAGATATATTTGTATTAAATGATAAAGCAAACCCACTCTGTGTTTTGTTAGTTCTAAGAACAAATGTGCTGATTATTGGGAAGCATGCTTGTAGTTCAGCGGGTGTTGATATCGGCCGCTAGGTAGCCTGCTGGTAGTTTAGTGAGTGTTGATATCGGCTGCTATGTTGCATGCTGGTCGTTTAGAGAGTGTTCATATGGAGCGCTAGGTAGCATGCTGGTCGTTCAAGTAGAGTTCATATTCACCGCTAGGTAGCGAAAACTTACTTAGCGTGTTGCATGTGACTATGTGCTAAAATTTGATCGCCTGTAAAATTTGCTTGTATAAGCTGTGTATATAAATTTAATATACAATTAACCACTAAGTGTTCAGAACAAACATGTACAGCCTTGTCTAGGGTATATAGAGGATCCATAGCAAGAAAGACTGTCTAACCTATGGGTTACAGCCTTTTTATATGCAGTAAATACCTGACAACCTTGAGTAGGGTGGAAAAATATTTTCAGTTGACTACTACTACCTTTGACGCAGTAAGCAGCTGTTGTCAGAAAACAACATCCATGGTGGAAGAATCAATGCCTAGCTATACGTGCAAAGAGTGTGGAAAAACTTTTCTTCGGGACTATCATAGAAAGCGTCATGAAGAATTGTGTGGCGATTATCATAAGTGTAAAATTTGTGGCAGCAAATTCAGCAATGCCTACAACGGACGTCGCCATGAAGAATGTTGTAATGTTGTGTCATCAGCTAAAAGACAAAAAACTGAGCCTACAAAACATTACCTGCTCTCAATGGTTCCTGATAAAAATGGACTTACTGAATATGAAACGTATTTAGAAGGTCGTCATAAATCCTATTTTATACGTTGTGATACGTGTAAGGATTTAAATTCTTTCCTTAAAGAGTACAAACAGCAATTAATAAAAGCTATGCAGAAAGAACTAGCAAAACACAAGTCGATAAAATTAATCTTGTGGTTGAATGTAGATTCATTCATACGTCTACCAATGAAATTACCTATCGTGCTTTTAAAACTCGAAATTAGGCCCTATTTTTGGAAACAGACTTAAGTAGTTTCTTGGAATGACAATTTTAAAAGTTTACTACTGAAATGGAAGAATCTGAGCTAATAGGCAGTAATTGGACTTTGTTAGCATTTGAAGGAGTAAGATTGAAAATAAATAAGATCACTCCCTTGCGTGTTGGCACATATATTCCATTACAAGCAGCTATAAAAGCAAAAAAAACCCTGCATTAATCCTGAAAACTTGAAAGATAAAAAGTGTTTTATGTATGCCATTTTAGCAAACCTGGTTAAAAAGGATGCTCGACGCATTAGTAAATACAAGGACCTGGAAAACAAGTATGATTTTTCAGTAATATCGTTTCTTACATCACTAGCTGACATTCCCAAATTTGAGAAAGCCAACAACATATCCATTAATGAATTTGGACTGGAAGAAGACAACAAACTGTTCCCTCTAAAGGTTGTGGATCAAGAGCTACAAGACCATCGCAACCTCCTTCTGCTAAGTTCTTCATCTGGCCAGAAACACTACGTCTTTAAAAAGATTTTGATAAACTAGTAAGACATCAGATTACCCACCATGAACATAAGATATATACGTGTAAACGGTGTTTTACTCAATTCGATAATCAATATGATCAACAAGGAATGGAAAAAATTGAGAGAACATAGTGCTTTGTGTGTCCTACATGATATTTTAGGGCTGAAAAGCCTTTTAAGAAACCAAGTGTGAAATTCTTAAATGTAGAAAAAATGTTGAGAATACCCTACGTTATCTATGCAGATGTCGAAAGTATACTCTTACCATATCAACCATGTCTACCCAATCCTGAAGCAAGTTATACAGTGCCATACCAGAGTCATGTTCCTATGAGCTTTGGTATATATGTTAAACCCTCACCTGCTGTGGAACACATAAAGAAAAACCTTCCAAGCCAACCTGTTATTTATCTTGGGCCTGACGCTGCAGAAAAGTTTATGGACTGTTTGATCTCGATAGCTAATGAAATTGATCGCTTTAACAGCTAAAATGTTCCAAAGGCCTTAACGTATGATAAAGAATCAGAGTTCCAATGTTATGAAACCTGTTATTTGTGTCAAAAACCATTTACCAAAGAGGACTGGAAAGTTAGAGATCATTGCCATATTACAGGAAAATACCGTGGAAGTGCTCACAATAACTGTAATTTGAGGTGTAAAACACGTAACCCCGTTCCAGTATTTCTACATAATATGAATGGCTACGACGCAAATTTCATTGTAAAGCAATTGGGATGTACTACTGAGAGAGTGGATGTTATTCCTAACTCTAAAGAGAAGTACATTTCCTTCACCAAACATGTAGGAAATATTAAGCTTCTATTTGTGGATACTTTTCGGTTAATGCCTAGTAGTTCGGAAAACTTGGTTACCAACTTAACATCATTCCCTGAAACAGACAAGTACTTCAGAAAAGAAAATACAACGCTCATGACTCGTAAAGGTGTATTTCCTTATGATTACATTGATTCATAGGAAAAGTTAAGTGAAACGTGTTTACCACTAAAATAAGCATTCTTTAACAAATTAAGTCAAGAAGATGTTAGCAAAGAAGACTATGAACATGCTAAAGAATGGGTAGAATCAGTTCAAAATTAAATCTCTAGGGAAATATAGTGACCTCTACCTAACTTCAGATGTACTCCTTCTTGCAGACAGCTTTGAAACTTCCCGTAACAAAACACTAGAAAAACACCGCGTGGATGCTGCACACTTCTTTACTTCGCCTGGTTTACGTTTCGAGGCAATGCTCCTTTACACTGGAATTGAACTGGAATTGCTGCAGGATTACGATCAGATACTTTTAATAGAGTCTGGAATACGTGTAGGCATATGCCAGGTGTCTCATCGGTATGCTGAAGCTAACAATAAATACATGGAAACTTATTATTCTGAGAAATCATCACAGTTTATTACCTATGATGATGCCAACAACCAATACGGGTGGGCTATGTGCCACTCCCCTCCTTACGGCGGATTTCAGTGGGTTTCTCCAGATACTGGTGATCTAGAAAAACTAAAGGAAGACAAATCTGTGGGATACATTTTAGACGTTGATGTTGATTACCCATTTGACCTTCATGATCTACACAACGATTTACCTTTCCTACCAGAGTGTACACAACCTAAGGATTCGCCTCTGAAAGAACTCATTCCTCATCTTGGAAATCGAAGGCGATACGTAGTTCATTACATGGCACTTAAACAGGCTCTAGAACATGGACTAAAATTGGAAAAAATTCATCGTGTGTTTAATTTTAAAAAAGACCCTGGCTAAAGGCATACATTGATTTTAATAACAACCTTCGAAAACAAGCCAAAATGATTTTGAGAGAAATCTGTACAAATTATTCAACAACGCCTTTTTTGGAAAAAAAAACAATGGAAAATATTCGTAAAATAATAGACATACGTCTTGTGACTAACAGCAAAAAGGCTTAAAAGCTGATAGCTAACCCAACATTCATCGACAGAACAATTTATGGTCCTAAACTATCCGCTCTCCACATGGCTAAACGTAACATTGTGTTCAATAAGCCTATATATATTGGAATGTGTATACTGGATATTTCAAAAACTCTCAAGTATTCCCACCACTATGATGTCCTGTTGCCCTATTATGGTAAGGGAAATCTTAAACTCAGGTATATAGATACCGACTCGTTTATGTATTTGGTTAACACCTAAGATGTATATCAAGACAAGATGGATTTTCTAGAACACCTGGTCACATCAGATTATCCTACTAATCATGTGTGTTACTCTACACCAAGCAGGAAAACGTTGGGAAAATTTAAAGACGAGGCTTGTGGACAAATTATTAAAGCATTTGCCGGACTTTGAACAAAAATGTATGCTTAGACATAAATGGTAAAGAAATCAAAAAGATTAAAGGTATTAGCAGAGGTCTTCTCAAAAATTGTATAAGCATTCAAGATTACAAGGATTGCATAATGAAAAACGAGGTAAATAGAACACCAATGAACATTATCGTTTCTAAGCAACATGACATATCATCTATAAGACTGAACAAAATTGCTTTGTGTCCTGGTGGTGATAAAAAAGTAATTGATGCTGATGGTATAGGTACACATTCCTATGGTCATTACTCGACAGTTGACCATGCTTAAAGGGTTACGTTATGGATATGAAAATCCTAAAACAAGAAATATATTATTTTAAAAAATAGCACTAAAAATAGAAAACATCACCAATCAAGCAACAAGAGAAAAAATGGTATTCATACTTAAGAATAAAAAATAAAAATAGAAAAATTGAAAACATATAAAAACAACCGTACAATTTATAGCAAAAAATGCATTTTGTGTAAATATTGTAAATGTATTTTAAATGAATAACGAAAATATTGTATGGACACTGCTTGTACTTTTCTAATTACTACCCACCTCCCACTCCCAATCCAACTGTTAACCTCTAGTAATGTTGAGAAATTACAATTAGGTAGCTAAAACTATGTAGCCAAAATTATAATATAACCCATGTATTACCTAGATGCTTTGGGATAAGATATACAGCCTTGTTATATGTAATGAAAAATCGTGTTTCGCAAATATGAACTTTCGTCATGGACCAAATCAAAAACAAGCAAACACCAAAATTGAAAAATCCATGTTTCCATACTAACAAAATTCAAAAACTTAAAACTGAAATTTTAAACACTGTAAATTGGAAATTGGCAAATTGCAATGTGCGAAATATGAAAATGAAAAGAAAAATTGAATAAAAGCTTTTACTTTGTAAAAATTTGACTGACTCTGTAATCCTAAGCTGGTTGTGCGTAGCGAACATGTTGCACAGTAGCCACAGTGCAAGTGTTAGCTTTACCTTATAAGACTAGCATAAAGATAGTTGCGTGTGCCCTTATATACTTTGGGTGTGTTGATTAGCCTTTGGCTTAACTTTAAAAGTTAGGATAGGTAAAGTTAGTTTAGGTAGAGTTAGGTGAGGACATGTTTGGTTAGGTAAACTGAGGTTAGGTTAGGTTAGGTATGTGACGTTTTAGTTTACTCTTTTCGGAAAATCTAAATTGTAAAAACTAAAATCTAAAATCTAAAATCTAATATCCTGAAAGTAAAATCTAAAAATCTAAAATGTAAAAAGTAAAATCTAAAAATGTAAAATCAAAATCTAAAAATTTTAAATCTAAAATGAAAAATCTAAAAATGTAAAATCAAATAATGTAAAAATAGAAAATCTTACATGCATTAATATAAATCTTAAAATGAGGTTTCTGTGGGTTATGTTAGGTTAGGTTAGGTAAAGTTAGGTTATGTTAGGTTAGGTGAGGTCATGTTTGGTTAGGTCATGTTGAGTTAGGTAAAGTTAGGTTATGTAAAGTTAGGTTTGGTAAAGATAGGTTAGGTTAGGTTAGGTAAAGTTAGGTTAGGTTAGGTTAGGTGAGGACATGTTTGGTTAGGTAATGTTATGTTAGGTAACGTTAGGTTATGTAAAGTTAGTTTTGGTAAAGTTAGGTTAGATTAGGTAAGGTTAGGTTAGGTTAGGTTAGGTTAGGTTAGGTTAGGTGAAGTTGCGTTAGGCAGAATGGCTGAGGTATGAATTAAACCCGCCTTTTCTCACTTTTGCCTCACAAGACTGAGTGTAACCCATTCAAACCATCAGACCAGAAATTAAATTTCTTAGCAGAGCCAGGACTCAAACCCGGGGCTCCGCGGTGACATCCAATAATGCTAGCCAATTCACCATTAAGTGAACAATATAAGGCTGGTCTTAATTGTACATGATCAATCAATAATTACTTAATAATAATAATAATAATAATAATAATAATAACCGACAGTAGTGGCTACGCTGGCTAACGCGCAGTATTAGGTCATGGGGCCAAGCTCTCTGCTGACTCGGTAGATGCGTGGGTTCGAGCCCCACCGTCGGCCGTCCTTGAAATGGTTTTCCGTGGTTTCCCATTTTCAACACCAGGCAAATGCTGGGACGGTACCTTCTGACAGGCCACGGCCGCTTCCTTCCACATCCTTGCCCAGTTTCATTCACCATCATTCATTTCATCTCTCATTAACTCCTCTCATGAGGTTGGCGTCAGGAAGGGCATCCGGCCGTAAAAACATCGCCACAAAGACTTCCATCCCATCTCATCCCCGACCCCGTTGGAAAACGGGAATAATAAGGGGTAGACAATACAATAATAATAATAATTATAATAAATAGTCCATTTAGCAACTGCACGGCCGACCTGTCCCTGTGACGTCATCCACAGTCTCAGGGTGTGGCGGCCATCTCGCCCATTAGCCCTTGCGCCAGCAATGAATGTCCCCTCCATAAGAATAACATAGGGCTGGTTGCGCGCGGCGGCCATCTTGCCTATTAGCCCCTGCACCAGAACCGCCTTATATTACCTACATAGAAAGAACTTCCACGCAGTTAAACATTGAACTTAACAGCAAGTATAGAAACAGGTAGACAACAAGTTTAGAATTATTTACATGTGTACTTTCTCAGACATTGAAACTAGGTTTCAAAACTCAAGAATGCATTCATCAATCGTTGGCAGACCTGATTACTCTGAAAGAAGCAGTGTTACATCTCTTTAGGTATATTCTGCACATACAAAGTTTAGTTCAAATTCAATAGATGTAGGTAAACATTGAACTTATCAGCACATACAGGATCATGTTGGCAACTCTGTCATTTATTTGATGCTAAAAATTAATCTGCAATACTATGGTCTATATATGTGTTAATTTTGGAACAGTTTCCATGTATCCACATTGGGTAAAAATTTCAATTGTGCTTATTCAGCAGTTGGCAGCAATGACGTCACTGTCAAATATGGCATTTTGATATTCTGACATACATCTTTACTCACACCAAAATTGGTTTTGAAAGCTGCAGCAGTTTGGAGTTTATAAGGGGGCCACACCCACAGAGAGAATAACAGACACACACACATTGGCCCGGATCCATCTCATTAGTCTACTTTTTTTTAAATCATTTTCGAAAAATGTGAAAAATAGGCTAAACATCATTATCAATATGATGCTACCTCCCTAGTTCTTTTCGCGCCTTGGAAGCAAATTTCAACTCTTCTGCAAGCAAGCATTTTGTGACCATTGTAGTGTAATATAAAACACGCCAAGAGTAGGGTTACCAACTGAAAATTTGCAAATGCAAGATGTTGCTACGCAAAAAAAAAATGCTGGATAAATTCAATCGAAACAAAAATTAGATTTTATACAGAACTTTTTTATAGATATTTCATGGCCAGTCCTTGCTCCAATTACTTTCTCTACACATAACATGCCCTTATGAATTAAACAGTTGCATTCATTTCACTTATTTGACCAATGAATGGTTGCTGTCTCCTATCGTTGTTAATTCATTTTAGGAGCTTGGGACATCTTTGTCATCAGCCCTGTGTAGATGGGTGTGCGTTGAGCTTGTATGATATTTGTAGTTATATTTTATTTTATTTTTTTATTTTGTGGTGGAAGTGAACTATCTTCAGACAAGTGTAGTGGAAGTGAACTGTCTTCTGACCAAAGAGTGCGGTCAGGGAGAAGTCAGACTACTTTCTTTTGTTTTTGTATATATTTCATGTCCTTGTTCCTGCCTAGTTGCTGTAAGAATTAAAACAGAGTTTTCAAGTGCAGTCTTGCGTTAACTGTGAATACCTACATATAGATATCCACATTGGTGACCCTGAGGTGATGCCGCAAGAAAACGAAACAGCAAATAGTGGACAAGAAAATGTGGTAGCGCGCGTAAGTGTTAAAGTCCCACCATTCTGGAAACCTGACCCTAAAATATGGTTTATACAACTTGAAGCTCAGTTCCGTACGAGAAACATAACACGAGATGAAACGAAGTGCGACACAGTGGTGAGTTCAATCGACGCGGAAATATTAACCCAAGTGACTGATATCCTGATTAAGCCGCCCGATACCGGAAAATATGACGCAATTAAGGAACGGCTAATTTCAGTTTTCGTGGATAGTGAGACTCAAAGAACACAGAAACTGTTAACGGAACTGGAGCTTGGGGATCGCAAACTCTCCCAGCTGTTGTGCGAAATGAGGAACTTAGCCGATGATAAGGTTGGTGAACAGTTCCTTAAGACATTATGGTTACAACGTCTGCCTCGCGACATGCGTACTATTCTATCAGTTAGCAGTGACGATCTGACAAGGCTAGCCACCATGGCCGATCAGATTTGGGAACTGAAACCAACTCCATCCTTCCAGATAGCACCTATAAATGTTGTCAAGTCCCAACGTGATGACATGGAAGACTTGAAAAAGCAGGTATCTGAACTTTCCATTCAAGTGTCAGAATTAAAGAAGCAACTACAATCTCGTTCTCGTCGGCGGTACAGATCAAATTCAGGCAGGAGGTCCAACAGTCGTAATTCCAGTGCTACTCCAAACGTGTGTTATTACCATTCGAAGTTCGGAGAACGTGCGTATAAGTGTCTGCTGCCATGCAATATGAGTACGGCACTGCAAGCCCAGCCAGATAATTCGGAAAACTAACTGCCCGTCTCTCCACGGCGACAGAGAGTCAGGTGCCTCAGTTGAGTCGCCTGTATGTTAGTGACAAGGAATCAGCAGCCCTTTTCCTGATAGGCACGGGAGCAGATATTTCAGTTGTCCCACCTTCAAACGAGGAAAAGCAACCCTAAGTAAACTTGAACTCTTCGCAGCCAATGACACGAAAATTAAAACATATGACCAGAAGTTGTTAAAGCTCGATCTTGGGTTACGCCGAGAATTCCAGTGGCCTTTCATCCTAGCTGATGTAAGTAGACCCATCATTGAAATGGATTTGCACTCACATTATAACCTGCTGGTCGACAGTCAGCGCAAACGCTTAGTCGATGGCAATACCTTATTGGTGCCAATTGCATAACTTACCAAAATAGTGCAGAAGAGCTTAGAGTAGTACAACATGGGAACTCATACCAGTCTATCTTAAATAACTTTCCAGACTTAACACGCCCCAGTATAGTAAACAGGAAAATCAGAAGTCACAATATAGAACATCACATCGAGACTAAAGGTCCCCCTGTATTTGCAAAACCAAGGGGACTCACAGCTGAGAAGTTGAAAGCAGCTCGACAAGAATTTGAATATATGCTCAAGCAAGGCTTATGCACACCTTCCAAGAGTAGCTGGTCCAGTCCCCTACACTTCACAAAAAAGAAGTCTGGTGATTGGAGACACTGTGGTGATTATAGGGCCCTCATTAGTATTACAGTTCCCGATATCTACCCTTTACCTTTCCTCACTGATTGCAGCCATGTATTGTCAGAAGCCAAGATTTATTCATCCATTGACCTGACCCGTGCCTACCAACAAATACCTGTCCACGAAGCAGACAACCTTAAAACAGCAATCACCACTCCATTTGGGCTATTTGAATTCCCATATATGACTTTTGGAATAAAAAATGCTGCCCAAACCTTTCAAAGGTTCATGAACACTGTGTTAATGGGACTCGATTTCGTCTTCTGTTACTTAGATGACTTATTCGTGGCTTCACCTGACAAAGAAACGCATGAACGTCATCTTCACACAGTTTTCGGGGACTGGATGAGTATGGTCTCTGCCTTAACGACGCAAAATGCACTTTTGGAGTAGAAGAAATACAGTTCTTGGGTTACTTAAGAAATCAAAATGGTTTGAAACCACTTCCGTCAAAAGTAGAAGCCATCAAGAACTTCCCCGAACCTCAGTCAGCCACTTCGTTAAGACGTTTCCTTGGGATGTTCAATTTTTACCACAGATTCGTCCCAAACTGTGCAACCATACAGCAACCGCTAACCACCATGTTAACCGGACATAAGAAGAACAGCACGAAAGCACTGGAGTGGACTGACGAAAGAAGAAATGCATTTTCTGCAGTGAAATAGGCCCTCTGCAATGCGACTCTACTGGCTCATCAGCAACAACAAGCTCCCTTATCTTTGGTTACTGATGCTTCAGACAGTGCTATTGGGGCAGTCCTCCAGCAAGAAGTCAATGGCGTGAAGCAGCCCTTACGTTTCTTCTCCAGGAGCCTAACCAAGACACAGTGCCTATGACCGTGAACTTCAGGCTATCTACAGCTTAATCAAGCACTTCCGGTATTTATTGGAAGGACAGAATTTCACAGTATTCACAGATCACAAACCTTTAGTTTATGCCTTCCAGCAAGACTTAAACAAGGCACCTCCCAGGCGAGCCCGACAATTACAATATATTGCCGAGTTCACCACAGACATCAAGTACATCTCTGGAACCGAAAACGTGGTTGCAGATGCACTGTCACGCATAAGCACCATTTCTTCACCTACACCCCTAGACTATGATGCCATGGCAGACGAACAGGAAGACGACGATCTAGAAGTGCTCAAGGAAAGTAACTCCTTGAAGATGACAAAACTTCACATGCCTAACTCCAATAAACCTATCGACTGCGACATATCAACAGGCTACATTCGTCCTTACATAACTCCAAAATTCCGAAAAACAGCGTTTTCAGCAATGCACTGCTTATCTCACCCTGGAATCCGGACGACAACACAAATGGTCACTAAAAGATTCATTTGGCCAAACATAAGACCAGATTGTAAAGTATGGGCTCGAACGTGTTTGGAATGCCAGAAATGTAAGGTCAATAAGCACACGCAATCAGCACTAGCAGATTTTGCAATACCTAATGAACGGTTCTCACACATCAACTTGGACATTGTTGGTCCCTTACCACCTTGCAGAGGATTCCGATATCTATTAACGGTTGTGGGCAGGTTTTCCCGCTGGCTAGAAGCAGCACCCATAGAAGACCAAACAGCAGAAACTGTTACCAGAACCTTAATTTCGTGTTGGTTCTCAAGATTTGGTATACCAACTCGTATCACAACAGACCAAGGTCAGCAATTCGACAGCAACCTTTTCAAGACAATTGCCAAGTATTTAAGTTCGCAGAGCAACACCACTACCGCCTACCACCCTCAGGCAAATGGACTCATAGAACGCCAGCACAGGACATTGAAAGCTGCCCTTAAATGTCACCTGCTCAAATCACATTCTTGGGTGGAGTCACTCCCAATAGTCCTCTTAGGTATTCGTACCGCAGTCAAAGAAGACTTAGGATGTGCACCTGCAGAGCTATTCTATGGCACAACCATCCGACTTCCAGGAGAATTTCTCTCCTAGACCCCTAACATCACCCAACAAGACTTCGCCAGACGTCTTCAGGAGACAATCCGCTTTCTGAAACCTATTCCTACATCTAAACACGGGAACAGAAACGTTTTTGTCTCCAAGGATCTGACAACGTGCTCCCATGTTTTTGTATATCAGAACGCTACACCAGCACCACTGCAGCCAGTGTACACAGGTCCTTACAAAGTGAAGAAGCGCAACCAGAAGTATTTTGAAGTCGAGGTCAAAGGGAAGGTTACGAAGATCACTATCGACCGCTTGAAACCAGCCTTCATACTCGAGGAACATTCTTCAACAACACAGCACCCACAGTCAGATACAGACAAAATTCAACAAACAGATTACTCATCAACTACCCCTGTACCCGTAGCAGCTGAAAGACATATGAAAAAACTAGTTCTGGTCGAACAGTTCATTTTCCCAGCAGATTCCTGGACTCACTTGTGGTTATTTAGGGGGGGGGGGGGGAGTGTGTGGTGGAAGTTAACTATCTCCTGACAAGTGTAGTGGAAGTGAACTATCTTCTGACCAAGGAGTGCGGTCAGGGAAAAGACAGACTACTTTCTTTTGTTTTTGTATATATTTCATATCCTTGTTCCTGCCCAGTTGTTGTAAGAAATAAAACAGAGTTTTCAAATGCAGTCTTGCGTTAATTGTGAATACCTACATATAGATATCCACAATTTTTTGACGGAACACAACAGGGCTCAGTGTGCGCCCCAATAACAGTGCACCTACAAAGTAAAATACATTTCCAGGTATTTCTACATTAAGTATTAATATCTAAATGTATAGTAGTAAAACGCTTAATCTAAATATAATATAAAAACTAAATCTAAATTTGATCTAATGTCAAATGGAAGTGGTTCTAGCACCACTTCCACCTCCCCACCTCACAAGATGGCGGCGACGCGATATCTCTCGAACTTATGGTCGGATTTTAACGAATGAGGTGTTGTTGAACTCAGGCTGACACCCCCTTTCCAATGCACAACATATTTCCACCCCAAAATAAACCCTACCCATAATAGGGGGTGAAATTGTATTTTTTAGAGAATCTAGCTTTCCAAGTGCAACATGTGAGAGTTTGAATACCAATATGGAATTCAACGTTGTTCTACACAAGAGACATGTATACGGTGGAAAGCAACTATGAATTAACATGCTTGTTTTTGTTTTTACGCATGCCCACTCATAGCTTTTGTAAGAGGGCGGGCTTTTTAAAGATGGAGGCTGTAGTGTAAACTAACCTAACCCCACCCACGAGGGGTGATTAAAAAGTTTTCAAAGTGACGCTTATCGATAGGCAAACCAATAATCAAAGAGGGGTATGTTAGGTCTTGAGGCCAGAGCCCATTGTTGTCGAGTCCCTGTGGACTGGCCCCTGTTGACTAGTCCCTTTGGACGGGTCCTTGTTGGCGGGTCCTTGTTGACAGGTCCCTGTGGTCGGGTCCTTTTTGACAGGTCATTGTTGACAGGTCATTGTTGACGGGTCCCTATGGACGAGTCCTTGTTGACGGGTCCTTTTTGACAGGTCATTGTTGACAGGTCTTTGTTGACGGGTCCCTTTGGACTGGTCCCTATGGACTAGCCCATGAATTTATTCAAATTATGTCAAAGGGCCTAAGTGCAAAACTTGGTGAATGAATATGTTCTAGTGCTATGGCTAATACACACACACTCTAGTACACGAGGCACATGCCATTTGAGGGCAGGTCAAGGGATCTAACTTGGTGGATGGATGTGTCATTTGTAGTTGAAAGAGAATAATGCATGTTCTTAAGATGTTAAAACTGAAGAGATTGTACGTGCAGTAAACCGACTTGTTATTTTCCGGTGTCATGTTGCTGACATGGCAGAGAGCGCACAGATCTGTTGCTATGACTAACGCTGCAGGAATTTGAAACCCCAGGTGTTCATCAAGACAATGGGTGATGATAATGCAAAGTTAGCAGTCATTGGATATTACACAGGTGTTCCTTCCGGTGTCATGTTGCTGACATGCCAGAGAGAACACACTGCTGTTGCTATGACTCACGCTGCAGTAATTTGAAACCCCAGGTGTTCATTAAGACAATGGGTGATGATCATGCAAAGTTAGCAGTCATTGGATATTACACTGGTGTTCCTAGTGTAGTTTGGACTCTCGGCTGTATTTGGAAAGGAATTGCAATGATCTGTAAAAAACTGCTGACACGAGCGATGAGAGTTTATATAAGAGAGGTGTCATATATTTCCCTACTGTCAGCCTTTATTACTCGCTTTGAGTGAACAGTGCTCTATTACTGCTCAAGAGTTGTAAAAAAGCCTTTTTGGTACAAAATCATTAAATTATTTTGTAAGGTAAGTACTTATTATTAATGGATTGCAGTCTTTTATTACAAATTGATGTTGAAGGTATTGATTGCAATGTATTTATTGATTGATTGATTGATTTGTTTACAGATAATTGGGTACCTGTAGGCTACCAGATTCCTACAATCTGTTCATTCAGTGGCAACAGTTGATAAATTATAAAAAGGTAAGTGTCCCTCTAATAACTTTTAAACAGTTAGAGTGATATTTTCCAATGCATGCCACTTCATGTCAGTGAAAATGGTATATTTGGCAGTCAATACTTGGAACGACTTGACCATGGTGTGTAAAGGTAAATTTGTAGGTTAGATTTTGATTACCGCTCAATTATGTCCGCATGTTCATTGCTAGGTGTCAGTGACAGAGGGAATATTTAAAGACTTAACCTCAGTTCACTTAACATAACCTAACTTAACCTTGTCTCGTGACATGTTTTACAAGTTTAGACTTGCTTTATGACTGGCTATGACGTCACACTTAGCTCACTTAACTGGCGATCGCTGGTTTCTATCACGTGACATGTTCTACAAGTTTTGACTTGTTTTAAGACTGGCTATGACGTCACACGTAGCTCACTTAACTGGTGATCACTGGTTTCTATCAAGTGACATGTTCTACAAGTTTAGACTTGCTTTAAGACTGGCTATGACGTCACACTTAGCTCACTTAACTGGCGACTGCTGGTTTCTACCACTCTATTAAGTTCCGATGTTCACCGCTAAGTGTCAGTGACAGTGGTATATAGTAACCCCCAGTTAGAACTACATGAAGTTAGACTTGCTAGGAGTTCACAGATGATAGATTTAAATACCCTGCTATATCCATTGACTGGAATATAATTAAACTATTTATATTTTACTTCGTTTTATCCTTTTATTAACATTTATGATTTCTTTCTTTTATAGGTAATTTCGAAAGTGATCATCACGTTCAAGTGTGGTGAATGTAAGAAACAGTTCTCAAGACCTGACAGCCTTCAACGACACGCAAATGCTAAACATGACATTAAAATGTTTGTGTGCAGTCATTGTGCTACCACATTTAACAGACAAGATAATCTTGCACGTCATGTAAATTTAATGCATGTTAGTTCAGCACCATTTTCGTGTTCAGTTTGCGAAATTGGTTTTGCTGCTGTAAAGCGATATCAATCCCACATGATTGAAGTGCATGGAGAACAACAGGAATTGAAATCTGTAAAACCATCAACTAGCACGGAACCTTTAAATGAATGTGATGCTCAAAAGCGTAAATGTTCTCAAGATTGTGAAAAAAGTCATGCAACAAAAAGAAAGAAGAATGGTGAAACTTCGATAACACATTGTAATGTATGTAATATTGATATACCTTCTTCAATCATTCATGGACATTTACGCAGTATTCATCATAAAAATAACGCTTGCCATGAAATAAATTCTGGAAATATTCAACAAATTGGTAGTGCATTTAAAAGTCGAATTGCTAGTTATAGACTTTATAGTAAAGAAAAAACTCAAAGTATTGAATCATTTTTTAAAAATGTTCAACCTACTGTGTTTGGCTAAGTAGAAAATGTTTTAGTAGAACATAAAACAATTAAAATGAATTTTGAACTTTTTGGACTCTATGTAAAAACTGGGAGTGAAGGTGAAATTATGGATATCAAATCTTTTAATACAAAAAACATAATTGTTAGCGAATCAACTAATATTAGTGATATATACCAAAATATTTCAAGTTCTATCATTGTGAAGATTGAAGAGTTCCAGGAAAGGGAGTCAGGCTGGGCGTTGGTTGAAGTACTTTATTTAGAAATCAACATGAATAAATACAACCCCCTTCGAGCATCATCATATATTGATTTACCTGCATGGATCAAACGAAAGAAAGCTGTTGTGAACGTTATGAAAAGTGACCATGCATGTTTTGCACGGGCTGTAACCTCAGCTCTCCATCCACCTGAAAAGGCTGTGGAGAGAATATCATCTTATCCTCACTATTCTTCAGTGTTGGATTTACAAGAAATGGAATTCCCTATGGCTATAGAAGACATTAAACCTTTTGAAGAGCTGAACAATGTAAGTATTAATGTTTATGGAATTGAAAATAAGAGTATAGTAGGTCCTTTATATTACACTCAAGAAAAAAAGGACGCTCATGTAAATTTACTGTACATAACTAAAGGTGAAAATGCCCACTATTGTTGGATAAAACATTTAAGTAGACTTGTTGGTAGTCAAGTATCTAAACATAATTCTAAGAAGTGGTTGTGTGATGATTGTTTGCTATATTTCAGAAAAGAGGATCAACTAACTCAACATCAAAAATGGGGATGTAATCATGTGTGTACGGTATTACCGACTCCTAAAAATAACATTCTAAAATTTAAGGATTATGAGAAACAGCTTCGAGTACCATTTGTTATATATGCTGACTTCGAGGCTTTGCTATAACCATTTAATGCATGTTCATCGAATCCAGCCCAACCTTTCACCAACACTACTCACATTCATGAACCTTTTAGCTTTGCATACTATATTAAATGTAGTTATGATGACTCTTTAAATAAGTTTGAGCTCTATAGAGGACCTGATGCACCTAAAGTTTTTATGGAAGGGCTTGAGAAAGATGCCATCCGTATATCCTCTATTTTAAATACGATCATTCCAATGGAACCACTAACTTCATCAGAGCAAATGAATTTTGAAACTGAAACTAATTGTCTTATATGTGGTGAATATTTATATACGGACAGGGTTCGCGATCATGACCATTTAACAGGAAAATATCGTGGTGCTGCTCACCAAGAATGTAATTTAAATTATAGAGTAAGTAAATTCATTCCGGTCATTCTACATAACGGTAGCAAATACGATAATCACTTTATCGTTAAAGAATTTGGATCTTCAGATGTGAAAATTGATGTGATTGCAAATAATAAGGAACAATACATATCGTTCACAAAATACATCAAAACTGTCAATAAAAAACTATAAAAATGCGTTTTTTAGATTCATTCCGCTTTATGCCGAGTAGTCTTGATAAGCTGGCTAGTAATTTAAAATCAGATCAGTTTCATGAAATTCAACGTGTCTTTCCTAAAGAAGATGATTATAATTTGATTCGTCAAAAGGGTATATTCCCTTATGAATATATTAACAGTGTGGAACGTCTTGAGGAGTGTTCTTTACCACCGAAAGATGCATTTTACAGTTCCTTAAACACAAGTCATGTCAGTGATCAGGAATATTTACATGCACAACGTGTATGGACACAGTTAGACATTCAAACTTTAGGAGAAATTTCAGACATATATTTGAAGACAGATGTGATGTTATTAGCAGATGTTTTTGAAAATTTTCGGAATGTTTGTATGAAAACTTATGACCGTGATCCTTGTCAGTATTTCACTGCTCCTGGGTTAAGTTTCAGTTCAATGTTGAAAAAAACGAAAGTAAATTTAGAATTAATGACTGATATAGACATGATCAATTTTATAAAATCATCAATTCGAGGTGGATTAAGTCAATGTAGTGGACGGTACTCTAAAGCGAATAATAAATACATGCCTATCTACAACCCTTGTGAAGAGTCAAAGTATATTGTCTGCCTCGATGCAAATAACCAATATGCTTGGGCTATGAGTCAATATCTACCACTGAAAGATTTTCGCTGGCTGACACAACCTGAAATTGATGTCTTACATGTTGACACTCTTAATGATAACGATGATAAAGGATATATTTTAGAGGTAAATCTTAAGTACCCTAAAGAGATACATGATGATCATAATGATTTACCATTTTGTCCTGAGAATATGAAATCTCCGTACATCACATCACGAACAAAAATGTTAATTGTTAATGTAAATGATCAATGTAAATATGTAATACATTATCAAAACTTGAAACAGTGTCTACAGCATGGATTGAAATTAACTAAAATTCATCGCGTATTGCAATTTCATCAGTCAGCATGGCTCAAACCGTATATTGATCTAAACAATAATTTAAGAACACAGTCAACAAACGCGTTTGAAAAAGATTTTTATAAACTGATGAATAATAGTGTTTTTGGAAAGACTATGGAGAATGTTGATAAATGAGTTGATGTAAAGCTGATAACAAAGGGGGAGAATGATGGTAAAAGGTATGGTGCGAGCAACTTAATAAGCAAGCCTAACTTTCATAGCTGTCAATTATTCATGAGAATTTAGTGGTAATACAAATGAATTGTCTTAAAGTAACTTACAACAAACCTATATATGTGGGTTACACCATTCTGGAATTGTCAAAAACACTTATGTATTAATTTCACTATGATTATGTAAAGAAAAACTATCTTGATAATGCTAAATTACTCTACACAGACACATATTCTTTTATTTATGAGTTTAAAACTGATGATTTTTATGAGGATATCAAAACTGAGCTAAGTAGGTTTGATACAAGTGACTATCCCGAGGATAATATTTACCATTTACCTCTAGTAAACAAAAAGGTTCTTGGGAAATTTAAGGATGAATGTGCTGGTGTTATTATAGACACCTTTGTATGCACAAAATCTAAATCATACAGCTACAGTATATGACAATTGATGATGTAGTAGTAAAAAAATTAAAAGGAGTGAAAAAGAATGTTGTTAGTATAGAGTTAGATATAAGTGATTCTAAGAATTGTATAGTCAGTCATCATCA
The DNA here is from genome assembly GCA_946902985.2 of Meconema thalassinum. Classification (NCBI taxonomy): domain Eukaryota; kingdom Metazoa; phylum Arthropoda; class Insecta; order Orthoptera; family Tettigoniidae; genus Meconema; species Meconema thalassinum. Next base: position 875,089,396 of record OX336389.2, on the reverse strand, counting down.
TCGGCTTTAACTCGAATCCGAGTATAAATCTTCTTCCTTCAGTCCAGTTTGTGGATGTGTTTACGGTGACTAAAGAGTCCAATCCTGGCATGGAACAAGCGACCACACAAGTCGCATAGTACTGCTGGAGGAGGACGTGGTTGGGCTGCTCGAAGTTTCCTAGCTTGACGCTTGGCCTCTTCATGTATGCGTCGATCCCTTTCAAACGTCTTTACAGAATCCGAGATGGTACGGCGCCAAGTTGAGCGGTTTTCAGCCAGCATGTCCCAGGTTTGTGGATCAAGACCTGTCAATTTCAGGGTCTGCTTAAATTGGTCCTTGTAGCGCCTCTTAGGACCACCATGAGGTCTGGTGCCATAGCATAACTCACCATATAGCATTTGACGAGGTAATCTCACATCATCCATCCGATGGACATGACCAATCCATCTAAATTGGTGACCTATTATGGATGATTCTATGCTGTTGATTTGAGCCTTTTCCAGAACAGCAATATTGGTAATGCGGTCTTCCCATTTAATCCTCAGGATTGATCGAAGTTTTTGTAGGTGAAAACGCTCAAGCTTCCTAAGATCACGTCGGTAAAGGGTCCACGTTTCACAGCCATACAACAATGTAGAAATGACTACTGCTTTGTACACCATAAGCTTTGTACTCATGGATAGATCTTTATTCATGAAGACCCGGTGCGCTAATCGTCCATATGCCGCATGGGCTGCGCCAATTCTCTTATCCACATCCTGCTCACAGGTACAGCTCACAGAAATGGTACTGCCCAGGTACGAGAAGTGGTCAACCTGTTCTAATGGCAAATTTGAAATGGAGATATTGAACTGAGGAAGAGGTGGGCCTGGTGAAGGTTGTGCCAAGACTTTAGTCTTATTGACATTTATGGTAAGACCAAAGCGATCACATGCACTTTTGTAACAGTTAACTGACTCTTGCAGCTCTTCTGGTGTGAGAGTTAGTGACGCAGCATCATCTGCATACAACATGTTAGTAACCTTAGTAACCTGAGTTTTCCTCAAGGAGCGGAGACGAGTTAGGTTGAAAAGCCCTCCGTCAAAACGATACTTGATCTCCACACCTGGGATGTTTGTGGGTGAATCATAAAGCATTGCAGCCAAGTACAGCGCAAAAAGCGTTGGAGCCAGTACACATCCTTGTTTCAGTCCATGGGTAATGGGAAATTCATCGGACATCTTATTCTGATGACAAACCTGACCTGTCATGCCATCATGGAGAGCTTTGATTAGATCTACAAAACGCTGAGGGCAACCAAACCGCTTCAGCACTGCCCACATGGCTGGTCTTGGAACCGAATCAAATGCCTTTTCCAAGTCATAAAAGACTAAGAAGAGTGGATTCTGTTGTTCTCTACATTTTTCTTGTAGCTGTCTCACACAGAAAATCAAGTCAATTGTGCTTCTGGAAGTTCTAAATCCGCATTGTGACTCTGGGAGGATCCTCTCAGAGATAACCTTGAGGCGGTTAAGTAGAATTCTTGCAAGAATCTTCCCCACAATTGATAGCAGTGATATACCACGGTAGTTGCCACAAACACTGCGATCACCCTTTTTAAAGATAGTGACGATAGTGGCATTCTTTAGGTCTCCAGGTACCTTTCTTGATTCCCAAATTCTGAGGATAAGGATGAAAATACCCACCTACAAAGAAAATGTGTGTATTTAGAAGTAAAAATCATCAGCTGTATACTAATTGGATGAACAAAGTTGCTTTAAGTAATGAAGACAACAAACGATTCATTATACCCAGCTCATTTGATACTCTCGCTTGGGGAAACAGTCGCATTGACGACTATTACTTTACTTAAGTCTGATGTTCATTATATTGTATTATCATTTGAAGTTGTATGTTTATATTGTAATATATTTGTAAAAACTCTAAGTATAATGTATAATGTGAGGCTACTGTAGTTTAGTAAAAAAAGAACATAAGTAATACATTTTAGTGTAAAATGTTTGCTTTTTATATTACGGAAAAGATTTTCAAAAATGTACAGAATGTGTGAACTAAACAAGGGGAATGTAAAAAATGTAAAGTGGAAATTGTAAATATCCATGTGTAAAAAAAATTAAGAAATGGCTATCACCATTTTTAAAAATAAAAGACATTGTGATCTGGTAAACCTTGTGTTTATTTCACAACAAATAGGGCTTTACAAAATAGAATACAAAGAAATACCAATTCCCCAATCCTTTTCATTGTTCATGTCCACTCATCATTAACTTTCCTTTTATAGCCAACCTCGTTCCCACTGAGGCATTATAGGATGTCAAACGTTGTTTAGCTCTTTTCAACAATACTTTATCCGCCGCACGTCTTAAAGCAGAATGACAATGACGATAAGAAAGGTCGTGTTCTTTACATGCTTGATCCAAAGAATTAATAGATATTCACTTAGCATAGGGTCTTGCGACCATGATTTTGGTACATGTTGCCAGATTTCTTTCACGGTATTGACTGTCACATAATAAATGAACAACTTGGAGGATACTAATAATTCTTCTTTGGTAAAACTATCCGCATATCGAGGGCAGATAAGCTTGTAGATTCACCCTTAAAGCAACAACACTACATCTTGCATAGTATGTGATGTTGATGGCTCCTGAGACGTGGAAGATGGATTAAACATAACTTTTACAACAAGTTGCTCAATAAACAATGCTCAATATTGAGTCACAGTATTTTCTTTTTTCATAAAACGTGATAGCAAAACACTATCGATTCTCATTCAGCATTAGAGTTATATATGTAATAGATAAGAAAAGGGCCATACTATACTTTTATATAGGTAATAAACGGGTCATACTATACTCTCAACTACCCTAGTTTCAACTACGTTTCAAGGTCACTCTCTTGAACATTGTCGGAGACTATCGATAAACACCTATGTTCACACGGCACACTCTTGCGGCGCGCGCGGGCATGAATAATTCAGGATGATGAGGCTTATGTGGATGGTTTAGGTTGGTGGCTTATGGCGGTGGTTTATGGTGGTTTTGTTGGTGGCTTACGGTGGTGGCTTATGGCGTTGGTTTATGGTGGCTTATGGCGGTGGCTTATGGAGGCTTAGGTTGGTGGCTTACGGTGGTGGTTTACGTAATATAAAAAGCAAACATTTTACAATAAAATGTATTACTTATGTTCTTTTTTACTAAACTACAGTAGCCTCACATTATACATTATACTTAGAGTTTTACAAATATATTACAATATAAACATACAACTACAAATGATAATACAATATAATGAACATCAGACTTAAGTAAAGTAATAGTCGTCAATGCGACTGTTTCCCCAAGCGAGAGTATCAAATGAGCTGGATATAATGAATCGTTTGTTGTCGTCATTACTTAAAGCAACTTTGTTCATCCAATTAGTATACAGCTGATGATTTTTACTTCTAAATACACACATTTTCTTATATAATATAGGTGGGTTACTGACTATACAATTCTCATAATCACTTATATCTAACTCCTTACTAACAACATTCTTTTTCACTCCTTTTAATTTTTTTACTACTAGGGTGTCTATAATAACACCAGCACATTCATCCTTAAATTTCCCAAGAACCTTTTTGTTTACTAGAGGTAAATGGTAAAAATTATCCTCGGGATAATCACTTGTATCAAACCTATTTAGCTCAGTTTTGATATCCTCATAAAAAACATCAGTTTTAAACTCATAAATAAAAGAATCTGTGTCGGTGTAGAGTTATTTAGCATTATCAAGATAGCTTTTCTTTACATAATCATAGTGAAATTCATACATAAGTGTTTCTGACAATTCCAGAATGGTGTAACCCACATATATAGGTTTGTTGTAAGTTACTTTAAGACGATTCATTTGTATTACAACTAAATCCTCATGAATATTTGAACAGCTATGAAAGTTAGGCTTGCTTATTAAGTTGCTCGCACCATACCTTTTACCATCATTCTCTCACTTTGTTATCAACTTTACATCAACTCGTTTATCAACATTCTCCATAGTCTTTCCAAAAACACTATTATTCATCAGTTTATAAAAATCTTTTCCAAACGCGTTTGTTGACTGTGTTCTTAAATTATTGTTTAGATCAATATACGGTTTGAGCCATGCTGACTGATGAAATTGCAATACGCGATGAATTTTAGTTAATTTCAATCCATGCTGTAGACACTGTTTCAAGTTTTGATAATGTATTACATATTTACATTTATCATTTACATTAGCAATTGGGGCGTGGTGGCTCAGCGGTCTAGCTGTATGCCTCTCACCAAGGCGGTCCGGGTTCGATTCCCGGTCAATGCATGTGAGATTTTCGAAGTGAAATGCCACGTCCTGTGGTTCGGATTCCACGTAAAAAGGAGGTCCCGTGGCTCATGATCTCAAGATTAACGGTCACGTTAAACTACAAGCTTCCTTTTCATTAGCAATTAACTTTTTGTTCGTGATGTGATGTACGGAAATTTCATATTCTCAGGACAAAATGGTAAATCATTATGATCATCATGTATCTCTTTAGGGTACTCAAGATTTACCTCTAAAATATATCCTTTATCATCGTTATCATTAAGGGTGTCAACATGTAAGACATCAATTTCAGGTTGTGTCAGCCAGCGAAAATCTTTCAGTGGTAGATATTGACTCATAGCCCAACCATATTGGTTATTTGCATCGAGGTAGACAATATACTTTGACTCTTCACAAGGGTTGTAGCTAGGCATGTATTTATTATTCGCTTTAGAGTACTGTCCAATACATTGGCTTAATCCACCTCGAATTGATGATTTTATAAAATTGATCATGTCTATATCAGTCATTAATTCTAAATTTACTTTCGTTTTTTTCAACATTGAACTGAAACTTAACCCAGGAGCAGTGAAATACTGACAAGGATCAAGGTCATAAGTTTTCATACAAACATTCCGTAAATTTTCAAAAACATCTGCTAATAACATCACATCTGTCTTCAAATATATGTCTGAAAATTCTACTAAAGTTTGAATGTCGAACTGTGTCCATACACGTTGTGCATGTAAATATTCCTGATCACTGATATGACTTGTGTTTAAGGAACTGTAAAATGCATCTTTCGGTGGTAAAGAACACTCCTCAAGACGTTCCACACAGTTAATATATTCATAAGGGAATATACCCTTTTGACGAATCAAATTAAAATCATCTTCTTTAGGAAAGACACGTTGAAATTCATGAAACTGATCTGATTTTAAATTACTAGCCAGCTTATCAAGACTACTCGGCATAAAGAAGAATGAATCTAAAAATCGCAGTTTTAAAGTATTTTTAATTGACAGTTTTGATGCATTTTGTGAACGATATGTATTGTTCCTTATTATTTGCAATCACATCAATTTTCACATCTGAAGCTCCAAATTCTTTAACGATAAAGTTGTTATCGTATTTGCTACCGTTATGTAGAATGACCGGAATGAATTTACTTACTCTATAATTTAAATTACATTCCTGGTGAGCAGCAGCACGATATTTTCCTGTTAAATGGTCATGATCGCGAACCCTGTCCATATACCACATATAAAACAATTAGTTTCAGTTTCAAAATTTATTTGCTCTGATGAAGTTAGTGGTTCCATTGGAATGATCGTATTTAAAATAGAGGATATACGGATGGCATCTTTCTCAAGCCTTTCCATAAAATCTTTAGGTGCATCAGGTCCTCTATAGAGCTCAAACTTATTTAAAGAGTCATCATAACTACATTTAATATAATATGCAAAGCTAAAAGGTTCATGAATGTGAGTAGTGTTGGTGAAAGGTTGGGCTGGATTCGTTGAACATGTATTAACTGGTTTTAGCAAATCCTCGAAGTCAGCATATATAACAAATGGTACTCGAAGCAGTCTCTCATAATCCTTAAATTTTAGAATGTTATTTTTAGGAGTCGGTAATACCGTACACACATGATTACATCCTCATTTTTGATGTTGAGTTAGTTGATCCTCTTTTCTGAAATATAGCAAACAATCATCACACAACCACTTCTTAGATTTATGTTTTGATACTTGACTACCAACAAGTCTACTTAAATGTTTTATCCAACAATAGTGGGCATTTTCACCTTTAGTTATGTACAGTAAATTTACATGAGCGTCCTTTTCTTCTTGAGTGTAATATAAAGGACCTACTATACTCTTATTTTCAATTCCATAAACATTAATACTTACATTGTACAGCTCTTCAAAAGGGTTAATGTCTTCTATAGCCATAGGAAATTCCATTTCTTGTAAATCCAACACTGAAGAATAGTGAGGATAAGATGATGTTCTCTCCACAGCCTTTTCAGGTGGATGGAGAGCTGAGGTTACAACCCATGCAAAACATGCATGGTCACTACTCATAACGTTCACAACAGCTTTCTTTCGTTTGATCCATGCAGGTAAATCAATATATGATGATGCTCGAAGGGGGTTGTATTTATTCATGTTGATTTCTAAATAAAGTACTTCAACCAACGCCCAGCCTGACTCCCTTTCCTGGAACTCTTCACTCTTCACAATGATAGCACTTGAAATATTTTGGTATATATCACTAATATTAGTTGATTAGCTAACAATTATGTTTTTTGTATTAAAAGATTTGATATCCATAATTTCACCTTCACTCCCAGTTTTTACATCATCATCATCATCTTGTACAGTTTCCAGCCCCAGGCTGGGTCTGTTTGGAACATAAGCCTCGCCACTTAGTCCTTTCTTCCCACCACCTCTCCGCTGTCACTCTGGTCCAGTCCTCGCCTCTCTTCTTGACACATTCCTCCACTCCTTTCAGCCATATATCTCTTGGTCTTCCCCTTGGTCGTTTATTCTGCATCTGCATCTCATGTATCCTCTTGGGAATCCTCTTCTCATCCATTCTCTTTAAGTGTCCATACCACCTCAGTCTTGACGTCTCAATCCTACCTTGCAAGGGCTCCTCTTTCACCATTTCCCTGAACTTTTCATTCCTCCACCTGTCTCTTCTTGTTACTCCGATCCTACTTCGCAGGAACTTCATTTCACCTGCCTGTATTCTGCTTATGTCTCTTTTCTTCATTGTCCACGTTTCTGAAGCATAGGTCAGTATCGGATATAGTAGCTTCTGTATAACACTTCCTTGCTTTTTTGTGGGACATCTTTATTCCACACTAAGCTCCTAATGCTTCTCAGAAATGCTTCTGCCTGTCTGCCACGTTCCGTAATCTCTTTGTCATTTCTCCCATTTTCCTCCACTAGACTTCCCAAGTACTTGAGACTTTCCACCTTCATCAGCTGTCCACCTCCGTTATCCCACTCATTGGTCTGTCCTTTTTCCTGGTCGTTAACAGGATCTCACATTTACTGATGTTGAACTTCCATCCGTACTCTCCCACTGTTTCTTCCCAAGCCTTCAGTTGCTCCTGAATTTCCTCCTCCTTGTTTCCCCAGACCATGAGATCATCTGCAAACACCATTGCTTTCATCTTATCTTCTCCTATCTTTCCTGCAATCCGTGTCATTACCTCGTCCATAACCACAATAAAGAGAAGGGGTGACAGCGCACTACCCTGTTTCAGGCCACTCATTTGTCTGAACCAGTCTGTTCTTTCCCCTCAAACTTTCACACAACTCACACTTCCACAATACATCTCCTTCACTCTGCCTACAGTCCCTTTTTCCACTCCCATGTTTTCCATTGCTTCCCAAACCTTCTCCCTACACACACTATCATAGGCATTTTCGATGTCCAGGAAGGCCATCAACAGATCCTCTCCAAATTCATAGTGGTGTTCCTGGAGCTGTCTCACTGAAAATATGAGATCCACTGTTGATCTCCCAGGTCTGAATCCATACTGCTCCTCTCTCAATTTTCTCTCCCCTTTGGCTCGTATTCTACTTTCTAATATCTTTTCATATATCTTGGCACAGTGAGATATGAGTGTGACTCCCCTGTAATTTCTGCACTCCTTTCTGCTTCCTTTCTTAAATATTGGGACAATTAATCCTTTCTTCCAATCTTCTGGGGTCTTTTTCTCCTTCCATATCACCCTCATCACACGGTACAGCCACTGTTTCCCAACCTCCCCTGCTGCCTTCACCATTTCAACACTCACTTCATCCACACCCGGTGCCTTTCCTCCTTTCATCTTGTCTATAGCCATCTCCAGTTCTCTCCAAGTCAGGTCCTTTTCTATTCCTGTGTTGTCTTCTCCATCTTCCAATGCATTGTCTTCCTCCCTATGACCATTTGGATTCAGAAAATCCTCTAAGTACTCTTTCCACACTGTCTTGAGTGTCTCTTTGTTGTGTACCTCATTTCCGTTTTTGTCCATCATTACCACATCCTCTCGCAGACCTCTTCTCTTACTTTTGACCACCCCATAAAGTACTTTCTTATTTCCTCTACTGTCTTCCTCCATCATCTCTGTCCACTTTACCATCCACTTCTTCCTCTCCTCTGCGACAATCTTGTTTGCTTCTTTCTTCTTTATCTTATAATCTTCCCTTGCCAGATCAGTTCTTTCCTGGAACCACACTCTGAAAGCCTTGTTCTTCCTTCCCACAGCTTCTTTTACTCTCTCATTCCACCATGGTGTCTCTTTACACCGCTTTCTGTTGCTTGTTCTTCCACACACTGCCACTGCAGCTTCCACCATTGTGTTTTTGAATTGCTTCCATTCCTCTTCCCCTGTTTTAGGATTGTCTCTTGGCATCCTTTCCCTTATTATCTTCTGGAATTCTTCCTTGACTTCCCTTTCCTTGAGTTTCCATACTTTGATTCTCCTTTCCTGGTACTCTGTCCTCTTGCTGTCCTTAACAAATCCCAGGTTCATTACTAGTATTCTGTGGTCGCTATCTAAGGCCTCTGATGGTATTACCTTTATATCTCTGACACTTCTCTTCATTTCCCAGTCGTACAGCATGTAATCTACCAAAGATTTCTTTGTTAAATCACTGCTGTACCACGTTACCTTGTGGCTTTCTTTCTTCCGGAACCAGGAGTTGCCTACCACTAAGCCGTTTCTCTTGCAAAAATCCAGCAACTTTCTCCCTTCTTCATTCCTGCTACCCCATCCTTCTGCTCCCAGTACATTTTCATATCCTTGCCTTTCACTTCCTACATGTGCATTCAAATCTCCCATGACAATGATGCTCTGACCATTCAACTGCTGTTGTAGCTCCTCCTCAAAGTCTTCCTTCTCTTGAGCTGTACATCCAACTTGAGGGGCATATACCTGGGCTATCTCCAGGCTTCTTCCCTTTACAGTTACTCTGATCTTCATGATCCTGTCACTTATTCCCTTTACCTCTTCCTTCATTCCATCTCTCACAACTACTCCTACTCCGCTGCTCCTTCCTTCACTGTTCCCACTCCAGTACAACCGGTACCCTTTCCTCAGTTCTCTGCGACCTTCTCCTTTCCATCTTGTTGCTGCCAAGCCCAGTACATCCAGTTTTCTTCTCTCCATCACATCTACAATCTCCTCCACCTTTCCTGTCAGTGTCTGTATGTTTAATGTCCCAACTCGTAGTCCATTAGCATATCCGGGTCGTCGTTGTTTGCATCCGTCCTTTCCGAGGCCTGTTCCTGTTTTGAAAGCAAATATGATATCCACTACTGGCTTGCTAGGCCTATCGTAGCTTCACCAGAGCCCCGTCAGCCGTCATTTTTCAGGGTTCCCATAGAGCCTTCACAGCTACCGCAGTGGTCCCGGGGCACACGAAGTCCCCACTGTACTTCACCCCTACAGGCAATTCCCTACTTCATGCCGTTGCCCGTCTCCCACCACGTGGAGGAGGGGTTGGACATGTGGGAGACCCCAGTTTTTACATAGAGTCCAAAAAGTTCAAAATTCATTTTAATTGTTTTATGCTCTACTAAAACATGTTCTACTAAGCCAAACACAGTAGGTTGAACATTTTTTTAAAATGATTCAATACTTTGAGTTTTTTCTTTACTATAAAGTTTATAACTAGCAATTCGACTTTTAAATGCACTACCAATTTGTTGAATATTTCCAGAATATTTTTCATGGCAAGCGTTATTTTTATGATGAATACTGCGTAAATGTCCATGAATGATTGAAGAAGGTATATCAATATTACATACATTACAATGTGTTATCGAAGGTTCACCATTCTTCTTTCTTTTTGTTGCATGACTATTTTCACAATCTTGAGAACATTTACGCTTTTGAGCATCACATTCATTTAAAGGTTCCGTGCTAGTTGATGGTTTTACAGATTTCAATTCCTGTTGTTCTCCATGCACTTCAACCATGTGGAATTGATATCGCTTTACAGCAGAAAAATCAAGTTCGCAAACTGAACACGAAAATGGTGCTGAACTAACATGCATTAAATTTACATGACGTGCAAGATTATCTTGTCTGTTAAATGTGGTAGCACAATGACTGCACACAAACATTTTAATGTCATGTTTAGCATTTGCGTGTCGTTGAAGGCTGTCAGGTCTTGAGAACTGTTTCTTACATTCGCCACACTTGAACATGATGATCACTTTCGAAATTACCTATAAAAGGAAGAAATCATAAATGTTAATAAAAAGATAAAACAAAGTAAAATATAACTAGTTTAATTATATTCCAGTCAATGGTTATAGCAGGGTATTTAAATCGATCATCTGTGAACTCCTAGCAAGTCTAACTTCATGTAGTTCTAACTGGGGGTTACTATATACCACTGTCACTGACGCCTAGCGGTGAACATTGGAACTTAATAGAGTGGTAGAAAACAGCGGTCGCCAGTTAAGTGAGCTAAGTGTGTCGTCATAGCCAGTCTTAAAGCAAGTCTAAACTTGTAGAACATGTCACGTGATAGAAACCAGTGATCACCAGTTAAGTGAGCTATGTGTGACGTCATAGCCAGTCTTAAAACAAGTCTAAACTTGTAGAACATGTCACGTGATAGAAACTAGCGATTGCCAGTTAAGTGAGCTAAGTGTGACGTCATAGCCAGTCATAAAGCAAGTCTAAACTTGTAAAATATGTCACGTGACAAGGTTAAGTTAGGTTATGTTAAGTGAACTGAGGTTAAGTCTTTAAATATTCCCTCTGTCACTGACACCAAGCAATGAACATTCTGACTTAATTGAGCGGTAATCAAACTCTCACCTACAAATATAGCTTTACACACCATGGTCAAGTAGTTCAAACTATTGACTCCCAAATATACCATTTTCACTGACATGAAGTGGCATGCATTGGAAAATATCACTCTAACTGTTTAAAAGTTATTAGAGGGACACTTACCTTTTTATAATTTATCAACTGTTGCCACTGAATGAACAGATTGTAGGAATCTGGTAACCTACAGGTACCCAATTATCTGTAAACAAATCAATCAATCAATCAATAAATACATTGCAATCAATAACTTCAACATCAATTTGTAATAAAAGACTGCAATCCATTAATAATAAGTACTTACCTTACAAAATAATTTAATGATTTTGTACCAAAAAGGCTTTTTTACAACTCTTGAGCAGTAATAGAGCACTGTTCACTCAAAGCGAGTAATAAAGGCTGACAGTAGGGAAATATATGACACCTCTCTTATATAAACTCTCATCGCTCGTGTCAGCAGTTTTTTACAGATCATTGCAATTCCTTTCCAAATACAGCTGAGAGTCCAAACTACACTAGGAACACCTGTGTAATATCTAATGACTGCTAACTTTGCATGATCATCACCCATTGTCTTAATGAACACCTGGGGTTTCAAATTACTGCAGCGTGAGTCATAGCAACAGCAGTGTGTTCTCTCTGGCATGTCAGCAACATGACACCGGAAGGAACACCTGTTCAATATCCAATGACTGCTAACTTTGCATTATCATCACCCATTGTCATGATGAACACCTGGGGTTTCAAATTCCTGCAGCGTTAGTCATAGCAACAGATCTGTGCGCTCTCTGCCATGTCAGCAACATGACACCGGAAAATAACAAGTCGGTTAACTGCACGTACAATCTCTTCAGTTTTAACATCTTAAGAACATGTTTTATTCTCTTTGAACTACAAATGACACATCCTTCCACCAAGTTAGATCCCTTGACCTGCCCTCAAATGGCATGTGCCTCGTGTACTAGAGTGTGTGTGCATTAGCCCTAGCACTAGAACATATTCATTCACCACGTTTTGCACTTAGGCCCTTTGACATAATTTGAATAAATTCATGGGCTAGTCCATAGGGATCAGTCGAAAGGGACCCGTCAACAATGACCTGTCAAAATTGACCTGTCAAAAAGGACCCGTCCACAGGGACCTGTCAACAAGGACCCGCCAACAAGGACCCGTCCAAAGGGACTAGTCAACTGGGGCCAGTCCACAGGGACTCGACAACAATGATATGGGCTCTGGCCTCAAGACCTAACATATCCCTCTTTGATTATTGGTTTGCCTATCGATAAGCGTCACTTGGAAAACTTTTTGATCACCCCTCGTGGGTTGGGTTAGGTTAGGTTAAACTACAGCCGCCATCTTTAAAAAGGCCTCCCTCTTACAAAAGCTATGAGTGGGCTTGCGTAAAAACAAAAAACAAGCATGTTAATTCATAGTGGCTTTCCACCGTATACATGTCTCTTGTGTAGAACAACGTTTATTTCCATATTGGTATTCAAACTCTCACATGTTGCACTTGGAAAGCTAGATTCTCAAAAAAATACAATTTCACCCCCTATTAGGTGTAGGTTTCATTTTGGGGTGGAAATATGTTGTGCATTGGAAAGGGGGTGTCAGCCCGAGTTCAACAATACCTCATTCGTTAAAATCAGGCCATAAGTTCGAGAGATATCGCGTCGCCGCCATCTTGTGAGGTGGGGAGGTGGAGGTGGGGGTAGAACCCCCCAAAAACCACTACTAACACAGGATCAGAAATTATTACGTAGAAAACTAAAAGGTAACTTTAATAACTAGGGAAAATTGTTGATTCGGTTTTGTGTGATAGATAATTTTATTTCAAGTATGAATTCAGTAACTGGATTATAATTTCCAAGAACGTTCTAATTAAGAGACATAAATCCAGTTTCCAGTTTACACGAACTGCGTCGTTGTAAATACTGCAAAGCCTCAATACAGGTGAATTGTTATGTGAAGTAGTATTTTGTTATATCATTTTTGAATGGTATGGTTGATCTTGTAGTTAAGCGAGAGATGTTGAAATTTAGGAACAATATGAAAAATGAGTTATCAATTTGACCGTTAATAATTTTATAAAGGAACTAGCAGTAGTGCCCGGCTTCGCCCGGTGGATTTATTTGTTTTACAGAACTGGACTGCTGAAGGATAAGGTGTGGAATGAATGAAAGTAATTTTGAAAGCACCAACGCTTATTGAAGCTGATAACCTCAGTATACTGCACCAACACCATCGCCTTTAAACAGAGGCATACTATTGTCATGCTGATAACTGTTTTAAGGGGCCTAAGAAATCGTTTTGCACTAATTGCTCCCCGTGACTGCAATGTATAAGCAGCTCGCAATTCTACACCAGAACATTGGTAGGGGCGACGTAATGCGGCCCACATTACATGGCAACAAAAGACTTCGGTATTATTGAAGCCGTTCTGGAGCGCTTGTTCTTCCTACTTACTGAACAAAAATCAATCTTTAAGGTTACCTGAGAGGTGTAGCCTAATGCTACATAGCCTAAACTATTCCTCTTGAATCAGGCTATCATAAACAAAAAGAATTTTTCGAATCCGACTGGTAGTTCCAGAGATTCGCGCGTTTAAACACATAAACACACAAACAAACACACGAACAATTCAGCTTTATTATACAGGGTCTTTATTTTTGCTTGGCAAGGCTATTCCGCTCGACCTTGGCCGGCGTTCCCCGGCCAATAACCGGCTGTTTTAGGTTGGCGCGCACGGTCGCCGGCCGTATTCCCACGATCTTGATGAGGTAGACGTGTGAGCTCCGAGCTAATTGGGTGTTTTATAAAGCTACTGTGTACTGTATATCGTATTTTATGGTGTTTTATTGTGATTGCGTATAGTGCTGTAATGCCGTATGCGAAACATTCGTTACGTGAACGTGTATACTGCACAATACGTACATAAAGTCCAGGAAATCCTGCGCTAGAACAAGACAAAAGTTTCGAGTGAAATTTCCAGGGAGACCCATTCAAACCTACAGGTTCAGTAAACAATAAAAATAGACGTCATTATTTCCTTACTGAAGCTAAATTAACCTGAGTTACCGGAAACTTAATAAGGAGATACCGACTATGTTAAGCAACGGATGGAGAACATGTTCAGCATCTACTGTAAGCATGGTGTGTAGAAATGCATGATATTGATTTTAAGCACCGTACTCTGCCGCACATATGCGCGCGCGGTCGCTGGCAACTGAGCCGTCATTGGCGGAGCGCGTGAGCGAGAATATCCTTGCCAAGCAAATATAAAGACCCTGTATTAGTATAGATTTCATTATTAGAATTGTCATTCAATTTGGTTCTGTATTGACAAGTTATAATATTCAAGAAAGAATAGAAAATGTTTCCGTCGAGTCAATATTATTTATGAAATTATCAACAATTACACAAGGTACATGTTTCAAGGCATCATTGGGGCATTCTTCAGCCCAACTACACATATATGGACAACAAAAATAACAATGATAAGGTAAAAACACTTAAAAGATAAATAGGCATGCAAATTTGTTTGACAATTTAAAGAGCACACAATGTGCTTGTTCTTATGAATAAAGTAAAACAATAGAATTTTGTTTTTATAGAAAGCCCTGTCTGATGCTATACGGAAGTGAGTATTTCTTCCAGTTTTTGGGCTGTTTTTAAGATGCTTGAGAGGATGTTTTGTAAAACTTGACTGTTTTCATTAATAATATTCTTCAATTTGAATTGTCGTTGTACTTCTCGTGTAAGAGATCACGTAAATGCGATTGTATTCTGATGGTTCACAGTCTAATGTGACGGAAATGTGTGTATCAGGATTAAATCTCGTTGTTTACATATTGTTGTGTATCTTGAAACGTCAAATGGTTGCATTAATTTTCACTGTTGTAGTTCTTTCTGGCAATGGTCAAGAGAAATTGAGTTCATTATCCATGTGAAACCTGAAATGAATGACGTGCTTGGTTTAGTGAGCAGCAATATATTTTTGTGAAATTTAAAAATTTAACTTAAAAAAACAACAGAATGTGAAATTTTAACATACAAAATGAAGTTCCTATTTTGGTGTTGAGAACATCTTGATGTCGTGTTCAGGGATTAAGAAATCCTTGGGAAAAGAGAAAAGTGAATAAACATTTTTGATATTGATACGTGATGTATAATAATAGAAAGAAGAAAATTGCGTTATTGAGTTTGGAAATAAAAATAGAAAGAGCGGAATTGTGTTGCGTAAACTTACCGAAGCTGTGTGATTCTGTGCGTGTTGAGAGTCACATGACTGTCCACATGACTCTCAACCCTTTCTATTTTCATTTCCAAACTTAATTACACAATTTTCTTCTTTTTATTATTATACATCACGTATCAATATTAAACATTTTTATTCACTTTTCTCTTTTGCCAGGATTTCTTAATTCCTGAACGTATCAAGATGTTCTCAAAACAAAAATGGTAACTTCATTTTGTAAGTTAAAATTTCACATTCTGATTTTTAAAAATAATTCATTTCACAAAAATACATCGCAAGCACGTCATTCATTTCAGGTTTCACATGGATAATGAACTCAATTTCTATTGTCCATTGACAGAAGGAACTACAACAGTGAAAATTAATGCAACCATTTGACGTTTCAAGATACACAACAATATGTAACCAACGAGATTTAATCCTGATACAAAAATTTTCCGTCACATGTCAACATGTCACATTAGACTATGTCCCATCAGAATACAACCACATTTGCGTGATCTCTTTTGCGAGAACTACAAGGACAATTCAAATTGAAGATTATTATTAATAAAAACAGTCAAATTTTACAAAACATTCTTTCAAGCATCTTAAAACAGCCTAAAAACTGGAAGAAATTCTCAGTTCCATATAGCATCAAACAGTGTTTTCCATAAAGACAAAATTCTATTGTTTTACTTTATTCATAAGAACAAGCACATTGTGTGCTCTTTAAATTGTCAAACAAATTTGCATGCCTATTTATCTTTTAAGTGTTTTCACCCTATCATTGTTATTTTTGTTGTCCATATATGTATGATATGTCGATGTCTTTAAAGATAATTTTTACTATGTATATAGTTGGGCTGAAGAATGCCCCAATGATGCCTTGAAACATGTCCTCTGTGTAATTGTTGATAATTTCATAAATAGTATTGACTAGGCGAAAATATTTTCTAATCTTTCTTGAATACGGAATTTTATATCATTCACTTGCCTTCGAGACTCCAAACCGAAATTCAACAAATGTTTACCGTAAGGTACCATGTGAGGGTAATTGCCCGTTATTTTGAGGTGTAAGTATCAGAGGAATTTCTTTTGAATTGCTCAATGGATTTAATGCAGGTTTTTCTGCCAGGGATTCCATACTTGGCTGGCGTACTAGAGCTTGGATCTCACTATGGCTATATAAAGGTTTATGCAGGTAGCCTACTGGTCCTAATGAATGGCTTACATGCAGTAAGCATCCCCGACTGTCTTTTGCACATTACAAGTGAAAGCAAGCTCTCAGTCAAACAGGATTCCTAGATCTTTCTTCTCGTTTACTGTTTGAAATAATAATAATAATAACCCCTGGCACTACAGCCCGTAAAGGACCTAGGCCTACCAAGCTACTGCTGCCCAGCCATTTGGCCTGCAGGTATTGGGGTGACGTGTGATCAGCGTATCGGGTCCCCAATCTTGGTTTTCGTGAACGGAGCGCTGCCTTACTGTCAGACAGCTACTCAATTGTCCTCACGAGGCTGAATTCACCCTGTTCCAGCCCCCACGTCAGTTTCTAAAATCCCTGACGGAGCCCGGAATCGAACCCGGGGCCTAGGAGCGCTACCCCAACACCACGGGTCCGGCAATGTTTGCAGACTAAGGTCCAATTCCATAAACAAATGTGATTGGGTTCTTCATACGTGTAAAGGTTATAACAACACACTTCGGTACGTTTATGTATAATTTGTTTTCTATACTCCATTTCTACATATTATTTAGGTCCTGTATTAGTGTGTGCAGCTGTAGTAGGGTCAGCGATGGGATAGGTGCCTCGGGACTTGAAGTAAGGTACTATCCAAGCATTTTCCTGGAGGGAGTGTGGGGAAAACCCAGGGTAAACTACATTCAGGATAGCCGCTGTCAACGCCAGGATTCGCACCTCCGAACTCCGGACTTACTGCTGCTGCCCACGTGGCCGTAGTGCAAGATTTCACAAGCACGGCTATGCCGCGGGGTGATGGTCTTTTATCAATTGAGCATTAACGAAAGAGAATACATGTTCAGTAGATGTACTGTTGCCTAGAATGGCAAAGAAAAACTGACAATTGTTCAAAAGCTCAGAAATAGTTTCAATATATTATAATTTTTTAATTGAAAACAGACCATTGTCGATCTACTGATGTGTCCAAATTTAAAGTTGAGCTTTTAACATATATTTGGTACTGTACCCGTAAAAATCAAGGAGGTACTCGCTGGTCATCCAAAGCGAAGCTGGATTTTTGAAAGGGGAAAGTCCCGGCTAAAGATCATATCACAGTCCCGCCAGTGAGCTCTCCGATAGTATACACAGTAAGCTTGAACCATGTTATGGATTTAACAAACTAGCTTTTATACCTAAGTGTGCAAACTTACCTGCTTTTCTCGGGTCTTTGTCGGAAGGGAAAAAGATATAATATCTGTTTAAGGCTGTTCCATAACATGTCTCCATTTATAGAGTAATAAAGGAACACCGAACAAACGTGTAGAAAAATATAAATTTATTAATATAACTAAATAACAATCAATAATCTACGTAACACCCTAAATTAAATATACCTTTACGCCACTGACACTCAAATAAAAACTCTCACATTCATACAAGCGTAAACTGTTGAAAAATAAAAACATTCTCTCGTCTGCAAATGTTTAAAAAACTCTAAACATTTTACTGTTGCTCCTTCAAAGCGAGCATTCCAATTAAATTATTGGCATATTTCAGTCGCATATCCGTGAACAAAACTGGACTGGTTATGTCACAGCCTTCTTGTCCATCCTTCACACCACAGGTGTGAGAACTTCATTCATTTGTTTTGCCTTACCCTGTCAGAACCGGGATCTGCTCGTTTCTCAGCTGGCGTGGTCGGCTCTAGACACTAAATGTCCTACACTAAATGTCTGAAGTATCGAATAAAAATCCAAATCGTTGAATAATGACTTCCTTGAAGATTTTCCCAATGAAAAATAAATATCTCAAACAGTTGACTTCAGTTCAGAAACTGAATGATAAAATATTTAACAAGTATAGAGGATAGCTGACTTTCATCTTATACAGACTTGAAGAATAACATTTACTAAACATCGAAGTGAAAATACATGAAACAAATATTGAGAATTGTTGTTTCCAAATGCCATCAAACACACTCAAACAAAATAATGATGGAAAACATCTCTACCTTGGTCTTGTAGAAAATTGAAGTTCATTGTCGAGTATCAGAAAATACCCAACTGGATCGTCATCCAGGTATGATTTGTTGAAATCGAACGCAGTCCCCTCCATCGGATACGAGCTGCGACCTCGAGAATGGAAAGGATTCCTTCTCGGCATATTCGTCTCCTCCTGGTATCGAACTTCGTTCCTCGGACTTGAATTCCATCTCAAACAATCATCGGGCTGATATCTTCTGTCTTCCGCTGATGACTCATCGATCGACGACATCTCTAGAAGTTCCTCCATTATTATTGAGCAATATATTCTGGATAGCATCATCGTTACAAAATAAATTCGTAAGTTGAATGTTGATTCACTACGGTATCGTAGATGTTAAAGTTCATTTGATTGGTCAATGAAAGAGTATATCTGCTAATAGTCGAGAATGAATGTACATGAAAATACATTAAATGTACTGGATGGAAGTGTACATAATGCGTCATGTTGTCCCGGCATTCTATCTATCTAGATGTTATATATCTTCTCATTGTTTCGTAACGTTGTTCCATCGTTGCTATCTTGATATATCCCAAACGCGTAATAATTTAATTCATAATCACACACTTACTTAAAAAGTCATAAACCAATTCCACTTCATAATTGTATGTAGCCTTCATAATGCTCATACACAATAAAGACACAATGTTCATACAATATCACTGTACTTACTTCGTGCTGCAACGTGGACTTGCTTGGGTTGAAGTCGCACTGCACTAAAATGATATTCTCCGCTCGGAGTTGAGTAACTTTGTCTGACAACACAAAGTCACTAATATCACTGAAAATACTCGATGGATTTTAATGAATCTTCTTGTGGCGAAGCCTTATCACCGGATAACTAAAACGAATACTCTATTATCTCGACAAAGTCGAACACTTGTCCGCTATTAAGCAAAATATCCACCGCTCAACTTCACCTAGTTTGATGCAGGGCTCTAGAAACTATTGGCCGGTAACACTGCTGCCTCTTGTGTCACGTAGGACTTCACTCTGTATCACGTCTACGGGAATGAACTACCTCCAGACGATACGTCTTGTCGCTATGAAGTCAGTCGAGAGAAGAACACTCTTGGCTGTCGTTACCCCTTCAACTTGGCTGAAATTCGCGCCATTTCTGATCCCGCGCGGCTAGTGGCGCGTACTTGTAATAATCCTTATTACGGTAAAATTCTTCCGTTTAACGTCATTCAAAGTAGTAGTAATATCTTCTTTTAATTTTCTTAATGTTTTCAATGGAATAGAATTGTTACATAGGGCTTAAATGGCATACTTAATCACATTAACTAGGTAAAAATCCATGTCTGCTTCCATAAACCCTCCTCTCATTGGCTGAAAGCATATATCCAATGATATATTTTATAACAATTAACTGGTAATATTTCGCGCTATTTCCTTGTTGCTATGCACTTTCCAATGATCTAGAATATTATGGGCGTCTCTGATCACGTGTTGGGTTTCTCCCAGAGCTTCCGTTTGCTAACAAATCTCGCCTTGAGCCAACTTCCAAGATTTATATTCCAATGTTAAACTGTATCATGGGCTCGGATACTAACATCATTTTCATCATAAATCATCCAAATTTCGGGTGCAGTACGGTATTGTAGAACTGGTCGAATAGTTTCAAATCATATATTTCTAGTCACAAGAAGGCAGTTTATGATACAATAAAATGATGCTTTCAGTTTGAATGCAACTGATGGGACAAATAACAAATTAGTAGTATAGGAAAAATTGTGGGATATAAAAAAAATAGAAATGCCTGCCTGGCTAGACTGATTGAAATGCTGGACATATTGGGTAAAACCTAGACAGTTGGTATGAGAGGCTATCCTCCGAAGGCATTTCTTTTAGTTTTGAAGTCCCTTCGTATTAGAAACACTCTATATTTGTGTAAGGAAGCACAGCATTAGCAGTACAGTTAGATAAAAAGTCAGTACAATGCAGTTAATTAAATATGAGCTCCATTTGTTTCAGGCAACCCATGAACTTGAGCACACGGATATTCCATCAAGAACCAGATCCACCACAAGAGACAGAATGAAATATCACTGAAGAGCACTATGATATGTTTGCCTCCAGGAAACCCATGAACATGAACACAGGGATATTCCAACAAGAGCCAGAACGAAATATCGGTGAAGGAAATTATCCTGGACCAGATTTTTCCAGGCAACCCATGAACATGGATATAGGGATATTCCAGCAGGAACCACATGAAGCACAAGAAGCAGAACGAAATATCACTGAAGAGCACTATGATATGTTTGCTTCCAGGAAACCCATGAACATGAACACAGGGATATTCCAACAAGAACCAGAACGAAATATCGGTGAAGGAAATTATCCTAGTCCAGATTTTTCCAGGCAACCAATGAACATGGATATAGGGATATTCCAGCATGAACCAGATTCACCACAAGAGCCAGAATGAAATACCACTCAAGAGTACTATGATATGTTTGCTTCCAGGAAATCCATGAACATGAACACAGGGATATTCCAACAAGAACCAGTACGAAATATCGGTGAAGGAAATTATCCTGGTCCAGATTTTTCCGGGTAACCCATGGACATGAACACAGGGATGTTTGAGGAGGAACTAGATCCAGAATCGGAATAATATATCACTGAAAAAGAGTTCTTTGATTCGTCTGTGTACAGGCAACTCATAAACATGGACGCAGGGATGTTCCGACAAGAACCACGCCCAGTGCAAGAAACAGCACCCGAACAAAATATCTCTGAAGAAGAGAGCTTTGATTCATCTGTTTCCCGGCAACCCATGAACATGACCGCAGGGATGTTCCGACAAGAACCACACCCAGTGCAAGAAACAGCACCGGATCAATGTACTGTATCTCTGAAGAAGAGAGCTTTGATTCGTCTCTTTCCAGGCAACCCATGAACATGAACTGAAACACAGATTACCAGGCACACAAGTACATGGGGCTGATGACTAAGATGTCCCAAGGTACTGCGCCAGAATGTATTTGAGGCCATTACCAAAGAACCAATCTGGATATGAACCAAGACCCAGAAAAATAAAAGAGTGGATAAAAATCTTTTATTCATTAAAAATTCGAGAAATATGGGAAAATCTGTATGGAAATGAGTGAAATACTATACATCTTATGCAATTATGAAAGGCAAGAAAGAAGGAATGATTTAAAGATGGATATATATTCTATTATACGAATGTGGGAGGTCTACATTGCGAGAGACATCACGCCACTTGAAGCGAGAGTTACGTCATGAAAGAGGAGAAGAGACGAAGGTCGAACTACGGACTGAAGTGAGGAGAGGTGGTAGAAGTTACGTCACACCACGAGAGGGGAGGCAGAGACTGCAACTTGCCGAGCGCAGAGAACGGGACGAGAGAGTTCTTTCCAATTTGAGATTTCATCAAGCCAAGACCTCAAGAAGAAGCCAGTATTATTATAACAGTGCTACGTTTTATCAAAGTTGGAAGTGAAGAAGAGTGTAGTACAGCAAGACTGTAACTTGAGGAGCAAGCTACATTTATCACGCAGAATAGAACAGTATATAGCCGAGTATTACAGTGTTTAATACAAAGTTGTTTTTACATCGCTTATATAAATACATTTCGACAAGAAGATATTCACTATTACTACGTTTGAACGCATACTTGAACATTACATTAAAAAATGCAAGTTACAAAGCAGCAACGGGGAAGTCTTAAATATATCATCAGTGAAATGAGAATTACCATGTGCTAAGCTAAAGCATAGGAAAGTGGAAACTACAAAGATGTACAGTTGAATTCCAGAATTCACTATTATGGAAGGCGCAGCAGAACATCCACGTGATGCGCAAAATCACCGAACAAACCTCTACTTTTCTACAAGAGTTCTAATACATCTTGAATACTCGCAAACGCTTGTATGAACGACAATTTTCAACCTGAGACGAGATGTCAATTCTGAAGAACCGAGATGTCAATTCAGAAGAATCGAGATGTCAATTCTGAAGAACCGAGATGTCAATTCTGAAGAGATGGGGAGTCGAAGCCAGACGACTAGCAGTGAACGGGAGACGGAGTGCAGGCAGAGCGGGCTGTTTCACGGCGAGGTCGTTCACCAAGGACGTCACCGACCTTGTTCCACTGGGGGAAGAGGCCAGCTGGTTCTGACACAAACCGGTCTTCGTAGCTGTGGGCGATACGATGAGCTCCGAGACACGTTTGGTTTGGCAGGCGAGACGAAGGTATTCTCCAGACCAGAGTCAACTCAAGGTAGAGAAGAGATTGCTTTATATAATGTAGAATTGTAGTTATGTTCTGTGATTATCCAATTGACCAACCGTATAATTTTGTTCGTATTACTGCAACAGTATAATTTTGTCAGTATAATTAAATTATGTAATTTTTGAAGGAGTAATTTTTCGTATTTTTCTTGGGAGTTATTTTTCTTGTTCTTGAAAATTTCAGTCACTTGGACGAAATTTTGCATAGCGCTGCTATTAACGCTAAAGTCATTTCAGAGTCAAACCGTGTAGAATTTTTCATATTTGCGTTAGATTTAAACTAATTAAATCTGTTTTATCGCAGCGATGGAATGTAGAATGAACTATTTAAAGGAATGTAGAATGAATTGTTTAAAGGAATGTAGGGTGAACTATTAAAAGAATGTAGAGTGAACTATTTAAAAGGAGTATAACATTGAACGAACTAAAGAAGGAGCATAATTGTAAATGAAGTAAAGGAAGTTTATTGAAGCAAATTTAAGTACCGCATATTTAAGAAGTTATGTCACGAAGTGTAAAGAATATTTCACCGGGTGAGTTAGCCGTGGTGGTTACGGCATGACTGATGGCAGTCGCTCACATCCGGGAGGCGAGGAGGTTCGAATCCCCCCGCCGGCAACCTTGAATATGGTCTTCTGTGGTTTCCCATCTTCCTTCCAGGCAAATGCCGGGGTTGGTCCCTAACTATAGGCCACAGCCGCTACCTTCCAACTCCTGAGTCCTTACATTCCAACTTCCCTCCTTCCCTCCCCAACGTTACTTGTAGCTCACCCATTGGGTGTCCGTCTCGAAGCAGCTACAAAACTGGCGAGCCGAACATGTCCTCGGACACTCCCGGCACTAAAAGCCATACGCTAAAAAAATAAAAAAAAGGATATTTCGACAACTCATGATGTTGATTCGAGTGTCAGAAATTTATTTCAACTAATTATGAACGAAAGTATTACGAGAACTCTTATACACATATGTCTAATGAAATTTAGAGCATTA
Organism: Meconema thalassinum; assembly: GCA_946902985.2. Classification (NCBI taxonomy): domain Eukaryota; kingdom Metazoa; phylum Arthropoda; class Insecta; order Orthoptera; family Tettigoniidae; genus Meconema; species Meconema thalassinum. The sequence continues at coordinate 875,065,522 of OX336389.2, read as the reverse complement.
AAAGCATAGATGAATTTGTTAAACAAATATATTCATGGAAGGAAGTCAAACTTATATCATTTGTTAAAAATATGAATTCTTACTGATATTTCTTTAAAGGTTGTAATTGAATGTAAAACTGAATTTAAACACGTGAAAAAGAAAGTTAACAAAGTTAAATCACAGGGTGATCAGAAAGTGAAAGTACAGAAATTTATTGCAGAAGTGGAATTGTAAGCACGAGGTGAAGTTGTATCAGGATAGAGAAGAGTATTAAAGTTAGGAAGAAAGTGTATTGAAATGGAAGTTTATAGTTGAAATACCGTGCAAAGTAAGGAGATATAGACGTAAATGAGTTACGTATTTTTACGAGAGGAGGCTGAGGAGTCTCAAGTTTTTCTAGTATTGATCGCAGTGATTGTGAAGTTATTTGAGTGTATTAAAGGAAGATTCTATACAGGGTGTTTAAGAGAGGAGGTAATTTTGTATAATTTTGAAAGAGGAGTGTGAGAATGAAGGTTAATGCCATGCACTTCTAGTATTCACGTTTATCAGAGAATTATTAACACAGTAAAGAATTTCAGAAATTTTTCAGTATTTTATAATCAAAAGATAAAAGATAAAAGGAACAGTACTTAGCTTAAATGTTTGTCACTTATGTTCAATTGATTAAGACGAGTATTTATTACTTTCAACACGATAGTTGCGGTGTATGTTTGTTATGTGATTGTTAAGGAAGTTGAGTAGATAAAAGACTCATTGAAAGATAGACAATTTAATCTTTTCGACACAATAGAGTGTATAATTTGTGCGAACCATAAATGAATGTATATATGCACATAGTTAATGAATGATTTTGCTTAGATATGGAACTACGGTTCAAAGTTGAAGCGGATTTGTATAAAGTAGGGTAATGCTTAGTATCACACCGTTTCACATTTCTTATTACATCAGTGCCACGTGCAAGTTTATTTTTGAAGTTTATTTTTGATGAGAGTGTCAAGGAGACACCATATTCAGGCAGGAAGCCAGTTTTATTGTACTTGTTTCAGCACAATAAACGGCTGGCGCTTTTTAGCGACTCAGTCAACTTTTATCTTAACTGACACCGTTTACATTGTTGTCATCGTCGAAAATAGTACTGCGAGCTATAGATACAGGCGCTCACTATAGATTAGACCTTATCACCCCTCGAGATTGGAGTTTCTCGATTTGCTCTAAATGTAAATGATAGTAGAAATTTGTACCTTGGCTGGTAGTACTATTTTCTTACGAATAATATCTATCCTGTATGTTCCTGAAATTCCCAATTTTACTTAGTAGGCATGGTAAGTTTGTGAGCTGGGTAATTTACATGTCTGCAATCCTTTACAGTGCAGCGGATGTAAGTTCTGATGGGTTTATTCGGTCGCAGTACCTAAAAGTGAATTTACAATATTAACAAACACTTTACATGAAATTGGCGGCCTTCTGTGATCTTGGGGTAAGAACTGGAACTTTCGTCCCATATGTTCTAAGTTTAAATCTGCCTAGGGTACATTCAGCCCCATAGGAAGAACTTCAAAGAGGTGGGAACTTTCAATGGTTTCCCCCACTTCTATTCCTGGCAAATGCTGGGATGGTTACAAAATTAGAGCCATGGCGGCTTCCTTCCTAATCCCAGTTACAATAACAGGCACTTTTGAAAATACCATTATATTCAATGTTGAAGAATGCTGTAAATTTAGAAAGAGATTTTACAAAACAACAGGCAATGTCATGATATGCAGACTTTAGGTGGGAGGTGCCCTCAAGCTCGCAGAGTGAATACCTCTGCTATATAGTATTAATGGTAATGTGTAAAGCAAGGCTGCAACTTATCACCTATACTTTTCAATCTGTATAGCCTGCTGAACAAGCGATCAAGGAAGTGAGAGAGAAATTTAATGTAGGCATGAAGGTTCAAGGTGAAATTATTTCAACTCTGAGATTTGCTGATCTTGGCTGATTCACCAGAGGATTTGAATGAGTTTCTAAACTATATGCTCAGTCTTGAGGGAAGAATTCATAATGAAAATCAATAAATGTAAAACGAAAATAATGGGATGCAGCCGAAAGAACTCAGAAACCCCTATTGGCATCAATTTGGCAGGTGAATAGCTAAAGGAGTTACAAGAATTCCACTAATTGGGAAGCAAAATAAACAGTGACAGACGACGCAAAGGGGATATAAAATGTAGATTGGCACAGACAAGGAGAGCTTTCCTATAGGAAAGAAATCTGTTGACATCAAGTATAGATTTGGGTATTACAAAGTTATTTTTGAAAGCCTTTGTCTGGAGCATGGCGCTCTATGGAAGTGAAGCTTGGACTGTTGGTGATGCAGAAAAGCAGAGAATAAAAGCATTTGAAATGTGGTGTTACAGGAGAATGATCAGATAGGTACTTAAATGGCATAACAAATGAAGAGGTAATAAGCCAGGTGGGGAGGGAGAGAGATTTCTGGCGAGAAGAGTAAGGTTGCTAGGGCACATAATAAAACACTCAGGAATAGCTAACTTAATTATGGAAGTGTCGAGGGCAAGAGCTGTAGGAGGTAGGCCAACATTAGAATATGTTAAACAGATTGACTCGGATATAGGGCGTGGTAGCTGTGTAGAGATGAAATGAGACATACAAGCATAGAGAGCTGCATCAAACCAGTGGAAAGTCTGAAGACTCAAACGCACAGCAGTCTTCTTCCAAGTTCCATGCAATTCACATCAGAAGATGATGCCGGCTAGGTCATCTTTCCAAACTAATCAGTGTGGTGAGCATGAGCTATTATATCCATTAAAATGATATCTACTCAAATAGGCACTGTGCATTAATATCCCATTGGATGTGGGGTAGAGTGGGGCAACCTACTAAATTAACAATGATCATGTATAGTCTGAACGTCAGGAGAAGACCACTGGGTGTGAATTGGAGCACGTGCTGCACATTCCAAATACTTTTTTTTAAATCGATTTTACCCTCCAGGTTGGTGGTTCCCACGTACTCAGCGAGGGAACTCACCACTACTGCCTCTATGGGCAGTGTCCTAGAGCTGGGAACATCTGGACGTAGTGGATACAACTGGGGAGATGTGATCAGCACCTTGCCCAGGCGACCTCACCTGCAAAGCGAACAGGGGCATCATGAGGGATGGAGGGGGGGGGGGAAGATTAGGATGGATATGCAAGGAAGAGAGAAGGATGCGGCCGTGGCCCTACAGTAGGTATTGCGCCCGAAATTTGGATGTTTCTTGATGAAATTGATGTTATTTTTCGAACCCATGCTACAGTTTAACATTGGATTACAAATCTTGGAAGTTGGCTCAAGGCGAGCTTTGTTAGCGAACGCAGGCCATGGGAGAAACCCGTCACGTGATCAGAGACGCCCCATAATATTCTCGATCATTGGAAAGTGCCTAGCAACAAGGAAATAGCGCGAAATAATACCATTTAATTGTTATAAAATATATCATTGGATATATGCTTTCAGCCAATGAGAGGAGGGTTTATGGAAGCAGATATGGATTTTTACCTAGTTAATGTGATTAACTATGCCATTTAAGCCATATGTAGCAATTTTACTCCATTTAAAACTTCAAGAAAAATTAAAAGAAGATATTACTACTACTTTGAATGACGCAAAACGGAAGAATTTCACTGCAATAAGCATTATTACAAGTGCGCGCCACTAATTGCTAGCGACCAACAATGGCGCCGATTTTCAGACGACCTGAAGGGGGGACGACTTCTAGAAGTGTTCTTCTCTCGACTGACCTCGCAGCAACAAGACGTGTTACGGAGGGTAATTCATTCCCGTGGACACGATACTGAGCGCGGTCCTACGCGATACAAGAGACGGCGGTGATACAGGCCAATAGCTTCGAGAGCCCCGCTGAAACTAACAAGGGAAGTCTCTGAACCGGGGAATCGCGGATCCTGCTGGGACTTTGCAGATACGATGCGTGAGCCCAACTAGGCAGAACCGTCAAGAAAAATCTTTCGGAAATTAACTTCCCCTTCTACTAGATGAAAAATTAAGATTTTCACGTTTAAATTGGCGCGCCAGTGGCGTGAGCTTCATTGGCTGCGTCAGAGATTGCTTCCCAACCGTACTGTGCTTCCCGTCCCGGCATACGGCGTACAGTCACCGAATGAGAGGCGACAGACCCGGCATACGCTTATATCCGTATACGGAGAGTGTCCCATGCATTTCATTATAAATGTTAACATTGGAAAAGATACATGTTGTCTGGAGTGAAATATATAGGCCTAGAAAATTAATGGAAAGGCCTCTCAGCATTCAAGAACAGGACCTGTTGGACAGTTTGGATGGTTTTGTGCTTATCTGGCTTTCTGGCGTTCGTCTCTTGTAACAAGTGTGTTAGGTATGAAATACAAACAAAATGCTGTTGAGTATTACAAAAGCGGTAAGAGGCGTCCGCTTTCCTTTTCGTCTGTAAAATGCCCATCAAGAAATGGATATTATGTCAGCAGCAGAAATATTCCTAGAAGAGGTTACATCGGTTCTAGATTCTCTCGGCCCTGGAAACGTATGTACTGTAATAATGATCAAAGTGGGTTCAATTTGGAGATGTGTTCGGGTAGGACACTGGCTATAAAAGGGTCGAAGACGGTTTGCTCCAAAGTGCAATCAGTCGCGGCCACAAATCACAGTTATACAATAATGCCAACAGTAACAGCAGCGGGCAAGCTGCTTGGACCTCTCTTCATAACTTTGAAAGAACCAAAAGGTGTGTTTGGTAAAAGGGTGAAAGAAACTATGTTTGCACATGACAATATTTACGTTGTTCCCACAAAATCTGGCAAAATGAGATCCGCACAATTGGAGAATTGGTTTCATAATGTTTTCAAACAGCATGTACGGTCCGGCAATGTGGCACTCCTTCTGGATTCCTTTTCTGGACATAAATCGTTAGAAAGTGAAGAGCGCATACGACTGATAATCATCCCTCCTGGGGCCACAGCCTATTGTCAACCATTGGATGTATACGGATTTAGGGTCTGGAAAAGCTTTGTCCGTAGATTTTCGAACACAATTCGGTTATTGAATTTTGACATCAATTTGGCCCAGAGAAATACAATCTTGAAAATGCAGTCTCTGACCACCAATTGTCGTCCTCTCGTTTTACTTCAATATGACAATACACATGGTACCGAAGTCAGTATCTGTCCGACAATCCCGAACGGTTTGAACACCTTGTGCCATATTGTTTCGATATCAGTGCAATACCATGTAGTACTTGCACTCGCCCGTGTCTTATACGGTGAGAATGGTGTAAAAGCAGTTTGTGTTTCCAACATTATTACCACGAAAATCACTGTTGTCAGAACTATGTGAAATAGCTTGGTCTCTTACTCACTTGTGTGACTCTGTGTTGTGTTGTAATTATATGTAATTGTGATACCTTACATTGCATGATTAATGAAAAAAAGCACGAGGTGCAATATATTGTAAAGATGCAACATTAATGTACCATGCCGCAGCGCAGCATATGAGCGCGAGTACTGGAGGGCAGTCGTTTGGAACGTGATCTTTTGAGCCACCAATCAGGAAGGAGGCACACTCCCGCTAGGACCAGCGCGCACAGTTCAAAATTGTTGTACTTTCTGCCGTCTACGGTGGGTAGGAGTTAATTTCCGTAAGATTTTTCTTCACGGTTCTGTCTAGTTGGGCTCACGCAACACATCTGCTAAGTTCCAGCAGGATCCGCGATTCACCGGTTCAGAGACTTCCCTTGTAAGTGAAGTTGAGCGGTGGACATTTAGTATGATAGCGAATAAGTGTTTGACTTCGTGAATGTTTAAGAGTATACATTATACTTATCAAGTGATAAGGCTTCACCACGAAAAGATTTAGGAAAATCTATCAAGGATTTTTAAAGATATAAGACATTTTGCGTTGCCAGCAAAAGCGTTTATCTCAATGCAGAGAAAGTCATTTTGTGCAGCGCGACATTAACACAGGCAAGTCCACGTTGTAGCAACAAGTGAGTAGAGTGATCTTGTATGCACATTGTGACTTTATTGTATGTGAACATTATGATGGCTACAGAAATTATAATATGGAATTGGATTATGACACTTCCAATATGTGTGGGATGACATATTAAACTATTACGCGACTGGGATATGTTGAGACAGAGTTATGAATAGCAATATGGAACAACGTTAAGGAACATTGAAAATATCTATGACATCTAGAATGATATAATGCCGAGACAACATGATACATTATGTAAACTTCCATCCAGTACATTTAATGTATTTTCATGTACATCTATTTTCAACTATGAGCAGATATACTCTTTCATTGACCAACCAAATGAACATTAACATCTACGATAGTGAATCGACATTCAACCTACAAATTTATTTGTAACGATGATGCTATCATGAATATATTGCTCAACGATGATGGAAGACTTTCGAGTGATGTCGACTATTGAAGATTCGTCAACGGGAAGACGGAAGATAGAAGATACTTGGCCAGATGACTGTTCGAGATGGAATCCACGTTCCAGGAACGATGTTCGATACCCGGAGGAGACGAATATGCCGAGAAGGAAACCTTTCCGTTCACGAGGTCGCTGTCCATATCCGATGGTGTGGACTGGGTTTGATTTCAACAAATCATACACGGATGACGATCCAGTTGGGTTTTTTCTAATACCCGACAATGAACTTCAATTTTCCACGAGACCAAGGTAGAAATGTTTTACATTATCCTATAGTTTGAGTATGTTTAACGGCATTTGTGGACAACAATTCACCATATTTATTTCATGTATTCTCAATTCGTTGTTTTTGTGAGTTTTTAACCTTCAGTTTGTATAGGATGATAGTCATTCATCATCTATACTTGGAAAGTTTCATGATTCAGTTTTTGAACTGAAGTCAGCTGTTTGAGAAATTTATTTTTCCATTGGGAAAAATTTTAAGGAAGCTATATTTCGACAATTTCGATTTTATTCAATACTTCAAACATTTTGTCTTTCATATTTTTGGTAAATTCATTTAGTATAAATGAATTGGGCATTCATTCTGTAAGAAGAATACATAGTTAGGAGAAGAAATCTACGTGTGATATAATGTGAAACATCACTTAATATTATAAACAATTTGTCGATCTATCAAGTACATTCGTTGTGATATCATGTGAAGTTAAACATTTATGAACATTCTTTGTGTAGAATGAAAATAAATTCAGTTGATGACAAACCACTTTATTTGAAGGAAGGCTTTGCTCTTCAGTAAATGTAAAGTATTTGAGACATATCTATTGAAAGTTAATTTATCCGACCTCAGGAAAGTTAGACAAAACCTTTTCTGGTCGTGAGCGATCCTTATTGAGTGATATGATAACACGAAATATTATTCAGGCACAAGTGTAACACTACGTTATATGTCAACGTAGTATTTCAACCGTGCATATTTTAGGAAGGACCAGTTTGAAAGAACATGTGTATTTTTATTAAATGTCTAGAGACATTGTGTTTTATGTCCTAGTAACTTCGTTTAGTAATCCTTTAAAGATCTATCAATATTCGTTTCAGAACGACCAATGAATTATAGAACTGATATTGCTGTTCATTTATCAGCTATGTATTGTAACGACATTAAAATCAATGCTAGTAAGAAGGTATTCCACAATTGTTGAGAACAATTGAATTTATATAATGTATGTTTTCAGTAGAAATATACGGAGGTTTTTGTCGAATATAGTTACTTGGAATACGAGGGAGATTCCTTATTCGTTGTTATGAAGTACTGTGGTTTTAATAATAGAAGCATTGTTGTATTATGAGTAGAGTCAGGGAAGACTCCTTTATTTGTGATCAGATCTACGACACGAGAGTCGTTTATTGGAGGAACAACGATGGGAAAAGATGTAAGATCCCTGTTCTCTAAACCTTTATTAATTTTATTAAACAGGATATGTAATTAACAATGAAATCATCTTAAATTTTCGGTCATTTGTACACCGATAAAGACAATTAACCTGATATGCCATGAAAGTGGTTTTAGCATCTGTATTAAGAAGGATATAGTAGATGAAGGCTATATGGAAGGAAGGAGCGTTAATAATAATGCGGCCTTATCGTCAAGAGTGAGTCTTTAAAGCGATACACGATTGTATATAGTATACAGCTGTAGAGCTGTATTATAACTGTCTGAAAGTACCAGGAATTAGTGACCATTCTGGGGTTGAATTAAATATTAGATACGGTGACATTACAAAATTAGACTCTGATGTAGCAAATAAGATCATATTCCAGTATCGCTGGGCGGATCAGGGCAAATTTCAGGGGTATTTGATTGAGCTATTTGTAGGATGGGCATCGGAAGGAAATCACATTAATATCCTGTGGACTAGCTTTTTGAAAATTTTAAATAGCGCTATTGATAAATTTGTTCCATTTAAATTACTGAAATAAAAAACCCAGTTCCTGAGTATTACACACGGGAAATCAGGAGTCTTAAACGGAAAATTAGGAAATTATACAATAAAAGACATGATAGTGACAAGTACATGTTGAAATTTAAGTCCTTATCAAGAGAGCTCGTCTTAAAAAAGAGGGCTGCTCATGACAATTATATGCAAGGTTTACTTGGTTCGGGAGACGATGGGTGGAAAAAAAATTACAGTTATGTTAGGAGAAGAAAGGGAAATTCAAATAATGTGTCGATGATAATGTCCGGTGACGGTAAATTAATTACTGAGAAGCAGGCCATTGCTAATGAATTAAATGTCTTTTATGATAGTGTGTTCAATAAATCCAATAGCTGTGTGTTGGACCTTAACGGTGAATCAGGGGCTCCACTTCTCCAAATAAACCAGTCAGCAATTGTAAAGCTAATACAAAAATTATGTTACAATATATCGAAGGGTCCTGATAATATTGTTAGTTAAGTACTTAAACTAGGAGGTAGGGCCATGGCACGATACTTAGAGGTGATGTTTAATGTGTCCATTAACAATGCGCGAATCCCGGATGACTGGAAAAGAGCTACGGTATTCCCAATATTTAAGGGAGGGAGCAGACTTGAATTGGGCAACTACAGGCCGGTTAGTCTCACGTCCATCGTTTGTAAACAGATAGAGCATCTCATTTGCGACTACTTGAGGGAACAGTGGGAAACATTATCATGGTTTAATGATAGGCAACATGGATTTCGGAAAGGTTACACATGTGAGGGTCAGATGCTATCACTTTTTCGAGATAATAGACGATGGAGTTTCAGTCGACGCCGTAGTTATAGATTTTGCGAAGGCATTTGATGTCGTGTCGCATGACATGCTACTCCATAAATTAGCTTCGACGAAGATTGATAGAAGAGTAATTTTATGGATCCAAGAATTTTTGACGGGTCGTTCCCAGAAAGTGAACGTTGAAGGCCGATTCTCGGATCAAATTACCGTAACGTCGGGTATCCCTCAGGGCAGCGTAATCGGAACTTTGTTATTTTTGGCGTTTATAAATGACTTACCAAATGGGATTCGCAGTGTCTGTCGATTGTTTGCGGATGATTGTGTAATATATCGAAAGATACATGACTCACAAGACAATGCAGTACTTCAAGATGACCTGAACCTGGTCTTTAAGTGGGCGATTGAAAATAAAATGAAAATAAACACAAGAAAATGTAGTCTCATAAAAATAGGGAAAGTGCGAAGGCAAGATTTTCAATATAACATTGGCTCGGAAATACTTGTAGAAGAAGATTCTTGCAAATATTTGGGCGTTCACGTAAGAAATTATATGAAATGGAGTAGTCATATAGGATGTATAGTTTCTAAAGCTTACAAATCCCTGCACTTTGTAATGAGGGTATTAAAAGGAAGTAGTACCTCTGCTAAAGAATTAGGATATTTGTCACTTGTAAGACCTATTCAGGAATACGCCTCGGCGGTTTGGGATCCATATCAAGTAGGGCTCATAAATGAGTTGGAAATGGCACAAAGAAAGGCCGCTAGATTTGTGCTCAGTGACTTTAATCCCAGGAGCAGTGTGAGCCGTATGTTAAAGAAACTTGGGTGGGAATCACTTGAGGCTAGGAGGATGAAATCTACACTCTGCGCTATGTACAACACGTATACAAATCAACCAGCATTGGGTGAGCTTAGCAAACGTATGGAAAAGCCAACTTACATGGGTAGGAGCGATCATCCTTTCAAAGTTAAGGGCCAGCCACAGCGAACAAATTATGGTAAATATTCTTTCGTAAACCATGCCATTGATAATTGGAACTCTCTACCTGCCGCAGTCTTAGAGCCTTTTCCCAAACATATAGGTGTGTTTAAGAAAAGACTGACTATTTGTGTAAATACTCCAGTTTAATTGTTATTGAATTGTTATGTACAATTATTTATTTGTTATGTATATCTAATTTGCCACCGGGGGACACACACCCAATTGCAAATAAACGAATGAATGAATGAATAAAAATATTTTCATTTGTAATTGATAATATTTTTAAATGTTTTTGATTAGATTATAGTTTGAGAGAGCGAATGTTTTCGATATAAGTGTTTGAGTTTTATTGTTAATATTGTGTGAATGTAAGCTTCGTTGGTCTAGAACAACGGTAGCGAATGTAAGTATGATTTTCTGTAAGTATGAATGCGTTTAAATGAGACTTGGTTTAAATAGAGCCGTTTGTGTAAATTTATTTTCATTTGAAAGACGAGTCGCCTCTGCGAGGTTCAATGTCTTGCATTGTGTGTGTGCTCGAAGCCAAATCCAGGCAGGTGGGAGACAAGCAGGTCCCGTTTCACGGCGAGGCCAAGCATAAACAGTTGAATCGCGGTTTTCACATCTGTGTGGAGAGCTGACGACCAGTCCATTGAAAATATAACCTGTTAAAACTCTGTAGGCAGGCACGCGACAGTAGTATGTAAGGAATTTTTAACTTTTTGCCAGTCTTAATGGAGCAAGAGTAGCATGTTTAGATTTGTGCTAAAAAGGTTATAGACGGCAGAATCATTTTATTTTCCTTTACCTTTATGTTAGTGTGAATGCAAGGAGTTTTAATGAGCGTCAGTGGCGTATATGAATATTTATTTTAGGGTGTTATTTTGTGTGGGATTGTTAACTAGTTTTAATTAATACATTTATATTTTATATACGTTCTGTTTCGCTGTTCCTTTATTGTTCTATTAATGGAGACGTGTTATGGAACAGCCTAAAATAGATAGGATGTCCTTTATATCCCCAACATAGCCCTGAGAAAAGCAGGTAAGTTGTACACTACCACATAACAGATAGTGTGTTTGATCCATAACACGTCGTAAGACTACTGTGTATAATCTTGGAGAACCCGCTGGCGGAAGTTTGATAAGACCTTTAGCCGGAACTATCATTATTCTAAAATCCAGCCGTGTTTTGGATGTCCGGCGAGTACCTTCTTGATTTTTACGGGCACAGTAGATAGAATGGTCGCCCAACTTAAGTGGCTACGAATTAGGCTTGTAGAAATTCGTAAGAGCATATTTCAGTGAAGAAATAGAGCCAGCCCAATTGAGGTGATGATTGAATGCGACAACATAGGTGTTTAAATTTGTTTTTAGAAATGTTGCACTAGAATACAGATCTAATCTTTGAGAAACCCGAGATAGGTATAAATAGGTTAGAATTCTATGAATATGACCTACGATCTGAATTCACTTCATTTCAGACCGTCTCATGGGCTTTGATAGCCATGTTCAGTGTAAAGTTAACTTATTTTAATGTTGATAAATTTAAATGTTAGAATGGTAGTATAGATAATTTAGGACATGATCAAGCGGAATGAAACTATGAGTTTGTTAATTTAAGAGTGTATATATTATGTTAATCTTAAGACTTTAGATAGACATTAAGAATGCCCAAGTACATGGTAGAAATTGTTGTTCCAAATGTTGTTATCATACTCTGTTTTAATATGTCCTTACAGCGATTTATATATTTGTAATCTTTGCAATGGCAACGATGGATAAAGTGGAGGTGCAGAGGATACTGAATGAGATGCAAAAGAGTCTGCAGGAGAACTTGCAGATTAATTTGAAAGAGAATTTGACGGAGCAATTGGAAACTGTACAATGTAATTTACAGGAGAGCCTGAAGCTGGTGGTGACTGAGAAGTTAAAAGTAAATATTCAGACCATGAATCATAAATTTCAGAAAACGAGGCAGGATCTGGAGCAGGTCAAGAAAGATAGGAAAGATGCCTCTGACATGGTTGATGTGAAAGTAGCAGGTCGTGTAACTGAGAGTGTGAAGGAGAGTGTCAAAATGGAAATACAGGGTGTACAATCATCTCTGGGAGGATTACAGACTAGAGCCACTGAATCCAATGATAACATGTCGCGTTTACAGGACAGTTCCAAGCAGATCCAGGGTGATGTAAGTGAGGTAAGAACGAAGGTAGACACTGTCCAAGGTGATGTTAACGATGTTAGGACAAGAGTAGACACTGTTCAAAAGAAGGTAGACACTGTCCAAGGCGATGTTAACGAGGTTAGAACGAAGGTAGACACTGTTCAGGGAGATGTTAGCGAAATAACAAGTAAGGTAAATACTGTACAAGATAGGATTGAGAACATTCAAACTGATATAAATAATGTGCAATCCGATGTAAATGGCGTGCAAGCCGATGTTAAGAAAATACAGACAGAGGTCAATAGTGTATTTATAGATGTCGATAAAGTAAATACAAATGTTAACGGCTTACAGTCCAAACTTAACCATATCGAGTCTAGTAATGTCAAGTTTCAAAATGACATTAGGAAAGAATTAGAGGTGTCTACGACACAGTGTAAAGAAAACATAGGTGCAGTTCGTTCACTGTTAGGTGATCTGAAGGAAAATGTAGATTCTTTGCGATATCAAGTAATAGATCACAATAAAATATTAAAGGATGACATTGAAAATAGACATAAGTGAGATGTTAAAAGCTCATGTCGTAGTATGGAAGGAAGAGTGGAACAAATCTAGTAAGGAGCATATTAAAGAGATTCAGGAGAATATTGAAAATAAATTCGCTAGTACTCAACTAGAATTAAGCAAAGAGGTAACAAGCGTGCGGACTGATTTAAGTAAACGTTTGGATCAGCTCCAGCAAACGCAGGTCGACAATAAGGATCAGTCATGTCAGGGAGCGAAGGCTATAAAAGACCAGTTAACTCAGGAAAAGAAAGACCTACAGGAACACTTAGCACAGGAAAATATGGCATTGAAAGAGAAAATTAATAAGGTTGTCACTGACGTGAATAAAATCAACAGGATTCAGGAGGGAAAGTCTACCGAACTAGAGGAATACATCACTAGGAAACTTCAGAGTTTGAACCTAGGAGATACCGAAGTCTTGGAGACGTATAAAGGAGATCTCATGAAAGAAGTAGGAAAACAGTTGAAAGACATTATTAATGATTTAGAAGAGAAAGAAAAAGAGGAGATAGGTGAATGGGAAAGCCATAACTGAAGAAAAAGCGTAGATCACGAAGAAAGAGAAGTCAGATCAGAAGCAAGGGTACTGAGATCGATAGAAAGGCCCGAATTCAGAATTCAGGTGACTGATAGAAATACGAGAGATCCCAGAATGAATAGTCAGAATACCCAACCTAAAAACATCACGGTTATACGCAATTTCGAAGATAAACTTCGTCAGTTTAATAACCAGGACGGATTCACCCCTATTGAATTTATTCGAAATCTGAGGGATTACTTTGTCAAAGCTCAGGTTCCGAGGGTTAGGGAGATGAAGATAGTGGAACGCAACCTAGCTTTAGCCCCGTTACAGTGGTTCAGGGCGTTCAAATACACGTTCGTCGATTTCGAAGAGTTTGCAGAGGCATTAATCAAGAGATTTTGGTCTATTGAGGCACAAAATAGCATAAGGGCCGCAGTATACCCGAGGAAGTACTCGAATACTTTGCCGACGCGCTACGCAGACTTCTTGACGAGGCAATTAGCACAACTAAGGTTCCTTCAAACCCCATTGTCAACGGGAGAATTGATAGAAGCTATATCAAGACAGCTTCCGGTCGAAGTAAAGAGACTGATTATCTCGTCTCAGATAAAGGATTTGGCTAGCTTATACGAGCTTCTGCGCAAGCTAGACTATACCAGTCCTATGCCTAATGTAATGTCCAGGAATAGCAGACAAGACCAGAGGGACATCTACATCGACATCGACCAAACACAACAGACAGAGATTCCGAAAGAACGAGACAAAACCTTATAGGTCTGGAAAGAAATAATTATTTCAGATATAGAAGACCCGAACCAAGATACCGTAGATTCCAGGGAGGAAGGCCCTATCAACAACAACAGGGTAGAAATAACGAGAATACTCGTAGAACTGATTACTATCAGAATGACTACAACTACCAGAATAACAACAACAACAGTTATGACCGGAATGATAGATATAACCAGGGTCGTAACAGAAACAGGGAGTATAGAGAAAGGCCGTTCACTAAGGAACAGTATGACAGAAGACACAGAGAAGGGAAGGTAAACCTAAGGAATTTAAGACAGGATGAACAGAACGGAAAAGGAGGGGAGAAAAACCCAAGTGTCGATCCCAAGCCAGCAACAAGCCAGCAGAAAAACAGTGAAAATGGCTCGCATAGACGACACGGAGGAACTCCTATTGTCAAAAGAACTTAGGAGGAGGAAAGAAGAAGATGCTATACCACAATACCAGAAGGAGAAGAAGAGGAAAGAAAGGTCGAGTGACCTATGACAGGAGCCGAAAAAGACGATGAAGGACGAGAAGAAAGACTCCTATCTCATAGAGAATGCCTTTGGTAACAATTGCTATGAACTATTCGACGATTGTTATACTGGGAAAGTACAACGCAAGAAATTTGAGGAAATATCTCAAGAAAGTAGGCTAAATTAGCCTCCAAAATTTCAGCTCAGTGACATATCTAACGTCATGAATTTAGGTGATTAAAACAATTTGTGAACTGTTTTTACCTTAGCTGAGAGGAGAATGCGCCCGAAATTTCGATGGTTCATGATGAAAATTATGTTATTTTTCTAGCCCATGCTACAGTTTAACATTGCAATATAAATATTGGAAGTTGGCTCAAGGCGAGCTTTGTTAGCGAACGCAGGCCATGGGAGAAACCCATCACGTGATCAGAGACGCCCCAGAATATTCTCGATCATTGGAAAGCGCCTAGCAACAAGTAAATAGCGTGAAACAATACCAGTTAATTGTTATAAAATATATCATTGGATATATGCTTTCAGCCAATGAGAGGAGGGTTATGGAAGCAGATATGGATTTTTACCTAGTTAATGTGATTAACTATGCCATTTAAGCCCTATGTAACAATTTTACTCCATTGAAAATTTCAAGAAAATTAAAAGAAGATATTACTACTACTTTGAATGACGCAAAACGGAAGAATTTCACTGTAATAAGGATTATTCCAAGTGCGCGCCACTAACTGCGCGGGACCAACAATGGCGCTGATTTTCAAACGACCTGAAGGGGGGGGGGGACTTCTAGAAGTGTTCTTCTCTCGACGGACTTCGCAGCGACAAGACGTGTTACGGAGGGTAATTCATTCCCGTAGACACGATACTGAGCGCTGTCCTACGCGATACAAGAGACAGCGGTGATATCGGCCGATAGTTTCGAGACCCCCGCATAAAACTAAGTGAAGTTGAGCGGTGGACATATAGTATAATAGCGAATAAGTGTTTTACTTCGTGAATATTTAAGAGTATACATTATACTTATTAAATGTTAAGGTTTCACCACGAAAAGATTTAGGAAAATCTATCAAGGATTTTTAAAGATATAAGACATTTTGCGTTGCCAGCAAAAGCGTTTATCTCAAAGCAGAGAAAGTCATTTTGTGCAGCGCGACATTAACACAGGCAAGTCCACGTTGCATCAACAAGTGAGTAGAGTGATCTTGTATGAACATTGTGACTTTATTGTATGTGAACATTATGATGGCTACAGACAATTATAATATGGAATTGGTTTATGACATTCTAAATATGTGTGGGAAGACAGATTAAACTATTACGCGACTGGGATATGTTGAGACAGAGTTATGAATAACAATATGGAACAACGTTAAGGAACATTGAGAATATCTATAACATCTAGAATGATACAATGCCGAGACAACATGATACATTATGTACACTTCCATCCAGTACATTTAATGTATTTTCATGTACATCTATTCTCGACTATGAGCAGATATAATCTTTCATTGACCAACCAAATGAACATTAACATCTACGATAGTGAATCGACATTCAACCTACAAATTTATTTGTAACGATGATGCTATCAAGAATATATTGCTCAACGATGATGGAAGACTTTCGAGTGATGTCGACTATTGCAGATTCATCAACGGGAAGACGGAAGATAAAAGTGGCTAGGCCCGATGACTGTTCGAGATGGAATCCACGTTCGAGGAACGATGTTCGATACCCGGAGGAGACGAATATGCCGAGAAGGAAACCTTTCCGTTCTCGTGGTCGCTGTCCTTATCCGATGGTGTGGACTGGGTTTGGTTTCAACAAATCATACCTGGACGCTTGCCACGGTGGGTGAGTGGTTATAGTGTCGGACTACCAACCCCAAGATTTCAGGTTCGCCCCTGGCCATGGTAAGTGATTTTTGAAGGCGACAAAAATCACGATACTCATGTCATACGTTGTTGGCATGTTAAAGAACCCATTTGAATTCAGTAGGCTGTGTTGATTGGCAAAATTAATCTCGGGATTTTCCACCAACACAAAGTTCCTCCATTCTCTACTTGAGAGCGCTGTAGGGCCAAGGAGTTTAGATATCTAACCTCCTTGACTTTCATAGCGTTCAAAGGAACGACGAAATTCGACATGCAAGCTACCCTCTGGGTGTCAATTAACAAAGCTTGCACCAGGCACCCGAGGCCATACGATGTATGTTTATATATACCTGGACGACGAACCAGCGGGGTATTTTCTATTACCCGACAATGAACTTCGATTTTCCACGAGACCAAGGTAGAAACGTTTTTCATTATCCTATAGTTTGAGTATGTTTAACGGCATTTGTGGACAACAATTCACCATATTTATTTCATGTATTTTCAATTCGTTGTTTTTGTGAGTTTTTATCCTTCAGTTTGTATAGGATGATAGTCATTCATCATCTATACTTGGAAAGTTTCATGATTCAGTTTTTGAACTGAAGTCAGCTGTTTGAGAAATTTATTTTTCCATTGGGAAAATTTTTAAGGAAGCTATATTTCGACAATTTCGATTTTATTCAAGACTTCAAACATTTTGTCTTTCATATTTTTGGTAAATTCATTTAGTATAAATGAATTGGGCATTCATTCTGTAAGAAGAATACATAGTTAGGAGAAGAAATCTGCGTGTGATATAATGTGAAACATCACTTAATATTATAAACAATTTGTCGATCTAGCAAGTACATTCGTTGTGATATCACGTGAAGTTAAACATTTATGAACATTCTTTGTGTAGAATGAAAATAAATTCAGTTGATGACAAACCACTTTATTTGAAGGAAGGCTTTGCTCTTCAGTAAATGTAAAGTATTTGAGACATATCTATTGAAAGTTAATTTATCCGACCTTAGGAAAGTTAGACAAAACCTTTTCTGATCGTGAGCGATCCTTATTGAGTGATATGATAACACGAAATATTATTCAGGCACAAGTGTAACACTACGTTATATGTCAACGTAGTATTGCAACCGTGCATATTTTAGGAAGGACCAGTTTGAAAGAACATGTGTATTTTTTTATTAAATGTCTAGAGACATTGTGTTTTATGTCCTAGTAACTTCGTTTAGTAATCCTTTAAAGATCTATCAATATTCGTTTCAGAACGACCAATGAATTATAGAACTGATATTGCTGTTCATTTATCAGCTATGTATTGTAACGACATTAAAATCAATGCTAGTAAGAAGGTATTCCAGTACAGTGGAACAATTGTTGAGAACAATTGAATTTATATAATGTATGTTTTCAGTAGAAATATACGGAGGTTTTTGTCGAATATAGTTACTTGGAATACGAGGGAGATTCCTTATTCGTTGTTATGAAGTACTGTGGTTTTAATAATAGAAGCATTGTTGTATTATGAGTAGAGTCAGGGAAGACTCCTTTATTTGTGATCAGATCTACGACACGAGAGTCGTTCATTGGCAGAACAACGATGGGAAAAGATATAAGATCCCTGTTCTCTAAACCATTATTAATTTTATTAAATTGGATATGTAATAACAATGAACTTATCTTAAATGATCGGTCATTAGTATACCGATACAGACTTTTAACTTGATGTGTCATGAAAGTGATTTTAGCATCTCCAATAAGAATGACATAGTAGATAATAACTATATGGAAGGAAGGAGCGTTAATAATGACGCGGGCTAATCGCTACAAGATGTGTGTTTTTAAAAGCAGTAGACTACTGTAAATAGTGTGAAAAGATTTTCATTTGTTTATATTGAGGGTTTAGAACTTTAGTAATTGATAATAATTTTTAAATGTGTTTGGATTAGATTATAGTTAGAGAGAATGTTTGAGTTTCATTGCTAATATTGTGTGAATGAAAGCTTTGTTGGTCTAGAACAACGGTAGCGAATGTAAGTATGATTGTTTCTAAGTATGATTGCGTTTAAAAGAGAATTTGTTTAAATAGAGCCGTTTATGTAAATTTGTTTTCGTTTGAAAGACGAGTCGCCTCTGCGAGGTTCAATGTCTCGCATTGTGTGTGTGCTCGAAGCCAAGTTTAGGCAGGTGGGAGACAAGCAGGTCCCGTTTCACGGCGAGGTCGAGTGTAAACAGTTGAATCGCGGTTCTCACAGCTGTGTGGAGAGCTGACGACCAGTTAATTGATAATATAACCTGTTACAACTCGGTAGGCAGGCACGCGACAGTAGTATGTCTGGAATTTTAAACGTTTTGCCAGTCTTACTGGAGCACGAGTAATATGTTTAGATTTGTGTTAAAATTGTTATAGACGGCAGAATCATTTTATTTTTTTATTTTTCTTTACCTTTATGTTATAGACCATCGAGCGTTTAGAAAAGACTGTGGAGCCTTATGGCGACAGTGTTGCTAGCTCTAGGCAGAGGTAGCGCTGACGTCATACGTTATGTTCACCCGCTTCGAGTACTGTTCTTTCATAAGTTAGCGAGACAACACAACCCCAGCAGCTACCTGAAGTAGAACACGCACAGAAAGGAGCAGTTTTGCAGGTGTTAACGGATTGGACCAGTATTAAGGATACCGTACGCGAAGAGAACCAATAACGACATTCATTTCGTTGTGATATGACGCATTACTGATTGACAGATGTCGAGAGCACAACCCTTCTTTCCTTCTCGGATGTACCGTATGCTGACTAGGTTAACAATTTTTACGTCAGCAATACTGTTGATCATCACTTTTTTTGTTAGATTAATATTTGTAATATTGTAGTGAGTTTGGCCATGCGGTTATGGGCGCGCAGCTGTGAGCTTGCATTCGGGAGATAGTG
Organism: Meconema thalassinum; assembly: GCA_946902985.2. Lineage (NCBI taxonomy): Eukaryota > Metazoa > Arthropoda > Insecta > Orthoptera > Tettigoniidae > Meconema > Meconema thalassinum. The sequence continues at coordinate 875,045,985 of OX336389.2, read as the reverse complement.
GGTTCGAACCCAACTGTCGGCAGCCCTGATTCGATCGAACAGAAAATAAAACAGACACACAACAATAACACCAATGACGGATAGTGCTTCAGAAGGAAGGTATATTATGAGTTGCAGAAGGATGTATGAACATTTATTAGAAGCCAGGTTACCAGGCAAGGCTGAAATTTGTCAAAGATTCTAGTGACTAAATTCTGACCAACGATTATGATATCGCCAAGAGATGGAAGGAGTACTTCGACCAGCTTCTCAATTGTGAAGATCCTTAAATAGTATTTGAATTCCAGCCTCCAACCACAGTCGACTTGGATTATCACCCACCCACTTTGGATGAGATCAAAACCCAGTTCAAACGGCTCAAGAAGAAGGTGAAGATGGAATACCGACCTAGATGATCCAGGAAGGAGGAGAGAAACTAGCAGAAAAACTGCAAGGCTGATACAAGCAATCTGGATCAAAGAAGAACTACCATCAGAATGGAAAACAGCTCTGATTTGTCCAATCTATAAGAACGGTGACAAATTGAAATGTGATAACTATTGAGGAATCGCCCTGCTTAATGTCTTCTACAAGATTTTGTCCAACTGCCTCATTGATAGAATTCAACCAGTGGCAGAATCAGTGCTTGGTGAATACTAGGGAGGCTTTCGGCTGGGGCGTTCCACAGTAGATAATATCTTCTTTCGCCGACAGCTCACTGAAAAACTGGGTGAATATGGCAAATAACCACGTTTCATTTGTAGATTTCAAGAAGGCCTATGATCGCATACACTGCAGGAGCCTACTCAGTTAACTTAAGTTTCTGATACAGTACATGTTGTAAAAACCCAGACACGTCATCTTTATTTGATTCCTAATACACTCAACTAAATTGAATGTTCATGTGGACAGGCAATGTATTTTTTATTCGAAGGGGGGTTAGGTGCATAAGGTTAACGTTATCCGCAGGTATATTAGTTGAATATTATGAATAAAATACACCGAAAAAGATATATTAATTGAGGTAATAGCTAAAGAAAACTCAACTGAAATGAATATGCATGTGAACAGGCATCGTATATATTTTCGCAAGTGGGGTTAGATGTAACAGGTCGAAGTGATCCGCAGGAATGGTCAATAAATGCGGAGAATAAAACATACCATAATAGGAGAAAGTATGAATTAAGGCAATAGGGTACATAGGAAATACCTAAAAGGCACACAATACAGTACAAACTTATTTTGATACAGAAATGAGTGAAATACGCACCACTCGATTTACCCGTCATCTGGTGGAAGGCTTTCGTAGTATGAGGATGATTATGGAATATTATTATTGTGAACTCTTAAAAAGCGTCACAACAAGGTATATTCCAGAATACCACGTTGAGCCTCGCTAACCATGGGTTGTTATGTCTATAATACAAGACAATACAAAACTCTTTATTTCCAGAACCTGCATCATACAGAATTGGATACGTCACACAACATACTCACAGTTAAATTTACATATTTACAACTTGTTTTTACATAATTAAACAGTTACATGTTTCTTTAAAATTCACTTAAAAATACAACACTTTCTGGGCTAGACAGGGTAAACCATCCAGTTATTGGCACTTTAAGCACGCTCTTCTATATAAATTATTCTTGCTCACAGAGTTTCCAACTTACACTTACCTCGGGACTGCTGTAACATTCTGAGATGTGTGAGTATGTGTTCGAGTACTTACCTGGATTATAAACTCCAAACTAATCTCTAAATTAATTTTTGAAATAAAAGGTTAAAAAATACCAGTTATTGGCACCTTTTGCCAGTAATTGGCAAATATTTTCCAGATATTGGCACTGGTACAATATAAGATTCTGATGAGTTTTAGAGCACCATATTCATTTATTTTTCAATGAAACAGTGTTATGGACTTACATAATGAAATGCAGGCTTTATAAAATTATATATGATCAATGTAACGACTATGAATGCTATTCTATAAAATAATAAGCTATAAAAATAAAAATAGACCTCTTCGATAACAATTTCAATTTTTAATGGGATCTCTTCTCTATCAAATGGGTCATTTAGAGTCATCAATGCAGTATGAAGAAACACATAGCAGAGGAAAAATGTTCTTCATAATCGCCAGCAATGTGGCAATTCTTTTTGTCATGCAGGTGTGGTAGAGCAGATTTTAAGGAATGAAGACTATTTTGTAGTGTGATTTGTTGCTATTTGAAATAAATCCTAGTCATCATCATCATCAGAGTCATTCTGGATCGCAAAACAAACGTGGCACACGAAAAGGTCTTCATCATAATCATCTGGAATATGAAGTTGATGATCCTTTAGAATGCATTTTTGTTGGTAGAGTCTTTCGCAACTACTGCATTCAAATCCCTTCTTAGAAGCTCCCACAGAACGGGTACATTTAAAGCACATTTCATAGGTTTCTCTACCAAAAGTTCCTTCAGAAACGTCTGGTAATTTGTTGTAACTAGTGGAAGGATGATTATCATCCAATGGAAATAAACTAGTCTTAGCTATTTTTGGATTTCAATTACCGGTACTTCCTTTCTCAGAGGGCATTTTTCCAGAGTTTATGGAAGCTCGTTTTAAAATCTTATTTTCATCTCTTTCAAGTTTCCTATCTTCTTTCTCTTTTAGGGCATCTTCTATCAGTTTTTCTTTGCTTCATATATTTCTTTCCATTTTCCTGATGCTAACACAAAAGGAAGTCTCTCCGTGTTTCGTTTTCCTTTTCTTTTGGGGGTTTCTGGCCAGTGGAGAACATTATGCAAGGGACCAGATTTAGTTGGAGTAACGTTGGTTACATAGTTGTTTTCATTCAACTCAAGGTGGTCATCTATAGGGTACGACTCTGTAGTCAGAGGGCTTTCTGTAGTACTGTCCTGGGAATCTTGGTGCATTCTATTACTTCCTTCACCTTATGGCTGAATCTGTGGACTGTTTAGAACCACATCCTGTTCATCTGACTCCCTGTCAACATTTTGTATCATCGACCAAGCTGCTGATTTCATGTTTCCCATCATCCTTCCGGTGGAAAATTTCCCAACGTCTGTACAGGATGATGAAGTACTCTCCATTATTTTCTTGCCACAAAATTTCTTTCATTTTATTAAAATCATCAATTACCTTCTCTTCTACAATTTTGCAGAACTCATCTTACCGTAGAGACTGGGTGTAAGGTGGTGGAATGGTATTTGCACTGGCAGTGGAAAAACGTTTCCCAAGACATTTGGAAAAATCCACTGCATCATCATTTCAAGGGCAAAGACCCGTTGCCCTAAAGCCATTTTTGGGAAAAGCTTCAAGATTGAAGTTCATGAACATTCTTTCAAGAATAGGAGCAAAATCCTCCTTGGTGACGGCCTTATTTGGATTCTCGGTTCGCCAAGAAAGGACACCTTCTTTCCACTTTCCTATAATAGGCTTAAATGCTGCAACATCAGCTGGCTGCAAAATTCTTGGAGAGTTCGGATACAATGCAACAAGAATAATCTACATCTCCTTGCACAACTCACTGAGGTGGTAGGTAAGATGAGTTTTATGTCCATCTACAAATGAAAGACGGGCTATGGAATGTTATTTTCTACAATGTAAGGGTAGAATACATTCCCTATGTACCCAAAGAGGGGCTCGGATTTCATCCAACCGTTATCGCTGCGTCCAACACCCCATTTTTCTGGAATCATACGGACAATCTCTAGTGGAATCCTCTGTAGTGGATATGATCACGGGTGACCACTCCTTCTCCGTGACCGAAAAGGTGCACATTACTGTTAGAGTTGACTTGGTCTGGCCAAGTTCAACTTCGTACACATTCTTATTGCCTGAATGTGCCAGAACAAGATTCTTTTTGGAACACAACATGAAGTTAGTTTCATCACCATTAAATACCCTTTTGGGATATGAAAGAATATGAAACGCATTCTCTTCTTGAAGGATATCCTGAACAGAACTGAACGATCCCTCAACATCTTCTTTCGCTACGCAAGCACTAGTTGTTGTCACTCCTTCGGGCGTCCTACAAGAAATATTAGGATGTCGGCGTAGAAAGCCAAGGTACCATTTATTACCAGACATGTTTCCTTTAAAAGGATTTGTTCTGGGATTCTTTTCAAGAATTCCACACTCATTTGAATGTCCTCTTTTCTATTTCTTGGAAATCCCTTCCAAGAATATTCATAAATCCACCAGGAAAAGAGACAGTATTTAAAATTTATGGTGAACTAAGCCTATATTCTTTGAAAAATCAGCAGCATTATAAAAGATGAGGTGAAATAATGTATTGGTGGTAGTGGTAGTTCTAATGAACAGATGCAAATTAAGCTCATTTTTAAGAAAAGTTATTGTAATAAATTAATATAAAAATACATACCGAACAACGGTGTTATCTTCCTCTTCACTTACAACAGGGGGGGGTTCCTTGTGTAGTTTTAAAAAAATCACCACAGTGAAATTGTATGGCAGTTCTAGGAACTCCGAATGATCTTGCTAAGGTTTTGAAAGGCATACCATATTTCACTGCTTGAACGGCTCTTCTTGTATCGTCCTCACTATACTTGTTTGCCCGTCAAGAACTCATTTTTAATTAAGAGGTTAATGCCCAATAACAAAATATAAGAAACAAGTACAATCTCATGCGACCAATTTATTGGCACATCATTTTCCAGTCATTGCCACCCATGCCAATAAGTGGTTACGTATGCCTTGAGACATTAAAAAACGAAATACACATAGCAGAATGTACGGTCTACCTTTTTCTACCGTCATTATGATCATAAAACAGAATGTGTAATTACCTAGTAATTGGCACTAGGTGCCAATGACTGGCAAAATGCTTATTTTTGAATACCAGTAATTGGCACACCTATAACGATGTATTGAGTGAGGTTAGGAGGTCTGAGTTGTCTTAAAAGTATTTTACAATTCACAACAGAAAGTACCTGTTGTGTTTTTACATGAACATTCTAGAAAGTGTTATGTTAACATGAACATTCTAGTCAGTGTTGTGTATTTAGGCTACTTGAGTTAATACGAACATTCTAGTCACTATGCCCAGAACATTCCAATCTGGAACATTCGATTCTGGAACTTTCCAGCTACTATGTATATATGCACCCACGGACTGTAGACGAGAGTTCCGCTCAAGTTAGTCCACATTGTGTATCGTTGTATATCAACAAGTGTTTAATAAAACTTTGTTTTATATCAACAAGTGTATGTTATTAATCTTGTACCTCCCACGATATAACAGTGGTGTCGGAAGTGGGATAAGATAAATAACGTTGTGAAACCAAGTGACTTTCTAACCTCAACGCAAGTGTTGCACCGAACGACGTTCATCGCAGTGCGTGTTGGAAACTAAACCGAGTGAACTTTCTAACCTCAACGCAAGTGTTTGCACCGAACTAAGTTCATCGCAAGTGCGAGTTCGATATACTGTTCTCCACTCATCTTCACCATGCCGGACTTAACCTCTGAGCAACTCCAACAATTCTCGGCAATGATCGCCGACGCTATCCGACAGACAATAGGGTCAACAACGTCATCAGAACCTCGACCGCCAAAGTTCACAATGCAACCGTATCGCACTACCAACGGAACGACTGTAGCCGACTATTTCACTCGCTTTACCTGGGCGCTCAACCTCAGCAAGGTACCCGTGGAACAGCATGCAAACTTTGCACGTGTTTACATGGGATCTGAACTCAATGATGCCCTGAAGATCCTGGTGAGTCCTAATGAACCGGAAACTCTGTCATACAACGAGATTCAATCTAAGCTGAAAGGCCACTTCGACGCCACACGCAACAAGTTTGCCGAGAGCATCAAATTTCGCAGTGTAATGCAGAAGCAAGGAGAAACCATCGCTAGCTTCACCTTAAGACTGCGGCAGGCTGCAACGTTTTGTGAGTATGGCATATTTCTTGATCGCATGTTAATTGAACAAATGTTCGCAGGGTTGGAATCACGAGAAATGTGCGACGAGATTATTGCAAAACAACCAGAGAACTTCAACGCGGCATATGAAATCGCCCACGCACTCGAAGCTACTCGCATCACCACCGACAAGGTCAAAACAGCTGCCGCTAAGTCTGAATCAACCAATCGGATTGGATACGAGAAGCCTCTGTCCAGGAAGAACATCAACCAGCATCCGCCACGCAGCAAGTCAGCTCATCGAAGTCAAGGGTCTTACAACCTAACCAGACAGCACCAATGGCCACACCAGCCAAACCAGAGTGCATCTCAGGACAACCAATCAACATGTGCAGGGTACGGTGAAGTTCACCCTCGTAGTCAGTGTAGGTTCCTGATCGCAGAGTGCCTGAAGTGTGGCAAGAAAGGTCATATCAGAAATGTTTGCCGATCGAAATCGAGGAAACATCGAACAACAAACCATGTGACCGAAGAAGAGCTTCCAGCAGGAAACCTTGACGTTGTGGACTAGCTCAGCAAAATCGAGGTCATCGGATTGGTCAACGCAGCACCTAAGCCACTGGTTGATGTCAACATAGAGGGAACCACCGTCAAAATGAAAGTCTACACTGGCGCCCCCTGCTCAACCCTGAGCAAATCAAAGCTAAGTATGATCAAACCAGGTTTTGTGTTGCAGAGAAACGATCCTAACTTCGTCACTTACACTGGCCATCCGATTAAATGCATTGGCAAAACGTCAGTGTGCACCACCATCGGAACCACAACCAGGAACCTGAATCTCTACGTGGTTGACGATGAAGTCGAATCGCTCTTTGGCCGAGAGTGGATTTCAGAGTTTGTACGGGAGATCGACTTTGGTCACCTCTTCGCAAAACCCGACCCAATCCACAAGCTCTCAGACAAGCTCGCTCTGACCTTGGAACAACAGAAGCAGCTCGACAACATTCTATCTCGCTACCAGAATGTGTTCAGCGAAACCCCCGGGAAGGTCTCAGGTCCCCCAGCGAAGATGCACCTGAAGGCTGGAGCCACACCTGTTTTCGCCAGAGCTCGAGACGTACCAGTTGCCCTCCGCGATGCCTATGCCAAGGAAATCGACAAGAAAATTGCATCTGGCTTCTACAAATGAGTGGACTACTCTGAGTGGGCATCGACAACGCACGTCGTCGCCAAGAAGAACGGCAAACTGAGGATCACAGGCAACTACAAGCCTACTCTCAACCCGCGGAACATTATCGATGAACATCCGATTCCCAAGGTGGAACATCTGTTCAACCGAATGCGCGGCGCCACTCTCTTCTGCCATCTGGATATCACCGACGCGTACACTGATCTCGAGGTCGACGACGAGTTCAGCCATGCTCTCACGCTTAACACGCCAACTAACGGTCTAATCTGCCCAACGCGAGCAGTATATGGAGCAGCTAACTTCCCCGCTATCTGGCAGCGGCGAATGGACACAGTCCTGCATGGTCTCCCAAACGTCGTAAGTTTTTTCGATGACAGTATAGTTTCTGCTGATAGCTTTGAAAATCTGATGCAGGCCCTCAGCACCACTCTGGAACGGTTTCGGCAACACAACCTCAAGCTCAACCGAGCCAAATGCGTTTTCGCTCAAACTTCTCTGGAAGCCCTTGGCCACAAAATCGATGCGTCAGGCATCCACAAGTCTGATTCACACATCCGATCTGTACGTGATGCACCGAAACCAACTACACCAGAAGAACTCCAACTGTTTCTTGGTAAAGCAACCTACTACAGTTCGTTCATCCCCGATTCGTCCACCAGAGACAGACCACTCAGAGACATGCTGCTCAAGGACCCTCTCATCTGGACACAAGAAGGCGACAGGGCATACAAAGACATCAAGAACGCGCTAACCTCACACCAGGTACTCATGCAGTATGACCCAGCGTTACCACTCCTGTTGGCCACGGACTCCAGCAAGACCGGCCTGGGCGCAGTACTGTCACACCGGCTCAGCAACGGGCAAGAACGTCCAATCGCTTACGCCAGTCGAACGATAACAGCAACGGAGCAAAGGTACCCTCATCTCCGCAAGAGACTCAACTTGACCAGGCCACGTCGAGGTCACCGCACAACTGACCAGGTCACCGCGCAACCGACCAAGTCACCGCGCAACCGGCCAAGCCACCACGCAACCAACCAGGCCACCACGCAACCAACGAGGTCACCGCACAACCGACCAAGTCACCACGCAACCGACCAAGTCACTGCGCAACCGTCAAGGTCACCGCGCAACCGTCAAGGTCACCGTGCAACCGACCAAGTCACCGTGCAACCGACCAAGCCACCGCACAACCGACAAGGTCACCGCACAACCGACGAAGTCACTGCACAACCGACCAAGCCACCGAGCAACCGAGCCTGAGACGAGTTCGCTTCACGGAGACACCATCAACAGTCCAAACACCACCAGCCACACCAGCTACACCTGTAAACAGGGCACCACCTATTTCCCAGACTACTTTTATTCCACGCAGGAGTACTCACCGGCGAAGACCACCATTGAGATTCTCTCCTGATTAAGTTTCCTTAATCATCCATTTAAAAGAGGGAGGAAATGTTGTGTATTTACATGAACATTCTAGAAAGTGTTATGTTAACATGAACATTCTAGTCAGTGTTGTGTATTTAGGCTACTTGAGTTAATACGAACATTCTAGTCACTATGCCCAGAACATTCCAATCTGGAACATTTGATTCTGGAACTTTCCAGCTACTATGTATATATGCACCCGCGGACTGTAGACGAGAGTTCCGCTCAAGTTAGTCCACATTGTGTATCGTTGTCTATCAACAAGTGTTTAATAAACCGTTGTTTTATATCAACAAGTGTATGTTATTTATCTTGTATCTCCCACGATATAACAGTACCATATACTCATAAACAATAATAATTAATTTTTATATTAACAAACTAATGTCATATGTATATAATGTTCTTAACTTACTGCTAAGGAAACAGTCCAGTGAGAAACAATGTTTGCAGTAACTGGCGAGATTGGCGCTAGCCTCTATTGTAACAATGCCGACTGGCAAAAACTATAGAAATACTACATGCGGAGTGGAGGCTCAAAATTAGTGAATTTGCAGGACTGCAAACATGATAGACACCTTATTATGCCCAGTTGTAGTAAGCAGTGCCAATTACTGGAGGGGTGCCACCAATAGGATGGTTTACCCAATATCTTGAGAGACTGCAGTTTAAATATTCTCTCCATATTCCTATTTGCTGCTCCACCCCATATCTCAATACCGTATGATATCTGTGAATGTATTAATCCATAGTAGACTGTTAATTGGTATTCGCTGCTTAAGTTTATTGAAATTCTCTTTAAAACGAAGGAGTTTTTTTTTACAGATTTCATTTATATGCTCTTCCCATGATATTTTTTTTATCTATTGTAATACCCAAAAATTTTGCTGAGGCTACCTGTTGAATATCATCAGATCCACAGTAAAGATTTCGATCTACTTATAAATTAGTTCCCTTATGCTTGTTAAATATTACAAAGTTGGTTTTGAAGGGTTTACACTTAACATTAACTCATTAAAATATTGAGTGACAAGATCAATACTATTTTGAGTTTCTTGAAGAGTAATTGTTTTATTACAGTTCCAGTTCAAAATTGTGGTATCGTCTGCATACGAAACAATCAAACTATTTTTTGACTGTGGTACATCATTTACATAAAGAATAAAAAGGAGGGGACCAAGGATTGAACCTTGAGGTACACCTTTTTTTTAACTAAACCAGGAGTGGATTGGAACTTGGATATATTTTCACCATTCTTAAAAGGCATTTCTGTAAATTGCCATCTATTATTCAAATATGATTTTAACAGTTCCAATGCTATTCCCCTTATACCATAAGCCTCTACCTTATCCAATAATAATTGATGATCTACTGTATCAAATGCTTTTGTTAAATCTACGAAAACCCCAACAGCACATTTATTATCATCAAGAGAAGCAAGCAGAGTTTCATAAAATTCTGCAATGGCATTTATAGTTGATAAGCCCTTCCCGAAACCATACTGATTCTTATTTATTAAATCATTCTTATCAATAAACTCAATTATTCTATGGTAAATCACATACTCTAAAATTTTACAAAATGTAGAGATAAGGATGATCGGTCTGTAGTTACCTAGTTGATGTCTGTCACCCTTTTAAAAAATTGGTTTAACAATGGATAGCTTTAGTATATCTGGGAAGATGCCCTTTAAGAGACACATATTTATCAGTGCTGTAAGAATGTCTAGGATTGGACCATAGCACTGTTTCAACAACCAGGGTGAAATTTCATCCCAACCATGACTATGTTTATTTTTTAATTTTCTGACTATCGTACTTATTTCATCTTTGGTAGTTGGTTTCAGGAAGATTGACTTACTACATGTGACTTGCTTTATACTGCTATTACCACATTTATTTCCTACAACATTAGGATCATTTCATTTTCATCTATTACTGTTTACATTCACGGTGTTCCTAACGGGTGGCTGAATGAAATAATCATTGAATGCTGTTACTACTTGTAAAGGTGCATTAACAACATTGTTATTGATATTTATCGAAATATTTTCCCATGTGTTGCTTTTATTAAGACCTGAAATATCTTTAGCTATTTGCTATACTTCTTTGGCAAAGTTGTTAGAATTTGTTATTCTATTTTCATATTCTTGTGCTTTAATTTTTTTATTTCTTCATAATATTCTACTTTAATTTTTTTATAGTTATCTTTATAAAGCTTCAATCCTGTTTGCTTGTAGCTATCGAAAGCATCAATCATGTTTTGTTTTTTCCTATGGCACAGATCAGACAGTTTTGTTGTTTTAGTGCTCTGGTGATTCCTATTTATTCTTTTAACTAATGGGCAGGATAAATTAAGACACACTTTAAAAATAGAACAGATTTTTTTCCAGGCAGCATTTACATCCCTAATATTCCTCACTTCCCCCAATCAACATTACCAAGTTCTTCTGTGAGTTTCATTACATTATTATTAGATACATTTCGAGTGTACTTCCATGTAGACTGATTTAATTGAAATTCATGAGGAAATGCAATTTTTAATTCCTGGCCACGATGGTCAGATACAAAATTTTCCACAACAGTGCAATTACTTAATTCGTCTGTCATGTTAGTAATAATGTAATCGATTAATGTTTCAGAATGTTTAGTTACCCTAGTTGGCTCCTAGAAAAGATTATTAAGGCCAAATGACAATACAATGTCTTTGAATGTCTCGAGGAACCTGTCATGTGCAAACCAGTCTATATTGAAATCACCGACTACTATTATGTTTCTATATTTTTTGGCTACTTTATTCAGAAGTAAATCAAACTGTCTTAGGAATATTTCCATATTTCCACTTGGGGCTCTATATACTCCTGCTATAAATATTTCAAAATCATCATTCAGCTGAATTAAAATACCTGCAACATCAAAGTCATGATCCCCTCCATAGCTATTAACCCACCCCAATTCCTGGTATCTAACATTTATTTTACAGTATAGACTCACACCCCCACCTTTCATTTCTTCTCGAAAGTAACTACTGGCTAGTATATAATTATCTAGATGCATGGTTTTTATTTCCTCCCTCTCACACCAATGTTCAGTGAACACTGCAACACTGTAGTTTTTTTGAATTTATGAGGTTATTTAAATGATCTACTTTATTACTTAGATGTTGAACATTCTGATGGTAGATATGCATATTATAATCAATATTGAACCCTTTTTATTTACTATTAGTGGTTTCTGAATACACCTGCTGAATCTTTTTTTAAGATCCAGCTTCTTCCAACAATTTCCCTGGTTCTGATACCCAAGTGCCCACTGTAATGTAATGGTGTCTACCTTTTCCTTTAACTTCATGTTAATAATTTTACTTATTTCACAACTTAAGCCTTCCTTACCTAGCTTATTCAAATGTTGACCGTGTCTAGTGTGCATAGCTCTATCCAACCTACTAACATCAAGCATATGAACATTGCGAAAATGCTTACATACCTTCGCAATCCCTACATTCGTGTCTTTTACAGCTTCATTTACACAGGATTTCTCCATTAGATCATGCCTGTGGGGAAGGTTCACAACTACGACGTTAGTGTGGATGAGCGAAGATAGAGTTCCTTTCAGGGAGCTGATCACATTTTTACCTTTATTTCTTGAAACATCATTAGAGCCGCCAACGATCACCACAAAATCACTCGAAGATAACGAAGCTGTTCTACTTTTTGATCCACTCACAACTGCAGTAAATGATGCCGCGGGTTTCACTATTGAAGTGACTGCCATGTTGCCACAACTCGCCAAGATTTTCGCTGCTGCTCCGCGTCCGTGACTGTCCGAATAAATGAACACTTTACTTACTTTCTTCTGTTGTTTAGTAGGCTTAGGCACACTTTTTTCACTGATGTGTTATCGTCCCTTACTTCTTGGAGTCCCCCAAATGAGTTCTTAAGCGGCACACACACACTATTGTCCACGATCTTAGGCCTAAAATCAAGGCTTCATAACTTAACATAACGAAAATGGTTGTTTGGGTAGATTATGTAACAAAATGAGTCTTGGTCACATTGTGGTCGTTACGTTTCATACCCGGACGTCATTTGTATCGCATGGTAACGTTATTGGTCCTTATAACGTTATTCTGATGTTGGTTATCGTAGAAACGATATAGTATTGTCCGACAGAAATAACGTTAATTGAATAAGTCCCTCGAAAAATATCCCCTAATACCGTTCTTCGGAATAATAACGTTGTTCGGATATCGGTTATTGCAGTAACGAAATGGTTGTGCTCACTAGAAATAACGTTATTTGAATACATCTCTCGAAAATTATTCCACCAATACCGTTATTCGGACTAATAACGTTATTCGGATATCGGTTATCGCAGGAACGAAATGGTAGTGCTCACTAGAAATAACGTTATTTGAAAACATCTCTCGAAAAAATATCCCACCAATACCGTTATTCGGACTAATAACGTTATTCGGATATTGGTTAACTCAGGAACGAAATGGTAGTGCTCACTAGAAATAACGTTATTTGAATAGATCTCTCCAAAAATATTCCCCAAATACCGTTATTCGGACTAATAACGTTATTCGGATATCGGTTATCGCAGGAACGAAATAGTAGTGCTCACTAGAAATAACGGTATTTGAATACATCTCTCGAAAATTATTCCATCAATACCGTTATTCGGACTATATCGTTATTCGGATTTCGGTTATCGCAGGAACAAAATGGTAGTGCTCACTAGAAATAACGTTATTTGAAAATATATCTCGAAAAATATTCCCCCAATACCGTTATTCGGACTAATAACGTTATTCGGATATCGTTTATATATTACAAACGGCATCATCGATTGAGAATGGCACCATTTTGATACATTTTATGTTGGAGAACTCCATAGAGTAGAAAGAGTGGAAGTGTCACTTAGCCACCTACGTCGTGTTAGGTTCTGAGTTCAGCCGCGAGGTTAATACATTCTCGGAAGTGCTTACCGTATTGGGGTATTGTAATTTTAGCCTACTTTTCACATTTTGCAAAAATGAGGGAAAAGTAGACTTATGAGATCAATCTGGGCAAATGTCTGTATGTCTGTCCTGTCTGTCTGTCTGTCTGTGTGTGTATGTCCCCCTCTATCAACTTCTAAACGGCTAAAGCAATCAAAACCAAATTTGGTATGAGTAAAGATCTATACCTGAATATCTCAAGGGCATATATATGAAATTGATGTCAGTGCTACCAACTGCTGAAAAACTGCAATGGAAATTTGAGCTCCATGTTGGATATCTTGGAAGGTATGCATGGGACCTATTCCAAAATCGACACATATTATAGAGATAATATTTCAGTTTAATTTCCAGGAGGCCATACATGACAGTGTTGCCAAAATGATTCTAAGCCTGCTGATAGATCAAATGGTTAAATGCATATAACTTCTACACTATCAATTGGATTTCAACCACATTTCGTATGTTCTATGTGTACATAAACAGATATGACTGAGCGTATTCTTAAGAGCCTACAGGGCTGACAACTGATAATAAATGCTCTCTCTATGTTTCTATCCAAATACTAATATATCAGAAACTATGCAAGCCGACATCTTTAAACTATGCACACATGTAGTACCTAACATTCTAGATCAATTTGGAGTAACTAATATACGTCAGTGCTACCAACATGATTCTAAGCCTGCTGATAGGACCAATTTTTAAATTCATGTAACCCTTATACTATCAATTGGATTCCAACCAAATTTTGTATGTACTATGCGTACGTAAACAGATATGACTATGCGAATTCTTCAGAGCAACCAGGGCTGCCAACTGTTGATAATGGCTGTCTCTATTTTTTACCCTAATATCAATATATCAGAAAGTATGCAAGCTAGCAACTCTAAACTTTGCACACGTATAGTATCTGACATTCTAGATTAATTTGGAGTAACTAATATATGTCAATGCTGCTAACATTATTCTAAGCCTGATGAATGAAAATCCACAGCCTGCTTCCAGTCTCCGACAGGTTCAGGAATGGAATGAATGAAGCCCCCATCTAGCGGCGAGGATATGAAATGTGCCGGCTGCCGAGGCCTGACTCACTCCTCTGAGGCAATGATTAAATGAATGACAGATGAAATGAAATGATAGTGGAGAGTGTTGCTGGAATGAAATTTTGACAGGGAAAACCGGAGTACCCGGAGAAAAACCTGTCAGCCTCCGTTTTGTCCTGCACAGATCTCACATGGAGTGACCGGAATTTGAACCACGGGCCCAGCGGCGAGAGGCCGGCGTGCTGCCGCCTAAGCCACGGAGGCTTATCTAAGCCTGATGATAGGTTCAATTCTAAAATGCATTTTACTTCTATGCAAACAAATGGATTTCATCCAAAATTGGCACAACAATAGATCATAATATTTCAGATTATTTCTGACCAACACATGCATGACATTGCTGCCAACGTGATCTTACGCGCGCTGATAGATCCAATATCTAACTGCATGTAACGTCCATGTTATCCATTGAACTTCAACCAAATTTTGTATTCTGTAGGCTACCTTAAGAGACGGAACTAAGAATATATTAAGTCACCTGGGCTGCCAACTGTAGTGCTCTATTAGGCTATGCCAGGTATATTTCGAATTAATTAGAAATGTTGATATTACCAACTAATTTCGTCATTAACTTAGCTAGTTCCATATAAATTAATCATTGGCATTAATCTTAAAGTTTAAGAAAAGTAGGCTCTTTAGTTCGTCACGGAACTTCTTGTTGAACTAGTGAAAATGGCGAATGTCCGGAAAATACTATTAAATGCGATTTTGAAGAAAGGAACAACGGACCGACACCACTTGAAATACATAGGCCTAGGTGGATAGCAAACGACCTGAAGCTTAATAGAGATCAAGTACTAGCGAATCAACTAGACAACGGGGAAAATTCAGTGTACATTAAATTAGTGTCCACCTTACTGTATGAAAACATATTATCTCGACATGAAGGTGTGAAATCCTTCGGGCTAGCTAGCGATAACACCACAAAGACTCTTTGACAAAACGTGTGCTTGTCTGTTTAATCTACCTCCCGAAGTCAACAACGAAAGGCTCTCCCGCGTGCCTTCTACGTATGGAGTTGTCAAGGACATACGGACGAGTGCTGGAATGAAGTATACGAATTTTCTGCTGTAAGTAATGGCATACTGTACGTATTGTAACAATTGAACTTAAATACCCCATTCCATCTTATTTGACGGTCAATGAATATAAAGTTCTGTTAACATATGAAGGACAAGCTAAGTATTGCTTTTATTGTAAAGAAACTTCCCACTTACAAATAGACTGTCCGAACAGAAGGAATCACTCGGTACTTCATGTCAGACAACAAACCTACAGCACGGTGCTGGGCGAGTCAGATGGGAGTAGTAAGCTAAGCGACACTACCGACATGGAAACTGCAGTACCTTCCCCTGAATATCCAGCCATATCAGAGGCCTTTCATAACAGGCCCCATTCTACAAACACATATAGCATTGCGGAAGTAACTCAACCATCAGATAACGTAGCTGAAACATCCCTGACTACTTTACATAGCAATGAAGAGGGAACTGTTACGTCACGATCGGACAGCACGGGGAATGAACACACCAGCAGGCAACACAGCAGTCTGTGCAGCAGCCAGATGACATTAAGGCTAAATGTCCCGATTTTAGTTTGCAATTCTGACACCATGTAGCAGCACCAAAGTGAGACAATTTCTTTTTTAAGTTTTCTCTTGAATGGAAGCTCGTATTTGCGATGTGAAAACCACTTTGCATACTAGAGTACAATAGATTTGATATTAATTCAATGCATTTCCCAAAATGTGAAAAACAAAAACGTTACTAGCAGTTTCTTATATTTCTGCTTAAATTATGAAAAAGACCTGGTGATATGAAAACGGAGATTTATTTCCTGATTCCAATGAATTTTTCATAAATAAAATCGGGTGAATGGAATCGTCAGCATTAGTTTGGGAATCGTTTTTTTAAAAGGGTGGTAGGAGTAGCGGCGCCGCTTCACAACATCTCTTTCGCAAGGAAAATGATGAACACGCCGAATTGACGAATACCGTATTGTAGTTCGGCGAGTTACATGTACAAGTGCCTAGGCGTGGAACAATATCTGAGCAATAAAATTATAGTAATGTCACGCTTATGTAACGTTTACACAATGTGTTTGTACAGATACTTTTCTTACTTCCTCAAACATTCTTGTTGTTGTTCATGTTGATAATAATACATTGTAGGGACTTGGGACATCTTGATCATCAGTCGCGTGTAGTTGACTATGTGTGTTACTGCATTGGAGTCAGGGATGGGGCAGGTGCCCTGAGTCTTCAAGTAAGGTAATATCTCGGCATTACCTGGAGGAAGTGAGGAAAACCCTGGGAGCAACAAGACACAACTAAACTTCACGTGCAACCACAATGGTAGGTTAAAGAATTTCTGAACGGCAATAAACATCTGCTGTAAGAAACATTGTTTCAGTTCCTTACCTTTTCTTTCGTTCAATACGCCAATACACAAGCTGTGCTGGGACATTTCCTCACTTTCTGTGGGCGTACAGAGGAGGTGGATATTTATGCAGGACGCTTGCACCTAGAGAACATGGCACTTGACTGTCGTCAATATTTACGGAGATCAATTTTCCATTTTCACAATGGCTACGTCTCACTTTTCCACACAACGCATTGTTTCCATTTGAATTCGAACTTGCTTCTCAGAAAAAAGTTGTCACAGAATAGTTCGTGCTCTTGTACTCTTACACTTATATCTTAGAAGTTTTAAAAAAGACTAAACCCGTGGCGCGACAGCCGTTGAAGGGCCTAGGCCTACCAAGCAACCGCTGTTCAGCCATGTAGCTTGCAAATTGTGGGATGACAGATAAAATATCAGTGAAATCAAAACTGCTAGGTACTTCACAGATTCTCTAATGCAAGCGTAAAGAAATATATAATTTCAAATATAAACAAGATGTTCAGTAAAGAACATATAGCCTACTTTCTCCTAAATGCATGGGTATTGTTACAACTCTTTGTCCTTTTCAAGGAGTATAATTGAATGTTGGTTGTAGTAGCTTGTTGAAATAGAACGTGTTATACGAATATCAAACATGAATATGAGGTGCCCTTCGCTAGTGCTACCTCTGTACAAAATTTCATTCAATTCGGTTTCACCGTGTTTGAATTGATATGGTGAATCGATTTGCACACATACATGGCCGCTATCTGCAAGCTATTGGGCTGATGACCTTGTCGTTTGGTCAAAAGATGCTTACCACATAAAGGTATATTTTTGCAAATTTTAGTAAACATCAGATGATTAGGTTGGTCGTAATTTGATTTAAGCTTTTAAAATTTGGGTAGCCGCCATTACGTTTTCGTCAATATGGCGTCGTATAAAACTTGACACTGAGGTGCCCTTTGCCATTGCTACCTCTGTACCGAATTTGGTTCAATTCGGTTTAGAGTGTTTGAATAGATAGGGGAAATCGATTTGCACACATACATGGCCGCCATCCGCAAATTATTGGGCTGATGACCTTGTAGTTTGGGCAAGGGATTCTCCGTACATATAGGTATAACGTTGAAAAATTTGGTAGAGATCGGATGATTAGGTTAATCGTAATTTGATTTAAGCTTTGAACATTTGGGTGGCCGCCATTACATTTCCGTCAAGATGATGGCGATATAAAACATGACACTGAGGTACCCTTAGCTAGTGATACCTCTGTACAAAATTTTGTTCAATTCGGTTTCACCTTGTTTGAATAGATAGGGGGAATCGATTTGCACACATACATAGCCGCCATCCACAAAGTATTGGGCTGATGACCTTGTCGTTCAGTCAAAAGATTTTTCGTACATAAAGGTATAATGTTACAATACGTGGTAGAGATCAGATGATTAGGTTGGTCGTAATTTGATTTAAGCTTTTAACATTTGGGTGGCCACCATTACGTTCCAGTCAATATGGCGTCGTATAAAACGTGACACTGAGGTGCCATTTGCTATTGCTACGTCTGTACCAAATTTCGTTCAATTCGGTTTCACCGTGTTTGAATAGATAGGGGGAATCGATTTGCACACAAACATGGCCGCCATCCTCAAATTATTGGGCTGATGACCTAGTAGTTTGGTCAAAAGATTTCACAAATATAAAGGTGTAATTTAGCAAAAATTGGTAGAGATCATATGATTAGGTTGGTCGTAATTTGATTTAAGCTTTTAACATTTGGGTGGCCGCCATTACGTTTTAGTCAAGATGGCGGCGATATAAAACATGACACTGAGGTGCCCTTTGCTAGTGCTACCTCTGTACCAAATTTCGTTCATTTCGGTTTCACCGTGTTTGAATAGATAGGGGGAATCGATTTGCACACAAATATGGCCCCTATCCTCAAATTATTGGGCTGATGACCTAGTAGTTTGGTCAAAAATTTCTTAATACATAAAAGTATAATTTTGCAAAAATTGGAAGAGATCAGATGATTAGGTTGGTCGTAATTTGATTTAAGCTTTTAACATTTGGATGGCCGCCATATCGTTTCCGTCAAGATGGCGGCGATATAAAACATGGCACTGAGGTGCCCTTTGCTAGTGATACCTCTGTACCAAATTTCGTTCAATTAGGTAAACCAGACACACACACACACACAGACACACATTTTTAGCCTACTTTTGATTTTTGCAAAAAAATGAAAGACTTATGAGATCAACACAGGGCGAAATATGTGTGTCTCTCTTTGTGTGTGTATGTGTGTGTGAGAGTCTGTGTGTGTGTGTGTGTGTGTGTGTGTGTGAGTGTGTGTACTCTGAATGTCTGTCCCCCCTATCAATTCGAACACGGTGAAACCGAATTGAACGAAATTTGGTACAGAGGTAGCACTAGCAAAGGGCACCTCAGTGTCATGTTTTATATCGCCGCCATCTTGACGAAAACGTAATGGCAGCCACCCAAATGTGCACAGCTTAAATCAAATTACGGCTAACCTAATCTTCTGATCTCTACCGATTTTTCAACAATATACCTTTATGTATGTAGAATCGTTTGACCAATCTATAAGGTCATCAGCCCAATAGTTTGCGGATGACGGCCATGTTTATGTGTAAATAGATTCCCCCTATTAATTCAAACACGGTGAAACCGAATGGAACAAAATTTGGTACAGAGGTAGCACTAGCAAAGGGCACCTCAGTGTCATGTTTTATATCGCCGCCATCTTGACGAAAACGTAATGGCGGCCACCCAAATGTTAAAAGCTTAAATCAAATTACGACCAACCTAATCGTCTGATCTCTACAGATTTTTGCAACAATATACCTCTTTGTATGTAGAATCGTTTGACCAAACTATAAGGTAATCAGCCCAATAGTTTGCGGATGACGGCTATGTTTGTGTGCAAATAGATTGCCCCTATTAATTCAAATAAGGTGAAACCGAATGGAACGAAATTTGGTACAGAGGTAGCACTAGCGAAGGGCACCTCAGCGTCATGTTTTACATCGCCGCCATCTTGACGATAACGTAATGGTGGCCACCCAAATGTGCAAAGCTTAAATCAAATTATAACCAACCTAATCATCTGATCTTTACCGATTTTTGCAACAATATACCGTTATGTATGTAGAATCGTTTGACCAAATTATATGCTCATCAGCTTAATAATTTGCGGATGGCGGCCATGTATGTGTGCAAATCGATTCCCCCCATCTATTCAAACACGGTGAAAACGAATTGAACGAAATTTGGTACAGAGGTAGCACTAGCAAGGGGCACTTCAGTGTCATGTTTTATATCGCCGCCATCTTGACGGAAACGTAATGGCGCCCACCCAAATGTTCAAAGCTTAAATCAAATTACGACCAACCTAATCATCTGATCTCTATTGAATTTTCCAACAACATACCTTGATATGGTAAGCATCTTTTGACCAAACGACAAGGTCATCAGCCAAACAGTTTGCTGATAGTGGCCATGTATGTGTGAAAATCGATTCCCCCTATCAATTCAAACACGGTGAAACCGAATTGAACGAAATTTGGTTCAGAGGTCGCACTTGCAAAAGGCAACTCAATGTAATGTTTTATTTCGACGGCATCTTGATGGAAACGTAATGGCGGCCACCCAAATGTTAAAAGCTTAAATCAAATTACGACCAACCTAATCATCTGATCTCTACCAAATTTTGCAACAGCATACCTGTATGCTAGAGGTGTTCTTTGACCAAGCTACAAGGTCGTCAGTCCAATAGATTGCATATGGCGGCCATGTATGTGTGCAAATCGATTCACCACATCAATTCAAACACGGTGAAACCGAAATGAATGAAATTTTGTACAGAGGTAGCACTAGCAAAGGGCACCTCATATTCATGTTTAATATCCGTATAACACGTTGTATTTCAACAAGCTACTACAACTCCTTGAAAAGGACAAAGAGTTATAACAATACCCATGCATTTAGGAGAAAGTAGGCTATATGTTCTTTACTGAACATCTCGTTTCGCCCTGTGTTGATCTCATAAGTCTACTTTCATTTTTTGCAAAAATCGAAAGTAGGTTAACTAGGGGGAAAAAATCTTTTGTGTGTGTACAGGTTTTTTAGGGCCTGGCTTCCTTTTCTTGGTACAGTACTTAGTCGCAATCCCCCCCCCGGGATTTCGTGGTATGCCCTTGAATCAGGGCTGGCATGCAAAACGAAATGCATGGCTGTGGGGGGCGATTATATTTGAATTTCGCCGTGAGCGCGATACTCGGGAGCGAAATTATAATAATCGTCGGCGGGAAATTAAATCGAAGCAAAACTTAATTCGAAGTGAAATGACGTAGTGAAATCTACGCGAAACTTAATAGCAACGGGAAATTACATTGTGCAATTGAATAAATTTCACTCCCGGCGCGAAAACAAATTCGTTACAATCTTTTAATTTCGCTCCCGGCGCGAAATACAATTCATTACAGACTTTTAATTTCACTCGCGGCGCAAAATAAAATTCGATACTGAACCCTATTCGTTGCAGTCTTTTAATTTCACTCCCGGCACAAAATACAATGCATTACAGACTTAACTTTGCTCGCGGCGCAAAATAAAATTCAATACAGACTTTTAATTTCGCTTCCGGTGCGACATGAAATTCGTTACGGACTTTTAATTTCGCTCCCTGCGCGAAATTAAACTCGGTTACAGACTTTAAATTTCACTCCCTGCGCGAAATAAAATTCGTTACAGACTTTTAATTTCGCACCCGGCGTGAAATAAAATTCCTAAACGGTATTTAGTTTCGCCCTCCGACGTGAATTTAAAATGCATGGAACATTTCATTTCGTTGTTGTAATTAAAATGTATTCGTTTCGAGAGTTAAATTATGTTCGGTGCGATGTTCAAAGTCCTGACGTTGGCAGCAGTAGCAGTCTTACCGTACACCGCCTGCACAATCTGTCAGGCTGCAACAGCAACGTGAGTTATACAATGGTCATCACTCCAGAGTAGGAGAAAGTCAGTGCTATGGCATCATCAACACCATCGTCGTTGACTTCACCTCGGACTCGTGGCTGACTCTCCCTGACGTTCATAACGCAATACTTTGAGTACAATGGGGCAACAAGTACCTCTACTTGTTCCATAGCGAACAAGAGGACGAATGTGCTGTGCGAACAGACATTCAAGATAAGTGAAGAACTCCCATTACAATACAAATCATCAGTTGAAACTCTTTGTCAGTCAACAATAATTTGCCCAATAACATGGCGGGGTACAATGTACAGTACATGTAATTAACACTCATGGAAAACTTTACATGTATTAGTTTATGGTCACTATTATAATGCAGCAATTTTAGTGATCTTAAATCTAATACATGTAATTATTTCCAGGAGTGTTACTTACATCTTATATACGATGTACCCCACCCAGTTATTAGTCCAGTCAAATTAGGAATTTTTGCTGTATTAAATCATGTAGTTCGAAATATTTTCAGGAATGTGTAGGGGGAGGTCCCCTGAACAACACTTAATAATGTCCCGTCAATTTCAAGTGCCGCGGTGGGGGGGGGGGGGGGGCGGCAGAGGAGGGCTCAAAGCCCCACTTTTTAGATTTTGGCGTATAACATTAAAACGGTGCGTCGCACACATATATTTATAGTTTTAAAACTTAAAGGAAATTAAATGCCCTACAAAATGGTGTATTCATATTTATCTCTGTGTGTTACCGTCTCCGAGATATGAGCCGGTGAATATTAAATATTTGCAGAAAAATGTTAAGCGCTTCACGTTTCTCGTCTAACTTGCCCGTTCAATCCATTTGCCTTCCATTTTATAGGAAACTCGTGGGGAAGGAAGTTGTAGAACATTAAATTTCCTTCCAAAATATATATATACTTATGCTAATTTATCTTCGACCAGTCAAACGTTAGAGCGTTTTGACTTAACGGGGTCGGTTTCGAGATTTTGCTAGTGAACTGCTCATTATTTTACTTCAGTTTTCAACGGCTTTAACTCTCTGTATCACGTTACTTATTGATTATGTAAACATAGATGGTATTATCAACCATATAACTAATAATAATAATAATATATACCTAGAAAGTATATGAACGCAGTGGCGTATATAGGATTATGTTTCGGGGGAGCCCAAAATTTCGGAAAACAATTTCGTTTTTATGGGAATGAAAACATGATCAAGATCTAATAATTTACAGCCCAGCCCATCGGAGTGTATTATATGTTCTGAAAAGTTTGTTATATTTCGTTGTTTATATTCTTTTAAAAAATTATAAGTTATAAGTGACATAATTTTTTTTAAATTAACAGCACTGTTACCCTCTTAAAATAAAAATAAATGCACTTGCTGGACAAATTTGGTGTTCAATAACAATTTTTTGTGTTGAACCTGTAGAAACACACTGCACGAGTTATATAGAGCAGGTAGGCGGCAATGGAGACAAGTTTTCTTTCATCGGGGCTGACGATTTGACGTAGCACATCTACGTGTGAATAGAACATAAGAGAATAGATTATTTATTTATCAAACAGCATGCTTCAACGAAGTTAGTACATGCAACACAAAATGAAATGTAGCCTACCTGTGATAATTGAGGACATACTCGTGGAGTGGTGTCAGATACATCAGTAGGAACATATTTTGTTCCCTAGCTTCATTGATGTCTTCTGGCGTGGACGTGGAGCCATAAAAACTTCAGCGATACTTTCGGTTTCGTTAGGATACCGTTCCAAACATTTGATTTGCTTTACTTTTCCCAAAATTAGCGGGGTGGTATCACATCCAGTGAAGCCATGGATTAATAGAATGTACTGGCAGAATGGCAAGGCCTGAAGTTGTTGGGAGTAGTACAGTCTGTCATCTGTGTTGCATCGTCCAGGCTCCAGGAAAAGGACATTCGTGTCTCGTGGTGTGAGTGCCATGAGTAAGACGAGCAGGTCTACGTCCTCGACAACTACCACCACAGTTGAATGAGGGGTATTTTGTAATCCACGCCAGACAATGCTGCAGTCAGCGTCTCTTTGGCTATGGTGAATTATATACATTTTGCATCCCAGGCCTACGCTAACATAGTTATCAGCTTAATTTTGTTCTATTCGTTGGAAAGGAAGTTTTCCTGCTTATCAGTAGCCACCATGTTCTCATCAAAGTCTGTTTCACTGATGTTTTACTTGATGCTCTTCGATGTTGTTCGCCTCTTTTCGTGGAACTTGTGTCTTCATCAACGTCAAACACAACAGCAGAGTTGTAACAATAATGGTTGATAACGTTAGACACATATTGGTTGCAGATAAATGTGAACTTAGTGTCGTTCCACTTTACCCTATGAAGAAGAAAGCCACCATCGATTATCGCGAAACAGATCTTCAGGTTGGTTATTTGACTGCATGAAGGAAAGGCATCGTAGAGAGCGAACTTTTTCGTTGTCCTCATGATCCCTTCGTCAAAAAGAGTCGTGGGACAAGGGGCTAACTCACACTTCAACAGTTCATCCACATCCCCTTCAGTTCTCTTGTTAATTAAGGTTCTCTTGTTAATTAAGGTTCTCTGGAAAATCATTAAAGGCTCGACCACTACTACATCATTGTCCAGTTTGATAGTGTTGCTCATAGCAGGCAAAGGGACTTCTGGGTTTTTCTTACACTGCTTAATTTCTGCAAAGTTACTCCCAACAAAAGTCCCCTTTGTAGGGGTTCCGATTCCCAATGATTGGCAACAGTTGATGTTGCTGGGTACCATTACTCCGGTTGAAAGGGACATCAAAGAATCACGTACAGCAAAGGGCGGGTGATCAGCCAACTACTGTGCAAGCTTCCTTCTGTCTTGGTCATCCCTGCTCATTCGTGATGCTCAAAAGTTGACATGCTGTTCTCCACTTACAGAATGGACGCCGGCAAACTGCTCTAAGCTTAGTGAAGAACATATGGCTGTACCTGTACGAGACCCTCCAACCCATTTCGCCAACACAGAATCACTCATGCCTCCGCCTCGTGTTAGTCCGCCTTCACTTTTCATTCATTCATTTATTTGCAATGGGGGGAGAGTCCCCCGGTGGCAAATTGGATACACATAACAAATAAATAATTATACATAACAATTCAATAACAATTATACAACAATTAAACTGGAGTATTTACACAAATAGTCAGTCTTTTCTTAAACACACCTATATGTTTGGGAAAAGGCTCTAAGACTGCGGCAGGTAGAGAGTTCCAGTTATCAATGGCACGGTTTACCCTTAACTTTGAAAGGATGATCGCTCCTACCCATGTAAGTGGGCTTTCCCAATCGTTTGCTAAGCTCACCCCATGCTGGTTGATTTGTATACGTGTTGTACATAGCGCAGAGTCTAGATTTCATCCTCCTAGCCTCCAGTGATTCCCACCCAAGTTTCTTTAACATACGGCTCACACTGCTCCTGGGATTAAAGTCACTGAGCACAAATCTAGCGGCCTTTCTTTGTACAATTTCCAACTCATTGATGAGCCCTACTTGATATGGATCCCAAACCGCCGAGGCATATTCCAGAATAGGTCTTACAAGTGACAAATAGCCTAATTCTTTAGCAGAGGTACTACTTCCTTTTAATACCCTCATTACAAAGTGCAGGGATTTGTAAGCTTTTGAAACTACACATCCTACATGACTACTCCATTTCATATCATTCCTTACGTGAACGCCCAAATATTTGCAAGAATCTTCTTCTACAAGTATTTCCGAGCCAATGTTATATTGAAAATCCTGCCTCCGCACTTTCCCTATTTTTAAGAGACTACATTTTCTTGTGTTTATTTTCATTTTATTTTCAATCGCCCACTTATAGACCAGGTTCAGGTCCTCTTGAAGCACTGCATTGTCTTGTGAGTCATGTATCTTTCGATATATTACACAATCATCCGCAAACAATCGACAGTCACTGCGAATCCCATTTGGTAAGTCATTTATAAACGCCAAAAATAACAAAGTTCCGATTACGCTGCCCTGAGGGATATCCGACGTTACGGTAATTTCATCCGAGAATATGCCTTCGACTTTCACTTTCTGTGAACGACCCGTCAAAAATTCTTGGATCCATAAAATTACTCTTCTATCAATCTTCGTCGAAGCTAATTTATGGAGTAGCATGTCATGCGGCACGACATCAAATGCCTTCGCAAAATCTATAACCACGGCGTCGACTGAAACTCCATGGTCTAACGATTCGCTAATGTCTTGAAAAAGTGATAGCATCTGACTCTCGCATGAGTAACCTTTCCGAAACCCATGTTGCCTATCATTAAACCATGATAATGTTTCCCACTGTTCCCTCAAGTAGTCGCAAATGAGATGCTCCATCTGTTTACAGACGATGGACGTAAGGCTAACCGGCCTGTAGTTGCCCAATTCAAGTCTGCTCCCTCCATTAAATATTGGGACTACCGTAGCTCTTTTCCAGTCATCTGGGATTTGCGCATTGTTTATGGACACATTAAACATCACCTCCAAGTATCGTGCCACGGCCCTACCCCCTAGTTTAAGTACTTCACTAACAATATTATCAGGAGCCTTTGATACATTGAAACGTAGTTTTTGTATTAGCTTTACAATTGCTGACTGGTTTATTTGGAACAGGGGAGCCCCTGATTCGTCGTTAAGGTCCAACACACAGCTAATGGATTTATTGAACACACTACCGTAAAAGACATTTAATTCATTAGCAATGGCCTGTTTCTCAGTAATTAATTTACCGTCACCGGACATTATCATCGACAAATTATTTGGATTTCCCTTTCTTCTCCTAACGTAACTGTAAATTTTTTTTCACCCATCACCTCCCGAACCAAGTAAACCTTGCATATAACTGTCATGAGCAGCCCTCTTTTTTAAGACGAGCTCTCTTGATAAGGACTTAAATTTCAACATACTCTTGTCACTATCATGTCTTTTATTGTATAATTTCCTAATTTTCCGTTTTAGACTCCTAATTTCTCGTGTGTAATACTCAGGATCTGGGTTTTGTTTCAGCAATTTAAATGGGACAAATTTATCAACAGCGCTATTTAACATTTTCAAAAAGTTAGTCCACAGGATATTAATGTGATTTCCTTCCGATGCCCATCCTACAAATAGCTCATTCAAATACCCCTGAAACTTGCCCTGATCCGCCCTGCGATACTGGAATATGATCTTTTTTGCTACATCAGAGTCTAATTTTGTAATGTCACCATATCTAATATTTAATTCAACCCCAGAATGGTCACTAATTCCTGGTACTTTCAGACAGTTAATATACAGCTCTACAGGCCTTACGAGATAAACATCTAAGGTATTATTGTCTCTAGTTGGGAAGTCAACTACTTGGGAAAATCCCCACTCCCTTAAGAATTTATTTGCAGCGCTCTGAGCTTGACTACAGCTAGTTGACTCACCAGACCAGTCTACTTTGGGGAGGTTTAAATCTCCAGCAATTATTATGCTCTTTTTCATAGCATTACCCGTACAAGTTTTATCATACAGTGTTTCCAGGAGAGAAAAGTTATCTTTCGGTGCTCTATACGCCCCTATCACCTGAAGAGGGAATTTATTTCCTTTATCCGAAATTTGTACACTTAACATTTCATGATCCATATCAACCCACTTTAAGAAACTAGCTATATTTTTGCGCACACAAATAAATAGCCCACCACCTCGCTTCCCCCGATCCCTTCTGTACATTTCGTAGGTCCCTTGAATTATTTCGCTACTATTTATGTCCTCATATAACCAAGATTCAGTTGCAATGACAATGTCCGGAGAATACGTCTCTACAAGATTCCAAAATTCAATTAATTTATTTCCTAAACTCTGACAATTAACCTGCAGTAATCTTAGAGTCTTACCTCCGCAGCAAATATCTCGAAATTGCTCCTTCTGTTCCCATCGGCTGGCAACCTCTGGACCTGCTCCTCCTCACAAAAGCCGGCACGAACCGATGATCCTGTCATGTAGGCTCCCTAGGTTAAAAGCACCCCGTCGATTTAGATGCAGCCCGTCTCGGGCGAAGTCACGGCCACCAATCCAGCAGTCAGCTTCTACGTACACTAAGCCCAGTTGTGCACATACCCAGTCCATGCGGTCATTTACAGTCTTAACTCTCCTTAACGGAACATCTCCTCGCCGAACAATGCCACTCATTATAATTTTTGCATTTCAAAACTTGCTTTTAGCTTTTCTGCCTAGTTCGTAGAGCTCCCCCATGATGTAATCACACATCAGTGTCACTTCAATCGCCACATCAGACCACACTCCAGCCATTGGTGTATCAGTTGAAATAGGCACGATCTAGGAAAATCACTGGAGATTTTAACCTGCCGGATTGGGAAAGGGATCAGTCACAGGCATATCCCATGGTATCTCATATTCCAGAAGATTATTTCCTTTCCTGGGTCGTCAGATATCTCGGAATATTATTATTCCTTCCGTTTAGGTCGTCTGTTGTCCACGATTGACGGTTTTTAATTCGATGTTTCGCCGTCTCAGTCTTTATTATCTCCCAGTATCAATTCTTTCATCTACTTCTTTCTTATATTCTTATTTGTGGGATATCATAGGATACAATATCATAATAAACTTAGGCCTACGTACCTTAATACTATGTACACAGTGTATTAAGTACATTCTATTTCAGATGGGGAGGGTCTTATACATGCATATTAAAAGGATATGAAAAAAATATTCGCCGTTTGAAAGGCCTAAGCTAGATTTTTAGTGTTTATTAGTGTTGAAAATTAACAGTTGACACACATACTATGTTGCAAAACCTAGGCCAATAGGTTTAACAGAAATGCATGTTAAGAAACGAGGCCCTGTCAACGCTGTAACTACAAGTAGCGTGGCCAAAAACAGGTCGCAGGAACTCGGCGCTCTGCCGGAGCTTTATCTGTACATTCCGATGCACTGCAGGATGTGACAGTGTTGCCAGCTTCTCGTTTTCATACTTGTGTTATCAAACAGCACGCGGTCCGATTTTGCTATTGAACCTTTTGTCTTGCAATAGGATGAGGAATCGCATACCGACCTCCAAGTGCGGCATATTTTGTTCACCCGGTATATATTATATAGACTATTAGTTATATGGGTAATAAATACCATTTATGTTTGCATAATCAATAAATATCGTAATACAGAGTGTTAAAGCCGTTGAAAACGGAAGTAACATAATGAGCAGTTCACTAGCAAAATCTCGAAACCGACCGCCATACGTCAAAACGCTCCAACGATCGACAGATCGAAGAAAAATTAGCATACGTATATATATTATTGAAGGAAATTTAATGGTCTACAACTTCCTTCCCTACGAGTTTCCTGTAAAATGGAAGGCAAACGGATTGGAAGGGCAAATTAGACGAGAAACGTGAGGCGCTACATATTTTTCTTCAAATGTTCCATGTTCACTGGCTCATATCTCGGAGACAGTAACACATAAGGATACATATGATTACACCATTTTGTAGAGCATTTAATTTCCTTTACGTGTAAATAGTATACAAATTTCTCTGCGATGCACCGTTTTAAAGTTATGCGCCAAAAACTAAAAAAAGGGGGGCTTTAAGCCCCCCTCTGTCCCCCGCGGCACCTGAAATTGACGGGACTTTATTAGGTGTTGTTCAGGGGACCTCCCCCTACACATTCCCGAAACATTTGGAACTACATGATTTAATGCAGCAAACACATCATTTTTGGTCTAATTTGACTGGACTATATCGGGCAAATTAGTGTTTGAATGACTGAAGAGTTACAAATAACTAGGGCTCGGATCGATATGCTCGATAAAATCTCCAGATATGCTCGAAAACCATGTGTTTAATGCTCGATAGATATGCTCGAATAACCCATTATAAGCTCGATAGAAATACTCCAAAAAACTATTATACGCGGTTAAATATGCAGAATATGCTCGAAAAACATGGTTAAAAACTATAGAAAGGGAAGTGAAACGAAAAAACCAATAACATACCTTTATATACGAGCTTTATTTTCTAATTGTATGTATGATACACTGCAATATACTCGCATTCAAGTTTTTCAAGTATATATAAGAGAAGTTTTCTTATAAAAGTTACAGTTTAAAAGTTCATTTACAAAATCTTCAGAATTAGGCGAGTCAATGAAGTAGATCTGAATTGGTCTGTACGACAAGAATTTTTTCTATGTTTTCAGTTGTGAATGAATTTCTTAAATCAGTCAATAAAAGTTTCAATGACGAGAAAGACCTCACTAAAGGTTGAAAACCTGCGGTTCTATTATCCACACCAGATAGGCTTTTCAATAATGATTTCTGTTTTCGAACCTAGGATGATCAGGGCCCAAATTCGGGGGCGGAATTCGAAGAAAAACAAACTATTTAGACGAAAACCATAAGAATATGCATTTATATGCTTCTATTCTGAAAACGGCGGTTTTATGCATTTATATGCTCGATAAATTTCAATTCTGTTGGTCCCAGATGGGTGAAAATACCACCGAAAGGCTTCTTTCAATGTGTACTATTCAGGAAAAAAATATGCAAATTTGCTCGAATTCGAGCCCTACAAATAACAGTAAATCGTCTGTGGTAGTACCAGCAGCGTATGTGGAGTTCTGTTTCGGAGGGGGGTTACTCGAACAACAGGGGTGAGGGGTTCTTCCTCTCATTTCTACATTCTATATTCTTTCACTTCCGGACATTTCGGGGGGGGGAGGGGGCGGCTTGGCATTCCTTACTACTTCCTTCTTACCCTCAGCGCATTTATACTGACCATGGCACGCAATTAAACCCCTGTGCCACGTACAGTATTTCGTTTCGCACTGCAATTAGTTTTGCGTCGCTTTTCACTATGTTATTGTGCTTTGAATTAAATTTTGCTCATTTTAATTTTCGCACTGACAATCAATAACATTTCGCACTCGAATATCGCGCTCACGGCGAAATTAAAATGTTAACGCGTCCACAGCCATTTTGTTTCGCATGTTAGACCAGATTTAATTTCAGACATGAAATGAAATGTTCCATGCATTTTAAATTCACGCCGGGGGCGAAACTAAATGCTGTTTGGGAATTTTGCGTCATTAAAATAAACCGTGGCACTACAACCCATGAAGGGTCTAGGCCTACCAAGCGACCGCTGCCCAGCCATTAGGTCTGCAGATATTGGTCAGCGCATCGGGTTCCCTCGGCCGTTAATCTTGGTTTTCGTGCACCCCGTTCCAACCCACACGTCCGTTTCTAAAATCACTAACGGAGCCGAGAAGCGAACCTGGGGCCTCCAGGTGAGAGGCAGACACGCAACCCCCAACACCATGGGGCCAGCAATTTTTGTCATACCAGGAGCGAAATTAACAGTCGTTAAAGATGTTATTTCGCGCCGGGAGCAAAATTAAGAGACTGTAACGATTTTCATTTCGTGCCAGGAGCGAAATCAAAAGTCTAACGAATTTTATTTCACGCCAGGAGCAAAATTAAAAGTCTGTAAAGAATTTTATTTCGAGCCGGGAGTGAAATTGAAAGTCTGTAACGAATTTTATTTCGTGCCCGGAGTGAAATTCTCTGTAATGTTTTTTTTTTTTTATATTTCGCGCCGGAAGCGAATTTAAAAGACTAACGGTTTTTATTTCACGCCAGGAGCGAAATGAAAAGTCTTATAATGAATTTTATTTCACGCCAGGAGCAAAATTAAAAGTCTGTTAAGAATTCTGTTTCTAGCCGGGAACGAGATTAAGAGTCTGTAACGGATTTTATTTCACCCTGGGAACGAAATTTAAAGTCTGGTACGAATTTTATTTCGCACCGGGAGCGAAATTTAAAGTCAGTGATGCGTTTTATTTCGTGCCGGAAGCGAAATTAAAAGACTAATGAATTTTATTTCGCCCCTGCTGCGAAATTAAATTTCTGTTAATAATGTTATTTCGCGCCAGGATTGAAATTTTATTCCTTTGAACAATTTAATTTCGCGACGCTAATTAAAATTGATAATACATTTCGTTTTGCATGCCAGTCCTGCCTTGAATCGGTTTTGGTGGTGGCTCCATTTCTCACCTTAAATGTAAAACTAACTGCACTTGATGACCGTAATGCTCTCCATCAGTCGTACCTATATGTACATCGTACATGTAGGCCTATATCTTCTACCAGAGATACTGTCCCAAAAATAAAGTGCCGAAAATAGAACACCTAACGAACACTAAAAACAATACTGTTGCAGGTAAAATAAATTAAGTAAAAAGTAATTAAAGGGATCAATGAACTAAAGACAGGAAAAACAACATAGAAAACGAGAAGTAGTAATTACAAACTGGTAAGATATCAAAGGATCACTCAGAAATATCCAGAACTGGACAATAATTCAGAACTAGCCATCACAGTCACAGTCAATCACAACATCGGACTAGATGCTGAGGAATCCATACCGTCAGGTAAGGACATCGCTCTCTCACTTGGTTTTCGTTCCCCTCCCATCCCCTCCCCTACCTCCCGATCTCACAGACCTTGTTCTACTATAGGCTACCACGCCGTTTGTTCCAAGTACAGTTACACCCTTATTCACAAATTTCCCCAATTGATCCCGATGATTCTATTCAACCGATTTAGGTTTTTGATACGTCTTTGGAATCAGTGAATAAAACTCAACTTTCTTATTACCCGCTTTTTTTAAATTGTAATGAGATATTTAAAATATAAACAGCAACTTTTCTGTTTTTGAAATTAAAAATTTAGGGATGAATTAATCTCAATTCTCCTACTAGACAGAGTACATAGCACTTTTCAGATCGCAGATCGGAGCTCCCTTTCAAGAAAAAAAAAATTCAGCTTCGTTTGTGCTGCCATCTGTTAAAATATTTTCTTACCAAATCTCGGGGCATTTAGCCTAACGAACCTGTCACTAATGACGTACCCAAAACCCAATTTACGTGGTCCGAAGACATGGAATTTCAGGATGCCATACAAGAAGAAAGAGAACACTCACAAGTAATAGGCTTCCCAAAAGTCTCAGTACATTCGAAGCACCCTCCATCTAACGATACCGTTCGCTCCTAATTACTTCACGCACAAAGCACAGACATAGTTCAGGAAACCCTATCTACAACATTGGGGGCAGAGTTTACATCCACCTCTGATGCTGCAATCAGTTTCAGTAAAAAAAGTCACGAAGTCAGAGGAAGTGCCCTACCTCCACAAACAGGAGCTAAACCCATGGCCACAGATAAAGCCAACATTAAGGAGACCCATGCTCTTCACATGAAAACTGTCAACAAAAATACTGCAAGGGAAGATTTAAATCATATTACACACAAACACGAAACGCATCACGTAGTCGCCGTAAATCACTGGAAGTGCACACCAGTAAAACATCACGCCAATGATCCCCTCAAATAATTGCTCATCAGTAGTGGAGTAGTGGTGCTTCCAACGCACTCCAGAACCCTCCTTGACCCACTACTAAGCCTCAGCCATGTTAAATATTTCTCGAACGCATGGTCCGATTTTGACAAATGAGGTGTCGTTGGACCCGGGCTGACGTCCTCTTTGCTATGGACCACTCGTTATATTTTTGATTTTTTTTTGATTTTTTTCGTTTTCGAAAGTAGGCGATAGCTTGAACACTAAACATGATAGAACGTTATGCCATGGCTCAAACGAATGGTCTTTATGACCTTTATTTTTTATAATGACTTTTTTTACTTTTTATGCTTTTTTGAAAACACTCGAATTTTGAAAATCCTATATTTTGGAAACTAGGAAGTTTACAAAAAAGTTTGTTTCATGTAAATCAATGATCCCCACCCCCTCTACCCCCCAAATAAATGTCAAGTCTCTAGGATGAAAACCTGTAGTAGTGGGATGAGGGGGGAGCTGTCTACTAACTTATTGAACCCTCCTCGTATTTGCCCCGAACCTGATATCTCGCTAACCAATGGTCGTATTTGAACATACAGGGTGTCCTAGCACTCATAGTGATGCCCCCTACTTTCCTATAGGCTCTTTATTTAATTAAACGACCAAAACTAAAAGGTCATCCGCTTTTAATATCTCGCGAACCAATCATGCTAGAGGCATGAACGAGGGGTCCAAGGACTCGGGCTGACGTCCTCTTTGCTATGGACCACTCGTTATATTTAAAAAAAATTGAAAACTCGATTTTGGGGTAAACACCAGTTTTTTGTGATTTTGCCGATATCTCACGAACCAATAACGCTAGAGGCATGTACGACGGGTCCAAGGACTTGGGGTGACGTCCTCTTTGCTATGGACCACTCGTTGTAATTTTAAAAAATTTGGGAAACGCGATTTTGGGGGTAAACATGTGTTTTTTGTGATTTTTGCCGATATGTCACGAACCAATAACGCTAGAGACATGTACGAGGTGTCCTAGGACTCGGGGTAACGCCCCCTTTCAAATGTGGTAGATATTTTTTTTCCACAAAATAATTCACAAAGGGCCTAACGCCATACATGTTGAAAAAACGTTTTCTTTTTCTTTACCTGTTTATAATGTCCATGAAGCGTGGTGGTTGAGAGAGACAATACGGCTGGGTGTGTGTGTGTTTCAACGAACCTGTCGCTGACCAAGGTGGCTGTGTTCAATAGATCAATCGATATTTCGACGGGTCGGTGTATGACAGAGCGAGGGTACGTTTTTTCACACCTTTTACCTTTAACGTGTAAACGGTGATGAGAACTTGGTTCTATGTTGGTCGAAGCGAGTACAGAAAACAAACTTGCTGAGGAGCAGGAGGTGAATGTCATTTGAGCTTATTGGATGGCGTTGATCTGACTTGACAACAGGTGACGCTTGAAGGTGAAATAATCTGACCATTGTGGTGGCAGGGAAGTGCGAAATGCATGTGAACTTGTGTGAAACCACATGTAGGCTAAACCTGTGACATCCTGTCTTGCTTCGTACGTGACAAAATGCAAGTCCATGTGAAATTTGATCTTCCACAGGTGTTCGCTTGGGTGTTATCTGTCCACGTGCGCGATAACTGTTAACAAGTCACATCCTGTTTTGCTTCGTACGTGACAAAATGCAAGTTGACGTGTAATTTGATCTGGCACAGGTGTTCGCCTGGGACGTTAGCTGTCCACGTGCACGATAAGAGAATGTTCAAAGCATGGGAAAAAAAAGATTATACATGCAACGTAGCATATATAAAGACATGTCGTTATCATTTCCACGCTCACTTAGGTGACTACCTTTGAACACACTGCTTTGCGTGAAACACTTGGTCTTGTTTAACAGGTTTGGTGTTGGTGGAAAATACTTAACCTTGTTGTGGGGTAGGTATTTATTTATTTATTTATATATTTATTGATTTTTATATAAATACATGCAATTGTTTATTGATTAGGTAATTAATGATTTTATTTATTTATTTGTTTGCAGATAACGTGTATAGCCAACCTGTCGTGTGTCTGTGGGAAATATATTAAAGAAAGAGAAAGACAGACCGATAGAAGGGGAAACCATTTCCACACTAGCCCACGAGACGGGAATATAGCAAAGCATTACACGTCAAGGTGAGATTTGTTTTATATATATATAACCTGTTTGATTTTGTTTTGTTTTAGAAAGGCATAAACTATATGGAATGGATATACATATGGTGGTTTATTTTATTTCTTTTTAGATATTTGGAAAAAAAAAGGGTTCACTGCTATAGCAAATACAGTTGAAAACCAAGTGGCTTGAGAGTGAACCATTGTCAAGCAGTCTACAGCTGAAAACTCAGGTGAGAGTGTTCTTTCAAAATAATGTATTTTACTGCTGCGGATACGTTAACTTGGGAGCCCCTTGAGTCTTGTTTCAAATCGCGTGTGTGCTCTGGTCGTGTGGTCAATATTAGAAAAAGTTTGATTCCCAAAGAATTTTTACAATCTTGTTTTGAATTTTTTAAAATTGAAATTTGTACAGCGCAAAGGTTGCATACGGCTTTAAAGGTGAATACAGAACTGGTGTGCGATTTCATATATAAAAAGAAGGAGGTAGAGCATAAATAGACATTTTATATTTGCAGTAAAATGCAAGAGCTATTCATAGCCCATAATTTGGAACAGTGGTATGAAACCCACGTGGTGAATGCCTTGCTATCAAAATTTGATAAACTGCAACAAGGACCGAGTGGTCTAGCCTTAGACAAAATTCATCATTTGCAAATCAACATTTGTCAATTCAACCCGTTGAATGCTGGGTCTAGCTATATTAAAACACCACCAGCAATAGCTTCGAAAAATGCTGTGGTCAATATAAAGAATCGTGACAATGATTGCTTTCTGTGGTCTGTGGCTGCGTTTTTGCAACCAGCACAACGTGACAGTTGTCGACCAGGAATGTACAAAGCCAAGTTTGTTGAATTGAAACATACTTTAAATTTAACTCGAGTGACGTTCCCTATGGACTTAACCGAGATCCATAGGTTTGAACAAGATAACCAGGACTTTTCGTTCATGGTGTATGGCCTTGATGGTAATGTGATTGTGGGTCCTCTTTATGCCACAAAAGAACCAAAACGACACCACATTCATCTTTTATATCTGTCTTATGGAGAGGTGAATCACTATTGCCTGATTAAAAGCTTGAGTAGATTGCTAAGCAGACAAGTGTCTAAGCACGCTGGTGTAAAATATATTTGTGATCGATGCTTGCAATATTTTAAAACACCTACGCTTTTGGAACGTCATAGGGTAGATTGTGTTTCTCAGGAAGCGGTGAGACTGACATTGCCACAAGGGGACAAGGCTGTGTTAAAGTTTAAGGACATTCATAAGCGTGACACTGTTCCCTATGTGGTATATGCCGATTTCGAAGCACTCACCACACCCATGGCGGGATGTAAACCAGATCCCACCATCAGCTCAACCACACCCATTCAAAAACATGAACCCTTTGCCATTGGATTTAATGTGGTGTGTGCTTATGACCCCACACAATTCGTTTACAAATACCTCGAGGGGCCAGATTGT
Organism: Meconema thalassinum; assembly: GCA_946902985.2. Classification (NCBI taxonomy): domain Eukaryota; kingdom Metazoa; phylum Arthropoda; class Insecta; order Orthoptera; family Tettigoniidae; genus Meconema; species Meconema thalassinum. The sequence goes on along the minus strand of OX336389.2, from coordinate 875,008,994 downwards.
GCCAAATGGTTCTTGGATGAACTTGTCAAGTTGGCTCATGATGTACAGCAATTACTGGACCACCCAGTACCCATGAGCCTATCTCCAGAACAGCAGCAGCAGTATGAGCATGCCACGACATGCCATATTTGCGAAAAGCCTATTTTAAATAGAGAGGAAAAAGTCAGAGACCACTCGCATTTTACAGGGGAGTTTCGTGGAGCTGCGCACAGCAAATGCAACTTAAACTTTCCAGCTCCTCGTTTCATCGGTGTCTTTTTCCACAATCTGGCGAATTATGACATTCAGTTTTTGATTCGTGAATTGGGCCATGTCAACAAGGGCTCGTTTACCATTATTCCCCAAAACCATGAGCGTTTTACGGCCCTGACATGGTGGTTGGGCGACTTTAGCATTCGATTTTTGGATTCCTTTAAGTTTATGGCATCCTCGCTAGACAGCCGTGTGAATGGCTTGAATGACGAGGAATTAAAAAATACTAGAATGCATTTTAATGATCCTGAGCAATTTCAGTTGTGCATTCGGGAAGGTATATTCCCGTATGATTTCTGCAACAGCTGGGACGTGTTAAAGCAAAGAAAACTCCCACCACAAGAGAAATTTTACTCCAAACTAACACGCAGTACCGTTTCCGATGAAGACTATGCACATGCATGTCAAGTTTGGCGAGTGTTTGGCATGAACACGCTAAGTGAATATGCTTTGCATTACCTAAAACTGGATGTAATGCTGCTCACTGATGTGTTTGAAAAATTCCGTAACTTGTGTCAACACATTTACGGTCTTGACCCGGCTCACTATTACACGAGTCCTGGACTCTCGTTTGATGCCGCTTTGAAATACACTCAAGTGGAATTGGATTTACTCACTGACGTAGACATGGTTCTATTTTTTGAAAAGGGCATTCGTGGCGGCTTTGTGTCGCTTAACCAACGCCATGCCGAAGCGAACAATGTCTACATGCCTGATTATTCACCAGACAAACCAGATTCGTACTTAATGTACTATGACGTGAATAATTTGTACGGTTACGCCATGAGTCAGCCTTTGCCCTATGGGAAGTTTGCTTGGCTGACAGAGAAACAAGTGTCAGAATTTGATGTGAACATGGCTAGCCAAGAAACAGGCCGTGGATATGTGCTAGAAGTGGATATTGAATATCCCTCATCCTTGTATGATGAACATGCCGATTTCCCATTCTGTCTTGAGCAAATGGTTCCCCCTGACAGTAAAGTGAAAATTGAAAAACTCATGGGCACACTTTACAACAAAAATCGGTATGTGCTACATATCCAAATGTTGGTGCAATGCCTCGCCCAAGGCTTGGTGTTAAAGAAAATCCACAGGGGTATTTCTTTTGCTCAAAAAGCATGGCTTGAGCCATACATGCGACTCAACACAGAGCACCGACAAATGGCAACACAGCAGTTTGAAATTAATTTTTTTAAATTAATGAACAACTGCATCTATGGCAAGTCTATGGAGAATGTCCGCAAATACCGTGACATTAAATTAGTGAATGTCTGGGAGGGGCGGTGGGGTGCCCGGCGGTACATTGCCAAGCCAAATTTCAAATCGATCAAAATTATCGATGAGGATTTGGCTACTATTGAAATGAGTAAGACCAGCGTGACCATGGATAAGCCCATTTACTTGGGTCAAGTCATTTTAGACTTTCCTAAATCGGTCATGTATCGATTCCACTATGAGTTTGCCAAACGCCATTTTGAGGACGTCTCTCTTTTGTATATGGACACGGACTCATTCATTTACCACATTCGCCACTGCAACCCCTATGACGTCATGAGGCAACATAGTGACTGGTTCGACACCTCTTGCTATAGCGCTGACAACGTGTTTCAGCTGCCCATAAAAAACAAGAAGGAAATGGGCGTTTTAAAAGATGAATGCGGTGATTCCATTATGACGGAATTCGTAGGTTTGGCCTCAAAAATGTATGCTTATCGCACACTCGACTGTAAGGAAGCCAAAATAGCAAAAGGTGTAGGTAGGGCAGTGGTAAAATCGCTACGTGTTGATGACTATCTAGCGGTTTTACGCACTGGCAAAGCTATGTCTCATACACAGTGCAGGATACAATCCAGCAACCATCATTTGTATCTTGTGGAACAGAGAAAACGCACCCTCGCCTCCATGGATAACAAGCGTGTGTGGGCTGATGACCTGCTCACTAGCCTGCCCTGGGGTTATGATCGCAACGAGGAGGAGGTGTGATTTCACTGTTTAATCGTTTATGGGACATGGCTTTTTGTAACTTGTAGATTTAGAATTTTGTAAATATTGGTTTCTGTCATTGTAAATAGTAGATTTTGTAAATAGTGACAACCCACTTGGACCTTTTGCTCTTTAAAAAGTTCTATGCAACCTTATTTTTTTTAAATTTTTGATTGGTAAATAGTTTGATTCTTTTAACACTGTACAAAGTTGAGTTTTTTTTGTAAATATGAAATAAGTAAGATTTTAGTAACTTTAATAACTAGTATTTAATTATTTTTCGTAATGTAAATGATAAACTAAAAAGTTCTTTTGGGATGAGTGAGCATGTCGATAATGTGCTTTTGGGAATAAATAAAGTGGTTGTGTTTGTTCCCAAAGACAGGTGTGAATGTATGAGTGGAGAGAGAAAACTGGTGTGTATGATTGACCAGAGCAAACACGATGAGGTAGGGTGGGTGGGTGGGGAGGGGGTAAATGGTCACTTATATACTCATTTTGTTTTAAATAGTTTCGTTTTTTTATTGAAATGTGGCAGACAATAGACATTATTTTTGTAAAAACAGTCTTACCTGCAGTAGTCGTAGACTTCGACGTTTCTCCAAACACGCATCAGCACATTGCAGTATTATCAAGGTCAAGCACTCGCATCAACATCATTGTCAAATCTCAACTTTCGACATACACTAAATGGAAAAATGTGAAAACAGCAAAATGGAAAATCCATGTTTCCATATCACCAAAAACGCAAAACTTAAAACGGACATTTTAAAAAAACTGGAAATGGCCATATGTGAAATATGAAAATTCAAAAACTTCAAACGGTCATTGTTTAAAAAGTGTCATCAGCAAAATGGAAAAATCCATATCATCAAAACGAACGTTTTCAAAAACTGTAAATTGCAAATTAGCAAAATGGCAATGTGTGAAATGTGAAAATGAGAAATCAGCCATCAACATCATGGTTTTTTATAAATAATAAAAACACAAAACATCGTGCTCTGTCAAACCTTTGTTTTTATTTCATAGTCATAGTGAATTGACAAAAGAAAAATAGAATACAAACAAATCCCAATTCCTCACTCCTCAATGTTTATGTCCATGCATCATCAACTTTCCTTTCATAGCACTCATGACAATCAGGGCTGCCATCCTTTCACCCACTGAGGCATCACTGGATGTGAAACGTTGTTTAGCTTTCTTTAATAACAATTTATCTGCCACATGTCTTAAACCAGGATGACTATGGCGATAAGAAAGGTCATGTTCCTTGCATGCTTGATCCAAAAGATTAATGGGTACATCACCACGTTGTAAACGTTTTTCGAGACGAGTTCCAGGGCCGCAAAAACGATAACCTGGAAGATGGATTTCAAAAGGTAGGTATTGAATCACTTTGTCAATGACGCCATTGCCAGTACAGGTCTGGCATATCCTTTTCCATCGATGGTAAAAAGGTTTGGTCTTCTTCCTCCTCTGTGGACGATGTTTGTGTTTGTTGTTGTTGTTGTTGCTTTTTCTCGCCATGACACCCGTGGAATGATTCAACAAAGACTTTACACGGACTTTTATGACCGTGATACAGTTTCACTAGCTGGCAAGTCGCACACTGACGCATAGACGGTATTTTTGCCATGGCCACTTGCTTATGGTGATCGTAATCCGTACAGGGTTGCAATTCACTCAACACAGGGTCTTGAGTCCATGATTTTGGTACATGTTGCCAGATTTCTTTGACCGCGTTGGCGGCCACATAATAAATGAACGACTTGGGCAGCGCCAAGAGTTCCTCTTTGGTAAAACTGTCTAGTTTCTTTTTGCACACAAAGAACTTGCCGATGGCTTTGTCCGTAGCATTGCCTTTCTCCATGGTATCACGTGCTGTAGATGTTTACACGTCGCTTGTAGAAATCTCACTGGCGTCATTCACAGGTAAATCATGAGTTATAATTTTGTTCAACAACTCCCAGCAGGCATGGGTGGTTAACCAATGAAAGAGATGCCACGCATGTGATAGGGCTGTATGGGTAATGTTGCCACAGGAACAAGTATCCATGAGCGTTTGCAGGGAGGGGCAGCCCAACTCCATGAGGTCGATACATTGGCAGTAAGACGCCCAAAATGGTTGCAACCATTGACGTTTTTCATTACCTTTCACAAATACCACATTGGCCGAGGACAAGTGTGCTTTCATGACCACGTCCAAATATTTATAGGAAATGGTTCCCTGATTCCAGTCTAGTTGCCTATGATTTTCAATCCACTGGGTTTGTTTACGGTCTTTTTCACACAACAAATCAAAAGCATGGGGTGGTTTAAATAGCAAATGCGTAGCTTGCGATATCCAAAACGTGGTACAATCGATCATGGCAACTTGTTTAAATATAAATTTGTTGTCACCAATTTTAAACCCTTGGCAATCCACAATGAGTGTGCGCAACATGTTGACGCTTGCCTGGACCAAGTTCAACTGACGACTGACTGACGATCAGGTGTGATCATGACATGGACTTACCTGCCATGCTAGTTTCAAATTAAGGTTAGGGTAGGACAGGAGGACATGCAAAAATAAGAATTTAAGAATTACATCATTTTATTATCATAACACGTCTTACAGGCTTTTCTCATTTTAGGATAAGGACGATAGCAACTGATACAACAATATAGTCTCTTGTGTTTGTAACGTCCATAACACCGATGATGTCCCAATGTCTCTAAACTAGGCGTTTTTGATTGTGAGCTGCTCACCGAAGCACCATGGATACCATACGGCCCACATGTATCGTAACTTGTTTTTTTTTCATCACCCAGAGACACAAGTGAGGGATAGCTTGAATGACAAGGTATATTTCCCACTTTCAATCTACACAGGTAGGGGCAGGTGGGTGACCAGCGCTGATGTTCCTGCATGGGTTCATCGCCCTCCTGCCATTGGTCTATGATGATGGGACAAAAGGCACATTTCACTTCATCTCTTGTTTTTAAATAGTAGAATCCAGTGGCCGCCAAGGCTTGAGGGCTTATGAAAGGCACTGGCCATGTGGCAAAAGTCTTGAAACGTTGTTCCTCAGAGTTTAAATTCATGGATGTAACGTCTCTTGAGGCTTTAAAGCAAGACATGACTGAGCGGCTTGACGTGGGATGACCTGTTATTTATACACTCGTCACTTGGTTGGATAGTGGATAATAGTGATGAATAATCAAACAGTAGGCCATGGTATTGGCTGGTACATTGTCATGCGTTTCAAAATCTAGTCGAATGTCGATATTGGATGGCTTGACAGACTCTTCCAGGTAAGAACAGTCAAAGACAATCAGTGGTGCTCTTGCCTTAAACGCTTGGGGTAGTAGCATGGGGCCGTTCTCTTTTTGATAATACGACCATCGAAATTTAGAAAACAAGTCGTACAGAGGGCCAAACTTATTTTTTGAAAAATCAAAATCCAGTCCTTCATAGGGAAACACGGCTCCGTTGAGGAAAAGACGTGCATTTCTCAATTGCAGATGATCAAATTGCGTGGCATCTTTGGTTTGTTGATACTTGCGATTCGTTTGAAAACCCACGATTAGGTAGAGAGGTCTCTCTGTATAGCGAGCTGTTTTTACAGACCAACTGTGTGTGTTGGTGGTGGGCAATAGCGGATACTCATGGAGTGCCCAGCTTCTAAATTCCATGGGTAGAGGCATATCTCTCTTTACCATTTTGAGTATGTCCAGTTTTTTGCTATCTTCAAGGGTCACATGGGGGACTTTCCATAGCAAGCGTTGGAGTTGAATTTTTGAATCGATGGGGGCATTGTCGGCTCCCTTGAGTGCATTATTATCACTCCTGTCTCTCACTAGGTAAAGCACTTGCCTTGCGTTGACCACAATGCGTTGGTGATCTTCGGCAAAGCCTAAAATCAGTTTAAGAGGTAAATATCCAGTAAAGGTCCCATCAGTGTGTACCATCCAATCATTGGTCGAGTCAGGACACCAACCTGCCATGCAAAGTGTTTTACCTTCTTCCTCACTATAAGAGGGGTATAGTTTCATGACACTGGAAATGCCCACATTTCGAGTGCTATCCACCACGATATCGTTAATGACATACCGTACTTCAGAAAATAGAAAGGCCAAACCATGGTTGGCCAACTTGGATGTGGTGGGTGTAGAACCATCGGCTTTGGTGAGTCGACCTTCAATCTGAATGACACTTTCATGCGGTAGGGTGTAAATATCTTGGTTGTTGATAACAAATTGAATTTCATCATTGTTATTGAGTCCAGGTGTTTGAGCTTGATAGGAATGGATATCAATTCTTACCACTCCTGGTTGCTCCTCGATGTGGTTCGCTATCTCTAGGATAGAATTCATTATGAGGGTTGACGTGGTAACCCAAATGATGTAAAATCTGTTTGCCTTGAGATGTTAACGTGTATTCACGTGACAAACAACTAACACCATTCCTAGACGGTGTTGTTGCTTTATACACAAACTTCATAGTGGCTTTAGCACTAACTTGTAAGTCACTGGGGTGGTAGAATCTAGATCAATGAGTTGTTGATCTCTATTGATCAGTCTTAATGTTATATTACTAATACTATCGACAGCCACAGAATGAAAAAGCACCACTGGAGGGTTTTCACGAATAATATAGCCATTAGGCGATGTCACAATAAAGTCATAAAGCGAATGCGATGGTTCTTGATTGGTGTACACTTGGCTAATAATATTACACGTCACCGACACATGATGATCCTCAATGAATTTCACTTCATGGTCCGAATCATGTTTTTTGTTGGGCTCCAACACACGTGGTTTAAATCCTAGTAAAGGGCCAATGGAATCGGGGTGTGTTTTAAAGTCAATGTTAAAGGTAGAGAAAATACTGCAGCGATGAGTGTTGGTATTTCCTACAAGTTCAAACTTGCGCGTTCCGTCGAGAAATGACTTTAAACCATATTGATTGATCAACACCACATAAATGTGTTCATAAATATCATCGATCGTGTATCCACCAGAGTTCAAGGTGAGCACAGAATCATCATAGTAAAACTTGTTGTTCACATTTTCACGTATGTTGTATATTCGATTGTACGTTTCAAGAGAAACAAGTCCTAAACCATAGGGTTTTTCACTCAATTCGATAGGCGGGTAAAAGTCTAGGCTGACTTCAGGTCCACGTCCATGCAGTGTAAACGTTTTACTTTCTGCCGACATACTGGTGGCGTTTTTGCTTATGCTGCGTCTTATATAAAAAAATTAAACACAAACGTCCACACTGTTGGCTGTTAAACGTTTGCTCACGTTTCACATTATAATATATCTTGATCCTGTTTCCAAAATAGGTCACTAGTTCCATGGGCGGGGGCAAATTCCCAAAACTGTCAAAGTACCATACCATGGATCCCTCTTTGACATAAGCTACATAATGCGTTCCTGGTCCTCGGTGATCATCCAAATTGACAACAGCACATTCCTGTTTCCAGGGTCGTGGGGGTAATTGGTTTCGCATAAACACACCTCGAAAATGAGAAAGCTTTAGTTGTTTAGCATAGCTTTCCACTTGTTGATGCGTCAGGACATGTCTTGCTATGGCTGAGGTTATTTTTTTTTTAATATTTCGAAATGGTGAAATCCCAAATCCTTGTTGATAAAAGGCTGGCTTTAAATTGGCATTTCTAGCCCCCATGGCAATCGCTTCCATCGTTTCATTGTGTCGCTGACTTTCTTTGAGTTGTTGCTTGCCCTGCTGCGCGGCGTTAATGGTTTTCGCCACTGCACTGGCACCGCCCAAAAGTGAACCTAGAGCAGCCAGACCGGCAAATAATGCAGGTAAAAATCCGCCTCGTTTGGGGACGGGAATCACTCGCCCTTGGTTTGAAACCTGTCGCCGACGTTTTGGAATAACATGTCTCTGTGCTGCTCGAAGGGCTTTCCTTATGGTCAATACATTATTTTTTCTTTTTTTCTTTCGCAAGGGCTTGTCCTCGAATGTTGTAAGCCCAGGCTTTGCCAAGGACAAAGTCCTTTTTTTAGTCTTTCTCACTGCATACCTTTGTTTCACCATGATGATAATGACCAACAACCTTTCACAAGAAAGTTTAAATCACAACTAACGTCAGATGGTTATTTCATGGCTGTATATTCCAATTCCACATAAAGTGGGAAGTCGTTTATGGTTTTTCCCGCTTGCTTTTCATCCCATGTCAACATGAGATGAAGGGATAATTCGTCACCTGCATTTACCATTTCATGGTTATGGATCAACATCCTATGACCATTTATCTTTATTTGTAAATGGTTCTCATCAGGTATGGCATATTTGATGTGAATGGTTCCATCATAGTGTAATCGATAGTGGCTTAAACCCGAAGCAAGCACATAGGTCAAGTGCTGATCATGGACTAGCGGTAAATGGTTTCTGTCATTCACAGGTATTTCATTTGTCAGATACACTAAAAATACAGATGGGATAAATTTATAAAGCCTTTTCATTTCATAGGTCATGTAACGCTTGGTACAAACATCGTCTTCGTCTTGTGGGTCTTCCACGTGAATAATCCTATGGTGATTAGCGCTATAGCCATTCACCGTAAGCTGGGGCACTTTGTCATAAAACTCATACACTTTGTTATCCACATACTTTTTCGTAGTAACGTCTGTAGACACTTGAGGATGTTTTACATGGGTTAACCGCTTTCCCTTAAAGTCATAATCTCCCTGTTTTGTGCGTGGCACTACTGACCTATCCACATAGTGTTTATTAGCAGGATCTGTTTCCTGTTTAGGATCATGTATGGGGACAGGCCTAGCTTTGGCCATCAACGCACGTCCAAAGACATCCATCGTCAACCTGTAGTACCAGTCTACTGTTTCTATGACAAGGTTCGGTGTCCTGTATATAGACAGCCTGCTAGCCTGTCTAAGCCTTAGTTGACATGAAGATTATTAAGCAGCAAGAGTCATTCCCCGTGGGGGACATGGTTTCCCATCTCTGTCCCACATCACGTGAACAACGCCATGGTTCACTGTTTCCATCTTCCATTCGCTGCATCATTGTGGGGCCTTCCGGCTGTGGAAAGACTAATCTTTTGCTAACGCTCATCACAGCGCCCAATGGTCTGCGTTTTCAAAATATGTATATTTTTGCAAAATCTCTCTACCAACCCCTCTACGTGTTTCTGGATCAAGTCATGTCTGGATTACAAAAAGAGAATATGGGTTATTTTACATTTTCCATGCAAGAAAATGTGATTTCACCGGATGAGGTAAAGCCTGATTCACTCATGATTTTCGATGATGTATCCACTGAACGTCAAGGCATCATTCAAAGCTATTTCAGCATGGGTCGTCACAAACATATCGATTGCTTCTATCTTGGACAAACGTATTCTAAAATGTCCAAACAGTTGATTCGTGACAATGCCAATGTCATTGTTTTATTTCGTCAGGACGAGAGGAACAGTCGTCACATTTATAATGAACATGTGAATCCGGATATGACCTTTCAAATGTTTACAGAATTGTGTGCCAAGTGCTGGAACACTCAACGTCATGCCTGTTTAGTGATTGACAAACAAAGTGAACTCAACCAAGGACGGTATCGCTTAGGGTTTGATCATTTTATTGCTATTTAAGGCCCTGTCTCATTCCCCGGCAAGTCATTTGTCAAGACACCATGGCGTTAGCAGAGAGTCAATTGAAAAAGCATATTATTAGAGCAAAAAATACTATTCGCCAAACGTTTCGTCAATTGAAACAATCACGTGCCAATCATGCTTTGTTTATTCAACAACATTTAGCACCTCCGCTAAAAGCCATGTTGAAACCCTCTTTCAAGCCATCTGAAACGCTACCCACCGTTTCACAAGCCACGCAGACGCTGCACGAGGATCCTGAGGAAGAGGAAGAGGAACAGGAAGATTTGACTAGTGTTAGCGAAGTTGAGGATGAGGAGGAACAAGTGTTTACGCCTCAAAAAAGGCCGCACCCCTTGCAGAGTTTTTGAGAAAAAAGAAATCCTTGACCATGGTCGAAACACCTTGCCCTTCCAGAGCGTCTCCGTTTTCACAACTCTTGGCCACCCCTCAACATAAAGCTCAACTGAAAACCATTTTAATAAAATATTATGGATCAACATTGGAACCCTATTTCACCGATCTATTTATTGGAAACACAGATACCACGTATGGTGTTCGCTATGAGGATGATAGTTTTAAAATTGGCGATTCATCCATTAAATTTGCTCGTACTAAAGCTGTGATTAAAATTATCAACTATAAATTAACGCCAGGACTGTTAAAGCTGCTCTTTTCTCGGACCCCCTCTCCCCATGATTATACGTCAGAGGATCTTGACAAATATAAATCCATTTTATTGGATACCCATGCCCATAAGAGACAGTATGATTCCACGCAACAAGTGAATGCCAATATATCTCAAAAATATAAAACCATCATTGCAAAAATGTTTCCCACCAGTCAAAGTACTCGTCGTAAAGCGTCCGCTTCGGGAGTGACATTTAAACCATTAAAACCCCTTGTGGATGTTACCTACTGGCACAATCCCAATAAGCTCGTCCAGCGGCTACAGTTGTTGCATGCCTCAAGTCAAGCTGGCCATACCGGTCACGATTGGGAAATTCAAGAAATTGAACAAGAACTTCGAAATGCCAAAATTATTGTTTAAGCCCTCACCCATTAAAATGGGTATTGCTCACGAGTTGCATCGGCCAGCTAGGCGTCACTATCCGCGACTCAAGGTGATTTCACGAGGTGTGGATGAACTTTGGCAGGCTGACTTGGTTGAAATGATACCCTATGCTAGCGTTAACGACGGTGTACGCTATATGTTGACCGTCATTGATGTCTATTCCAAAATGGCCTTTGTTGAACCTGTGCGTCGCAAGTCTGGCCCACTAGTTACCAAGGCCTTTCAACATATTATTCAACACTCCAAACGTCAACCTCAGCTGCTACAAACCGACCAGGGGAAAGAATTTTTCAACAAGGATTTCTCCAGTTTTCTCAAATCTAAGGATATTCACCATTACACCACGTACAGCAATCTGAAAGCCAGTGTGGTCGAGCGGTTCAACCGAACTTTGAAAACCCATATGTGGAAAGCGTTTACCGCTCAGGGCACGTATCACTGGTTGGACATGTTACCAGAGCTAGTATCACGTTACAATGACACCAAACATAGAATGATTGGGACCAAGCCACGCCTCGTGACTAAAAATATTCAGCGATTGGATAAACTGTTTAACCCCATAAAAACAGCCGATCCTAAACGTCACCGACTGAACATTGGGGATTTTGTTCGTGTGAGCAAATTTAAGTCTGCCTTCAATAAGGGCTACACGCCACAGTGGGGGACTGAACTATTTCGAATTCGTCGAGTCTACTTGGACACTCCAGTCACCTATTTACTCGAGGACCTCAACCGTCAACCCATAAAAGGTAGATTTTATCTCCATGAACTTCAGAAAACAGCATTTCCTCAGCATTATCTTGTGGAAAAAGTGTTGAAACAAAAAGGAAATAAACTCTACGTCAAATGGTTAGGGTTTAAGTCTACGTTTAATTCTTGGATCAATAAATTACATGTTGTGTGAACCTGTGCAATTTTTATTTATTCACACATGTTGTACACCCCCTATAGCCCTGTGTGTACAGCGCTCCGCGCTTCGTGCATGTTCATACATGTTTGTCTTTCCCTTTCCACCTGTGTTCTCTCATACATTACCCCTCCCCCTCTCCCTCCCTTTACCTCCCACCACTGCTGTTTGCAGTTCTTGCCTATCTATTGGTTGTAACATCATTCCGACAAGTTGCATGATACTTTTTACTGATTCAGCGATTCCCACGCTTTGAACATTCTGTTATCGGTCACGTGGACAGCTAACGTCCAAAGTGAACACCTGTGGCAGATCAAATTTCACGTCAACTTGCATTTTGTCACGTACGAAGCAAAACAGGATGTGACTTGTTAACAGTTATCGCGCACGTGGACAGATAACACCCAAGCGAACACCTGTGGAAGATCAAATTTCACATGGACTTGCATTTTGTCACGTACGAAGCAAGACAGGATGTCACAGGTTTAGCCTACGTGTGGTTTCACACAAGTTCACATGCATTTCGCACTTCCCTGCCACCACAATGGTCAGATTATTTCACCTTCAAGCGTCACCTGTTGTCAAGTCAGATCAACGCCATCCAATAAGCTCAAATGACATTCACCTCCTGCTCCTCGGCAAGTTTGTTTTCTGTACTCGCTTCGACCAACATAGAACCAAGTTCTCATCACCGTTTACACGTTAAAGGTAAAAGGTGTGAAAAAACGTACCCTCGCTCTGTCATACACCGACCCGTCGAAATATCGATTGATCTATTGAACACAGCCACCTTGGTCAGCGACAGGTTCGTTGAAACACACACACACCCAGCCGTATTGTCTCTCTCAACCACCACGCTTCATGGACATTATAAACAGGTAAAGAAAAAGAAAACGTTTTTTCAACATGTATGGCGTTAGGCCCTTTGTGAATTATTTTGTGAAAAAAAAATATCTACCACATTTGAAAGGGGGCGTTACCCCGAGTCCTAGGACACCTCGTACATGTCTCTAGCGTTATTGGTTCGTGACATATCGGCAAAAATCACAAAAAAACACATGTTTACCCCCAAAATCACGTTTCCCAAATTTTAAAATTACAACGAGTGGTCCATAGCAAAGAGGACGTCACCCCAAGTCCTTGGACCCGTCGTACATGCCTCTAGCGTTATTGGTTCGTGAGATATCGGCAAAATCACAAAAAACTGGTGTTTACCCCAAAATCGAGTTTTAAATTTTTTTTTAATATAACGAGTGGTCCATAGCAAAGAGGACGTCAGCCCGAGTCCTTGGACCCCTCGTTCATGTCTCTAGCATGATTGGTTCGCGAGATATTAAAAACGGATGACCTTTTAGTTTTGGTCGTTTAATTAAATAAAGAGCCTATAGGAAAGTAGGGGGCATCACTACGAGTGCTAGGACACCCTGTATGTTCAAATACGACCATTGGTTAGCGAGATATCAGGTTCGGGGCAAATACGAGGAGGGTTCAATAAGTTAGTAGACAGCTCCCCCCTCATCCCACTACTACAGGTTTTCATCCTAGAGACTTGACATTTATTTGGGGGGTAGAGGGGGTGGGGATCATTGATTTACATGAAACAAACTTTTTTGTAAACTTCCTAGTTTCCAAAATATAGGATTTTCAAAATTCGAGTGTTTTCAAAAAAGCATAAAAAGTAAAAAAAAAGTCATTATAAAAATAAAGGTCATAAAGACCATTCGTTTGAGCCATGGCATAACGTTCTATCATGTTTAGTGTTCAAGCTATCGCCTACTTTCGAAAACGAAAAAATAAAAAAATATAACGAGTGGTCCATAGCAAAGAGGACGTCAGCCCGAGTCCAACGACACCTCATTTGTCAAAATCGGACCATGCGTTCGAGAAATATTTAACATGGCTGAGGCTTAGTAGTGGGTCAAGGAGGATTCTGGAGTGCGTTGGAAGCACCACTACTCCACTACTCTCATCGTCGTTTAAATGCACTCAAACATACTGATGCATGTCATCGTCATCCTTTTGTTCTTGCATATGAGTGTCTTGCGTTGTTTTGCCACATTAAATATCAATGGCATCATAAGTTTGACGACACATTTTCTACTTCAGGATTTTTTTCAGGACTTATGATATTGACATGTTATTGCTTCAGGGAGTAAATGATCCAAACTTAGACTGGTTGAGTGGGTACGAATACATAGTAAATATTGGCCCACCTCTCAGAGGCACAGCTGTCGTTTACAGATCAGGGTTAATTGTTTCGGATGTGGAGTTACACCCGAGTGGCATAATAATTACTCTGCAATGCCAGGACACAAAAATTGTTAATGTCTACGCCCCTTCTGGATCACAAGGTCGTCTAGCAAGAGAACATTTATTTGAAGTTGACATCAGATACTTTCTCCAGGGCCCTATCAATACTATCATATTAGCAGGCGATTTTAACTGTGTTTTAAACACTCGAGATCAAACCGGCGCTTTCAACAACTGCCGCAGCCTCAAAAGTCTCGTAGACGGATTTAACCTCCATGATGTGTGGGAACTTAAACATGGAACAGACGTCCAATTTCCTTTCTATCGTGCCGGATCAGCATCTAGAATAGACAGGACATATATAGCACGAGGAATGAGAGATAGCCTGCATAGTTCCACAGTAGTGCCAGTATCTTTCAGTGACCATCACGCACTGTATTTTCGATATTTAACTACGACACGACCACCTATATATGGACACGGGTATTGGAAACTAAACGCATCCCTCCTTCACGACCAAGATGTGCGAAACAAATTTGAAACTCTTTGGATGAAGCTGCGCAGTAAAAGGTCGCAATATCCATATCATATCACTTGGTGGATCTAGGTTGTAAAACCTGCTATAAAAAAATCCAGCAAATTTCCAAACAGCGTGCCTGGGAGAGGAGAAGTACTTTAAACTTCTCTTATGAGGTAGACTATTATTTGAACTTCAGCAAAAGCAAGCAAATGGTGACGATGTCCTTGGCGAAATGAAAGAGGTTAAGCATTCAATTTTAAATATTCAGGTAAATTATTTAAACGGTGAATGTATTCGAGCAAAGATTCCCTCAGTCATAGAAGAAGAACGTTCATCACTGTTCCATATCTTAACAGAAAGGCGTAAAGGGCAGCGAAAGACCATTACTAAACTTCGGGACGAGCATGGCTGCACTCAGTCGAATAAGGATGATATCCTTTAAATTGGTGCAAAGTATTTCACAACATTTTTCTCCGACGTACTACAAAATAGAGAGCAAACAGATGGGAGCATACATCAAAACCTACCCAGACTGACCGCAGAGGATGGATCTATGCTGGCAAGTGGTATTACTGTACCTCGGCGGAGATCTTCACAGCACTACGACAAACTCAACGTAACCGCTCTCCTGGTCCTGATGGAATACCATATGAATTTTATCAATGAATGTGGAATATACTAGGAGAAGATCTCCTTAAAATTTACCAGGAGATTATGGGAAACCCACAAATCATAACTGAAGGATTTACTGCTGGAATTATTATTTAATTCCGAAGATCAGAAGACCACTTGGAATGGAGGATTTCAAACCTATCACACTTCTCAATACAGATTGCAAAATCTTTACAAAAATAATAGCATCCCGAATCAAACCGCAACTGCTATCAATTATAGGGCAGTGGCAATCCTGTGCGACTCCAGGAAAAAATATCATCTCGAACTTGTTGGCGTTAAGCAATATTATTATTGTAAATGGGAAAACTTCACCTAATCTTCCTCCTACGACACATGTCAGTCTCGATTTTCAAAAGGCCTTTGATAGAAAAAAAACATTCATTTCTATGGTCTGCAATGCGAACCTTCGGGTTTCCTATCGGGTTGATTAAATGCATTACAGGACTGTACAGAACAGCACAATCTAGAGTAATCATTAATGGACATCTCACATCGTATATACTCATCCGTAAATCTGTTCGTCAAGGATGCCCACTTTCTATGATCCTATTCATCATAGCACAGGAACCCTTCCTCCGGAGGAGGACGATCAATGAGAAGAAAGTGGCAGTACGAGCATATGCCGATGATGTATGTACTCACAGACGAAAACGATGAAGACCGTATGCTGACTATCATAAACGAGCTTCAGGAAACATCTGGATTCCAACTCAATCCAACATGTTTCAGGGATTTTTTTTCTGAAATCTTGAGTGAAATGCTTTTTAACTGACCTTCGGTGGAAATACACAGGAGTTCACTGGTCTTGGGTCGGTCACTGAGACATCATTGCGTTAGTCGTTGATCCTAAAGTGAAACATTCCGTGAGACTATCAGTGATATTTTATGGTGCACTGAACATCATGTGTGCTTATTGCCATAGCCTTCACTGAGTTATCAACATTAGCTCAATGGAAACAATATGGCCTGCTTTCCAGTTCGATTCCATGAATCTACCCACAGATCAAAGTTCAAACCCTGCCTGGGGCAACGTGATATACTTTAATTTTTTCCCAGTCTTATACTTAACCAAATTGATTATTAAGGCTTGTACATCTCGTTAAACATGGTTATTTATTACTATTATCCTTAGTTTACTGGAAAATCGGATAAATAATCCCGGGAAAGGCGAGTAAACATTCACTGAAAACTTCAGTGGATTTTCACTGCTGAAAATGTCAGTGGATATTCTCTGTAATATTCAGTGAAGTTCCACTGAAGTCAGAACTGTGAACTTCAGTGATTTATATGGCCTTTAAGCCACTGATATAAACCGATATCTCAATAACGTTATTAATATGCATTGCACGATTAAGGTGCTCTTTTTTACGAGCGAAGATTTTATTTAACGTCCTTTCTGGTGGGCGCTACTTTTTTGTTCCTACCATAACCGATATCCGAATATTAGTCCAAGTTACGGTATTAAGGGATATTTTTTGAGAGACTTATTCAAGTAACATTATTTCTGGCAACACTACATTTCGTTCCTGTGGTAACCGATTTTATATGTGATTTAGAGTTACGTTCTATTACATGAAGATTATTGTGTAGGTGTATTAATCAAACTTCAAACGCATGATTAGGACACCAGATTTCAAAATTTCGCAAAGCCACCATCTTGTGGTTCTGAAAACAATTGAAAGAAATTAGTTGCCAGTGGATTAAAATTTGTATAAGCATATACCGTACCAAGTTTCACTGTGCTCGGATGATTAAATCGCGAGAAACGTCCATTTAAATATTCAAATTTCGTGTCACTGCCAGGTTGGATTTGTGCTCCCCAGGTTACTGAAAGTTCTAAAGGTGAACTTATGTTTATAGACTCTATCAACATGCAAAAATTTCAGTTTGAGTGGTGTCATAGATTTTGTGAACCATCTAAATATTTCGGTTACTCGCCATGTCGGATTGTATTTTACGTAGGCCATAGGGTTATGTACTATTAGATGACTATTATTGCGTAGGTTCATTATTCAAACGTTGACTTCTATCGCATAATTGGGACACAAGAAATAAAAAATTAATTTTACAATTTTGCACAGCCGCCATCTTGCGTTTATATATATACAATTTAACAAAATTAGATGTCAGTGCATTACAATGTATATAAACAATTGCTGTACCAAATTTCACTGCGTTCGGATGGTTAAATCGCCAGAAAAGTCTATTTAAATGTTCAACTTCGCTTGGCCGCCATGTTCGTTTTGTAGTGAACAGGTTTTTGAAAGTCACTTAAGTGAACTTTTAGCAGTGCCTTTTATCACCGTACAACATTTCAGGGTGATATCGGTAACAGTTTCAGAGATATAGAATGCCAGTCAGATATTTCGCACATCCACCATGTTGGATTGCTGAAACATAATAAACTTTGAAGGGCACGATCGGGGTCGGCCAAAATAGTACTATGACCTTACCGAATTTCATTGAAATCGCTCCAGCCGCTTAGATTTTATTAGGTGCGGGAGGGGGGATGGACACCAAAGCCCTGCGTAGGTAGTGCCTGTAGTATATTCTATCCTGTTGCACCCTTGTACTTTTGCTTCTAACACGAGGAGGACACGAAAACATGGATCGCGTAACATTTCTGAAATGTTACAAATGCATCTTAGATCTATGTCGGTGATTCCTAACGTTTGTAGTGAATCTCCTTCTTAATTATGGTGTTTGAACGTGAGCTGGGTTATCAGACACTCCGCAGTGTGAGCAGCATACAGTCTCACACACGAGCAACCTTTGCCTCCACCTATTTGTGCTTGGATACTCCCTTTCATGTGTACTTCTCAATCTAATCCAGGGCCATCCAGACAGCGCCCCGGCCGCGCTCTAAGCCAGTGCTCCGAGCGTTTTGTTGGAAGGTAGTTTCAAAAGTGGTGGAAGGAGCTTGGCTGGCTGAGCACGCAGAAGTGTGCAGCCGAACCATCAGTCGCTAGTCTAGTCCAGTGCACTTTGTTGACAGCGTGTAAGTAAATCAGTTTCGCAGTGGTCATGACTGAACAGCATACAAAACAAGTAAGTTACGGTAGTTCCGTGAAGAACTAAACAGCCTATTTTCATATATCCTACTTATGTTAATTGCCACTATCTACATACAAAATTTCAGTTTGATTTCTGTAATAGATTCGTAGATATTGAGAACCGACTCAATATTTCGGATGGTCGCCATGTTGGATTTTATATATGCAGGTCCTAGAGTTATGTACTGTTACTTGAAGATTATTGTGTACGTGTAGCATTCAAATTTCAATCGCATTATTAGGACACAAGAAGTAACAAGGAGATTTTAAAATTTCGCACAGCTGCCATCTTGTGGTTATGGAAACAATTGAAATAAATTAGATGCCAGTGGTTTAGCATTCGTATAAGGATTTACTGTACCAAGTTTCACTGCACTCGGATGGTTAAATTGCGAGAAACGTCCATGTGAATAGTTATGCTTCGCGTCGCTGCCATATTGGCTTTGTGATCACCAGGTTATTTAAAGTCATATAGGTGAACTTAAGTTCATAGTCCCAATGATCATAAAAAAATCAGTTTGATTGCTATAATAGATTCGTAGATATTCAGAGCCGTCTAAATATTTCGGATGGTCGCCATGTTGGATTTTTAAATGTATAGGCCATAGAGTCATGTACCACTGAAGGAAAATTATCGCGTAGGTTCATTATTCAAACTTTCACTTCGATCGCATGATTACGACACAAGAAATAAAAACGACATTTTAAAATTCGCAAAGCCGCCATCTTGAGGTTATGTAAACAATTGAACTAAATTAGATACCCGTGCATTACAATGTGTATGAACATTCCCTGTACCATATTTCATTGCGTTTGGAACATTTAATCGCGAGAAAGGTCTATTTAAAATTTTCAAATTCGCTTGGCCGCCATGTTCGTTTCGTAGTCAACCGGTTTTTGAAAGTCTTATAGATGAACTACCAGTAGTGCCCTTTATCTCCGTACAAAATTTCAGGGTGATACCGCTAATAGTTTCAGAGATATAGAATGCCGTCGAAATATTTCGCACATCCGCCATCTTGTGGTTACGTAAACAATTGAACCCAGTTAGATGTCGGTGCATTACAATGTGTATAAACATATACTGTACCAAGGTTTATTGCGTTTGGTTGGTTAAATCGCGAGAAACGTCTATTTAAAAGTCGCAAATTCGCATGGCCACCATGTTGGCTTTGTAGTTACCAGATTTTCAAATGTCACTTATGTGAACTTCAAGTAGTTCCGTTTATCACCGTAAAAATATCCAGGGTGATATCAGGAATAGTTTCGAGATATTGAATGCTGGTGAAATATTTCGCACAGCCGCCATGTTGGATTGGTGAGACGTAACAAAATTTGAAGGGCATGGTCGGGGTCTTCCGGAATAGTGCTATGATCTTACCGAGTTTCATTGAAATCGCTCCAGCCGTTTAGAAGTTATTAGGGGAGGACACACACACACATACGCACACACGGCCAAAAGGTGATCTCATAAGCCTATTTTTTTCAAAATTGAAAATGGGCTAAAAAAAAAGGAGTGGTAAAACAGCAGTCTTTAAAGCAGAATGGGAAATTTCATTTTTCTGTACAGCTTATAAAGGGCATTCGAAATGTTTAGTGTGCAACAGAGATGTATTGTGTTAAAAAGAACACAATTTGTTGTTGAATTTTCCTCTCTAATATGTTCACATTTCTGTTTGGAGTAAATCACAATACTCTTTACTTAACACTTGTGTTCGTTTCCTTCACATTCCATACATCGGCGTACCATTCGATTTGTGTATGCGGTATATTTGTCATGGCAAAACAGACCTATTAATATGTCAACAATTCCACAAGAGCCGTCGGCCGCACGACTGTACGTACGTTTCTAGTCAGCGTGGTCCGAACATCGTCCGTCTCCTCGCTGCCAGAGTGTAGTGGTGGTAGGGGAAGGAGCGCTAGTCTGACTGCCCAGTGCTCCCCGAGCTCGGCCGCGCTCCCAGAGCGCTATGATGACTGGATGGCCTTGATCTAATCAGTTGGTGAATTCAGAATCTTGTTATTGAAATAGACTATAGCTTTATAGTCCTAATGTAGTTTCTTGTTCTACCCGTAATTATTTCGGTTGCTATGAGGTAGGGGATGTGGTGAGACAGTTTCCTTGTGGGAATGATATTACGGATAGATGCCCTTCATGACGTCAATCTCATGAGGGGATTTCATGACAAATGAAATTAATGAGGTAAGGCATGAAATGGCTGTGTGTGGTGTTTCGAGTTCGGTGTAGACTGACCATGCACGTTAGCGTGTGTAGCTACCTCGGCTGGTTTGTGACATTATGTCAACAAATTTAAAAAATGTATTTTAACTCTCCTGATTCCATACCGGCCCCTGTTACTGTCACATGCATGATTACCAATATGCTTGATTCCTTTCTTAGGATTATTATATCTCGCTGCACCTGCTGTATCACCGAAAGGTAAGGGCAGATGACCTCGTAGTTCTGCCCCTTAAAACAACAATTACTAAGCCAAAAATTATGCAACTTCCGGTATCCTTGTTGCAGATCTGGTTCATGTACGTGAAAATATTATGTTTTATACGTCTTCGGTGTGTTTCATTAATGTGTGACTTACCCACTAATCACTATGATATTTTTGTGCTCCCAATGCACAAAAGACGTCATGAGCACGGCAGACCACACGCATATGACAAAATGTTGGCTCTAGTGCGCCCAGTGTCCAGGCTCGGCGCTCAGTACCAAACGTATTGCAGCAAACCGTCAAATGGGCAGTTCTTGTGCAACTAAGCGCTGCAGTGCTAGAGTGATGTGCTGCACTGCTCAGAAATGGACAGGATAGGGCAGCGCTTCACCGGCACGAGTACTTAATTTCTCGCTAGCACTGCTTCACCTTGCTCATTGCACGGCCCTGGTGCACACACACGGACGCACAAACACACGGACAAAAGGTGATCTCATAAGCCTATTTTTAGCCTACTTTCGATTTTTGCAAAAAATGAAAGTAGACTTATGTGATCTACACAGGGCCAAAAATTGTGTGTCGGTGTGTGTGTGTGTGTGTGTGTGTGTGTGTGAGTGTGTGTGTGAGTGTGGGTACTCGGAATGCCTGCCCCCCTATCAATTCGAACACGGTGAAACCGAATTGAAGGAAATTTGGTACAGAGGTAGAACTAGCAAAGGGCACCTCAGTGTCATGTTTTATATCGCTGCCATCTTGACGGAAACGTAATGGCGGCCACCAAAATGTTCAAAGTTTAAATCAAATTACGACTAACCTAATAATCCGATCTCTACCAAATTTTGCAACAACATATACGGATATTGCCAGCGTCTTTTGACTAAACTACAAGGTCATCAGCCCAATAGTTTGTAGATGGCGGCCATGTATGTGTGCAAATCGATTCCCCCAATCAATTCAAACACGGTGAAGCCGATTTGAACGAAGTTTGGTACAGAGGTAGCACTAGCAAAGAACACCTCAGTGTCATGTTTTATATCGCCGCCATCTTGACGAAAACGTAATGGCGGCCACCCAAATGTTAAAAGCTTAAATCAAATTACGACCAACCTAATTATCTGACCTCTACCAAATTTTTGCAACATTATACCTTTGTGAATGAAGAATCTTTTGACCAAACTACAAGGTCATCAGCCCAATACTTAGCGAATGGCGGCCATATATGTGTGCAAATCGATTCCCCCAATCAATTCAAACACGGTAAAACCGATTTGAACGAATTTTGGTACAGAGGTAGCACTAGCAAAGGGCACCTCAGTGTCATGTTTTATATCACCGCCATCTTGACGGAAACGGAATGGCGGCCACCCAAATGCTAAAAGCTTAAATCAAATTACGACTAACCTAATCATTTGATCTCTACCAAATTTTGCAACAACATACCGTTTTGTGGGAAGCATCTTTTGACTGAACTACAAGGTCATCAGGCCAATAGTTTGCATATGGCGGCCATGTATGTGTGCAAATCGATTCCCCATATAAATTCCAACACGTTGAAACCGAATTGAATGATTTTTTTTTACAGAGGTAGCACTAGCAAAGGGCACCTCATATTCATGCTTAATATCCGTATAGCACGTTGTATTTCAGCAAGCTACTACAACCAACATTCAATTATACTCCTTGAAAAGGACCAAGAGTTATAACATTACCCATACATTTAATAGAAAGTAGGCTATATGTTTTTTACTGAACATTTTGTTTCATAAATGGAAATAGGCTAAATACGAGATTTTAAAATTCCGCACAGCGGCCATCTTGTGGTTATGAAAACAATTCAGTCTGGTTGCTGTCATAGATTAGTTGACTATGAGAATCGTCTAAATATTTCGGATGGTCGTCATGTTCGATTTGTATACACTTTGTAGACCATAGAGCTATGTACTATTAGATGACGATTATTGCGTACGGTAGGTTCATTGTTCAAACGTTGGTTACGATCGCATGATTAGGACACAAGAAAGATAAAACTTAATTTTTAAATTTCACACAGGCACCATCTTGATGTTATGTAAACAATTGAGTTGAATAAGATGTCAGTACATTACAAGGTGTATAACATTTGCTATACCATTTGACGGCACTCGGATGGTTTAACCGCGAAAAAAAAAACTATTTTAATGTATCAACTTCGCTTGGCCTCCATGTTCGTTTTTTACTTAACAGGAATTTTGAGAGTCCCATCTAGTAGTTCATTTTATCACCGTACAAAATGTCAGGGTGATATCTGTAATAGTTTCGGAGATATGAAATGCCAGTGAAATATTTCGCACAGTCGCCATGTTGGATTGGTGAGCTGTAATAAACTTTGAAGATCACGTTCGGGGATGGACAAAATAGTACTATAACCTTACCGAGTTTCATTGAAATCGCTCCAGCAGTTTAGATTTTATTGGGTGGGGACACACACATACGCACACACACGGACTAAATGTGATGTCATAAGCCTATTTGTTCATAAATGAAAATAATAAAGAAAGCTTTTCTTTCGGTCAGCACGAAATTCGTGTTAACCGACTGAAAAGCTTTCTTTATTAGAAATAACCGTCACTGAAAAATGGCTTCTATCACTACTAAATGAAAATAGGCAAACAAGTAAACGAAAAGCAAGAACTGGCGGTTTCATTTAGGAAAGAAATACTCTTATTGGTCACAAAGGAGTGAAAGTTTGGTGTGTAGGTTACACTCTGCCTTATATGACAACACTGCGAGATGGTGAGTTCGATACCCGTCTTAGTCATCTTAGAGTGTTTTTCCGTGGTTTCCCACTTCTACTCATGGAAAATGCGTGGATAGTTCCTAAGTCAAGGGCATGGCCAACTCCAAAAGTAACAAAGTTTATCAGACAAATTCCATAAATACCTCAACTACATGGGACTGATAATAATAATAATATCGTATGGCCTCGGGGCCGGGTGCAAGCTTTGTAATTTGACACCCAGAGGGTAGCTTGCATGTCGAATTTCGTTGTTCCTTGAATCACTATGAAAGTCAAGGAGGTTAGATAATAGATATCTAAGCTCCTTGAACACTATAGCGCTTTCTAGTAGAGAAATGAGGAACTTTGTGTTGGCGGAAACTCCCGAGATTAATTTTGCCATTATGAACACGGCCTACTGAATTCAAATGGGTTCTTTGACATGCCAACATCGTATGACATGAGTATCGTATTTTTGTCGCCTTTCAAAAATCACTTACCAAGGCCAGGGGCGAACCTGCAATCTTGGGGTTAGTAGACCGACACGCTATCCACTCACCCACCGTGGCAAGCTATGGGACTGATGAACAATAGGCTATGTTCTAAACCCCTATATGAAGCAACAAGAAATATTTCGAATCAATGGGATCCATCATATTGATTTTAGGAAACATGTTTCTAACGTAGGCTACAGTATGACCACGATCGAAACGAGCAAAGTGCCTTGCCCTGTCTGATGGGGCACGCGCTCAGATTGAAATCTCTATGTTGATTAACATTGATATTTCAAGAAGTAATTATCCTATGTTTGAATAAATAATTGGCCAGGAATTACGAGGACAAATGGCCCAGCATCGTCAGAGTTCACGGTCACCTTCCATGCTTGTCCGGGTAGCGGGCAAATAGACACTTCCATACCGTTATTGACGAGAACCTTTTCTGAAATAACGGAATCAATTTCTCCGATTAGAATAACGTTACTGATAACGCATAGCTGTTAAAAATCGCCTGTATACCGTTACTAGACTTATAACGTTGTTGGTGGGTTCACATTTCGAAATAACGGAATTAATTTTCTGCTCTGAATAACGTTATTGATAGCGTATAGCTGGAAATATTCGCTCGTATACCGTTACTAGACTTGTAACGTTATTGGTGGGTTTGCATTTCTAAATAACGGAATTATTTTTCAGCCATGAATAACGTTATTGATAGCGCAAAGCTCGTAAATATCGCTCGTATAACGTTACAAAGCTTATAACGTTATTGTGGGTTCACATTTCTAAATAACAGAATTCATTTTTCTGCCCTGAATAACGTTATTGATAGCGTATAACTGGTTAAAATCTCTCGTATACCGTTACTAGGCTTATAACGTTATTAGTAGGTTCGCATTTTGAAATAACTGAATCGATCACTCTGCCTGAATAACGTTAATGATGGCGCGCAGCGAGTCAAAATCGCTGTCATACCGTTACTAGACTTATAACGTTATTAACGGGAGCGCATTTTAAAATAACGGAATCTTTTCCTCTGCTGGTTATAACGTTAATAGCACAAACCAGGGAAAAGTATAACCCCTTATTTCGTTGCCGCACTAAAAACGTTATTCATATACCATTTGTTTTGGGTACGGAAGCAGTAACGTAACAAAAATTAATTCGTTATTTTTGACAATTCTGTTACGTTATGAAGCCTTGCCTAAAATTTGGCCTAGTTGGTCCAGTACCATACCACGTTTCACAACATGAGTCCACTTTTCACTTCTTTCGCCCTGGTCTCTACTTTAACGTTCATTCTCTTCAACAAGTCTTCTCACATCCTCTTTCAGTAACCTGATTATTTCATCCTTAGACGCTAATTCATTTTTAAGCTCCTGATAATCACAGTCGTGTTCACAAGTTGTGATGCTTTCACACGCGGCTTCCTCAACTAGCTTTGCTTTGGCCCTAGTCACCACTACATTCGCGTTTTTTACCTTTATCGCGCAAGATGAACACAAATTGGAGTCCGTTCCTATATTTTTACACCTCGAACACAACAATTTACCAGTAATTTTAAGCTTATTTACTACAGTACTATTTGCACAGCTTTCACCAGGCGCCATGTTTGCTATGGTTTGCTATAGTTAAGATTTCGTGGTAACCATGCATGCAGGTTGTTGCGGAGTGGAGTTACAGAATCGTGGTGATAATCTCACTAAAGAAGACATTTCCTTCCAGATCCTTAACCCCCTGCCCCTGCTTACAGTGCCAACATTCATACTGTACCTCGGGGGCATTTATGGAAATCAGCGGGAACCTACATGAATTTCAACACTCACACGATGGCAACAAATTACCCTGCAATGCCAAACTTCAAATTTTGGGGAAATCGGGCAAATATGGGGCAGGGGCGTATATAGAAAAACATTTCGGGGGGGGGGGGGGGCTGACTATCCTGGAAAATAGTGAGTATTCTCAGGGGATTGTCACCGCAAAATACCCAGAAATATCAACCAATATCTTAGAGCATATAACTTTGTGTAATTATTTTAGATAAGATTCAAAGTTTATACGGCCTACAATTATTAGTGGCAATACAAAAAAAGGTTGTAAAATACAACACAACACACAAATAAAATGTTATACTTAATGAATTTTCTATTATGGCCTGTGGAGTATGAATGGCATATATCTAAATATTTGTCAATTTACTAAGCAGAAAGGTAAACAGTTTTTTTACATGTATTTCTCAAAAAATATACTGTGGAATTCACAGCTTTACCTCACAAGGCTGAGTGCACCCCGTTCCATCCCTCAGACTAGAATTAAAATTTCTTGGCTGAGCCGGGAATCGAATTCGGATCTCCGGGGCGGCAGCGAAGAATGCTACCCACTACACCACGAGTTAGTATAATTTCAATTTTAATATTGTTTATAACTTAGCCGATAAGTTAAGATTTGGGTACAACCAAATTTACAATTATTTTATGCTCTTACCAAAGCAGCACTTTCTTAATTTTATTGGCTTTTTTCGGGGGGGGGGGCTGGAGCCCCCTCAGCACCCCCCTTATATACGCCCCTGATCTGGGGTAATATCATAACCAACATGTTGGTCATAAACTACCATGCAGCGCCAGCACTCAATTCTTGAGGAATTTAGGGAACGTATGCAATGGCGGCTGGCACAGAAAATCAGTTGTGTGCTGTAACCCATTCCCCCCTCCAAAATGTACAAATATTTAGGAACATAATTTATAGGAACTGGCACTCAGAAACATTCAAGAGACTCCCCACTAAGTTTTCCATACTGAACAAACTCAACACATTCCTCATACAAAACTAACTAAACACACAATAACACCTGCAATGACAAAATACAGTATTCACCTCATTTCGTGTGCCTAGTGCTGCCGCTGTGTCGAACGAAGAAACCCTGTGGTGTCTCGGCTCTAGTCTTGGCTGTTGACCCAACAGCACAACGGAAACGTTGGGCACGCATGCGCAAAAGGCAGAGTTCATGTTTGCTGGCAATAGACGCAGACATTGTCGCTGAGCTGCGATCTAGACAGCCCGTGCCGGAACAAGGAGTAAGCGCCCGATTAGATACTTCGTTGTGAGGGGAGTTTAAATAATTCCTATTCTTTGACTGGCGTCTGTTCTAATGCGCTATATTTAATTGTAGGTAGGCCTAATATTAGTATTTAAGTAATTATTTTTCAAATAAAACAATGTGCTGCAGCTCTTTAGCACATAAGGTGCAGGCGCCCCTGCCTATAAGGAAATTTCAACACCAACACGTTGATAGCACTGAAATCTTCTCGTATGTTGTCAAGGGATCCTGCAAGACGGCCGGAAGTTCCACCACCACGATTCCAAGAAGATCGCTCCTGACAAGCTAGGGTACTGTAGTGCATATAATTTCGAGGGAACGATGGCACTCGAAGAGACTGATCTCGATGGAATAAATCTATTTGCATTTGACGAAGAAGAAAGAGAACTGGGAGCATTAGGATGCCCTTATTGCCGTTCCTGGCATTCCATGGTCGATTTAGCAGATTTGTATCAGGTATTCCCTCTGGAATATATGGGAATGCATTAAGGTACAGTACCTACTATTTAACAAGAGAGCACCAACTATTACTGTATCCTAGGCGTACTTACGAATTTTAAACATGATAGGTCTATATTTCGTTTGTTATTGTTGATTTTGTGACTGGTAATTTAATCTTTCACAATAAAAGAGAAAATCATAAAAATTGTAGGTTAGGCATATTTATATTGTATTCTGGTTTATTTCTATACTTGCGTACCGTAGTTTACTGTAGGCCTACTTGTATGTGCAGGGCCATCGAGAGGATTTAGTGACCCCTTTGCTTGTGAGTGTGCCTGGTGACAGTTACATTGTTTATTAGATATACTGTAGTTCATTGTTCCATTAGATTGTAATGTGCTAGGGTCCTTGTGAGTGTGCCTGGTGACAGTTACATTGTTTATTGGATATAGTTCATTGTTTCATTAGACTGGTGTTCGAGGGTCCATGTGAGTGTGCCTGGTGACAGTTACATTGTTTCATTAGACTGTGATGTGGGGTCCATGTGAGTGGGTCTGGTGACAGTTACATATTTATTAGATATACACTGACCGGCAAAAAATGTGGAACACTTCAATTTTTTATGTAATTTCTTAATTTATTCCACTAAAATGTATCCGTTTTCCAATATTTGCATTATTCATGTTAATTTTAGATGTTTGGGCACAGAAAATACCGAAACATGTTTTACAACCCGCTTTAACTAACAAATTTCGTTACATTTTGCAAATCTTACAATTTTCTATTTCTTAGTAATGTTCTTTTGGGCTGGTTTTTATCAAACTTATTGCCAAACAAAACAGTATTAATGTTTGCACTGCACTGCACGAGAACACTGGTCACTGAAAACGAGCGTTTCTACCCTTAGCGTCTATGACAGCTTGTAAACGCTCAGGCATACTGTTCACACAACTCGTCGAATGACATCTGCCGGAATGCGATCCCATTCCTCCAGCAGCGATGTTCTCAGTTGTGCCAAGGTGGTGTGGTCACGCTGTCTGACGTTCCTTCCAAGCATATCCCATACAAGTTCGATGGGGTTCAAGTCAGGACTACGAGCTGGCCAGTCCAGAGTTTGAATCCCCACTTCCTGCAGATATTGTACAACTCAGCGAGCAGTATGAGGGCGGGCATTATCCTGCATCAGCATGAAATTCTGACCTATGAAAGGTGCAAAGGGCATCAGATGGTTCATCAGGATCTCTTCGATGTACCTTTCGGAATTGAGCGTTGCGTGATCGATGCACATCAACTCTGTGCGGGCCATAACGTTGATGCCACCCCACACCATAACCGAGCCATCTCCAAATGGAGTCCTGGAGTAGAAAGCAACAGGGCTGTACCTCTCTCCGCGCCTTCTCCACACTCTTTCTCTTCCATTAGGAGACCTAAGATTAAAGCGACTCTCGTCAGTGAAGAGAACAGAGGCCCACTGCTCGAGGGTCCATTCCAGATGCTGCCTTGCGAAGCGAAGATGCGCCTCTCTGTGTTGTCGTTCGAGTGCAGGTCCACGTGCAGGTCTCCTGGACGAAAGATGAGCTTCTTCAAACCTTCTTCTTACTGTTCGCTCACTCACTCTCACATTTCTTACATTTTCCAGTTGATTTTGTGCCTGGACTGCTGTGGTATGGTGATCACGCAGAACTTGCAGGTTGAGAAATCTGTCATCCCTGGCACTTGTGCATCTTCTACGGCCTGACCCTCGTCTCCTGTCGTAAGTTTGGAGTTCTCTGTACCGTTGCACTGCACGGTGAATGCCACAGAGAGATGATCCAATGACTTCAGCAACATAACGGAAGCTGCAGCCATCCTCCACCAATGCAACTGCCTGTGCAGCTCCTTCGCGGCTAAGAGGCACGTCTTAGTGTGAACTGCACATGGATAACTTGCTAAAATGTATGACAATGGTTCACACGCGTTCAACAAATGCCAGTTGTGATCCCTAGAACAACAATAAGCGAGCGGCAACACTCATAAACCGTAAACGCTTACAGTGCGCTTCCGGCCATAAAACCATTAAGATAGGCTCATCGAAGATCGGGGGTAATTGGTGGTAATAAACCACCCTAAGAAATGTCATATTATCAATTTCTATTCACGGATGTTTCAGATGTTTGTTCTAATGCGTGAAAAGCTTTCAAAATGTGATTAAATCTTTTTCGTGGCTAATTTTATACTATTTATATTACATTTTTAACTGTTCCACTTTTTTTGCCGGTCAGTGTAGTTCATTGTTTCATTAGACTGTGATGTGGGAGGGTCGATGTGAGTGTGCCTGGTGGCAGTTACATTGTCTATTAGATATAGTTCATTGTTTCATTAGACTGATGTGCGAGGGTCCATAGTGTGCCTGGTGACAGACTCTTTTAGTGGTAGTATTTTGTTGTTGGTAGAACTTAAATATTTTCTTTTGTTAGTAGAATTTTAGTATTTGGTTGTTAGTAGAAGGTTAGTATTTTTGTTAGTAGAAATGCTCTATTACTTTATTCTGAAGGGGAGTAGCAGCCTTCCAGAATGAATCAATTCTTTACTTGTCTCATGGACTGTAAAGATATTGATAACATTAGCCAACTAATGGCTACACTGAGTTCTGCTGCACGGCTGAAAGTAACGGGAAACTACAGCCGTAATGCTATTCCCGAGGAAATGTACCTCTCTATGCATAATTACATGTGATGATGGCCTCCTCTCTTGTAAAATTCCAATCCGGAGGTAAATTAGTCCCCCCGCTTAGATATCCATGTGAGGACTACTCAAGAGGAGGTTAACATCAAAGAAGTGACAAAGGGGACATTCTATGGATCGGAGCGTGGAATGTTAGAAGTATGCTAGGCAGAGGAAGGTTAGAAAACTTAGACAGGGCAATGGGTAGGTTGAGATTTGATTTGGTTGGGAATAGTGAAATGCGCAGGCAGGAAGAACAGAACTTTTGGTCAGGAGACTTTAGGGTCATTAGCACTAAATCAAACAACGGCTATGCGGGGGTAGGTCTCATATTAAGTAGGAAACTTGGACAGCGAGTGGAATATTATGAGCAATATAGTGAATGGATTATTGTAGCTAAAATTAATACAAAACCTACATGCACCACAGTGGTACAAGTCTATATGCCTACCAGTCCAGCTGATGATGAAGATATCGAAAAGGTCTATGAAGAAATAGCTGAAATTCTGAGGTATGTCAAGGGTAATGAAAATGTTATAGTAATGGGAGATTGGAATGCTGTGGTAGGAAAAGGAAGAGAAGGGAAGATAATAGGAGATTTCGGATTAGTTGAAAGGAATGATCGAGGAAGCAGGCTGATAAAATTCTGCACCGAGCATGAGTTCGTCATAGCTGAAACCTTATTTAATAACCACAATAGAAGAATATACACATGAATGAGACCAGGAGATACAGGGCATTACCAATTCGACTTCATTATGGTCAAGCAGAGATTTCAAAACCAGATTTTGGATTGCAAATCATATCCCAGTGCTGACATAAACTCTGTCCACAATCTGGTTGAAATGAAATGCAGATAAAGGTGAGGAAATTAAAGAAAAGTCAAAAGCCAAAAAGTGGGGAATAAAGAGAAGGATGTAAACGAAATATTCACGAAGAGCATAAAGGAAGGACTAGGTAATGAAAAACCCTAAACAAATTTCAATTGCAGACGAATGGGCAATTTTGAAGAATGAAATAAAATCTGCAGAAGAAAACATTGGTAGGAAAGAAAGAATAGGTAGAAAACCATGGATCACTCAGGATATACTAGAATTAATGGATGAAAGGCAGAAACACAAGAATGTAAGAGATGAAAAGGAGAAAGCAGAACACAGACGTCTGAGAAATGAGGTTAACAAAAAGTGCAAGGAAGCAAAAGAAAATGGTTGAAAAAGAAATGTGCAGGTATAGAAAATTGTCTGAAATTAGGAAAAATAGACACAGCTTATCGAAGGATAAAGAATAATTTTGGGGAAAAGAAGACTAAGTGCTGTATTATTAAGGACACAAATGGAAAGCCTCTAACAGATAGGGAAGAAAAGGTGGAGAGATGGAAAGCTTACATAGAGTGTTTGTATAAGGGAAAGGAGATTGAGAATCATGTAATGGAAAGGGAAGAATAACTTTCTGAGGACGCAAAAGGAGATTTAACATTGAGATCAGAATTTGACAGAGCATTGGAAGACTTAAGCATGAACATAGCACCAGGCATAGATGATATACCGATTGAGGTGCTACGCTGCATAGGTGATGATGGTCTGATCAGGTTATTTCACTTGGTGTGTAGGATTTATGAGACAGGCGAGGTACCCTCAGATTTCAAGAAGAATGTTATCATCCCTATACCGAAGAAAGTGGGAGCTGACAGATGTGAAGATTACTGTACAATCAGCTTGATTACTCATGCTTCAAAGATCCCGTCTAGAATAATTTACAAGAGGATGGAAAGCCAGATAGGAACGGAGTTGGGTGAAGACCAGTTTGGTTTCAGGAGAAATGTAGGAACAAAAGAAGCTGTACTAAGTCTTAGGCTGATTTCGGAAGGTAGAATAAGGAAAGATAAGAGATCGTTCATGGCATTTGTAGAATTAGAAGAGGCTTTTGATCAAGTTGATTGGGCTAAATTGTTTGACATTTTGAAAACAATTGGAATAAAGTACACGGATAGGAGGGTGATCTACAACCTATACAGAAACCAGACAGCAGTCATTCGAGCTGAAGGACTTGAGAGAGAAGCTGGTATTCAGAAAGGTGTAAGGCAAGGCTGCAATTTATCACCCATACTTTTGATCTTTACATTGAACAAGCAATGAAGGAAATTGGAGAAAAATTTAAATTGGGAGTGAACATTCAAGGAGAAATAATTTCAACTCTGAGATTTGCTGATGGCATCGTCATCTTGGCCGACACGCCAGAGGATTTGAATTAGTTTTTATATGGTATGGACTCCGTCTTGAGGAAAGAATTCATGATGAAAATTAATAAATATAAAACAAAAATATTGGAATGCAGCCGAAATAAGTCAGAAACGCCTATGGACATCAAATTGGCTGGTGAAAGGCTAAAGGAAGTAGGAGACTTCTGTTACTTAGGAAGCAAAATAACCAGTGATGGACGAAGCAAAGAAGATATAAAAAGTAGGTTGGCTCAGGCAAGGAAAGCATTTCTACAAAAAAGGAATCTGTTGACATCAAATATAGATTTAGATATTAGGAAGTCATTTTTGAAAGCCTTTGTCTGGAGCATGGGACTCTATGGAAGTGAAACTTGGACTATTGTTGCAGCAGAAAAGAGGAGAATTGAAGTGTTTGAAATGTGGTGTTACAGGAGAATGATGAAGATCAGATGGGTAGATAGGGTTACAAACGAAGAGGTATTAAGACGAGTGGGAGAGGAAAGATCTTTCTGGTGACTGCTAATGAAGAAAAGAGATAGGTTGGTAGGACACATATTAAGACACCCAGGAATAACAAGCTTAGCTATGGAAGGAAGGGTCGAGGATAAGAACTGTAGGGGTAGACCAAGGTTAGAATGCAGGTATGTTAAACAGATTGCCTTGGATGTAGGGTGTGTTAGCTATGTAGAGATGAAACGATTAGCTCAGGACAGGGAGACTTGGATAGCTGCATCGAACCAGTCAAAAGACTGAAGACTCAAACAACAACACATGCATTTTTTTGCTATTCCCTACTAGCTATTCCGGAAAGACAATGATATTTTGAGAAAAGCATCTGATGCACAGTCATAATTTTAAGAAACAAATCTTATTTCATAGAAAACATTAGTTGGCATTTATTTTATGAAATATTGCAAAGTGCATAATACGATTTGAGATTTTTGAGTAATTTTAATACAGTTAAGCTTAACATGCATAGGAAAATATTTTGCATTTCTGTAAGTCCTCACTTTAATTACCAGTAGATAATTAAAAATCAAGCATTTTTTTAAACTCTGCATTAGATTGATAGATTCAACACTTATAGTAAAGCCAACATTACTTCCGACTTGACGTTTCAGTGTTACCCTAGAGTTATCTAGCGGTCAGAAGGAAAACACTTTAACTAGACAATCACACGCAGTCATTCAAATCAATATATCACGACAAATCGAGTTTCGTTCGATATGTCGCGATTTAGCGACAAAACTCTAGCCTAGCACTGAAACTTCAAGTCGGAAGTAATGTTGGCTTTACTATAATTATAGTACATTATTCCTAAACAGTTATAATTCCTAACTCAAAAGAGTCACAATGTTTGCAAATGAAGTACTGCCAAATACATTGTTATATACAGACAATTGTCGAGAGTTATTATTAATAACACGTTATATAATCCATGGATTTTGAGGCAGAAATCTCCATGTTTTGTGTGACGTGTCTATATACAGTGCCGGAAAAATTAATAGCAACTTCGTATTAAGCTATTTCATGAATCATTTTGACAGGTATGCACAAAGTACCACAATTCATATATTTTTCGAAATCTTGTTTCATTTCAGCTCTAATCCGGACAAAAACTTAAATGTATTGCTGTTTACATGGCAGTTTGTGTAGAATTTGTTAATCGAAGGCACAAGAGCCAAATTTTACACCTCATGGAACAGTTTCTTATCTTTGCACTAGTACTTTGTAGGATAGGCTTTTGACCTCACAACTTCTTGACATCTTCTTGGCTTGAAATCTACTAGATTTTGGAGAGTTTCAATGGGTATTCCATGATACCTAATGTTTACAATTGTCTCGATCAATTGCAGTTTTGTTCTGGGCCTCCTTTCCCTTAATTTCTTCTATCAATATCATCCAAAAATTTTCTATGGGATTTAAATCTAGTGAATTGACAGGCCAAGACAATGCTGTGACATTTTCCTGCTTAGTTAGGATGTCTTTGACCACTTTTGCACGATGGCAGTGTGCTGAATCGATCTGAAAATGAGTGGTTGTCCTGGAAATAAATCCCGTCCTGACGGCAACATCATCTTCTCCAAAATTGTCTTGTACATGGCTCCATTAACAGTAGATTCTATGACATGGATACGCCCAACACCGTTGTATGAGAAACACCCCCAAAGCATAAAACTAGTTGGGATCTTACAAGTTTTCATAGTACAGGCTGGATTCAGTGCTTCACTAGCTTTCTTGAACACTCTACAAGCCCCATCACTTCCTCCAATGTTGATTTTAGATTCATCACTAAATTTACTTCACTGTTCGGCTGAACAGTGCTGATGATCTTTAGCCCACTGTACACACTTCATACATTGTTGTTTGGTGAGCATTGGTTTATTGACTGGCTTCTTAGAAACAAAATCAAATTGTCGCAATCTTTTCCTTACAGTTCTAAAACAAACATTAACCCCAGAAGTCTTCCTCCATTTCTCTGCAAGTTCTTCCGAGGTAGCAAATCTGTCTTCGAAACATAATCGACGTAAAACATTCTCACATCTGGGTGAAGTTTTCGGTTTTCTGCCACATTTTCCCACTTTACCACCCATAACATCACCCCTATCTCGAAAATTACACAACTGTCTCTCAATGAACTTTTATGCACACCCACAATTTCAGCAATTCACTATTAGCTTTAACGCATTCACAATCTGTGTAGCCTTTCTTGGTGTTATATCACATTTTCTACCCTTTTCTGAATTAGAATCTGTCAATCAAACTCCCTCAATCACAAAAACTCAACAGGTAGTAACGAGAAATGTCTAATGATCATTCAAAGGGTTAATTAAAAGACAAGAAGTAGGATTGCACAACAGGAAGTAGTAATTAGCAACAGAGACATCTGTAGACAATGAATAACATTTCCAGGAGCATTTACTGCCATCTGTAGGCAAAATACACACTAACACGTAAAATGCAACATTTTGCTCTTGTGCTTTTAATTTACAAAACCTACACAAACTGCCATGTAAATAACATAAATTTAATGTGTTACTTTGCAATAGAGTGGTAATTATACAGGTTTTCAAGAAATATTCGGAAGGCATTCATTAGGAAACACCAGTCACACTGAAACATGAAATAACTTAATATAAAGAGGAAACTCACCGAGTTGCTATTAATTTTTCCGGCACTGTAAATACTGATTCATACAAATTGAATTTTACGAATATTTTCAAAACTGTTAACTTATTTTGAATTTTAAAATTTTGAAAAATGTGAATGTACGGATAACTTATAACACAAAATCAAGTCTTCTTGGAACACCAGCAAACTTATCTGCAACTTTATCATTAGACACATGAATACCACGGTAAATTGACAGCAAGGCCAGTCCATTTAATCGTGATTCAGATGTTGTATTCCTTAAGTATGTCTTTAATTTTCTTAGTGTGGAAAAGATCTTTCTGCAAAAGCAGCAGAAACGGCCAAAATAGCTAGTATCCTAAAAAGATCATCATCATCGTTGTTTTAAGGGGCCTAACTTGTAGGTTATCGGCCCCTAATGGTTTGGGTGATCGCGAAAATGAAAATGTAATGGAAACTATAACTAAAACTACACACGCACAACTAAAACTAGAAGAGGAAATGAAAAACAAAAAGAAGAATATGGTAAATTAAAGACAGGAGGAAAGGAAATGCCTTTAACTCTCGAAAAATGAGAATTAAGCGACTTGGAAGAAAGGAGAGCCATGGCCGATGGGAAAGGGAACAAGGAGAGAGTCAAACCCAAAGGCAATGGAAAAAGGGGGGAAAAATGGATCCAGCTCTGGAATCCTTTGGGGTCACCAACTCCTCATCTCACCAGCCGTGAATCCTTGAGGGTGTAGCAGTATCACGGGTGCACCATGAGGTGTGAGGCTACATTCGCGTTTCCTCCTTGAGAGACTTTAGCAGGAGGCAGGATATACCATGAAAAGAAAAAGAAGAGGTCTGATCCCTCGAAGAATGAGGGTATCAGGAAAGATGAGACAAGGTCCAATTAAGGAGTGAAATTGAAAGACTCCCTAGGCCTCAGATACCCTTATACCATCGGGGTTGGAAGAGAACAAGAGTTGACCAAGGAAGGTTGACAGGATAGATGATACAGAGGAGCTCGGCACAAGTAGGTGAAAGCAATGCCGGACTCAGCTGGGGTCCCGTGGTCGCCAACCCATATCCCACAAGTTGTGAGCCCCTGGGGCAATCTTGAGAAGAACATCGAAAATGGAGAAATGGTGTTTGCTGCATTTAGACATAGCGTCCACTGCAGTTTTAGGAATGTCTGTTTCACGGGACCACATTTCTCTCCAAAATGAATATTCTCCTTCAATAGCATCTTCATAACACAAGTCTTTTTCATAGAACTTCAAAGCTGGATGAATAGACTGGAAATCATGGTAAGCACACAATTCAGGAAGAATGCACTGTAAATAAATGATTTCCCTATGAGATTGAAATCGTTCACGTGAAGCACTGGAAAATCCATCTAAATAAGGTATCTAGATTGCCCAGCAATAATACACTTCTGAGGTCGAATGCTTTTTTTGTTTAAATTTGCAGAATCGAGAAACTTCTACCAAATGAATGGTTTCTGCAAATACTTTTGCACTGTCATGTGCCTCTGAAGTGTTTTCTGCCTGATTTCCCTTGACAGTTAAAATTTCTTTAACATGATATATCTTCTGCAGAGTTGTAGAAAGATCAACATCCTCACTCTGCAAAGCCTCGGACAGTTTGTAAGTTATAGCCATCATTTTACATACCGTAACACAAAAGTAGGTACCGTACAATAAACTGAAACTAACATGCACCACTAACAGGCCTCATTGCCTGTGGGCCCCTATGCATTTCTCCCCCTTAACTCCCCCTCCTCTTGGCATCCCTTTGTGTGTGCACTGAGCCAACATGAAGTACAATAGCAGAATGATTATAAGTCATCAATGAGTATTATACTGAGGATGGAAATCATTTAAATTAAGTAGGCATGAACTTACCAAGCAGACGTTCCAGACATTTTGGAGAGAATTTCGGCACTTTGTTAATACTGTGAATACCAGAAATGTTGATTAAAACTTAGTGAAATTGCCAGCATGAAGCTGTCAGATAGAACGCAGAAGTATGTATGTCTCATCATATTGCTGGAAATGGATCAAATGCCAGCTTCCTCTATGAAGGCACTGACCTGTGCTACACGGAATGACGCTCATATATATAGTAATGTGTTTTACTTCTACACAAGGATGCTATGCAATTTATGAAAGTTTCTTTGACCAATGATGTTTGATTTAGCATGTTATTTAGTGTTAAGTGACTCAACCACCTCATGGTGTAGCAGCTAGCATTCTTGGCTGTCACCCTGGGGGGTCGGATTCGATTCCAGGCTCTGCCAAGAAATTTTAATTCTGATCTTAGGGCTGGAACAGGGTACACTTGGCCTCATGAGGCAAAACTGCGAAGAGGAGGGTTTAATTCCCATCTCAGCCATCTTGGAAGTGGTTTTCCATGGTTCCCCACTTCTACTCCAGGCAAATGCAGGGATGGTCCCTAACTGAAGGCCACGGCGGCCTCCACAACAATGCTCACCTGAATTATAAATACATATTGATGGTGTACAGGCCAATTGCCATAACCCTCTCAAATTCCCAAATGGAGATTATGTTTGAAATGATGATACGGGCATGCACAAAGAACATGCCGATTATATGGTCTCAGTAGATACAAAATTAACGCTGCGTACTGTGGCTTACTGATAAAAAACGTGAATGAACCTTCGAAGCGGAAAGCAGTACCACATCTCATACGCTTTCAGGCAAAGTGAATGGACGAGTAGCCGTGGAGCAATGGCCTAAGTGCGTAGAAGGTAACTGTCCTGTTTTTGAGAGGTGGGTTCGAATCCCACCACCGCTGAATATTTTTATTCACATTTTAAGCTTTGGGGATCAAATACAAGATGATGATGATGAAATGAAAAAAATGAAAATGAACCTATGATTAAATCTAACTACAAACTTACAACTAAAATTAACTACTGACTTACACGTGCCGATTATACGATTTCACTTGGATACAAAATTAACGCTGGGTACAGTAGCATACTGATAAAAAACGTGAATGAATCTTCGAAGTGGAAAGCAGTAGGTTATCACAAAGTACATGCCGATTATACGCTTTCAGTTGGATACGAAATTACGCTGGGTACGGTGGCATACTGATAAAAAACGATTCCCTGTAAATGTATGTGAGACTTTCGAAGTGAAATGCCATGTCCTGTGGTTCGGTTTCCACGTAAAATGGAGGTCCCATGGCTCATAATCATAAGATTCACGGTCACGTAAAACTACAATCTTCCTTCCTTTTTGATAAAAAACATAAATGAACCTTAGTGGCGGAAAGCAGTATCACATCTCATACGCTTTCAGGCAAGGAGAAGGGACGAGTAGCAGTGGAGCAATGGTCCAAGTGCGTAGAAGATAGCGAACCTGTTTTAGGGAGGTGGGTTCGAATCCCATCACCGCGACCCTTCACGTTGCCTGAAAGCGTACGAGATGTGATACTGCTTTCCACTTCAAAGCTTCATATTCCAGCAAACTACAATCATAGACACATTTTAGAATGTAAATAAGCTTCACCCAGCGTTAATTTCATATCCAACTGAAACCGTATAATAGGCATGTTCTTTGTACATGCCCGTATGACAGTTTGATGCATTGAATAATCACATGTCGCACACATGTTTTTGTAAAGGTCTTGCTTCCATGTCATAAAAAATCTTGTGAAGTCATTTATGGTCTTTGTGGCTTGGCTGTAGATGGGGAACTGTTGACCATGCTGGCATCAGACGTTGGAATTGTGGCCGAAAACTAGAAAAATAAGGGGCAAAAGACTCACCCAGTATAAGTGCTGTTCTTACCTAATTTTGAAGCAAATTATTTGAGATAAAAATTAATGTAAGCCAAAATACAAATTAACTAACTAACTAACTAACCCCGTGGCACTACAGCCCTTGAAGGGCCTAGGCCTACCAAGCGACCGCTGCCCAGCCAATTGGCCTGCAGATTTTGGGGTGACGCGTGGTCAGCGCGTCGGGTCCCCTCGGCTGTTAATCTTGGTTTTCATGACCGGGGCACTGTCTCACTGTCAGACAGCTACTCAATTGTCCTCACGAGGCTGAGTGCACTCCGTTCAAACCCTCACGTCAGTTTTACAATCCTTGACGGAGCCGGGGATCGAACCCGGGGCCTCCGGGTGAGAGGCAGGCGCACTACCCCAACACCACGGGGCCGGCAAAATACAAATTAGCGTAACCAATATCTAAGTACTATCAATCCCAGTAAACTGGCATAACCCTCACAATTCACATTAAAATAATTAATTTCAATAAGCGGTCTGAACCCACACCACATATTCCAGCAAACTACAATCATAGACACATTTTAGAATGTAAATAAACATCAATTAAGACTAATCAATGCTTGTACTGAATTCCAAACTCTTGTTTGTCTCCCCTGAAAAATTTGCTTTTTGTGGCATAACCGAATTGACCTGTACTTCATCAATATACTCATACAGCCATCACAATAACACAGGTTATCAAACAAATTTCACACACACTCAAGTACATGGGGCTACGTGGCCATGTTGTCACAGAACCCCTAAATCAATCAATAACAACAATAAGAGTTACATGAAGAGGCCTATGGCCTAGTTGCCAAAACTGCAGACTGGTGCAAAAAGTATTATTATTATGTATTTGGGAGACATATTTTTATTGTTCTGCCAAGAATATGACCTACACCGCTTTGGAAAGGTCATTAGAAAAAGGACCAAGTTCTGCTGTAGATATTCCCCTTATTTCTCAGCCTTGTACAGTAAAAAACAAAAGCAACACATAGCAATATTCACAAACATTTTGGTTATAAGACTATGGAAATATTGATGTAGGCCTACATAAGTGTAGTACATACCCGCCAACCCAAATCTAAGCCTAGGTGAACAGGATCCAGTGTTGATGGCATGACGATCGAAACATGTCATCCAATTAAATAACCACTTTTAATTTGTACAAAAATATGCTTTAATTACCATGATAAATATTTAGTGTAATATTTCTTTCAGGTTAGGATGTTTAATTATTTGTACTCCCCGCCTAATATAATTGGGCACAATCGTGTTGACCGACTGAAAAGCCATTTATGATAGATTACTAGGCTGGTTTCTAATACTTCAAGATAAAAAATTGTTCAAATCGATCCAGTAGAACTCTAAAACTGAGCATTAAAATACAAAGCTTCATGCACATCCAAAAAATGTGTTCTTCCACTTTCCTGGTGGGGTTTCTACATAAACTGCCCCTTGAGGACATTTTATGATACTACCTAGCTTCAGAAAATTGTAAAACTTATTCACTTCGATCCAGTAGAACGTTATAAGTACCAGTAGGGAATCCTTAACATATTATGTTGCCTTGATATTATACATAACAAACTGTGTTTTTGCACATTTTTGGTTGGTTTCCTGATTAAACTACCCTTTTAAGATTTCCTACAAAATCCTCTTAGTAAAAATTATTTAAATTGGTAATGCAGAACTGTAGATATAAGCGTTAACATATGAATCGAAGGAAAAAGTTTTTTCTACATTTCCATTGAACTTTCTGAGTAGACTGCCACTCTGCTAGAGCTTTCGAGTGACTCAAAAATTATTCAGTTCAGTCAAGTAGAATTTTAGAGAAGAAACCAATACGGTAACGTTTGAGTCTTCGCCCCTTTCCAGTGGGTTTCCCTGTCACATTAGGATACCTTACACTGCAAAATTCCCCTAGACACAAACTGGCGGCATCTCTGACGTCATGGACAACACTTAAGATTTCTACGATGCATACATCTTAAATTCTTTGTGTCTTGCTTGTAGTACAAGCATTCATTTTCGTCCAGACAATCATGTATCCTAGTAGCAGCCAAAGGTTTTGTCCAGGCAGTCGTCTA
Organism: Meconema thalassinum; assembly: GCA_946902985.2. NCBI lineage: Eukaryota > Metazoa > Arthropoda > Insecta > Orthoptera > Tettigoniidae > Meconema > Meconema thalassinum. Next base: position 874,967,491 of record OX336389.2, on the reverse strand, counting down.
ACGTAGTAGTGACCAATCGTTTTACCCAGACCGTCATCTAACCAAGTAGCGACCAATGGCTTTATCGCACCATTGCTTTAGAAGAGTGCAGCGCAACTTTTCAATTAAATTGAATAACAAATAGTAATTCATCAACATTTGCAACTCCCATCAAACCTCATACACATCTGACTGCATTTGCATGTAATGGCGCACTGTTTGAAACCTCATATAGCTGAGTGATATGGTGCAATTCTACCCACAACATCAAACAAAAGAACATTAACATCTGCACGTCATCGACTACACTAAAAAATTCCCTTAGCTATGTACATATCGCAATATATTGTTGAATCAGACGTTTTTGAAATGTCCCCAGCAAGAACTCTCAGACCACATAGGAATAATTTAAATTGGACATACGCATTAATGTGAAAGACCTTGAACTTTTATGAGAGTAGATGTGCTTCAAATTACGGCTTCATATTTAGTTGGTTGGACTGAGTAAGTTACTTAAAGAATTAAAGACTATTTGATACTAAATGAATCATAGCATAAAACATTGGTTTTTGTTGATCATGGTGACATCCATGCCGTTTTAGTGGTCGTGAATAAAACGTTGTAGTCGCATTAAAATTCAATACACAGGACTAATGTCCACAAATTGAATGTTTCAGACAGAATGTTCACAAAATACTAGGGTATTTGATGAGTATTGGCAACACTGTTATGAATCAGCGATCGTAGTGGTGACCGTTGTTATCTCGTAGTATATTGTTGAGCAGTCTTTGTTGTATAAATCTGTAATATTACAAGTCTCGAAATAGCTGGTATTTGTGAATACAGTAACTGTTACTCATATTCAGGAAGAAATACCACCCTAAAAGGATGTTCAGTAGATATGAACAAAGGTGCTTCATAAAAATCCAAGTTGCAAGAGAAAAAAGTGCAACTCAGTGCTATAGAGCATTGCTAGAAGCTTGCGGGAGAGAATTCCTACCTTATCGTACTATTGCAAGATGAGTGGAAGCCTTCCGTCAAGGAAGAGAGGAATGTCAGCACAGAGCACGTGCTGGCAGACCCAATGCTGCAACTAACGTTCTCCATGTTCAGGCTGTAAGGGCATTATTGGGTAAACGACAGGCGCTGGACATGTATGGAGATTTCGAAGGAACTTGGTATTGCAGCATAGTCTGTCCATCACATTTTAAGAAAGAAGGTGAAGATGCGAAAAGTGGGTTCTGCACACTCTAACTGAAATTGGAAAGTGGCAGCAAATGGAGACAGCAAGAATGCATTTGAAGCGATATGAACATGAAGGTAACGTTATCACATTGGATGAGATATGGGTACGTTCTTATACACCTGAGCTGAAGCAACAATCAAGCGAAGGGCGACATACAGAATCACCATGCCCAAAAGGATGTCGAGCATTGCAAGATCCTTTGAAACTGATGATTATTGTGTGTTATGATTATCTTGGTACATACTGTACCTCACGGTATAAAAGTAAATGCAGACTACTACCTTCATTACTTGGAACATAATTTCTGTAGTGCCGGGGAAATGTGGCATAAGTCAATATTCCTAAGTTAGTTAGTTAATCTTAGTGGGCATTTGTATCATATCCAACTTGAGAAGAGAGGCACAAGTGATCTGGCAATTACAAAGGAGAAACTGAAGTTTTGAAAATGTCAATAATTTATTCGTTAGGACAGATTTTTCACTCGCTCATAAAATTTCATTTTTCGACTTGTGACACTTTTCCCCGGCACTACAGATTTGTGCCCAGCATGGCGTCGTAAACGACCTCAGGTCATTGGGAGTGCTATTGTGTTGCATGACAATGCTCGTTGTCATGTAGCCGCAACAGTGAGGAATTGGGGGAAGTACTCGAATATCCACAAAATTCACCTGACTTGAACCCTTGTGATTACGACTTATTCTCAAAGATCAATGAACCTCTACGAGGCATTCGATTTCAATCAAGAGTTGACATCCAGAGAGCTCTAGATCGATCAGTGAGAGAGATATCCAGAAATGGTGCTGCAGATGGCGTGCGTCGTCTTCCGAGGATTTGGCAACATATTGTTGACATGGCAGGAGACTATAAATGATGTTTGTAATGTCAAAATAAACCAAATAATAGTCTTTGTGATATTATAGTAGTGTTGCCCATACTTATTGAATGTCCTAGTATAATATTTCTTTCATCTTGAAATAAAGAGGAAACAATAAAGATTCATGCCAGTTATTTCTATTTGAAATCCCCATAGAATATCTGAATTCGGAGAGACACCTGTAGGCCACGTGTTGGAGATTCCTGATTTATGAGGGGTTTGATGTTCCTGAACACTGGAATAGGAAGAAAGGAAATCTAAATGAAAGAGTAGTATTTATTTTACTCAAAACTGCTTACAATAGTTCAAAAGAAGTTGCCCATGATCAGTGGCAGCGGGTGACAATACAACTGTTAGTAACAATAATAATAATATGTGTTTTGTATTTTATATAAAGTCTATTTACGTACAGCGCATTGGCAGGCTGTTCCAAGACAGTTCCTGCCCGGCTCAAATACTACAGAGGAAGGGAGGTCATGTGGTCAGCACAAAGCTTCCTCCAGCCGCATTTCTTGGTTTCCTCACCTTTGCTGTTACTCACTGTAGCTCCCCAATTGTCATTACGATGCTGGGTCAACGCAGTTCCAGACCTCCTGTCTTGTACTGGGAATGCAACCCAGGCCTCTAGAGCAAGAACTAAAACGCTGCTCAGAGACCATGGAGGTGGTCATACAAAATCTACAAAACCTACTTCATTTCAAGTTTGTACGTACATATCGGCAATCAGCTGGTGGTTACATGTTTAAAACGACTTTACAATTTTGTTTATTTTTGATTGTTATATATTTCTTAGAGGAAGGAAAGGTACGCACTTGGTTTCAAACAGCAATATCTGCCATGACCGTTAATATTAATAGTAAATTTAAATCAATGCTTGAATGATATTTAACGGGTCACCCATCTCACAGAGACCATGCCCTATGTTGCTTAACTGTGTGTGAAATAAAATTTAATTGAAAGTTTTACAGCAACATTGTAATTTAAGTGAAATATGACATAGAGAGACCTCTAGTGGGTTATTTGATACAGTACGAGTTGAAATTACAGAATTTGTAGAAAGACCTATAGTAAGTTTGGCATTAGTTGGCAATTTCAATTGTAATACAAAAAGCCTCAGGTTAGCGTACAATGTGTATTTAAAATTAGTCGAGTTTTTTAGTAATTGGGTACGGTATGTGAAGCAATGAACAGAGGGTTTTGACTGCTGTAGTGGTAGTCCAGGAATGCTGGGATTTGAGAGCGTAGCTGTAAAACTATTTGAATGAATGTATTGTTGGCTGGCAATGCAGGCAGTATCATTCCACCCCTGCAAAGAAACTCTGGGTGACAAGCCTGGCCTGTCACACGGAAACCCTGTGTTATCACATCGCCACTCCCATACAAACACAAGGATGCACATTGAAACCAATGCTAGAGCTTCATCCACAGCTCTGTGACTGACACGCGAGTGCGAGTTGTTTCATTTGTGAAATTGTAAATGAGGTTTACTCTAATCTTTTACGTTCTTAAGCATTGTTAAACATGTTTTAAGAATTAATAGCTATTCTCAGTTTATTTCCATACCACTGGGATGTGACATGTTACCATGTCACTACCCTTAAAGTCGCCACTGCCAAAGATATTGAGGTAGATATCCCATTGTTTGGGTAGACGGTGAATGCCATCCGCAAATAATGGTTTTGGTTGTTGCTGGAACCAATCTATAACTGTATCCTGTACCTCCATTACAGAGTAAAATCTTTGACCCTTTGGGAACGTTTTCAATGGCCCCTTATAGATTAAAGTTGCATGAAGACAGAGCTGTACTGTATGCAGGATGCTCAGTAACCTCCCACATTTCTTCTGCACTGCAGGAACAACAATATTGGCAAAATGTGATCATGCATAATCGTGAAAAATGATGATTTCTAAAGCCAGTTTGCCGGGTTGGTGACTTTTCAGAGCAGTACGCAGATCATCAAGTGTGTTCCTTGTAGCCCTGAGCATTCATCCTTAACCCGTACTATCACAGATAGATAAAATTTACCTGTAGTGGGGAAAATGGGTTGGCTGGGTTGGCACCCCTGACACAGTGGTGGCTTGAACCCCCAAGTAAATTCAGGTAGGTTAGTTCTGCTTCAGGTCCAGATGTGTCCACTTGTCGTCTAGCATCCCAAGAACCAAGGTAAGATGATTTTGTAAAACATACAAGGTAATAATTAACCTCATGTGATGCAGAAGCCAACCCATGGTACGTAAAATTTACCCACCTGTGACACAGGGCCACAGGACAGTAGATACATTTTACCCACCTGTGACCTACCTATTGTAATGACTCCTTCACTCTTGTCCATTTGTAACTCAACTCTTTATTTCTAACAAGGGGAGGATACGATGCATGGGTCACCGATTCGAACCATCTTTAGTACACGTGTAGGGCATGACTAGACATATACCAGGTGCAAGTAGTAAGTTGCGCTTCTCAGCCAATTCCGAGAAATTAATTATAAATTATTCGTAATTGCTATACGGCTTTCATCTGCGCTGTATGGTAATATGAAGTCAAGGAACGGGTGGTGCAGCGGTAAGAGCCCTGCTTCGTAAGCGTGGGATCACTGGATTGAATCCCACCGGCGAGCCGTTCTTTTTTTTAATTATTTCCTTTTAAACATAGGCAATTCGTACAACTATAGGTGTCGTGAATAATGTTCATTATGCAGTCAATTGTAATAATGTGCTTTGTGAGCGGGAAAAGGGATTCTGAGATCATCGTATGGGAGTGAACGTTTGTGACATTACATAATGTACAGTCGGGGCATTGCAAATACATTGGTATTATACATGGTCAGGTGTATTCTATTATTTGTATACCTTTATACACTGAAGCCCCATCTGTTCCGTTCATTGCACGTTAGTGAACCATCAGACCCCTCCGTACCCCGCAAGTAGTGTCTCATGCTATGGGTATTGGTTGGAAAGTGTTCGGACCTGGCGAGGTCACCTGCACAACAACTAACGATAACGGTGAGCAGTTGTACTAACAGCAAATACTGTGAATAAAGGTATTCTTTCATCAATCTCCTGTACGATTTATTCCGTGGGATTCTATCCAGTGATCCCACGCTTACGAAGCAGGGCTCTTACCACTGCACCACGCGCTCGTTGGCTTCATGTTAACGTACAGTGCACATGAATGCCGTACAGCAATTACGAATAATTAATAATTAATTTCTCGGAATCGGCTGAGAAGCGCACCTTACTACTTGCACCTGGTATACGCCTAGTCATGCCCTACACGTGTACTAAAGATGGTTCGAATCGGTGACCCATGCATCGTATCCTCCCCTTGTAAGACGTGCCAACATAACATCACCAACATGGATTACCAACATTCACAATTTACACAAATCATTGATACACACATAATACCTATTACTTCACACTCTTTCCTCTCTTCAATTACAATATCTACTCGTTAAAAATCTTCAGATTCAGTCTAACTGGAGGTCGACTGATGCGCCCAGATCTGCGCACTTGAGTTCCAGCAGGGGGAACAATCATTGGTAATTTCATGTCCTGACAGGATGATTCTGATACAGGTGCTACCTCAGGGTTAGGTTGAGGTATAGCTTCAGCTTCTAGGTTTATTGCTAATGGAGTAGCTTGTTTCCCTAACTTGGTTGTCTGATTATGGGGCATAACTAGTTTGTCTGTGTTTGAAACATCTTGATTAGTCCTTTGTTCCCCAACTTGGGTATTTGGCTTAGAATAATACATGTTCATTTGATTTATATACCATAAGGATTGTTTCCCTTTTAAATCCACCAAGAATGTACCTTGCTGAGGGCTTTTAACACTGTACCCACTTCAGGGATATCTTCCTTTCTCCTACGTACATGAACTTGCTCCCCTATCTGAAGTGTAATTATATTTGGCACACAAGACTGTTTAACAGCTGGTTTCAGCTTGCTGAGAGGTGTTCGTACCGGAAACGTAAAGATCATTTCTGCTGGAGTGATATTAGTTACCGTGCTTGGCGTATTTCGGTACTGGATAAGGAAATTATAAACTTTAAGCTAATTCTCTTGCAAATGATAGGCCAGATAGATGTATTGGTAGTTACAGAAACCTGGGTGAAAAGTAATGAGGCAGATTTTTATAACTTCAACAATTTCACAAGTGTGTTTGCTCATAGAGATGACAAAGTTGGTGGGGGTCTGGGTATTTATGTATCACACAAATGGAAAGTGAATGTTAAAAGAAAGTGTGAAATGAATCATAGTTTGATGTGGATTGAGGTATTCAGAGATGATGTTAAAAGTAATAGGCCAACATATAAAAGCATTGATATTATTGCAGCATATAACCCCAATAGAAGCAATGCCATACCCTTCTTAAATTCATTTGAAAGTTTTCTTAGCCAGATAAACAATAAATTATGCATCTTCCTCGGAGATACCAACATTGATATCGTAGCTGATGATCAATTAAGAAGGAAATATCTAAAACTAATAGCATGCTATGGGTTTAAACAGTGCAATACTAAATATGCTACACGACTTTGTGACACTGCAGCTACCTTAATAGATCACGTGTCACTAAACAATTCAGAATTAAGTTATAAAATATCAAATGTCAGCAATGATATTAGTGATCACAGTATATTAATTCTTGATATTTCAAAGACCAATTATAGCACGTACACTCAGTCACATAACTCGACAAAATCAACAACACACGAGGACTCTTGGGATAGGCAACACACTCCTGAAACTAATATATCTATAAACGCTGATTCCCATAATGATGCAAACAGTACTGTTAACTCTCTATATAACTCTTTCATCAAACAATTGAATCTAAGGAACAGGCATAGTCAAAGAAAAATAACAAACAAAACTAACAATAAAAGACAGACTACTAACTTACCATGGGTCACAGCTGAACTCCTTACACTTATAAAACAACGAGACACTCTGCATGCAAAGCTCAAAAATCCCCTTCACAAAAATAATAATGATATGAACCAAGAATACTGTAGATGCAGGAATAGTGTAACAAACTTAAAAAGAAGACTAAAGTCAAATTACTACTCAGAAAAATTCAGAACATATGGAAACAATTCCAATAAAACTTGGGAGACTATCAAAGAAATCATACACAACAAAAAACCAACAGTTGAGACATGCACTTCACTTGAAATAGACAACAAAATTATCACAGACAATCAAGAGCTATGCGAATCATTTAACTTGTTCTTCACAAACATTGCTGGAAGTCTAGCAAAAGCTATTCCTGAACAGAAGGAAATCCTCAGTAAGGACCACAAGCAGTCAAATTCCCTCTACTTATATCCAACAGATGAAGCAGAGGTCAAGTCCATCATCACAAATTTAAAGAATAAAAAGAGCTGTGGCTTAGATAGGATCAAGACAAATTTCATTAAAAACAATATGCAATCATTTATTAAAATCTTGGTTGAAATGATTAATGAGTCCTTAGTTAGTGGCATGATACCAGATGACTTAAAAGTGGCCAAAGTAGTTCCTATATTTAAGGGTGGTGACAAAAGAAATCCAAGTAATTATAGACCTGTTTCTATTTTATCGGTAGTTTCAAAAATTCTGGAAGAAGTGGTAAAAACAAGATTGCTTTCATTTTTGAACAAGAATACATTCTTTCATAATATGCAATATGGATTCAGGGAAAAATCTAGTACTGAGGCAGCAACTATTGACCTAATAACAATGCTACAAGAAACTATTGACAAAAATAATATGGCAGTTGGGTTATTTATTGATCTCACAAAGGCCTTTGATACAGTAGATCATAAAATACTGTTGTCAAAATTAGAAAATGCTGGTGTCCGAGGTATAGCTCTAAAATGGTTCCAAAGCTACCTTATTGGAAGAAAGCAGCATGTAGCTTTGAATAAATGCATAAGTTCAGGAAAATATATAACTCATGGCATTCCACAAGGATCTATACTTGGACCTACATTATTCTTAATGTATATAAATGATATTGTGGAATGTAATTTGAGAGGGCATATCAAATTGTATGCAGATGATACAAATATCTTCTACACTGGGAAAGACATAATTGAAATCATACAAAATGTGCAACAAGATATAAATACTCTCTCACAATGGTTCCAGGCTAATAAATTAACAATGAACCTACAGAAGACCAATTACATGGTAATTTCAAAACAAAGCATGAAAGAAATCACACATGACAAAATATATATAAATAATATTGAAATAAAAGAGGTTAATCAGGCAAAGTATTTAGGTCTAATCATCGACAAACACCTGACCTGGATTGAACACGTTGAACGAATTGCTAAGAAACTCTCACCTGTAGTAGGGATCCTAAGGAAACGTCGGTATCTTATTCCCCTAAACCTTGTAAAACAAATCTACTATTCACTTGTACATAGCAAGCTCCAATATTTAAATGTTATTTGGGCTCACTGCAGGAAATCCACACTGAATGATTTAATGACTATTCAGAATAGGGCTATTAGAAACATATTCAACCTTCCTTACTGCACTCCAGTAAAAGATCTGTACATCAAAAGTAAAATTCTACCCCTCAGCATAAGTGCAGAACTCCGAGCAGCTATGCTAATATACAAGATTAAACACAACACAATACTCTATAGCTCTCCCTACATCTTGAACTCAGACAATCATTCATATGGAACTAGGCATGCGAAGGACGTAGCCTTATATATCATTAACTCTTCTAAATATGGTAGAAATAGTTTCAAGTTCTCTGCATCACAGTCATATAATAAACTTCCTGATGAAGTAAAAAGTGCACCAACTTTGTCGGTATTTAAGAGGAAAACTATGGAAGTATTGTGGGGAAAATTCGATGCATCTTAATACATCAAATAAGTTAAGTTATGTATAAGATTAAAAATCCTAAGTGCTTATCATTTTAAGGGACCTTGGTCTAAACAATCTTAGATATGGTATCAACCTTATAATAGGTCTGTGTCCTTATTCATCAATTTGTGTTACCTTCAGAATTTTCTTCCTTGGTGTGTAAACACACATATTACTGTACAATTCCTCTGTACGAGCCTATGGCTCTTTGGAATTAATTGAATAAAATATCTATCTAAAAAAAAAAGCTTAATTGACAATTTTGACTCAGACATTAGCATATTCTTAAGACCAGTCTTTGCTGTTTGCACTCCCCTTTCTGCAAGGCCATTCACCTGAGGATGATAAGGTGGCAGTGGCGACTGGTGGTCACCGTTCTTGGCATACCGCACCATTTACCCCTTACATCCCCCCCTTATTTCCAAGCCTCGACCTCTTGTCAAAGTTGAATTATTATTATTATTATTATATGTATTGGATAAAGCCTCCGTGGCTTAAGCGGCAGCACGCCGGCCTCTCACCACTGGGCCCGTGGTTCATATCCCGGTCTCTCCATGTGAGATCTGTGCTGGACAGAACGGAGGCAGACAGGTTTTTCTCCGGGTACTCCGGTTTTCCCTGTCAGAATTTCATTCCAGCAACACTCTCCACTATCATTTCATTTCATCTGTCATTCATTTATTCATTGCCCCAGAGGAGTGCGTCAGGCCTCGGCAGCCGGCACAGTTCATATCCTCGCCGCTAGATGGGGGCTTCATTCATTCCATTCCTGACCCGGTCGGAGACTGGAAGCAGGCTGTGGATTTTCATTTTCATTATTATATGTATTGGAGAACATTTACATAACTTCTAAGAAATACACTTTATCGCTATAATTTTGGATAGGTTATCCCAATAAATTGAGGTCACTAGACAATTGTTTTGGCCGGGGATATAAGGTTGGATTCCCTTCCTAACGCCACGTGATCTTTCATGTGAAATATTTAGCGTGCTGTCACCGGAATTCGAACTTCGACCGTCCGGATTAAGCCTGTGCGTCATCCTCCCTCTGCAAGGACTATGTCCTTATACATTAAAAAAATCTTCGTTTAACGCCTGAACACGGCCTACTTGAAACTGCTTCTAGGTAAATGTCCTTCGAATCCCCTCGCCCTCCTAGTTCATTTTGGCAATGTACAGAGCACATTTCATCATTACGCTACCTTCTCTCTCTCCCCGTTCTTGACCAGGTCTTAAATTTTACGAAAAGATATAAACATTGATCCATTTCCGAAGGATCTCAATTATACATTGTCTCATCATTAGACATGTCCAAACATGAGAAGCGCATTCATTTATAACCAATGTAATAATGCAATTAAAGAAGAGCCAGTATCTCAAAGTGAAAATATATTCTGGAAAGCGAACATTCAGCCTCAATCAATAAAATAATTATAGTGTAAACTACCTTGACATATTGTTCCCCAACCTAGGTCTGCCAGGAAGAATATTTTACTTGAAAGTAATTTCCATTCACTTAGATTTATAAAGGTCCACCTCGTGGCGTAGTGGTTAGTATTCTGGGGCCGTTACTGTGGAGGTCCGTGTTCGATTCTCTGCTCTACCAAGAAATGTAATTCTGGTCTGAGGGTTGGGATTCGCTCAATCCCCAAGAAGCAGAAATCAGAACAGGTGGTTTGATTCTAACCCCAAACATCCTAGAAATGGTCTTTCGTGGTTTTCCACTTTCACTCGTACATATCGTAAGGCCACAGCCGCCTCCTACCAAAATCCTGGCAACGGTACAGCCATCATAACGACATATCTCATCAGTTTCCACACGCACCAAGCCAGGGGTGGATTTAGGAGTGAACGATTCATCTTGCTGTTATACATTAAAAAAAAAAACGAAAACAGTGGCTTTAGACAAATTCTTTCACACTTAAATACTCTATATCAAAATGCACATTTTACGATAACCTACTATTTTGAGTGTTCGGCTGTAGAGGATAACAGAAGCAGAGGTACAGCTATGAGGCGATGGTTAGTTTCAGTGTTGAACGATTTCAAAGTCAGAGATGTAGAAGCAGAGGAGCCGCATTGCTAACTGCTAATAGGGGATCATAGAGGCGACTTGTTCGCAAACAGAGGCTTGCAGACTGGACTGGACGTTGAAAGGTAAAACAGTCTCAAATGAAAATGTATGTATATTTGGAAGAATACTACACAGTTTTGACAGTTCTCTAAAAAATGGATTTAAACCACGCGTTGGCTATGACAGTAAATAGTAGAACTACCAAAACTAAAATAATTTGGAATACAATAAATATTTGACTTAAAATTGCTAATATCACGCAAATTTTTCCCAACTCACATAACGGAATCTGCGAGGGATCATTCCTCTACCGTCGCAAGGATGGTGTCTCGGAGCTGGATCCACTTTGTCAACAGATACAACTGGGGATGGTGACAGGCGACCGCTAACTTGGGTCTAATTAAGGAAGAGGGAAGGGATTTTGGAAGGAAGTCGGTCGGTCGTGGACCTATTGAAAGGAACCGTCACGGCACTTGCCTGGTGGTGAAAATAGGAAACCACGACAACTATTTTCCGGACGGCTGAAGTGGGATTCAAACCCACACTCTCCCGATGCAGCGAGACACGAGCTAGCGCGTTACTGCTCTCGGCCACCGTGATCGGTAACATTTATTTTTACTCCAAAATATCAAAAAAAAAAAATAACCCAAATGTCCTATTACTCACTAATTTGGGAATAGTTTTAGCAAAATTATCCTACCCCGGCCCTCCCCCACCCCTCTCTAAGCTAGGGGTATTCCATACTCTCTAGGCTCCCCCGTGTGTTCGCCTACCCCCATGATCTTGCCTTAAATCCGCCCCCGAACCATGTACACGGGGCTACATTACCACGATGCTTCAAAGCCCTTAATTGAATCAACAACTGCAAAGCAACAAATATTCCAAGTGTAAAATTCTACCTGATTTCGGCAGAAACCAATGCCTTCATTTCCTTGCACAAAGAAATTTTAGTAGCCTACAGCCCATAGATCGCTTTAATTTCAACTTACTGAGGAAATCCAATGGAATAAAATCGTTTCAACAACGCTACTATCCACTTCCAGTGTTTCACTTAATCTAAACATGTTAATATTTCAGTGGGAAGTATTTCACGCCAAGACGAACTCACAACATAACTGAACTGAAGTGTATGAGGCGCGGCGCTGGTGTGTCTTCCCTTGTGAGCAGGGTGAAAGTACTGTTTGAAATCAACCAATCAGCACTACACTCACCGCTAGTCTGTAGCGCGATACCCCATACGGAACTTTGCTGGGCTACTCTCTCCTTCCCTCACCCCGCGGGCCAGTGTCGAGCCCTTTCAACGACCGGGCTAGACTTGCGGTATACCAAAGTACAGTCACTCACAGCTAAAAGTGTGTACCCCAGAAGAAAATTAACGAGTTCGAGCGCCCCATGACAACAATCGGCGGAACATGAATGATGCAAGCTCGATTTTCCTGTCTGCACTGCTACATACAAGTCGAGAGAATGTGGAGATAAACATTTTTTTTTTTTTTTTTTATCACTGGTGGTATACCGCCGGTATATGCGATGCATGGGAGAATTCGCCACTGTAAGGTGGGCTTTTAGAAGCTATTATGTCATTATCTGTACAAAATGACAAGAAATTAAAGGAATCAAAGGGGGCACCATTGTCACTCACTATTTTAGGAGGAAGACAGAACGTAGCAAAGCATGGTTTCAATCTGTCAATTACAGCTGTGGAGATAGTACCCCCAACATCCCATATTTCCAGCCATTTACTATTACTGTCAAGCAATATCAGATACACTTCAGTGTTAAAATAAAAGAAATCTAAGTGCAGGCGAGTCCAATTACTGTTCGAGGAAGGCCAAACATGTTGTATTGGTGAAATCACCTGAAAATTTACTCTAGCACATGGTTTACACAGTTTAATATACTCATCAATATCTTTGGCAAAATTTGGCCATTAAACCAGATTCCTTGCTCTCATTTTCATCCTTACACTACCTGGATGTCCACCATGAAGGGTATCCAGTACTTTACTTCTTAATTCAAAGGGGAAGAAGACACCCTTCTACCACTGACAGGCTATAGCATATTTCAAAATACGGTTTGAGTGCTGGCATTGTCACTTGTTGTGGCCAACCCGACTGTGTTAGTTCAATAGCCTTTTTCAGTACAGGATCCTTAAGAGTAACATCTGCTACAATTTCAGCATTTATGGGTAACCCTGACAGTTCAGTTATTACGCTTTTTACACTTTCTACAATTTCATCTTGACTGGGAAATAAAGACAACATGTCTGCGGGTCCCATACTTTCACCTTTCTATACTCTGCTTCGTATTTGAATGGTGCTAAAGTAGTAGCACAACGTTGTAATTTGGCAGCTGCTACTACTGGCATGGGTCTTTCAGGTGACAATATGGATTTTAAGGTCAAGTTATCTGTAACTAATATAAACTCTTTCCCTGCTAAATACTTATAGAATACCGGGTGAGTTAGCCGTGGTGGTTACGGCATGACTGATGGCAGTCGCTCACATCCGGGAGGCGAGGAGGTTTGAATCCCCCCGCCGGCAACCTTGAAGATGGTCTTCTGTGGTTTCCCATCTTCCTTCCAGGCAAATGCCGGGGTTGGTCCCTAACTATAGGCCACAGCCGCTACCTTCCAACTCCTCGTCCTTACAATCCAACTTCCCTCCTTCCCTCCCCAACGGTACTTGTAGCTCACCCATTGGGTGTCCGTCTCGAAGCAGCTACAAAACTGGCGAGCCGAACATGTCCTCGGACACTCCCGGCACTAAAAGCCATACGCTAAAAAAAAAAAAAAAAAAAAAAAAAAACTTATAGAATTTAGTTAACCGATACATGATAGCCAATGGTTCTTTTTCAATTTGTGAATATTGTTTTTGTGTTTCGGAGAGTGTTGACAAAGCAAAATAAATAGGCTGCTCAACTCCATCTACTCTATGAGCTAGGACACAGCCTAGTCCATATTGTGATGCATCACAACAGCGTACCAATTGTTTACCAGGATCAAAATGCATGAGTGCATTACTCCCTATTAGCAGCCGTTTACTATTTTCAAAAATAGTATTACACGCGTCAGACCAAGACCACTTGACTGTCTTTTTTAGTCATTCATTTAAGGGCTGCAGCAAGGTGCTTTGGCAAAAGAAAATTAAAAAAACTTATAATGCCCAGCCATGACCTCAGCTCTTGCACATTTGTGGGATTCTAGCTTCTACGATTGGCTTTACCCTCTTGGGAGTAGTTTCAATTCCTTGACTCGTAATAACGTGTCCTAACAAGTAAGTATTCTACTCTTTCTTTCATGAACAAACATTTCTTCAAGTTAACCCTAACATTGTGTTCTTGGAAGCGTCTTAACATTTCCTCCAGTTTACAGAGTAAAGACTTAAAATTTACTGCCCCAATGAGAACATTATCAATATAGCATGTCACTCCCTCCATGTCACACAATAACACATCCATGAATTCCTGAAAGGCGGCAGGTGCGGGAGCCACACCATACATGAGGCTCGTTGGTCTCAAGAATCCTTAATGTGTGCTTACGGTAAGACATTCCTGGGACTCGACGGCTAATTCTAGCTGTAAATATGCTTCCCTAAGATCTAACACACAATAAATATTATTTCCCGCTAAACTAGCAAATACATTATCTGCATTTGGCAATGGATAATGATCAATTTTGATATTTACATTGACAGATCTCTTATATAAGGTTTTGAATATTCCCGAAGGGAATATGATGTAGTTTCCATTTGAGCGGATGAATTATCAATAAATGATAAAAATGGTCCGGTTAGCTCAAACAATGCCAGCGTTTCACCCCAGTGTGCCGTTGGGCTCGTCAGTTTGACTCCCGTAGCACATTGGCATGCTCGTGACGTCAATACTGCTTGTATTTTGTGTCTTGCATGGCCTTCTCAGTATGTGCTAGCCACGCGTATTGGTAGGTGTGTCTGTACCAACTGACGAGCCCAACGGCACACTGGGGTGAAACGCTGGCATTGTTTGAGCTAACCGGACCATTTTTATCATTTATTGATAATTCATCTGCTCAAATGGAAACTACATCATATTCCCTTCGGGAATATTCAAAACCTTATATTGGATTGCCAAGGTAAGGCTTTTGTTTTTATGAAAGGGAGTTTGACTCCCGTAGCACATTGGCATGCTCGTGACGTCAATACTGCTTGTATTTTGTGTCTTGCATGGCCTTCTCAGTATGTGCTAGCCACGCGTATTGGTAGGTGTGTCTGTACCAACTGACGAGCCCAACGGCACACTGGGGTGAAACGCTGGCATTGTTTGAGCTAACCGGACCATTTTTATCATTTATTGATAGATTTCTTATAGTCTACGCATAGTCGGTAACTGCCATCAGGCTTCAGCACAGGAAATAATGGTAATGCCCATTCTGAAAATTTGACAGGTACCATCATCAATCATCTGTCTCAACTGATTTGTCACGTTTTGTCAAGCATAATAAGGTATATCATAGGCTTTACAACATACTGGGACAGCTTTAATTTTGCTTTAAACCCTTTTATTACCTAAGTACGATCACTTAAAAATACTTCTGGATACTTTGCAATTAAAGGTTTAAATTCAGGAGAATACTCTGATTCCTTGATCGCCTTAACTCTCCTATTTACTTTCTTTTTGACTTCTCCCAGTCTTTCTCCTACATCCCTCCAATTTACTACTATTTCTTCCAACCAATACCTACCAATCAAAGGCAAAAACAACTGAAGTGTGTCGCATCAGGGACGTAAAACATGGGGGAAGGGAGGGGCATTGACCCCCCACCCTTAAGTTTTAGGTGCAAGGCAAATTTTTTAAGTAGCCTACCCTTAAAAAAATTAAAATAAAATAGCCAGAAAGTATTCTATAAACGATTTAATACTACATTAGGCTTTAAATGGGAAAAGTCATCTTGCCTTCTTAATCGTAATTTTTGATGTGTAACATCTTTCCACTCGGTCACTGGATATTTTTGTGGGAGTGAATTTGAAAAATGGGATGGAAGTGGATCGGACGGAAGTGTGTAAGACGGCGCCAGCTGGATCGTATCCCTCCTGGACATTCATCAGCACACAAAGAACTTTTTTATTTACACACTAATAATACATAACAATTCCAAGACTCACTTTTTTTTCTTCACTGCCTACTTGATATTTCTACTCTCGCACTACCTTCTTGATTGTACTCACACTGCCTTCTTGATACTCTGCTGCTAATCGTATCAATATGACTCATTTTAACAGAATCCATATGAAATTACGTGTTGGTCTGTGAATCAAAAGGTCCGGGAACTGGGCAAGCCTTTCATGATCTACTGCTGTGCACATTGCATTTTCTCGCAAGTTGGTCTATTAAGGAATTTAAGGTTATGAGCAGTGTCGCGTCTATTAATCTAGTCGATCCATATCGTATTCTTTATTTAGGCTAGTGCTGGTGGAAGCTACTAGTCATTTAATAAAATGAGTTCCGTATTATAAACTACAATATCTCTAAAACACTCCCTTTTACAATAGATTAATATTTGTGCCAATAATATTATAAAATACCGGTGTATCAACAATTTCACGTGAGGTTTCTTCTATGTCAGATGTTACACATCATATGCGACTACTGTAAGGCTCGTAATTTTCTTTTTTAAATGAACAAAGTAAAATAAGATGACTCTCCCCTGGCGCATCTCGCTTTTTAAGCACACCCTACGCTTGCGCCCTGCATTGCGCCGCACAAGGTTTGAAGAGCACTAATGCACGTGACTTTAGAAGTTCGACATTTGGTGCTACGCTTGTGCCGTATTTATCCAAATCGGTGGAGCTCCAGCATTTCATCAGTTTCTGTCTAAACTTTGATGATTAGGGCTACCGGTACTTCATTTAAATTTGTGAATTTTATACTTTGTCACTGTGATGACCGCGAATCTGCTCGGCCTACCTGCTTCAAGCTGGTCTGCAGAGAGAAGTTTTTCGGTGATGAGACCACTTCCGATCTACGATGTGACAAATTAGACAGAACATGGGATCATTGCTGTCTACTAGCCACCTACTCGGAAATGGTTGACAAGCTCAATGACACGCGTCTTGCTCGGGGGTCCACCCCCCCGATTGGCAACGTAGCTAAGCGAGGCAACGGTAGCGTGATGTATGAAGCAGTGTGACAATCAGTTTGCTCTGATCTCGTAACATAACCTCTTATTACTCTCCAGTGCCTTCGCTCTTAAGAACCTACCAAGAACAGCAATAAGTGCCCTTGAAGCGTGTGACAAAAAGAAAATTCCCCCTAACTTGTATACCCTTATCAAACTTTTGGCAATTTTGCCTGTCTCTTTAGCTACCGCCGAATAGAGTTGGAGTTTCAGTAGGTCGAAAACATACTTAGAGTAATTCTACTTCCGTAAACAGTCTCATCGGTCTAGCATTGTTATCTATTCTCTGAGACTTACAAATCACTGACGATGAAGTTATAAACCAATTTGGTAATGCTTCCAGAAACCTTGACTTTATATTGTAGTGTAAGTTGAAAATGAAAATAGTTATTGAGGTTTTAAGAGGCGGAAGAATGAGGTCATGTGCTCCAAATCCAAACAGTAATGTTCATTCCTTCTATCTAAATACTATAAATTGAGCAAGATGACTGTATTAATAAAAAGTAACATGAAATTGTCTTAGTTGTGTTTGACAATAATCAAACATCATAACAAATTGGTTGAAAAAGTGATGCCATATAGCCTTAAAACTCATAATTGTGCACCAAATTATACAAAAGTTTCCCGGGGCGGGGACCCCGGACCCCCACATCTTTGGGGACTATTCAATGCTACCTAACTCCCGGTCCCCCTCCCTCCAAAATAAATGTGCCCCTGCGGGCAGTCAGTGTTCGGGTCCTTAGCTCAACATTGACAATCATTGTTTTATATTTTGGATTCATATTCATATTCTGATTGTATTTTGTATTAATTTTTTAATTAATGCAGCCAATGGCCATGTATTTTTCTTTTCTTTTCAGGACGGGTCAAGGAAGGGATTATGAAAGGAAACTTTGTATTTTAACCCTTCTGCTAAAAAAATGCCATGGGCGGTAGATGTGTTATTCTTATACTTCTAGCCAAGCAATGCTATCACTGTTGTAACCAAGACAATGTAGGAATTATTCTCTATCTGGATATCGATATGTTTGTGTTCTGTGAATAACTGGGTTCCTAATAAGTATTCTTTGAACATGCTGTAGTCAGCTCATTACCTGCACGTGTGATCTTTTGAAAGTATGTTTGTTTACATTCTTACAAGGAGCTAATTGTGATACGTGGTGATAACTGTTATATCTTGGGAGATACAAGATAAATAACACACACTTGGTGTTTGGACTGTTGCTGGTGTCTCGGTGAAGCGAACTCGTCTCAGGCTCGTTTGCTCGGTGTCTTGGTCGGTTGCGCGGTGACATGGTGGGTGACCTGTTCGGTAGCGCGGTGGCCTCGACGTGGCCTGGTCAAGTTGAGTATCGTGCAGAGATGAGGGTACCTTTGCTCCGTTGCTGTCATTGTTCGACTGGCGTAAGCGATTGGACGTTCTTGCCCGTTACTGAGCCGGTGTGACAGTACTGCGCCCAGACCAGTCTTGCTGGCGCCCGTGGTCAACAGAGGTGGTAACGTTGGGTCATACTGCATGAGTACCTGGGGCGAGGTTAGGGCGTTCTTGATGTCTTTGTATGCCCTGTCGCCTTCTGGTGTCCAGATGAGAGGGTCCTTGAGCAGCATGTCCCTAAGTGGTCTGTCTGTGGTGGACAAATCAGGGATGAACGAGCTGTAGTATGACATAAGTTAGTGTGTTTACATGGGCCAGACCATTTCCAAGACTCGGGCAACAAGTGGGTTTGAACCCACTTGAAATATTTTTCCACATTGTCCCCATTTTCAACTCAAGGCAACTAGTAGATCATGATCGTTCTTTCCAGCTCATTGCCCAATTTCATTCATCTTAATTCCTCTGGTGAGGTTGGTGTCAGGAAGGGCATCTGACCCTACAGAAATGGGAATAGCATGGGATAGAAATCTTTAATTTTTTCACTTTATTAGAATCTTAATTTTGATATTATAGTTTAACAGATATAGCCTAGCCCAAATTTTCTCCTTCATCATATTCCTACCTACAGGGTCATTATCTATGTGCACTCCGATAAGCACAGCAATCTTAGCCGGTTGTGACTGGCGCAGATTGCGGGCGTGTGTACGGGGTTCAGCCGGTGGTTGGTGCGCTCCGCTGACTCATATCGTTAGTTCACACGTGTTTTGTCATGCATACGAACGTGTATCTGCAAAGCTTAGACGTTAGTGTTGCACGTTTAGTGAGTATTGTGATTACTGTGATTGTTGGTCATGCCTAGACACCAATTCACATTGCGCGAACTTGTGTATATCCATAATTCGTATATGAAAAGCAGAAAATCTTGTTCTGAAACGAGACGAAAATTTAGAATCAAGTTTCCAGGAAGACCTGTGCCTAATGCCAGTACAATTAAGAGGCTCGCTAAACAATTCAAGGTAACAGACTCCGTAGGAGTCAATATTTGAGCAGAAGCAGGTCGTGTTGGGCAAAGATGGGTTAGATTGTGATAGTATCATGTTGAGCCCAGCAAGGATGATGTCAGGTTGTGTAAAACACAGTGTAGCTATGACTTATTGATAGAAGAGATGTTACATACTGTAGTCCAGATTTCCTTCCAAGTCGAAATATAGCCTACTGCAATGTTAGATGAGACAACAACACATTTCTATACTTAATTCTAAGGGACATCATTCTAATCCTTCTGCAAGGATCTCTAGCTTTGTTGTGTTCCCTAGATTTACCACTATCTCAAATACCATACTAAACAGAAGTCAACTTTATGCTCATTTATAAAAATAACAATTCCCATAATCTTATAAAAGCATGGGTCATTGTATAGAATGTTACTTTATGGTTTTCACTGTTTGGATAGGGCTACACACTACACTGTTATGAACTAGTGCTAGAAAGTGCCTTTCCTTGCAGGAGCCATTCTCCCAAGAAGAAGTTCGGCCTACGTGGTAGTACAGGACTAACTAAGGAAACTACTTTCAACTTCCCGATGACGGCGCCAACCCCTCCACGGTGTAAAATGCGTGAGGAGCTGAGTGAGGCAGAATGTGACCAGCTTTCGCCTCGCAGACCTCCGCTCCTCTACCGTGTCTGAACACAAACTCATATTCAGTGTCTGATTGTGACATCTTTCTGTGGAAATCGTATTAAAATTATGTACTGTCATATAAAGTCTACAAATTTGTTATCATAAGAGCAAATATACATATAATTTATGTCAAATATCTGTTCTATGTTGTGCTACATAGTATATTCCACTATAAATATGGGTACTTAATTTGTTAAAAACATTGCAAATGATCTGTAATGCCTTCATTGTTGTTCAAAATCAGTTTGATTCCAATCTGACAAAATTTAGACTCACAAAATGTGACAGGTTGCACAGGACACCAAAACAAACAGCTCTTTCTAATATCAGATTTTCTGTGAGGACAACACACCAGAACTACAACAATAATATCATGATCCTACTTATCCTTGAAGCCACAATATTTTGATTTTAAAGTGAAGGATCATAACTGTCTCCAATGACTGTTCAACACATGCAAAGGATTCAGGTTTGTATCAAATGTCCCCTGCTCAACCTAGGCATATTGTTCCATGAACAGAAACAACTGCCAACTACGAATGGCCCTCACTACTGAAGAATACTAACACCAGAAAATCTTCACATAATGAAATTATCTTTGTTTTCATCAACAAGCTGTTCTGTCCCAGAAATAAAAGGTTCATCAGGGGCACACCAAAATTTGAATGCCCATCAGCAAAACTCCTACATTAACAATGGGAAACTGTCTAAGTTTAGTAGCTACACAAATTCTTAAAAACAGCTTAACATCATGTGGTGGAAAGTTATTTGAAAGAATTTCTAAAATGAATGTTTAAATAGCTGGATTTGGCATCAAAACTTGGTGACAATAATCAGGGCTCTGGGAGCAGAGCCATTCACTGTGTGATAATTAGAAGGGACTGCGGAGTTCACAGTGTGTGTTTCCAATATTGTCAGTATTCTGCCTTTTCATTGAGCTGTTTAACACTTGAGAGATAAGGAATTGAAATAGACAACATCAGTTTCAATGGAAGAAATCTTCTAAACATTTGTTTCTGTCTTGCATTTATTTTTGTTTTTTATAATTTTGGAGGAATATATCCCCATTTTCGCCACTCTGCATCCATCATTGCAAACACCATCTTACTGCCATACAGCAGCTTACAGGAAAACTAGTTGTTTGTTTTGGTATGCAGTATGAACTTTTACACTGTGTCAGTCTTTGTTCAAGGTTCTACTAAACTTTCAGAAAATGTTAAAATATTAAAGTGAGATTATAATGTTAAGTATGGTACAGAGAGTGCCTCGTCACTGTATTGGATGTATTATGTGTTGAAATTGATGTTCTATCTCATCACGAGGAGGATGGCCACAGTGTCCCAAGCCCCTAAATGCAAACAATCCCTTATTAGAATTCTGATCTCGTCAGTACATTCTCACACTAGCATACTTACTCAGTACTCGATGTACAATTCCTAAACATTAGTTAACTTCCCTTCATATGGTGTCTGCTGCATGGGTGCATGAAGACTGTCGATGCCACTTGATATGCCCCGGCACCGAGATTAAGTACTCGACTTAGTCAGTATGGGAACTGGCCACCCTACTTAGTAATCCTCCTTAACTCCCAATACCAAATGTTGATGGCACTCAAAAGAGTAGTAGTTTGAATTTAAACTACAGTAAATTATATATTATTCCATATGAGCAGAATATTTGCTATGGACAAATTAAGTATTCATTTATAATCGGTGTGTAAATGTAATACATGTGGGGAAAATATGTGTCTTGTTTCATTATACGTTTGTGGACTGTGTTCAAGACTGGCAGGAAGGTATACTTTGGTGTATTCATACTCTGTGTGGACCAATTCCTAACCACATCTCCCACTGAAACCAATTCCAAACTCCCTCAGTGAAATACAGTATCTCCTTAATTGAATTCTTACCAAATGAATACACGTATGTGTGGACATAACTTATGCTCGAGATGTATATTGTGTGCAATGGCTAAACAATGGTTGCTGTTTGATTCACCGAGCTATTAATTCACAAGATGTGTACTATCCGGTTTGAACCCAAAAAGTATAGACTATTCTAATGTTGCACAGAAAGTGTATCAAATTCTAAGTTAGGTGATAAAAGTTTGTGCCTTTGAAGTTCATCAGGCATGAATATTCTTTATTTTATGGGTATCATGGCCAGGGATGTAGCTCGGCATATGGTATATGTCAAAGATCCATATTATTATACACAATAAATTTTAATAATGGTTCACTGTGGCTCTTATTTTGCCCTGGCAATTGCACCAATCCTTCACAGATTAAACATCACTTGAACATCAGTTCAGGAAGATCTTCAGAAGAGACAAACCCATTAAATGTCCGACTTGCAGGACAAATGCATCCTAAACCTTAGCTTATTATTAGAAACTTTTCAGTCGATCAACATGAGTGCATCCAATTAGATTGGGCGGGGAATAACAAATAACAGGGCTCATGTCAACATTGGTGCCTCCTGAGTTAGTACCAATTCCTGCCGACCTCTGTATTTTCCTTGCCCACCCCAAATTTGAAGACAAAGTTACGCCCATGCTCAAGCTATACAGAAGGAACAAACTAGATCCAGCACAAACAGTCTTATAAAAGGAAAACCTTAACAGCATGTGTGAGGAAAACTTGAAATTACAAGGACCATACAGATATTGAGTATCCTTATTTTGTTCCTTTTGAAGTATTTGTATTTAGCCGGTAAATATGAGCATGCATGACAGATCTGTGACGTAGCATTCGTATAGCGACCGGACAAGTCCTGACTGGTGTCAGTAGCACAGCAGCGGTGGTTCTAAATATTGGCTCTTATTCTGTGTTCCGCCGCTTGCGAGGTTCGGTTTGTGATAAAGTTTCAGTAAATGCTGACTGTTACTGTGAAACACTATAGAAATTGTGACTGGTCAGCCTGTTTGCCATCTCTTGATGAATGCAGTACGTTTGCATTTATCTGTTGGCACAGGCTAGAGTAAAATGTGGTTTTTCACCAATATCTCAGTCTCATTCATGGCTGTGATTATATGGAAGCTACTGAGGTATGAGTTGTACTGAGTAATGGACTCAGGGCACAGCTAGTGCCTGTGGATGCTGTGAAAGGTTCTGCTCATAGGGTTAGTACAGCTGTACTGACTCAGTGAGGAAAGCAATGGCAAATTACCTCATTCCTCACCTTGAGTAACCGACAGTAGTGGCTACGCTGGCCAAAGCGCAGTGTTAGGTCATGGGGCCAAGCTCTCTGCTGACGCGGTAGACGCGTGGGTTCGAGCCCCACCGTCGGCCGTCCTTGAAATGGTTTTCCTTGGTTTCCCATTTTCAACACCAGGCAAATGCTGTGACGGTACCTTCTGACAGGCCACGGCCGCTTCCTTCCACATCCTTCTCCAATTTCATTCACCTTAATCAATTCCATCTCTCATCCCGACGCGCAGGTCGCCCACGGGCGTCGAATAGAAAGACCTGCACTAGATCCACGGAAAAAAAAAAAAAAAACTTGAGTATGCCTCATTATAGTGCTGCCTCGGTTTTGTGGGCTTCTACCACATTACCTATGATGGAGCTTTTTGAGGTTCCAACCAGCCTCCAGGCTGACTACCTAACTGACAGACATTCAAAACAACAGACGTGGAATGCTCAGTGCAGGAGTTGTGCTGATCCATGACAATGACGACCGCATACGGCTCGGTGCACAGCAACTGTTCTGCAGGAGTTTGGCTGGGCGCTGTTTGATAATCCACCACACAGTCCTGTTGCATGTTTTCTTGCACTTTGAGCCATGTTCAATTGGGAGGAATCTGTGTGATTACATTGTCATTATTATAATTACTTTATCTCATTACGGTCTTACCTTTATTATTCAGCCTCTCTTTATTTGCTAATTATGCCAGCCCCGTGGTGTTGGGGTAGCGCGCCTGCCTCTCACCCGGAAGCCCCGGGTTCGATTCCCGGCTCCGTCAGGGAGTTTAGAAACTGACGTGACGGCTGGAACAGGGTGCAATCAGCCTCGTGAGGACAATTGAGTTGCTGTCTGACAGTGAGCCAGCGCCCCAATCACGAAAACCAAGATTAACGGTCGAGGGGACCCGATGCGCTGATAACGTGTCACCCCAATATCTGCAGGCCAAATGGCTGGGCAGCGGTCGCTTGGTAGGCCTATGCCCTTCATGGGCTGTAGTGCAAAGGGTTATTTTTACTTGCTAATTACTTTATTTTTTTTTCTAGTGGCCCATATGTCTATGCTCGATTTTCACCTTACCATCATTTTCCTTATTGGTTGTGCGTGTTCGTTCTTGATTGGTTTGTTTAATTTTTGTATTACACTACTTGGCGCTAATTCTGTTGTGTCTCCTTCTACTAATCTTACTGACACAATGTGAGTTAGCCATGTTTTGTGTGGGGGATCTCCTCCCTCATGGGTGAAGGCTTTGCTTTCTTCCAATTCTTACATCTTTTACCGAGCGAGTGTATTTCACATACTGTATCTCAATTCATTCTTACTTTTCAGTCTTTTGAGTGTGATTTTCTCCATGTTTTGTTTCGTTGCATCTCTGTTGAGGTAAGTTATGGAATACCTATTTTCTTCTACTTCCTGTATGTTTCCTTATAACTAGTATGGAGCTACCATGCACTGTTGTACATGTGAGCACTGTTTCACTTTATTTTATTGTGTTCCATTGTACATGATGCTTGGTAGCATTGTACCTTGTCTTTGAGTCTGCTGTTGTGTATGGATGCTACCCTCACGCTTGTCTGGGGGTCCCTGCTTTATTTTGTGACTGGGGATCTCGGGTGTTGAAATGAGTGGTATACTTTCGTACTTCCCTTCTCATATACTCCCAGAGGCCCACATGTTTTGTGCTCCTGCTCTGTTTTCATGTATCCATGCCATATACTCTTGCTACGGCAGGTATTTTGTGCTGGGTCGGGTTCTGGACTTGTGCTACCTCGCCACATTTGGGATCCAAGCGTGGCGCTATTTACATCATCACACTGCATTTTCAAGACTTCCCTTATGTGAGAGTGCCTTTTCAGGCAAGTCTGTAACATTACCTTTCTTCTTTTCCTTACCCCTCCCTGTCTCATCTTTCTTATCTCATCTCTTAGTGTCGCAGCTCTAATTGTTAAGACGCTCATTGTTGGTTATGTATGTTGGATACACAGCCCTTGCTGTGCTACGGTATGGAACAACTTCCCTTCTACGGTAACTGATATTATTAATAATAATTATAATAAAGTTATGGGATTAACGTCCCTTTTTTTTCTTTTTGACTCATAGAGTCACCCATTTTTCCGTATTGACTTACTGTAATAATCAAAAGGATTCCTAGTTCCGCCTCGTCATTACAATACAATATATTCAAAAATTTTGTGGTACAATCACATGTTACACTCTACATAGGTACATGTTTCGATGCCTATAAGCATTGGCATCATCATCAGCCTTATTAGTGTATTGGCAGGGCTTAAAAATCACTTTGTAAAAAAATCGAGTGTAATGAAATGTTGACATAAACACATATTAAAATCACATATACACTGGATCACTTTAAAAGTTTCCTTAAAAGGTTTTAAAATTATGGTAGGCACACGTTGCAAAGCCCTTGAAGGTTTAATTGTCTATCTTGAGGTTTTCAGAGTTCAGTTCATGATGTTGTTTCCGAAATTGGTCAAGGGTTTCCATTCCCAAGTAATTTGCGGCCAGAGTCACACAGAACAGTGCTGTGCTAGATGGAGGTTGTGCTACACTGAGTTGGCATGCCGCCGCGGAAGTAGCTATACCAAGCACAATGGTTCTTCAGAGGGCAATGATGAACAGTATAGAAGTCACCATTGTTGGTCACCAACTTGGATGGATTAGGCATGTTCAGCGCAAGAGTGATGACCGACTTCCTTGACGCATCCTGTAGAGTGAAATTAGTACGGGCAACATACCTTGTGGTGCCCCTCTGAAACGCTATAAGGACCAGCTTAAGAATTCCTTTAGGAGTACCGGCATTGAACCAAGTACTTGGAGAACCACTGTGGAGGATCGTCCTCTCTGGCACTCTACTACGGCAGCTGCTGTCGCACATTCTGAGTGTGAACATCAAAGGCAAGCTATAGATAAACGCCAGAGGTGTAAAACGTCAAACTCAACCACGACCTCCGCCCACTATAAGGTGCAACCAATGTGGTCGATTTTTCGTTGCCCAGATTGGCTTGATATGCCACCAAAGCCATCTCCATGCCTGAATGGATATTGAAGAAGAATTGCAGGTGAGAAAGAATACTCTGACAAGAGTATCAGCCGACGACGAAGATGTACCCAGCCCGATCACATCGGGGAAATTTCTGTTGACCAACCAAAGAGTTACAATTGATAGTTTGTACAGGCAATGCTGGAAAAATGGCTTCGAAACTACACACAACATTCTTTAATTGCCCAAGTAAAATGCATTATGTGGAGATGCAGCTTCACTATTAGCTGTAGTGGCTCGGGCTGTTTTACTGCATCCCGAGTTTGTGGATTGCCAAAATTTTGCCATGATCCTAGTAAGCTTAAGTGGAATCTCTTCATTTCCAAAGAAAGTTGGAGAGATATTTCATAATCTGAGTTGAACCAATATCAATTCAAATTTCAAAGAAAATTAAATTGTTCAGACATCTCAATCTCTTGGTGAGGTGTACCATACCAACTGGTAAGCTTAACGGTACACTGGGGCGAAATGCTTGAAAATTGGTCGAGATGTTTGGACAATTTAATTTTCTTTCAAATTTGAATCGATTCCAGTAGGATACTTATTCTCCTTTTTAGCATATTTTCATCAAATGAAAAAATAGGCTTACGAGATTACTGTGTGTGTGTATGTGTGCGCATGTGTGTGACCCCCCCCCTGATAAAATCTCTACGGTTTGAGCAATTTTAATGAAACTCTGTAAGAACATAGCACTATTTCGTCCAACCACAACCATGTGCTTCAAATTTAAATTTGTTTCACCAATCCAACATGGCGGCTGCATAAACTATTTCACGGGCATTCTATAGCATCGAAACTATAACTGACAACACCCTCAAATTTTGTATTGTGATAGAAAACACTAAGTTAAGTTCAGATATGTGATGCTTAGAAACATTTTAAGTACAAAACCAACGTGGCAGCCAAGCAAAGTTAAAATATTTAAATGGCATTTTCTCAAGATTTAATCAACCGATCATACTTAAACTTGGTACGATGGATGTTTATAGAAGATGGCGGCTGTGCACAATTTAATATTTATTTTTCAAATTATGCGATTGAAGTGAACGTTTGAAAAATAAATCTAGACAATAATCTTCATCTAATAGTACACAACACTATGGCCTACATATAGAACAATCCAACATGGCAATCATCCCATTCATTTAGGCGGTTCTCAATATCTCTGAATTTGTTACAGCAATAAAACTGAAATTTTGTATGTTCATAGAGACTATTTACATAAGTTTACCTATCAGCTTTTCAATAACCTGATGAAGACAAATCCAACATGGCGACGATGCGAAATTTCAATATTTAGGCCTGTATAGATTTTTCTCCTGACCTATATACATGGTAAATCGTCATACAACACAATATATTGGGATTTATTTTAATTCAATTTCTATGATAACTTCTAAATGGCGGCTGTGCAAAATGTCAAAAATCATGTTTATATTTCTCGTGTGCGAATTAAGTGATACAAATGAAGGTTGGTACAATGAGCCATGATTATAATATTCATCTGCTGGCATATAATTCTATAGCATATATTTCAAACAATCCAACATGGCGTCCCTACGATACATTTCACCAGTTCTCAATATTTCCGAAACTATTTAAGCCATCAAACTCAAATTTGTATGGTGTTAAGACGGCTGTTAAGTAAGTACAAATATGTGACTTTCCCTAATCCTGAAAAACACAAAACATTATGGTGGTGAAGTGGTTTTAAAATATTGCAAATAACTTTTCTAGCGATCTAATCATTCGAGTATAATGAAACTCGGCCCAATGAATCTTTACTCATAGCTTAGTATAGACACATCTAATAATATTAATTGTTTTCAAAAATTCAAGATGCATCAATTCAAAATTTCAAAACCTTATAATTAATTTCTCTTATCTTATACATTTTGTAGCTTACATTTCATAAATCATAGAAGTCGTGCATTTGACTTTTCTAAAAATGTATTTCCGTGGTTCATTACAGATAGGTGCCATCTCGGGCGAGGAGTCTTAATCACCGATATTAATATCTATATATTCTAGAACATAACTTCCCTTTGTAATGGTGTTGGTGAAGACACAGCTATTTAGTATATCGTATGGAAAATCCTAGTAATAGGCTGGAGAATTTTAATGGAAAAGACCAATGGGAGATACGAAAATAGGCTATTTAGTTCTTCACGGAACTACTTGTTTATACTGTGTTAGTTGTATGTGGCTATCTGGAGGCAGACTGCAAGAGGTTTCCCTTGTGGTCCATCACTACAGTATAAGAGACAAGCAGCTCAAGACCACTGCAATGATGACAAAACATTGGCGATGAACAAACTCTGGACTTAATATATAACACGTTAAAGGATCTCAAATCACAATGCACAGTTCCACGACGTGAATGGTGACATTGGGCAAGGTGATGTCAAAGAGGACTAATTTTATTGCTAACGTTTGGGAAAATCTGTTAGGTTTTAACCCTGCAAATCTAAATCTCTACTTAGTATAAAACAAAGTCCCCGATTCTTGGATGTTACGGGTAAACTCGAGAACCACTGGATGGATTTTGATGCGGATTTCACCATTATGTAAAGGATATCTCGAGGATAATTTCCGTAGAAAATAATTTATTTATGATCAAAGAAAGCCGAGCAGTACTGATTACAGTGGAAAAGTCGAAAAAAATAACTGGCGTCCGAGCGC
The DNA here is from genome assembly GCA_946902985.2 of Meconema thalassinum. NCBI lineage: Eukaryota > Metazoa > Arthropoda > Insecta > Orthoptera > Tettigoniidae > Meconema > Meconema thalassinum. Next base: position 874,938,308 of record OX336389.2, on the reverse strand, counting down.
TTTGCAAGCTTACGCTGGGCAAACCGTTAAAAATATATAAATACTATGAGTCTATGAGTCTAAGAATTGTTCAGTATGAAAAGATCTACGATAAAGTCCGGGAAGGCATATGTCTATCTTCAATACATCGCCCACTATAAGTGTTTTTACGTTTTAATTTCTTCCAACCGTGTCCATTCAACTACTGAGGCGACAGTTTACGAGCTAGCTAAGGACGAGTCTATCGTCCCTCTTACAGCCTAGCTAACGGGCAACCTATTGCCCCAGATACAGCCTGCAGGAAACCGTTGGGTCGTGTTGAGTTAAGACTTCTGAGAAGGGTGGTTGTGTTTGGAGTTTCCCTGGAAGTGCAACTCGGATTTTCTTCATTTCGCCTGTGAAACACATCAAGTTAAGATTGGACAGAAGGGGGATTTGAGTTTCATTCCCTGGAAGTGCAACTCTAATTCCGCCTGTGAACTTTTCGTTCCGCAAAATTCACAGTCAATTTAAGATTGGACGGAAGGGGGATTATACAGTGGAACTTGGATAATTCGAACCTCAAGGGACCAGTAAAAAAAATCGAACTATCCAAAAATTCGAATTAAAAAAGTTCTTTGAATAGGGTAGAGAAAATATATTGTATTACGTTTACATACCGTAATTATTTACGTTGAACAAAGCAGAATAACACACAAAGTTTCTAATGAAAAATAAAACCAAAATGTACTATTCACCTATTTAACCACAGTAGTATTCCAGCAATCTAGTTACGTCTCAGAGAAATCTACTGTTTTTTAAAATAGTTTGAGATTTTTACCTGTTTCCTACAGTTAAGTAACTCAGCCATCACAAAAGAATCTAACAAATTTAAGGAACGGAAAACAGAACCACATACATAATTTCTGAGACAAACGCACCCCACGCACGCAGTCGATGGCCAGACTGAGAAACCAAAACAGGTTTCTCGCATGCGCGGTAAAGGACCGGCCGTGGATCTAATAACCCAGTTGTGTACCTTTTTCACATTTCAGTTATTTACGATGGTACAATGTTAGACTTAACCTACGTCTTTTTCATTTTTGTGATCTTCGGTTGGCTGATAATTGTTTCAATGTCCGTTTGTTCTTATTTTATCTTTTTCTTTTGAAATAGCTGTGGAATTACGTCCCACAAATTTATGATTTAATTAATAATACTCACATAAAATATAATTCTGTAAAAGATGTAAACCGTATGGTTATTAGATGAAATAACTTATGTTCCTATTTTGTAAAAGCAAGGAATCTTTGAGATGAGAGGAAATTTTTTGGGGTCATTTGGGAAATGATACTCGGTTGATCATTTATTACTTATTTGGATGATTGTGAACTGGTTGTAAGGATGCATTATCTTAATATGTCATGAAGAAAGAACATGGACCTTGCTGTCGGAGTACAATTTGGTTTCAGATCAAGAGCTGATATTGTCATCCTGGTTGGCGAGTTGGCGACTGTTGCGAATGTCTTGGGTCCGGACTTCGTCGTGTAAAGCCGTGACCTCTACGTTGAGATGGAGTGTGTCTTCATCAGCCAAGAAAACTTCTGATTTGTATTTTATGTTAAAAAAAAAAAAAAAAAAAACTTTTATTTTGTTGCCAAGTAAGGAATTGAAACTCTAAGCATGTTGGTAATGGTTAGATGCATGAACGCTGTGGTGTGTGCCTATTTTGAAGATGGTAAGATTGGCGAACCTTGGGCTATTATGAAAGAACGAACTGATATTCAAATGCAGCTCTATTTACTCCCCCTCTCTCTCTCTCAACACATAGACTTGGTGTACATTTGTGTCCTATCGTCCTGTATAGTGGGGAGGAGAGATGACGCGTTTTATTTTCCCTGACGTGACCTTTATCCTTTCTAAAATGTAACCGAGTTGGTCTAGCTGCCGTGTATATGATTGTGATAAACAGACTTGCCACGCTACCTGTTGAGCACGAGTAGAAACTCGTTTGTCGCCGCGGGATGTTGCCATCTGTCGGAGAATTTTAGTACTACTCCTTCTGGATTTGCCGCTGGGAGCGTTTTACTCTCTAATCTACGATTTCCTCCGATGGCTACCGAAGTCAACAGTGTCTGTTACCTTGGATACAGCTATAATAAGAAGAGTTCTTCTCTATTGGAATCCTTACAAGCAAGATGCTAAATTTATAACTCCGATATTAAACCGGGCTGCTTAGCCCTGAAGGCTAACATAGCCTCTATCCTGGAATATGTTCATATCCAACTTGACTCCGAAGAACTTCCGACATCTCCCTGAAGATATTTTGACTTACTTGGTGTAATAATATTTTCTGGCATCCCAACCAGTATGCTTTAGAAAAGGTTTGTAAATATTGTGAGATATTTTGGAAGCTGTTTTATTTCTATCGATATGTTTTATTATCTTGGACGTATTGTAATTGCTTAACTTAGTGTTATTTTATGTTGGCGGTCTGTGTTTCACACTCGTGTTTTCACCTAGCCTTGTGGTCGGAGTAACGGTAAGGTATTTGTCGATATATTTAAAATAGTTTCCAATTATCTAATATATTCTATGTACCTTTTGGGGGAATGTGGTTATTTTATTTCTTGTCTGAGCTACAAGCCATGTAGATTTCAGTCTTCATCTTGGTCTAGAGCAAGGACTTTCTTAACCTAAATACCTTTATGTAAATTTTATTTATCTCCTTGCATCTTCTTAGAATGCCTCATATAGGCTCTGTAACTTGTGTCGAAGTATATGGCACTTATTTTATTCTGTGTAATGGGTTGCCTGGTGACAACCTAAGCTATTGTTATCGTTTCTTCCTTGCAGTAAAAACAACAGTTTTTGTTTCGGTGTCGATAAATGATGACATGTTTGAAGATTTGATTGCGATCACACGTACCTAGAATTTGCTCCTGTTAATAAAACTAACTTAATTGATTGCTTTGAGTTGAGACCGTATTTGAACTTAAACTAGTCTCGGTTCATACCTTGAGTATCGTTTAAAGGTAATTTATCTGTTTTATTTAACGTTGGATATTTTTGTTGGTCTTTGACTTTTTTTCATTTGCTCATTTAATATGATTAATTCAACCCTTTTCCTCCTCAATCGATGGGATTCCTTGCTTGTATTTCATTAGCTGTTTATACTAAGAACTAATTTCTTTTTAAATATTATTTCCTTCTTTAAATGCATGTAATATTATTGATTGTCAATTATATATATATATATATATATATATATATATATATATATCAAAAGTGACCTCTGTGTTCTTGTATCATAGTTTGTTATTCTCTTATGTTCATACTATTTAACTGCCTGGGTAAATGGTTTTGTTCAACACCTTCTACTTTCGTCTCTGGTAATTTTGGGGGTCTTTCTTATTATTTTGTAAATTAGTTAGCTCTCAGTACTACCAGTGTGTCAATTGACCCCCAAAATTACCAGAGACGAAAGTAGAAGGTGTTGAACAAAACCATTTACCCAGGCAGTTAAATAGTATGAACATAAGAGAATAACAAACTATGATACAAGAACACAGAGGTCACTTTTGATATATATATATATATATATATATATATATATATATATAATTGACAATCAATAATATTACATGCATTTAAAGAAGGAAATAATATTTAAAAAGAAATTAGTTCTTAGTATAAACAGCTAATGAAATACAAGCAAGGAATCCCATCGATTGAGGAGGAAAAGGGTTGAATTAATCATATTAAATGAGCAAATGAAAAAAAGTCAAAGACCAACAAAAATATCCAACGTTAAATAAAACAGATAAATTACCTTTAAACGATACTCAAGGTATGAACCGAAACTAGTTTAAGTTCAAATACGGTCTCAACTCAAAGCAATCAATTAAGTTAGTTTTATTAACAGGAGCAAATTCTAGGTACTTGTGATCGCAATCAAATCTTCAAACATGTCATCATTTATCGACACCGAAACAAAAACTATTGTTTTTACTGCAAGGAAGAAACGATAACTATAGCTTAGGTTGTCACCAGGCAACCCATTACACAGAATAAAATAAGTGCCATAAACTTCGACACAAGTTACAGAGCCTATATGAGGCATTCTAAGAAGATGCAAGGAGATAAATAAAATTTACATAAAGGTATTTAGGTTAAGAAAGTCCTTGCTCTAGACCAAGATGAAGACTGAAATCTACATGGCTTGTAGCTCAGACAAGAAATAAAATAACCACATTCCCCCAAAAGGTACATAGAATATATTAGATAATTGGAAACTATTTTAAATATATCGACAAATACCTTACCGTTACTCCGACCACAAGGCTATGCGAAAACACGAGTGTGAAACACAGACCGCCAACATAAAATAACACTAAGTTAAGAAATTACAATACGTCCAAGATAATAAAACATATCGATAGAAATAAAACAGCTTCCAAAATATCTCACAATATTTACAAACCTTTTCTAAAGCATACTGGTTGGGATGCCAGAAAATATTATTACACCAAGTAAGTCAAAATACCTTCAGGGAGATGTCGGAAGTACTTCGGAGTCAAGTTAGATATGAACATATTCCAGGATAGAGGCTATGTTAGCCTTCAGGGCTAACCAGCCCGGTTTAATATCGGAGTTATAAATTTAGCATCTTGCTTGTAAGGATTCCAATAGAGAAGAACTCTTCTTATTATAGCTGTATCCAAGGTAACAGACACTGTTGAATTCGGTAGCCATCGGAGGAAATCGTAGATTAGAGAGTAAAACGCTCCCAGCGGCAAATCCAGAAGGAGTAGTACTAAAATTCTCCGTCAGATGGCAGCATCCCGCGGCGACAAACGAGTTTCTACTCGTGCTCAACAGGTAGCGTGGCAAGTCTGTTTATCGCAATCACATACACGGCAGCTAGACCAACTCGGTTACATTTTAGAAAGGATAAAGGTCACGTCAGGGAAAATAAAACGCGTCAATTTCTACTTTCAAAAAACCGCCTAAGTTCTGTGAAGTGGTTTGTTGTTTGGGCTGAACTCGGTACAGTTTTTTCGGGAACTGACCCAACTGACCCAACTGTTTGGCTTCCGATCGGCTTCTTACATTAAAAACTTCGAATTATCCAAAATATAATTCGAATTAACCACGATTATTTAGCTTTGATTGTATATAAAATGCTAGGGACCAAGAGAAAAATTCGAATTAAAGTAGATTTAGAATTATAGAAGTTCGAATTAGCCACGTTCCACTGTATTATACTAGCAGTAGTGCCCGGCTTCGCCCGGTGGATTTATTTGTTTTATGGATGATAATGAATAGCCTACTACTACAGAACTGGCACATGATACTTAAACTAACAGAAAAAATATTTTAAAAACATAACTTTTTGTGGTGGTGGTGGTGGGGGTGGTGGTGGTGGTGGTGGTGGAGGTTGTAAAGGGGGTGATAAGTAGTACAGTATAATGGACGTAACATTCAGGTCATTTTCCCGTAATGATAATCTTGACAATTATGTATAGGGAAACAGCTATTTACTAACTACAGCACTGACACATGTAATTTACATTAAAAATGATTAGAAAGAGGAGTAAGTGAAATAAAAGACACTGCCTAGGGCCAATATCTCATTGGCTGTTAGAAATGTAGAGACCAATAGTGTCGATTATTGTCGCATAGCGCCGTAAGAAAATAATCAGAACACTTTGGAAAACTTCGGCTGTCCCGAGCTCCTGAGGTAGAATAGTACCAATTACCGCCACATAGCGCTCAACGATAAGGTTTGGAATAAATTAGGGTAAATTTGAAAGCACCAATGCTTATTGCAGCTGGTAACCTCAATGTACTGCACCAACACCATTGCACTTATACAGAGGCATAATATTTTCATGATGATAACTGTTTTAAGGGGTCTAAGATTTTTTTTACACTAATTACTACCCCCGTGACTGCAATTTATAAACAGCGCAAGATGCAACTATTTCCGCAATTCTGCACCAGGGCACTGGTAGGGGAGACGAGATGTAGCCCGAACTGCCCGTCAACAATAGACTTATTAAAATACTCTTACAGTTACACTACTACGGATATGAATGGATCTAGGGCCTTAATATGTTGTTTTCAAGTTAATTTGTCTGTTATCTTAAACGTAGGGAATGGGGAACGTTGTCCAAAATATCAAGTGGACAGTGTCACCCGCAGGGTTCCAAAGGGTAAGTATACAAAATATGGTTCAGGTCGGAGAAACGGTGTAGATTTGTGCCAAAGAACCTAAATGCAGGGAATGGAGTGGTCGGTCCGAAATTTCAAGCAGACAGTGTTACTCCTCGGATTCCAAAGGGTAAGTATGTAAAATTTGGTTCAGATCGGTGAAACGGTGTATATTTGTGCCAAAGGGCCTAAATACAAGGAATGGAGTGGTATGTCCAAAATTCCATGCAGACAGTGTTACTCGCAGGGTTCCAAAGGGTAAGTATACACATTTTGGTTCAGAACGGTGAAATGGTGTAGAATTGGGCCAAAGGGCCTAAATGCAGGGAATGGACTGGTCTGTCCGAAATTTGATGTAAACAGTGTTACTCGCAGGGTTCCAAAGGGTAAGTATACAAATTTTGGTTCAGATTGGTGAGAAGGTGTATATTTGTGTCAAAGGGTCTAAATGCAGGGAATGGAGTGGTCTGTCCGAAATTTCATGTAAACAGTGTTCCTCGCAGGGTTCCAAAGGGTAAGTATACAAATTTTGGTTCAGGTCGGTGAAAAGGTGTAGATTTGTGCCAAAGGGCCTAAATGCAGGGAATGGACTGGTCTGTCATAAATTTCACGTGAACAGAGTTACTCGCAGGGTTCCAAAGGGTAAGTATACACATTTTGGTTCAGATCGGTGAAACGGTGTACGGGAGCTCTTTGGGGGCGGCTTGATAGCGACTTACTGAACAAAAATCAATCTTTAAGGTTACCTGAGAGGTGTAGCCTAATGCTACATAGCCTAAACTATTCCTCTTGAATCTGACAATCATATACAAATAAGATTTTTTCGAATCGGACTGGTAGTTCCTGAGATTAGCGCGTTTAAACACACAAACTCTTCAGCTTTATTATATTAGTATAGATATAGATTAAATTATACTGATTGGCGTATAATCTCTACTTAGTATAAAACAAAGTCCCCGATTCTTGGGTGTCACGGCTAATCTCGAGAAGCACTGAATATATTTTGATGCGGTTTTCACCATTCTGTAAAGGATATCTCGAGGAAGGTTTCTGTAGAAAATTTTTTATTTATGACCAAAGGAAGTCAAGCACTAACGATTTCAGTGAAAAGGTCGAAAAAAAATTGGCGTCCGTGCGCTTTTTAAACTTACGCTGGGCAAACCGTTAAAAATATCTATATGTCGTAGTCAGATAGTGAAATCCGTCATTTCATGAAAATCCTAGGCACTTCATGAAGAGCCGGCATGTGATGTAAAAAGGTACAGTTGCACTATCTGACGCGTGGTTTCATGAAATGACTAAATTTCGCCGTCACATAATGTAATTCATTTTGAACATCATCTGACGGGAAATCCAGTCAGTCACTTCATGAAGTGCCTTAGCGGCAGCGGTGATCACGTGTGAGGGAAGTGAGATTTCCAAGAATTAATCGGTTAAAAATGTGGACACTAAAGGGCTGTTATTTCCTCAGAAATTGAACACTGTGACATGGTACAAATGTCTAATGGTCTGGACCTCATTTATCCCCTAATTCCCTCCCCAGCATCTTGCTTGGCCTTGCGCCTAGAAGGAATATTATGCTGCTGTACTGTCTGTGAATGGAAGAAGAACGTCGTTCAGATCCATTTCGTTTTTAAAACATGAGAGATAGATAACCGATAGTATTATATGACTTGGTTTCCCTGTTCCACCCTTTAAAACAACAAGAACTAACTCAGTTACGGACGCGCAATACAGAGATCTTCTACAGCTCTTAGCAGCCTGTTTTCTTAGTGAAGTTATGGTCTCGGGGTACGGTGTTAGCTTCCGGAACACTACGTGGCGAATTCGAACCCCACTGAAGGATGGTATTTTTGCCAAGTAACTATTTCAGAATTTTTTGTTCAATCTGCACATTTTAATATAGTTCAGTTGTTGCCTTGTTTTATAGTTGTTTTCTTGTATATTTATTTTAAGGGCTAGGGAAATCTTGGTCATCAGCCCAGTGTATTTGGGTAGTTGTTTTCTGATAACCTGTGTTTTCGTGATGACTGAAGTAGTGTGTGGGTAAAGAATTTGGGAAGGTGTCTCAAGACTTGAAATGAAGTACCATCCCGGCATTTGCCGAGAGGGTGTGGGGAAAGACCTGGGGGAAAACGCCACAGTCAGCGACGGGATTCAAACCAGCATATAGGCCTAGGCCTACTCGTTGAGTAGACTTATGAAATCAACTATGGTTACCACGGATAGGAACATAATTATGGTCTGAGGGTTGAATTGGGGTACACTCAACCTCGGGAGGCAAAACTGAGAAGAGTTCCATTCCTACCTTAGCCATCCTGGAATTGGTTTTCCGTGGCTTCCCCCTTCTCCTCTAGGCAAATGCCGGGTTGGTTCCTAACTTTAGCCACGGGCCGCCTCCTTCCCAATCTTAAACTGAACTACAAATACACAAACTACTACAAATAACATAATAATACTGATTATCAGACAGATTCTACACACTCCCAAGTACACAGGGCTGAATGACCACGATGTCGAAGTACCTCAAATGAAACAACAGCGTCATATTTCGTCGATTGTCTCTCAGCGTGACATTTTCGCGAGAAGTAAGAGGGACTTACACACAAGCTTTACATTTGTTTGATTTAGTGGAGGGTTCACCTTCGAGAAAATCTCGAATTTCAGCCTATTTATTTTTCTTTTTTTCTTTTTCTTAGTCGTTTACCCTCCAGGTTGGTGGAACCCACGGACTCAGCGAGGGAACTCACCACTACCGCCTCTACGGGCAGTGTCCTAGAGCTGGGAACATCAAATCGGAAGGGATACAACTGGTGAGGTGTGATTGGCACCTCGCCCAGGCGGCCTCACCTGCAAAGCGAACAGGGGCCTCATGAGGGAAGGTAATGGAAGGTCAGGATGGATAGGCAAGGAAGAGGGAAGGAGGCGGCCGTGGCCTTGAAGAAGGTACCATCCCGGCATTTGCCCGAAGACGAAGTGGGAAACCACAGAAAACCACTTCGAGGATGGCTGAGGGGGAATCGAACCCCCTCTACTCATTTGGAACACCCGAGGCTGAGTAGACCCCGTTCCAGTCCTCATACCACTTTTCAAATTTCGTGGCAGAGCCGGGAATCGAACCCAGGACCTCCGGGGCGGCAGCTAACCATGCTGACCGCTACGCTACGGAGGCGACGCCTATTTATTATATACAGAAATATTTGAAAGAATGATTCTGCATTTTTCTTCATTGTGTGTATCTTACCTGTTATCGTTCCAGTTTTGTTGTTAATTAATTTGGGGTACTTGAGTCACCTCAGTCATCAGCCCCGTGTGATTGGATGTAAATTGAACTTATATTTATAATTATGATGACTGTAGGAGTGGGTGGGACTGCATTAGGGAAAGGGATGGGGTAGGCGCTCCGGGACTTGAAGTGGTACTATCCCGGCATTTGGGAGAAGGGAGTGTGGAAAATCCACTGGGAGAAACCACACTCTGGATAGCCACTGTCATCGCCAGGTTTAGCACCTACGATCTCCCAACTTGCTGCAGCTACCTTTGTGGCCGGGGTGCAAGATTTGTACGTGCAAGGCTACGTCGCGGGACTCATTCCAGTTTCAATGGGCTTGGGGATGATGTTCAATCAATTTCTATGTGACAGGTGGTTTCTATACCAAATGCCCTTCCTGATGCCAAACTAATGAAAAGTTAATGAGAGATTGATTGAAACTGGACCAAGAGATGGAAGGAAGCGGTCTGTGGCCTATTCGAAGGTACCGTCCCAGAATATTTTGCGTTACTCATAAAGCAGGGATGTCCAATTATGATTACTGATGATTAATTAATACTATTTTACAGGATAAAATTTTTCACTGTCAAACCTTCTAGTGAAAACCCTATTATTCTTGTTCATTCAACAGAATTTGAATTAAAGAATGGATCTCAGGGGAGGTTGTGCTTGCGAGCACATTTTTGCTCGTATGACGGGAGCACCAAATGTCATTTAAAGAGCACTGTGGAGCTCCCGAGCACCAGGTTGAGAACGTCTGGCCTAGAGCTTTGCGTTAGTGAATGTAGCAACCGCTGTTGGTGTTGAATGATGACAAACGCACATAATTACTATTATTACCATAAAATGCAAACTCTCCTTCTCTTCTCTCCCACAATAAATATTAGCGGATAGGAATACAGCCTATAGGACACAACTATTTCCGCTTTGGTTGATTGGGATTCCAGAGCTAATTCAATCGTTATAATCCAACTTTTGGGAAGTTCTGAATAATACAGTGCAGCCTCAAGCTACGTCACCCTGCAGGTTGTCCAACCTTTCTTGCGTGACAGCGTATACTAGCTTGCTAACGCCCCCCAACCCCCCACCCTCCATCAGACAAAGAAATTAAGCTGTTGCCTTTTTTAACCCAGCAGAAATTCTTCGACAAATATTTTACAGTATACTATGCAATCTAAGTATTCTAATGTATGTGTGTATTCATTTATTTAGGCTATTTATTTATTTAACAATATTAAGTTACACAGACGTAAGCCCAATTATGTTTCTTCTTGGCATATCAAGTTCAAAAATACAAATTGCATCAGTGAAGGAAAGAGAGAAAAAAGATACACAATTGAAGAACAAAAAGAAAAACTACAAATGAAATTATTAAAGTATGCATTACAGATTAGAAAAAAATACTGTACAAATAAAAATGAAAATACAAACTTCTACACACACAAAAAAAGAGATAGAGAGTAAGTAGTAACCGGTATTTCACGATTAGATTTAGGTTGTTATGTGAACATTAATTTCGAAAACCATAATAAACAAGCATTAATTTATTTCTTGGAATAGAACAATTAAGGGAATTAATGTACGGCTTCATTGCATCAGTCATTTCATGAAGTGTCGAATCAACAAACACCGGATCTTCATGAAGTGCCTCGGCTGATAATGTAAAATCATTTCTTACACCATCTGCCTAAATAGATCCGTCACTTCATGAAGAAACGCGTCAGATGGTGTAACTATCTCTTTTTACATCATATGCCGGCTTTTCATGAAGTGCCTAGGATCTTCATGAAATGACGGATTTCACTATCTGACTACGACATATATACTATGAGTGTAAGAATTGTTCAGCATGAAAAGTTCTACAAAAAAGCCCGGGAGAGCATATCTCTATCTTCAATACATCGCCTACTATAAGTATTTTTACATTTTCATTTCTTCCAACAATCTCCATTCAGTTACTGAGGCGACAGTGTACGAGCTAGCTAGGGGCGAGTCTATCACCCCAGTTACAGCTTAGCTATCGGACGAGCTTATTGCCCCAGATACAGCCAGCAGCAAACTGTTGGGTCTTGTTGAGTTAAAAACTTTAGAGAAGAGTGGTTGTGTTTGGAGTTTTCCTGGAAGTGCAACTCGGCTTTTCTTCATTTCGCCTGTGAACTTTTCGTTCCGCAAAATTCTCAGTCAAGTTAAGATTGGATGGAAGGGGGATTTGTGTTTAATGTACCTCGCCATTCTTAAATTACGTCTGACAAGAATGTGTTGCACATGCATCTCCATGATAATATAATTAATAGTCTAGTCAGTGATTTTTACCTATCATGCTGAGACGTAAAACGGATATTGGTCGTTGTTCATTGACATTGGAAAAAAGGCGCTTATCACTTAATGCATTCATAACTGTTCCCGGGCGAAGCCGGGTCGGGTTGCTAGTTTAATATAACTTTCTGTCACTATACATTTTCTAGTCTTGCCTTCAAATGCCCCGTTTATTAGTTGCACCGGCATTGATGTCGTCTAGCCATTATGTTATGCAATAACAGAATTATTACTTGTAAATTTGCATGTCATTGATAGAGTATTATATATTATTGGTTATTGCATGAATGAAAAGAAATGACTACCGAATCACTTAAAATAGCAAATGAATGAACTAAAAGGTCCCAGACATACTGTATTGTAATCTTTGTGTTTATATTTTGTGAATAACTTTTAAAATCAAGCATGGAATTTTTAGCTTTTGTGAAGATGCGTGCTAACATCATCAGAAGGTCCTACACAATCCTAGTGGTGGCTGGTGGCCTTCATGGATTTAAATACAAGTGTTATAGCACACACCTGAAGCAAAATCGTGGCAATCCTGAAAATAGCAATCTTCCAGTCTTTCCCCTCACTTGCTCCAGGAAATTATTACATTGGATCTGATTTGGGTCAATTTCCTGACTCCAGAAACCAGACCTGAAATAATTGCCATCATTGCATTATCAACGTAGCCAGTCATACTTATTATTATAAATAATTAGATCATATAATCTCTGAAAAGCTTTCATTATTAGAACTAGGCAACAATGAAAAATGACTTCTATCACTTCAATCATATAATCTCCTTAACTGCCCCTCCACCCCATTTGAATTTTCTGGAAAATATATAACTGGCCGTGGTCACCTAAGTTGCTATATTTCAAGTTTCCCTTAAAAAAATAGAGAAAAAAATATCATTTTGTAAGCCAGTGGCCTTACCTAATTCATAATTCACAAATCTACTAACAGAAATCTTTTTCATTCAGTCAACATGAATTGTGTCCAATTGGATTTGCTGGCAAGAAAAACTATTTAATACTTTAATACCTAAATAAAAAAACACATGAATTATTTACATACTGTACATGATGAACAAAGGGGGGAATTAATTCGATGACATGTTTCGCTCGTCAGGCAAACATCATCAGATCTTGTTCATCATCATCATTAGGTCCTGTGTAAGGCACATTGGGCAGTAAGTCTTCTCCAGCGATGTCGGTCGATCGCAACAGCTTCGGCATCATCCCAAGAGATGGCAATGGTCCTGAGATCTTCTCTCATTGTTTGACGCCAAGTTCTTCGAGGCCGGCCTTGTTTCCTTTTTCCTCCCAGTGGTGTCCATGTTAGTGTATTTCGTGGGTGACGGTATTCGGGCATGCGGAGGGCGTGGCTAGCAAGGTGCATCCGACGCTCAGTTACAGTCATTGACACGCATACTGAGTCTGATCTTCTTAAGACGTCTTCATTTGTGATCACGATAAGAGACTCCAAGAATTCGAACCGCTTAATTACCTTAGCCGTGAATTTCCATGTTTTACAGGCATATAATGCAGTAGGTAGGACAATACTCTTGAAAAGTTTCATCTTTGTGGCGACTCTTATGACTGTTGTCGACCAGATCGAGCGCATACGCTGAAATAAGCCTGATGCCATTCCGATTCGACAGGTGATATCCATTTCTGTGCCTCCATCAATGGAGATAATGCAACCAAGATATGCGAATTGTAGCACTTGCTCTATAGCTTGACAACGAACTGTTATGGGCCTGTTATCCTTGACTCCACCAACCTGCATGTATTTGGTCTTTTCATTATTTATACGTAAGCCAATTTTACTGGCTTCAGTATCTAGGCTAGTGGTCATTTCTTGTAAGTCCACCTTTGTTTTCCCAAGCAATGCGATATCATATGCAAAATCTAAATCTTTTAAACGATTTGCATCCCATAGAATGCCAAAGGTGGGTTTATTCATTGCTCTCCGCAGAGCGAAATCCTTAACAGCAGAAACAAGAATGGAGTCAAAATACATCCTTGCCTTACTCCGATATTGATGCTATATATATATATATATATATATATATATATATATATATATATATATATATATATATATTCCCAGATTCAGTCCGTACGCATCAGCTAGAGTTCTGGTAGAGGTTTTGGAAGGTGTTAATGAAACGTTGAGGAATACCATATGTCCTTGCGACGTTCCACAGTGATTCCCTATGAATGGAATAGAATGCTTTTTTTTTAAATTAAGTTGATCAATATTGGCTTCTGAAATTCTACGCTCTGTTCGTTGATGTTCCTCGGAGTCAGGATCTGGTCGTTGCAAGAGCGCCCTTTTCTAAAACCTGCTTGCTCTTCACGCAATTGTGCATCTATTTGGTGTTGTAATCGTCTGAGTAACAAGAGGCAAATGACTTTCCCAGGAACTGATAATAATGTGATACCTTGGCATACTCTACCGCTTCACAGAAATATCAAATCCCGCAGTTCTTCGCCTCTATTACCTCTCAATAATCCAGCCCATTGCAAACTACTGCTCTCCCATTTGGACCACTTCTTGCCCGTCAAACATAGCAAAATTTAACAGAATTCAATCCTTCTTTGCTGCCATTGTAAGGAACAGAATGCCAAGGTTTAGACAATTCACCACTCAGCAGGTACTTTCGGCCATAAACATCCCTCCCCTCAGCATGACTCGCCAGGTAAGTGACCTGTCGTTCCTAACATTCAATTCTAAATGGCCATTACCGTTCGAACCACCTGCTGTCACTCTTCAAACTAAGAGCCCCTTCTCGTTCTACCAGGCTCAAAGATATTATGCACATTCCACACACTAAACATTCCTTAATCCAAAGATCCTTCCAAAACCGCAAATCACCCCTGTACAATAGAATAGCAAGTAAACGCGACTTGGACATATGCACAAACAAGAGTACGTTCCTGAAGCAGGTGAAGGAGAACATAAACTGTATTTAGAACTGTCATCTTGGCCATTGACGACACAGCTACGAGCAAGGACATTCTACCGGTTCTTGATATGGACTTTTTTTGTTTGGTGATTTGTTAAATTTATTTTATATTTTATTTTAAATTGTTATTTTGTTGTTATTTGTACAAGCGTGAAGGGCTAGCATAGCTGTAGTTTGTGCTTTGATTAATAAATTAATAAATAAAAAATAAATACCTCTCCAGCTGTTGCAATCACTGAGGTTACCCTTCTTCGGGATCTTGATGATAACTCCCCGTCTCCAATCCTCTGGAACACACTCACGTTGCCAACACGCGTTTAACATGGAGGTCAATTCATGTAAGAGTCTCTCACCACCGTGTTTTAGGAGCTCTGCAGATATTTGATCTAATCCAGGCAGTTCTTAAGCAGCCATATTGTGGTCTGGACTTCAGCACTAGTAATTGGTTCCATATTGACGTCAAGTTTGTCAGCTTGTGTAACGTTGGCAAAGTCGTAAGGCATAGGTGGGCTAGGCTGGTTCAGCACCTCACAGAAATGTACAATCCAGCGTCTGTCTTGTTCTTCATTACTGAGCAGTATGCCATTTTTGACACTGATTGGTGCACCTGCATTGTTTCTCACTCCCGTTAGTTCCCTGACCAGAAGATATAGTGTCTTGGGTTCATTCTGAACTAACGCACCCTGCGCTTCAGCTGCCTTTCGTTCCAACCAGTTCTATTTGCCCTCTTTACAGCTGCGTTTGACATTATTCACCAGTGATTGGTGTTGTGTTGCTTCTGCTATTTCTTCTAGCGTCTTTGCTTGGTCTCGCCGAACTTTTGCCTTCTTCCGATCATCAATAAGCTGCCATGTTTTGCCTTGGATCCGCCTTTATTTTAGGGTTTCTCTTCTTGGTCCGATGGTGCGTTCTGCAGTGTCACCTATGGTTTCCTTTAATTGTGTCCACTGCCTTTTGATGTCAGTAGTAGTTTGGAGTAGCTGGAATCGATTTTGTAAGGTAAGTTGAAACTCCTTTTTGATTATATACTCCTTTAATCTCTCCATGGCCAGTGCACAAATTGGTTGCTTTGTCTGTAGTTTCTTTAAACTAAGACAAAGCGATGACAGCAGAAGGTAATGGTCAGATGCAACATCTGGACCTCGATAGACTCGCACCTCGCACATCAAGCTTAAATTAAGTTCGGCAGTTATTTATGTAACATTTATGTACTATGATATTTATTATTTTAAGTTAGGTAAGTAATTTGTAATGAGTCAAATGTTTATAAGAATGTAATTTTGTTTCGTTAGTCTATAGCATTCCAGTGAATGCTGTACTATTTAGTTATTACAGTATAAGTGGTTAAGTCGAATTTGTTAACGTATGAAGTGGCAAGCTTGTCACATACATTTTATTAATGCTGTTTCTGTTTAAAGTTCCTATTTAGCTACTGATATTTATATGGAAAGATGGATTAATACACAAACACACACTACTCATGCAAGAGAAGAGAAAATATGGATGGCTAAAATCACCTTTAAATTAGTTATTGATATTATTGATGTTGGCATTTTGTTGTTGTTAATGTCTATTTCTGTTCAGCGTTCTTATTTAACAGATCTTTCATAATATAGCAAGATGGATTAATATAACATGCACACATAAGTTAGTCATACAACTGAATTTAAAAATGAATAAAAGACCGAACATGTGGCATAGAGCAGTGTGAGAGAGAAGCGAGTTGCCAAGTACGGCAATTTGTGGCCATACTGTGTAACACAAGGAATTTTACAGTGCTGTCAAATGAACTTCTCTTCATAATCAGTTGTAATTGCAGAATTGAGGGTTCTGGTGCAAAAACGGGGTAGCTCCACTTTATGGTCAAATTCACGTTTTGATGGTTTCATACAGTAAAAAACTCTCAACATCTTTTGGTGCAAGATAGACGTGGCTCCACTAATTAGTATGGTAGAGCTGACCTACTGTCTGTGTGCAAAAACAATGTGGATCCATATGGGGTACGAAGCCCCCATCTAGCGGCGAGGATATGAACTGTGCCGGCTGCTGAAGCCTGACGCACTCCTCTGGGGCAATGATTAAATGAATGACAGATGAAATGAAATGATAGTGGAGAGTGTTGCTGGAATGAGGTACTGACAGGGAAAACCGGAGTACCCGGAGAAAACCTACCTGTCTGCCTCCAATTTGTCCAGCACAAATCTCACATGGAGTGACCGGGATTTGAACCACGGGCCCAGCGGTGAGAGGCCGGCATGCTGTCGCCTAAGCCACGGAGGCTAGGAACCTGAAAATAAACTGCAAAAATTGATAGACTAAATTCCTGTTGCTAGACATACAATAGAGAGGCGTGTTTCTGTTATAAGTGGTGATATTGTAAGTAATTTACAAAAATAAATAAATAGGTGAGTGCTCAGCAATTAGTCTGGCTTTGGACGAGTCTACTGATGTAAAAGATAAACCGCAATTAACCATATTTGTGAGGTATGTGTCAAAAGACTTGGACGTGGAGGAAGAACTGTTACATTGAATGTTACTACTAGTGGTTGTGACTTTAAAGAAGCCCTGGATGGTATTTTATTGAAAAACTCAGTGCCTATTGGTAATATTGTCAGCATTGCTACCGACGGTGCACCATCTATGACAGGCAAGAAACAAGGGTTATTGGTCTTTTAAAAGCTGACACATCATACCTGATTTCCTACTTGAATACTGTATTATTCACAGAGAACATTTAGTAGCGAAATATTTTGGAAGAAGGTGCCAGAAGAAAAATACCCACTAACAAAAGAGTGTGCTAAGAGACTAATCTCAATATTTGGAACTACGTATGTGTGTGAATCACTGTACTCAACGCTTAAGTTCATTAAATCTAAATATCGATCAGAACTAACTGATGAACATTTAAGTGGACTCGTGCGAACTGCACGATCAGCCAGATTTCAAACAAATAACAGCCAACATGAACACTCGTAAAAGCACTTCTCAAAAGTGAAATGTTATTTGTTGTGTAATTAAACACTAATGTTATAATTAAGTAGAGCAAAAAACAAATGTTACTTTATTTATAAAATAAAAAATGTGTCTACTTTTTAATAAACCATTAATTAATCTCCAAACAATGTGGCTCGCTTTGAAACAGTTTTGTAAATTTACGGCTCCCAAAGTTTAGGTTAGTGGCCTTCCCTGTGCTATACCAAGGACCTCAGTTCCTGCAAAACTGAGAAATGCCCTAAAGTTGGCAAGCACATTCGTGATCAACTAAACTTTCATTTTGCAATTAGTGCTTTTGAAAATAAAAGTGACTTGCACCTCAGAAATTGAGAATGCCTAATGAAGAATGCTTTGATGTGTGATTTGCAAGTTTGAATATAGAGTATTCTGTGAAAATTTGTTAAATTCTAGCATATTTCAACACAAAACTGGGATGGCTCCAACCTTCGTTTACATTTTAACCATATAAATGTATGATTGTGATCATTGCGTACACACTTCAACAGTACCGTATGTGCTGTTAAAAAGAAAATAATGTTTAGTTTACATTTGAATTTTCTGCAAAGTTTTTGTGGTTTACCCACAAGTTTTTAAACTAGATCTTTCATTTTTTTTTCTTTTGGGTTGTGAGCTGTTTTTTTTTACTATAAATAAAGCCATTCTGTCTATTCCAATTAACCATAAAAGATCATTAATTTTCTGAATTACTGTAGCCGTGAGTTGCAAGGCTATATTGACCTTAACCCATTGACACCAACAACATTTTTATCAATGTTGTACAAATTTGTACTTGCCCAGCAGATGCCTCAGGCCAAGCTTGGAGCCTTGAGTACACCTCCCACACCTTCCTCACGTATAGTGTACCAACGAGCAGGGGTTTGCGTTGAGCCGCTGGATCCAGAACAAAGCCTAAAATTGCTACTATGTGTATGTCTTTTATATTACCACTCAACCATCCTTGGCTAATGCTTGTTTTCTGACAACCTGGATGTCCTTCATATTCCCACATTTCATGGCCTTACTAATGTAACAATATTTCTTCCAGGAATCACAATTTACCTTTCAATTCTCTTTTGTTGACACTGTGATTATCTCAATACAGTAGTATTTCAGTATTTTGGATGAAGAAATTAGTAAGTTATTAGAGACCCCAATATTTGAAGTGTTTGCTTTAATAGAAGATTACCTATGTGGTTAGCATACCAGAGAATATCAAAATACTCCCTATATTAGGCCAGGTCATTGATTACTGTGAACACAATAAATTAGACCTGTAAAAATGAGCACCGGTAACCCAATCTCCATAATGGATCTGTAATTAGTAACATACACTATGGGAGTTCCAACAAGAATATTTGTTTCTCTGAGCTGATGAGAATATATCCAAAATTCAGTAAAACTATTATAAACTAGATGAAGAACCCAGGAGAGGGTCAGATGGTCTTGCTGTTCCTTTCCTTAAAACAACAAGCACCAAGGAGGAATGTGTCTACTGTCGGGGAAATAAGTATAGATACTCGAGTTTAGAGGTCAATAAAACCTTTACCCTTAGTCTTACATAAGAACAACCTACACCAACAATTTTCCTTGTTTTATTTGTCGTTTAACGATATAGAGTAAATATTTGCATCGTATCTCGTTAAAATTTTATAGCAGATTGAACAAAAAAAAGTACCGGTTTTTCTTACCAAGTTTACGGAGTGCTCACTTAGAAAGATAATTTCGTTAAAAGTATTGATCTGATCGTAACGAAACTTTTATAAGTCTTAAAGGGACTTATTGTTAACGCATATATGAAGTTTTAATCTGATCTGACGTTTCTTAAAATAGTTGTTGTGAATTTTGTCAAACAACTTTTTCTCGGGCCTGGGTGGTCATAGCAGTATGAAATATGGCTTGTTATGAGGTAGATAGATAGTTTCATTAATTCCATTTGATCAAATACATGTATACAATACATTTTTGATATAGGACACGTCAGAATTTACATCTAAAAATAAAAGTACTAATAGGTATTGTACAGCCTGGGGGGGGGGGGGGGGGCAGTACCCCCTGAGAGCCACCCCTCCATCTTCTACCAAAATCACCCCAACTGGAAACATTATAATTCCAGAACATATCTCTACACAGCAAGCGGCGACAACCTAAGCCTAGGAGGTTAGCCAACGACTTGCAAAACACACATAAACATTTACACTAACAACTATCTGGGGCAGCTACATTGACGCAATGCTGACCAAGCAGCGCCGAAACGTATAAGAGTGGAACCTGGACAGGAGGAATTATCTGTTCTGTTCTGTTCTTCGCCAGCGGCCCTGCCCGACGTCCGTTCCAGCTTTTCGCCAGGTGAGAACCAGTTTGTGCACAGACTCCTTTAATTCTTGTAATCACCTACCCTAAACTTGTACACATCACAAATTGTATTTTATATTTGTCTAAACTCCCCAAGAGGGACATCAAACTACATCTACTGACCAATAAATACATGGTCAGTAAACTACACGCTTGTTACTAATTACACTCCACTTCACATCCTCATACCCCACCTGACCTTAGTCACAATTGCCCGTGACCGTAGAAGCCAATAACTGCATCGTCAGATTCCATTGTACTCGAGCACACGACTCGACTGCAGAGCACTGAATCACCGACGCTGCACATTCATTTAATAGCTCATCCTTCCCAGCTGGCAAGCTAGTTTAGCAGCCGGCACTAGACATTCATCCCCTGACAGATAATTGCATTCTGCAGGGACGCCCCCAATAGATTAAGTACTTACACCAACACACTACACTAGTAGTTTCTCCCAATTACGGGACACTACTGTCATCCGGAAATAGTCTTCTAAATTATCACATTTACACTAACGTGTTTTTCCCACCCCCAACCAAGGGATAAAACATATTTGGTGGAGGCGCGGCTACCACGCAAAATAAGGGTAGGGACTCAAACAACGAGCCCTCGTGGTAGAAGCGATCCGTACCGCAAACAGCCAAGCGAAAAAGTTGATTTTTTTTTTTTGACAGAAAGCATTATTTTTCCTTCACCCTAGCAACACAAGGGAAATTTTTCTCTTCCCCTCTTTATTACACGGGGACTTGCATTATTATTAACAACCCCCAACTAAAATCACTTTTTATTTTCAACACATATATAAATATGAACTCGCCCGCACGACAGACCATGCTGAGGAACATTGACTTGTACCAGGGGATCATAGCATCCCACAGCAGAATTAGGGCCCAGCAGGACCGCTTACGAAAAGTGCAAAAGCTCGTGCGGATGCATTATGGGCCGATCATGAGGGCACTTGCCAATCCGCTGAGCTCCAGCAGAGAGTCCCGGGAGATCAGGGCTCGAATAGCCACAATTAGAACACAATTGAATCTTACACACTGGCGGCTACATAAAAGACATGATGAACTGACACAACAATACTACAGTCTGAGGGAGGAACACCATAGGGCGCAAACACAGAACACGAAGGTAGCCGACCAAGCCAAAGAGCTCACGAGCGATTACGCCGAACTTTGGGGCGAATTTGTAGAGCTCCAAACTACCAACATTCATTTTGAGCTGGCAATAGGAAACTTCACAAAGCACACAAACGACATCTACATAGACACATTAACGCAGCAATTCGCACGAATGTCTATCTCAGACACTAACAAAACAAAGGGGAAGGAGGCAGCCGTGGCCATATGCCAGAAATCGGTCAGGCTAGCCTCCAACAAACTACAGGGCCAAGCTCACATGAACACACGTCCCTCAGCTCCGGTCCGGGAGGCAATTTTGCCAGACCGAGGGGCAGAACCTACGCCAACCCCCTCAGAACGGACGAACGAGAGGGAGTTGACGCCAGGGCTCTCAGGCACACATCATAACACAGAGAGAAACCTGGGGGAGACTATGTCATGGGCTGAGGACGTAGAGACCGTGCCTCAGCACGATAAGACCACACAAACCTACACACATAGGCAGACGCGAGGGAAGGAGTCTACCGTGGCCATAGGCCAGACAGCGGCCAGACTACCCTCCAATACGCTGCTCAAGCGCTCACAGACAATTACACGATCCTTACCGCCAGTTCAGAGGGCAATTTTGCCAGAGCGGAAGCGGACACTAACATATGCACCCCCAGTGCAAAGTCATACAGGGGGATTATTTACAGTCCACCAGGGTGTAACACGCACGCCTGCACACACTATCATGCATCCACAACAAAATACACGGGGTTTAAGGAAAATTTTACTGCCCACCCCACGCGGCCAGGCAGACAAGAGGGCATACACGCACACAGACGCTAATAGGGGAGCGCAGACCCAACACAGCCCTTCAGGCGCCAGCATACCTACGCCTATTTACAGGCACTACGGGGAACGTAGGCATAGGCCTGCTTTACTTAAAACACCCCTGAAAGATAGTAAAGAAGCGCCTCAATGGGAACCTGAAGCCTATGCCTTCATAACAGGGCACAATAATTCACCCCGACAAGCCAGGGCGTGTGCCCGATAATGAAATTCACTGTCCGCACAAGCCCATGGATAAATGTTCCCAAGACCTTCACGGGGGCGCGTACACTACAATTGACACAAAAGACAGGTTCTACCCCTGTAAAGGGTAAACACGCAAACACTCATGTACAAAACTGTACATTTTACATGTATATACAGTGGAACGTGGCTAATTCGAAATTATATAATTCGAAATCTTCTTTAATTCGAATTTTTTTCTTGGCCCCTAGCATTTTATAGGCAATCAATGGTTTATAATCGTGGTTAATTCGAATTATATTTTGGATAATTCAAAGTTTTTTGTGTAAAAAGCCAATCGGAAGCCAAACAGTTGGGTCATATGGCTCAGCTCCTGAAGGAACTGTTCCGAGTGCAGCCTAAGCAACAAACCACATCACAGAGCTTAGGCGGGTCTTTTTAAGTAGAAATGACTAAGTTGTTCTGTTTTCCGTTCCTACAATTTACTAGATTCTTTTGTGATGGCTGAGAGACTTAATTGTAGGGAACAGTTAAGAATCTCAAACTATTTTGAAAAACAGTAGATTTCTCTGAGACTTAACTAGATTACTGTATTACTACCGTCGTTAAATAGGTGAATAGTACATTTAGGTTTTATTTTTCATTTGAAACTTTTGAGATTATTCGCGATACAATCTTTATAAAGTACCGTCGTCTGTTAATCTGCTTTGGTGAACGTAAATCATTATGTAAACGTGATACAATATATTTTCTCTACCCTCTTCAAAGAACTTTCTTAATTCGAATTTTTGGATAACTCGATTTTTTTACTAACCCTTGAAGTTCGAATTACCCAAGTTGAACTGTATATATTTGATCCATAGGTGTACGATATTTATTACACTGCCCATAGCATGAATTTTTCTTGTCCCCCATAACAGCGCTCAAACTAAGCATAAATACCATGGGATAACACTCACAGTTAAAGGGAAAATACTATAATTTATTTTTGAGGCCACACACTAAACGTAAATACCATACCAACAGTCAATAACACTGACAAAACTGTCCCGGGGACACAGGCCCAAAAGGCAACAGGAATGATTACCCTGAAAAAAGACGGTCTCGAACCCGCGACCTTCTGAATACCAGGAGCGCAAGGTCGGGTAGCCATCCAATTGAAGGATACAGCGATAAGGGACAGCCACGCTAACACGAATATATTCACCCCAGGTTTACAATAACACAAAATTTGGGGACACAATATATGAACAGAGGTAGGGTCTTTTACATTACGAGGAACCCAAGGCACACTGTATATGCAGACATTAGAAAGGCGCGTCAGCAAACCTACGCACATTGTCTCGACACATGTGGTAAGCGGACAGCCAGACAGGCAAGCAAGTACTTCCTACACAATTGAAACTTGACACTATCGCTAGTCAGCGATAAGACATACATGAGCATGCGACTTTCGCTTGTGCCAGACTGGCTAAGAGTGCTTTCGCTCCGGCAGTAAGATACACAGTCATTCACGCCATTTTCAAAGCCGGATAACTCCCGAAATTAAAGTACGAGGGTCGTCCCGAATAACACAAAACACTCACACCAAGGTATATTTTCATACGCGTGTCTCAAATATACAATACACGCCATGGTACATAAAACACAGAAATTTTAGTACCGAGGCCTTAGACCAAGGCATGCACCAGGGCCTCATACAGCCAACACACAGAAACACGATACAAACGTGCCAAAAAGGAAGCTAGCCAACGGCATTTTTGGCGCAACAACACAATCAGAGGCCGCACTAGGGACGTACAAAATCCCAACAGACAACGCAGACATAAAACACGGAGCGCTACACGGGATCACGGGTCCGAATACCCAGTAAAACCGGACGCCGTGACAAACAAGAATTGTCGACCGACGAAGATCAGTTACATACAACACACGGGGTTTTTTTTTCAACATAGAAAGTCAGAAAACTCAGCCAGCGCGACCAGACACCAGATAGACCCATTCACAGGGGAAAATTCATTCCCACCTAGACGGAAACTGGCCAAAATTAAGGCAGTCCGCAAGTACGTCCAAATTAAACCAGGAATATGGACACGGGAACAGACAATTACACGGGCAGCATTGCAAAAACAGCATGCATACACAATCCCATACAGGAAAAAACCATAGGGTCCCATACAAACACTGTGCCCCATAGAGTATAGCCAAAAGTGAAAATAGGCATAAGAATGTTTAAATTATACGTATATTAATGGCATATTATTACTGTGCACACGCTTCAAACATACACTAGAGGTGGCAGATGCATTGTACTAATGCCATATACAAGCACATAAACGATTGAGCCACACAATCATGAATACAGGAAGGTTCTTTAACATAGATACAGGGGCGTAGGTTCGTTCTAAGGTACTCGCTACAACAGCCTACTTAGGGCATTAGCGACCCCGGGACTGCCAATAGGGGACGTACCAGGAACGCCAGGCTTCTACGGGGACCACAAGACATTTTCTTTTTGAACCATAGTGCCCGACACCTGAATACGGGGGACGCCACTCTCACAGACAATTTCCCACACAAAACAGGTAACACCGCATATTGGGCCAAAAATCATGGCAAACTTGGATTACCCCGAACATAGGCAATAGACTTGCTATACACAAATCATAGATAATTACATAAAGCAGAGGTATTGCGGAAGCAAAGTCCCAGTACGCTTGGGAGCGAAAGTATCACAGGTTAACACATTGGCCCTCCTAGAATGCAAAACACATGTCAACATGCAGACAGTAGCGAAAGTCACGTTTCGTTAGCCTTTACGTAACATTAGAAGCTTCCTGTATACAAGGATACAAAAACAAAAACACGAAAAAGGACTGCGTTGCGAATAAGCAAATTCCATCGAGTTGCGACATACTATTGCCGGTAGACATTCTCATCATAGCCAGACGTGACACTGACACGCGGACATGATGACACTCACACAAAAACAATAACATAACGACATACAGTGACAAGGATGTTGACACAGGATTCAGCGGCATTACAATAGGCCTTGCATCCACTAATACACAAATACTCACGAGTACAGGAACATGTCTACAAGGGTGATAACAATTAGCCACGCGACACAAGATAAGACTTATCCGATAACGTCCCACGCGCCAGCGTGCGGCAGCGGTACGCGACCTCACACACGCAGCCGCGCTAATCACAGCCACGGACACTCACTTCCCACACGCGCCCAACAATCAGGGGCGGATGCAGACAAATTCCATGAGGGAACAACCCCCCCCTAATAACTTCTTTTCTTGGTTTTATTGTATTTCTAAAAAATCATTATAGGCGACCAGGCCATGACAATTTATACCTACAGTCACTTGCTACTCTAACGTTAGGAACACGAAACCAGATTAGGCCGTGACGTCACAGCGTCACTGCACTCCAACCTCCTAAGGGCAGCCCGAGGGCAGTGCCAACAGACACAAACATTTCTACACAACATAGGTTTCACAGACCCACAGGCACTCCACAGACTGCTATTTTAGGACAGAGGAGGTGCTTTATGGCATCCCAACTTAGCCAGCGTACATCCCAAGGAGCATATAGTGACTAAGAGAGGATGACTCACCACAACAGGAGTAGAGATGGATAGTGCCATCAGGATGACTATGGTAGTAACTACGGGCTACCATTCCAGCACCCTTCTCCCTACATACCCTGTCACTTACAACGCCATCCAACACAAACACACAGACACATGAAAACAGCAAGACTACATTTCAAAATATACATCGGGGTTGATAGACTTCATGCTCCTCACAAATCCAGGTATGCTACACCTTGGCCCTAAACGCCTACACCTGAATATTAGGGGTGAGTCGGAAACAATATTAAGCGGAATGCACATCTCTGTGTAAAGAGATGAGGCCATAATTATATTAACAAGTATTTTTATTAAATAATCCCGCATGCAAGGGACATAGACTTATTATACCTTGACCCATGCCTTATCCCGAAATGAGAGCGGACACGCCTCATATCCATCTTAATGCATGGAATATCCTATCCACATACCAGGGATCTTATTATTATTACACCTGCATGACATTTTTAAAAATTTTGAACACTTGGGAAAAACCCTCCCCATCCACTCACTGTAAGTACCTCCCAGCAGCATCACCGGCTCCCGGCCATCATAAACATGGAGTCCAACGATGCATCACCCCTTCCTACCACGCTTTAACCACATTCAGCAAATAACACCCCCGGATCCTAATAACAAGGGACCCAACGCCCTAAAAACCTACTAACACCTCTAGGAAATTACCAAGGCATTACCGCTGGAAATCCGACATGGCACTTACGAGCCTAAAGTAGACTATGCATTTAGAAGATCCTACAACCCCAGAACACTAAAAAAATTTACATAATTACATGATACACACGAATTTATTTACATATCACACTTATTAAAAAAAAGGAGTCTGATATCACACTGGATGGTGATGAGATGTAAACGGAGGGAGCAGAAGCTCCCCGGAAGGGTAGGGACGGGGCAAGACGCCAACAGATCCTGACCCAGATCAATGACTGATAGACGAAGGGTTGAAGCATCGATGACTTAGCGCGGGCAAACGTCGAAGTCTAGGGTGTGCCTAGCCTGCCCCTAGGCGGAGAAAGTTACAACCAATATGCGCCACGGTCATCGAAGCCAAACCTGCAGGGGAGACTTTTGACGGCTAGTGGGAGAATTAGCCAGCTCCATACTAGACTCAGGAGACGAACCTAGAGACGACCACGTTAGGACTAGACTTCTAGTTAGCATGTAACCTAAGTAGAGCTTCTATGGCGGGAAGTTAGTCTTCCACTCGCGGAAGTGAAGAAGGATCTCAGGATTCAGCGGGACCAATCCTAGATCCGCCAAGTCCTTGTCCCGGAAGACAAGGTGAAGACGATTTAATAAATAATAACAAATGAATAATAAATAATGCATATGGAATGAATGCGATCATTCGGATCCCGTGCCCACATAAATGGATGACACCGAGTCTCCAGAGCTTAAATGGTCACGCACCGGGCGGCCAGAGATATTAAATAGGTATGCAACGGGCTGCCAAAAGGGGTTCTGTGGGCAACCCAGCATAAATATACAAATAAATGACAAATGGCGAATAATGCCAACACAGGCAGGTATAAGATCAGCGGACAGGATATCCGAGTGAGGCGTCTGCTCTTTAGCAGCGCAGTCGCCCAGGCCTATACTAATTATTAAGAGAGCGATGTCGACAATTAGTATTAAGGGAGGGGACTACGGGTCACTGCTGGGTTCCGGTCCCAACAGTAGGTCACAAGGGCCCCCCGGAAGAGAAATCGACCGGGACGAGCCTCCGATCAAAATTCTAGTATATAAGACACAGTTACCTTTAAAAGGCAACTTAGACTTAAGCAAATTTAATAAGCGCTACAGCAGCTACAGCATATTTCGGCACTAGACTAAGGACCATTTCGGCTTGTAAATACAATATATATATATATATATATATATATATATATATATATATATTAGTATTAATTCATATCGTTTAGGTTAAATACTTTTTAACTAACATCGAGCGTTCGGAACCTGGCAACTAAATTCGTTACCAGGGTAAGACCGACAATACATTAAAGTAAATATAAATATGCGATGCGAACGCGACATGGAGCGTTCGGCACCTGGCAACTAAATTCGTTACCAGGGTAAGTCCGACAACACATTAAAATAGGTAAGAAATATGCGATGCGAACGCGACATTGAGCGTTCGGCACCTGGCAACTAAATTCGTTACCAGGGTAAGTCCGACAACAGATTAAGATAGGTAAGAAATATGCGATGCGAACGCGACATCGAGCGTTCGGCACCTGGAGGCTAGACGTTGCCAGGATAAGTCCGATAAATAAATAGGGTAACAATAGGCAAACATAACAGGGCGGAGGCACTGAAGCCGTCCAACCCATCAGCGGGGTGTACGGTGCAGCCACTGGAGCTGACCGACCCCGATGATACACGAGACGTCCGAAGAGGTCTCAAGGGCGGTGGTTATTATCCAAGCCGACCCTTAAAAAGCGCTGTGCGACATATGCGGATAATAATATTTGGCCAAGGGCATATTCATAACCTGTCATTGTATTTCAGCACAGAGCTCCACCACTGCAGCATAGTGGGAGCACAAATGATCATGACATCAGGTAAAGATGACGTCACATACACTACACACAATTGGAGTACACTGAAGAGACATACAATTACACAGGTACATAAAAAAGTAGAATAAAGTAGGCTAAGATAAGACTCTAGCCGGCTTAGGTTAAGCTAGACTTAAAAAGGACAGTAGACATAAGTATGTGTACGAGATATAGTCAAAATGTATGTGATTATAACACCGAATCCTATTTCAGGCAAACCAGAAGGGGCTACGTACGCACGTTTCCACCGAAGAGGGGAATTAATTAATGATGTATTTATTTTTTCAGATGGCCAGCACTGTACACATGTCTTTTGTAAATATACCTTTCACACACACACACACACACACACACACATATGTAATACACTTTCCCTAGCTTAAACACGTACACACATACACTGTTTTTCACCCATTTCAGTCGCACCCATAAGGCGACGGCGCTGCGATCAGCATCGTCAAGTGACCGTGGGGCACCGAGCGATGCTGACGAAACCACACATATAGAAACGCTTCATCAATGAGCGACATACGGTAGACAGGGGCAGCGCAGAGGTTGTAAGCGCCCCCCCTCGCTACCAAGGTAATTTTTTCCTACCCACGAGGAAAAACTCACGATAGGTAAATAGATGAATTAGCAGCATGACCACTAAACAGCGGCTACAAAGAAAATAGCAAACGAAGTGAGAAGGAGTAGCCAAACGAGAGTGCTCAAAGAAGGCCTAGAGAGTGAAAAAGAAGGTATCAGGCTCATGAGCAGAAAGGTATAGTAATAAGTACTTTATATTGTATCATAATTGTAAAAACATTGTAAATCCTAGACACACACAACAATATTAACACACGAGTGTATACCTATGCATATGTAACACCACTCAACACTGAGTATACTGTTTTCCTTTCCTTTCTTTTTACTAACGACAAAATTTGTGAAGGTGTCCCGTTTCATCCCAACAATAAATCATTCTGATATACCTTTAACTTATACCCTGGGGCACCTGTTTTTCTATTTTCTTCCATCTTTTATACAATACTTTGCAGGGAGCAATTTTTTTCTCCACACAGCGTCGGACGGCACAACCACCCGTCCAACCATGGTTTTTTTCCTTCCTGCATAACACCAACATGCATATAACTTCAAAAACATGTATTTCCTCTGTATTTTATATTTTTATTATTTGTAATGTCGAATTTCATAACAATTAATTTTAGATAAACAATTAACTATGTATACCCACAACCCACCCCCTCTGAGCACACGCTAAACTCACATCACCACCAGGACAACACAACACCGACACTGAAGAAAAGAAGAAGAGGGACAAACAGAAAACGACGAAACATCACCACAACGACACGCCCACTTTACTTCCCGTTCGCGAGGACGCGAACTAACGACGGAGGAGTCTTGTACAGCCTGGGGGGGGGGGCAGTGCCCCCTGAGAGCCACCCCTCCATCTTCTACCAAAACCACCCCAACTGGAAACATTATAATTCCAGAACATATCTCTACACAGCAAGCGGCGACCACCTAAGCCTAGGAGGTTAGCCAACGACTTGCAAAACACACATAAACATTTACACTAACAACTATCTGGGGCAGCTACATTGACGCAATGCTGACCAAGCAGCGCCGAAACGTATAAGAGTGGAACCTGGACAGGAGGAATTATCTGTTCTGTTCTGTTCTTCGCCAGCGGCCCTGCCCGACGTCCGTTCCAGATTTTCGCCGGGTGAGAACCAGTTTGTGCACAGACTCCTTTAATTCTTGTAAACACCTACCCTAAACTTGTACACATCACAAATTGTATTTTATATTTGTCTAAACTCCCCAAGAGGGACATCAAACTACATCTACTGACCAATAAATACATGGTCAGTAAACTACACGCTTGTTACTAATTACACTCCACTTCACATCCTCATACCCCACCTGACCTTAGTCAAAAATTGCCCGTGACCGTAGAAGCCAATAACTGCATCGTCAGATTCCATTGTACTCGAGCACACGACTCGACTGCAGAGCACTGAATCACCGACGCTGCACATTCATTTAATAGCTCATCCTTCCCAGCTGGCAAGCTAGTTTAGCAGCCGGCACTAGATATTCATCCCCTGACAGATAATTGCATTCTGCAGGGACGCCCCCAATAGATTAAGTACTTACACCAACACACTACACTAGTAGTTTCTCCCAATTACGGGACACTACTGTCATCCGGAAATAGTCTTCTAAATTAGCACATTTACACTAACGTGTTTTTCCCACCCCCAACCAAGGGATAAAACAGTATATACAGTAATACTAATACTATAACTATTTATAACTTATTATAATAACAGATCTTAAGAGATACAATCTTATTGGACAACTATTTACACCTTATTCTATTATCATAATATGAAAACTTAATTCTACAAATACAACAACTTACATAGCAATGCAAGGCTTAACGTAAAACTACATTTTATCTACTTGTGATTATCGATTTTATATGGATTGATATTTAATCGGACCATTGTGGGCGGCGATAGTACAGTAGCAGCCTGGCAATGTTGCCAGTTGATCACTTTTGTGATATTTTCAATGTTTAGCTTGGCCCATTTGTCGGTCAAATTTTATTTATTGTTACTGAGATCCCCGAATGGTAATTATTTATTTACAATTGTTAATTGCTTGAACCATATGCATAATCTTGTTATCAATCACTTATTCATAGATATTATAGTTCTCACCTCGAGTGTTTCAGTCTCGCTATCTCAGGCGTCCTCACTCATGCCATACCAGACATCTACTGGTTGATCCACTGTCTGCTGAGTAGTGTCGACTGACGTCACCCTGACTTTCGTTCGACCAATGGCAGGTCTTTGTCTGGTCGGGCGATCTCCAACCTTCGAGAGAGTTCTATGGTCCCTATTTAAGACGCCGCTTGCTGGCGTTCTTCATCACTTCGGATCAACCGCCACTTCTGAACCCCTTCAACACTTCTGATTCACCACTGCTGATCACTTCAACCCGCTGGTCACCGCTACCTCTCATAACACCATCGCTGATTTCTACGCTAGCAAGCAGTTACGTCACAAGATCTGCCCCATGACGTATTGCTCAAGATGGCAAGAATAATTGCCAGCCGCTGTACTCTTCAACATCACCTTAGAGGGGATACTTGGAATCGTCCTTCAAAATATCTCTGGATCAGCTCTTGGAAACTATAAATGTCATTCCTGCGTAAGAAAAGAAAGTTGACATTTTATCGATGGTGCACATAACTCTAGGCCATGTACGCCTCCTTCCAAGAAAACCGTGAAGACTTTTAAATCAACGTGTGCTAGCTGGAACTTTTTAAGGAGCTGGCTCTTCAACTCTCTTCAACTCTCTTCAACTCTCTTCAAAGATAAGTTCAATTTTATAAAGAGCTTATATCATACCAGTTATTACACTCTTAATTATTTTTTATGGTTCTCTCTTTTTATAAACTGCATTTTTTATATATTAAGCTCAACTTTTCTCCAATCAAGCAAGCTTTTCATGGACCTTTCTATAATCTGGGTTCTGTAATCAGGCCCTCACACTTTGCTACATTTATAATTGTTAATTTCTGTAATAAGCACTTAAGTGCAATTTGTTTGTTCATTATAAATTTATTATTAGGAATAAAAATTGTTAATGCATTGCTCCCTATATTGGTTTTCTAGTCACGTATTTCATGCTCAATACCCCCGCACCGTTTCAGTCTAATTTTCTTGACCACAGTAGTTATTTTGGCCAGGCTTTCGCCTGATGCGTTTCGTTCTCCCGTATGGGGAAGTTTTAGGACAGAATTTATACTTCTCCATAGTATTGGTGCCTCACCCCCGGGAAACATATCTGTTGCACCCTGGATCCCTATATAAGTTTAATATTGTGAATTTTGCATTAACAATTTTTGTTCATTGTGTTTCAACACTAATTCACATTGTACGTTTCAGCTTAAGGCGCATGTGCGGCAGAGGAGAGAAACGTAAGCTAAGCCGGTTTCTTCCGCATCAGACTAAACCTTACTACATAGCAAGCTGTCATCCTCTGACTTCCAGTACTCGAAGTCACAATATTGACGTGAGTAACAAACAACTTGTAATATGCCTAACCTTGATGAAAAACTTAGCAACTCCAGAGCCTCTTGTAAGGGCAAGCTCACACGGTTTCGTACTTTCTTAACTGAACTCGAACCCCAAGAGCATAATCTTGACATAATTTCGCAGAGGCTTAAGAATTATGAACAAGCCTTTGAGAAATATGATGAGATACAATGCAGTATAGAAACTCAGCATCCGGACCAGCAAAGTGATAGGTTGGAAGTTGAAAAATTATACTATCAGGGATTTGCTGAAGCTAAACAGCTTATTAGGGCTTTAACTTTAAAAGAAAAACAAGAAGATCAAACTTCTGCAGCATCTTCTACATCTTCTTCACGCATTATATTACCCAAATTAGAAATACCCAAATTTACTGGTAAAGACATAGAATGGGAACCATTTTTTGAATTATTCAATTCTTTAGTACATGAGAATACTTCTATACCAGTAATACAAAAATTTCACTACTTGCGTCTGGCAGTTCAAGGCAACGCACTTAACCTGATTCAAGCACTTTCTTTGACCAGTGATAATTATGAAGTTGCTCTGAATCTTCTTAAGGATAGATATGGGAACATTCGTTTATCTATTCAACGCCATATACAAAGCTTATTCGAGTTACCTAACGTGCAAGCAGATAACAGTTTATCACTTCGTAAGTTGATTGACACCGCAGAGTTACACGTCAGAGCATTGTCCAATTTAAACCAACCTGTAAATCACTGGGATTTATTTCTAGTTCACCTCATTTCTGCAAGATTGGATGCAAATACATTAAAAGCCTGGGAAACAGAACTTTCCCAGAATTTGCAATGCACTTATGAGGCGATTATTAACTTTTTGAAGGCCAGAAGCCATGTCTTTTCCGCCATAGCTAATCAAAAAACTAGTAGTTCAGATTCAAAAGCCTTCTCAAAACATAAGGTTAGCAGTTCTAATCAAAGAATTTTAAGATCACAGGCTCTTCCTGTTGATGCTCGGTCACCTAACCAAATGCAAACGTGCGGTCTGTGTCAGCAATCGCATAATTTATACAATTGTGATGAATTTAAATCCTTATCAGTAGATGAAAGACTAAAGTTCATTACGAACAAAAAACATTGTTTCAACTGTTTGTCAGGAACGCATATGTTAAACAATTGCCGTTCACAACGTTTATGCTTTCATTGTAGGGCAAGACACCATTCACTTTTGCACAGGCATGAAAGACCACGGTTATCAGGACCAAGCAGTTCCAATACCAAGTCTAACTCGGAGACTTCTCAAAATAGTGCGCAGTCGTATGCTCAAAGTTCTACCTCGCTTGGCAAAGTCCAGGTTTTATTATCTACCGTGCAGGTTCTATTGAAAAATTCTCACGGAAAATGGGTATCTGTTAGGGGATTATTGGATAATGCCGCTACCAACAATTTTATTAATGAATCGTTGGTACAAAAGTTAGGCCTTCCAAAACATCCTACCTCAATAGAGGTTACAGGAATAAACTGCTCTAAATCACAATCCTTAAGCTTTGCTAAAGTGGATCTTAAGGACTCTAATAATCTTGGTACGCAGTTGCAATTAGATTGTTTGATTATCAAGTCTATAGGCAACAATATTCCTGGCACTTCTTATCCTATTCAAAGTTGGAATATCCCGAATTTTGTCCAGCTAGCTGACCCTCATTTCAACAGAGCTTCACCCGTAGAGCTTCTTTTCAGCTCAAGCGTATTTTGGCAATGTCTTCATTCCAATAAAGTAAAAATTGCTCCTAATGTTTTCTTCCGCGAAACTGATTTTGGTTGGATTGCTACTGGCCAAATATACCGTAATCCTATTCAAACTGTATCGAATTGTTATTTTGTTGGTACCGATTTGAGCCAAGAGCTAACCAAGTTCTGGGAACTTGAGAATGTTCAGGCTACTCCTTCTTCTTCTTCTAACGAAATTTGTGAAAAGTTATACAAGGAAACCACTGTCCGTACTGCTGAAGGCAGATTTATAGTAACTCTTCCACGTATTCCCAATCCTCCCGCCATTACGGGCTCGCATTCCAGAGCACTTAGGGCACTATTTGCTATTGAAAATCGGTTCAAACAAGATGCTTCTGTCAAAACTCAGTATGCTTCCTTTATGGAGGAATACGAATCATCCAATCACATGGAGGTAATTTCTAAATCAGAAGAAATTGACCATCCTTTAAATGAAATAGTTTATTTAAATCATCATCCGGTATGGAAAAATTCCTTAACACAGGACAATATAAGAGTAGTTTTCAATGGATCATCACCAGATTCCAATGGAATCTCTTTAAATGATACTTTGCAATGTGGTCCCGCGATTCAAACAGATCTCACCTCTGTTTTGCTTAATTTTCGAAGGTTTCCTATTGCTGTAATCTCAGATATTAAGCAGATGTATCGGCAGATTCTCGTAAATTCTGAGCAGCAAGATCTGCAAAGAATATTGTGGCGCGATGAGAGTTCCAAACCCATAAAGGTATTTAGATTGAAAACTGTGACATATGGCCTGAAGCCTTCAGCCTTTCTTGCGATTCGGTCTCTCCACATGTTAGCCGAGCAAGATGGTCATCTGTATCATCCTTTGGCCTCTGAGTCATTAAAAACGGCATTTTATGTCGACGATTTCTTGTGCTCTTTTCCTAATATTTCTGAAGCGCTCCTCGTGTGCGAAGATTTGAAATCCCTACTCCTAGGAGGTGGTTTTCCGCTCCATAAATGGACTTCAAATTCCACTGAATTTATATCAAAATTTTCATCAGAGGTCCCAGTTGATGAATTTGTTGCCATTCCTACTGATGAAGCAGCCGTAAAAGCATTGGGTGTTTTTTGGTGTCCTTCCTCTGATACCTTTTCTTATCAGGTACATCTGTCAGAATCTCCCCCTGTAACTAAGAGACAAGTTCTGTCAGAAATCGCAAAGATCTTTGATCCTTTGCAATATATTGCTCCTATAGTTATTGTTGCAAAAATGTTCTTGCAAAAGCTTTGGTCATTAAAATCAGACTGGGATGAAAATCTCCCCCTTCCTCTTGCAGAAGAATGGTTAGAGTATCGCAGCAGTTTGCTGGATCTCTCCAAGGTTTCTATACCCCGCCCTTTAATTTCTAATCCCTTATACCAGCAGTTTGACCTGCATGTATTTTCTGATAGTTCAGAACGAGCTTATGGCTGTTGTGCATACATAGTAGGACGTTCCTCAGACACTTTCCCTGGATTTTCTAATTTAGTGTGCGCTAAATCTAAGGTTGCTCCACTTAAAACAGTATCATTACCGAGATTAGAATTATGCTCTGCTTTAATGGCAACAGAATTAGCTACTAAACTAAATGTCAGTTTAAAGTTAAAATTTTCCCGCACATTTTTTGGAGCGATTCTTCTATTGTATTAGCTTGGATTTCCAAGCCTTCTTCTCATTGGAATACCTTTGTGGCAAATCGCGTTTCTAAGATTCATGAAGTCTCTCATTCTGAACAATGGAGACATGTTCCTAGCCGTGAAAACCCCGCGGATATAATATCACGTGGTTGCACACCTAAAAAATTGATTTCTTCAGACCTGTACTGGAATGGTCCTCCTTGGCTAAGTCAGGAATCATCTTACTGGCCTCGCTTAGCTAATCAATCTGTAGAAGAAATACCTGATGCCCGTAATGACCCTGTCACGTTGCATCTTACTTCTACTTCTACTAGCCTTTTTCATAGATACTCTTCATTTGATAAATTGATTCGTGTAGTGTCTTATATCTTCCGATGGAAATATTTAGTAATTGATCAACCATTGAAGCCTCAACCCTTTCTTTCCAGAGTAGAGTTAGAATTTGCTACTTGCAAGATTTTGTTACTTGTTCAGCAGGAAGTATTTGCTCCTGAAAAGCAAGCTCTTATAAGTGGTAAAGATTTACCGAAGTCTAGCAGGCTTTCACCACTCACTCCTTTTCTAGACCAGGACGGCATAATACGTGTGGGTGGAAGATTAGCTATGTCTAGTTGTGAGGATGGGAAAAAGCATCCCTTCATCCTTCCTTCAAAGCATCCTATCACTACCCTTATAATAAAAAAGTTTCATTATAAACACCTTCATGCTGGCACTCGCACCTTGCTCTGTCTAATTCGTGAACTCTACTGGATCATCAATGGCGTTCATGAGGTTTCTTCTGTTGTCAAAAAGTGTACACCTTGCTTCAAGGTTAAACCAAGGCCCGCCACGCAGATTATGGGTAATTTACCTCCATTTCGTTCGGAACCTAGTAAGCCCTTTGCTCTTACTGGGATCGATTACGCAGGTCCTTACATATATCAGACCAATCCCTCTTCATCTAAGCGCAAAATCTTAGGTAAACTCTACATCTCGTTATTTGTATGTATGGTGACGGGAGCTATCCACCTTGAGTTGGTTACGAACGCTTCTGTATCCTACTTTCTGGCCGCCTTTTCTAGATTTGCTGCTAGAAGGGGTGTTCCATCTGAAGTTTTTTCAGATAATGCAAGAATTTTTGTAAGCGCTTCTGATCTCTGGAAAAAAGTGTTAAGCTCCCCTTCTGCTAAAGAAAAAATTTCCAACTTTTCCTATTCTAAAGATTTCAAATGGCATTTCACCCCGCCTTATGCTCCCCATCATGGGGGCCGATGGGAGTCCTGCATCAAACTTACTAAAAGACAGCTTAAGAAAACTCTTGGTCCTACCATACTTTCTTATGAAGAATTCAACTCTTTGATTATTCAAATTGAAGGTATTGTAAATTCCAGACCTCTGACCCCTCTTTCAAACGATCCTAAGGATCTTTTACCTTTAACACCCAGTCACTTCCTGATTGGCTGTTCGCATGCTGCTACTCCGCCTTTGCTGGTTCGACGCTGTGATCCTAACTTACCTATCTTTTGGAGAAAAGTAGAATCTTTGCGCTGTTCTTTTTGGCGCCGATGGAAGTTAGAATATCTCAGCTTGCTAAATAGGCGTGAGAAATGGCGGCTTCCTCAACCAGATGTACGAGTGGGGGACATGGTTCTTCTTCGAGACCCATCTCCGCCTCTCGTGTGGAACCTAGGTAGAGTTATTCACTGCCACTTTGGCCGTGATAAACGTGTCAGAGTTGTTGATGTTTTAACTAGTAAAGGTCGTTATACTAGACCCATCTCTGCTATTTCTGTTTTGCCTTTCGAGTCTTAGTTTCTCCTCGTCTGTTATCCATGTTTTGCTTTGACTGATTCTTTTGTTTGTTTTCATTCGGAGTTCTCGGAGCATGATCACTTTTGTGATATTTTCAATGTTTAGCTTGGCCCATTTGTCGGTCAAATTTTATTTATTGTTACTGAGATCCCCGAATGGTAATTATTTATTTACAATTGTTAATTGCTTGAACCATATGCATAATCTTGTTATCAATCACTTATTCATAGATATTATAGTTCTCACCTCGAGTGTTTCAGTCTCGCTATCTCAGGCGTCCTCACTCATGCCATACCAGACATCTACTGGTTGATCCACTGTCTGCTGAGTAGTGTCGACTGACGTCACCCTGACTTTCGTTCGACCAATGGCAGGTCTTTGTCTGGTCGGGCGATCTCCAACCTTCGAGAGAGTTCTATGGTCCCTATTTAAGACGCCGCTTGCTGGCGTTCTTCATCACTTCGGATCAACCGCCACTTCTGAACCCCTTCAACACTTCTGATTCACCACTACTGATCACTTCAACCCGCTGGTCACCGCTACCTCTCATAACACCATCGCTGATTTCTACGCTAGCAAGCAGTTACGTCACAAGATCTGCCCCATGACGTATTGCTCAAGATGGCAAGAATAATTGCCAGCCGCTGTACTCTTCAACATCACCTTAGAGGGGATACTTGGAATCGTCCTTCAAAATATCTCTGGATCAGCTCTTGGAAACTATAAATGTCATTCCTGCGTAAGAAAAGAAAGTTGACATTTTATCGATGGTGCACATAACTCTAGGCCATGTACGCCTCCTTCCAAGAAAACCGTGAAGACTTTTAAATCAACGTGTGCTAGCTGGAACTTTTTAAGGAGCTGGCTCTTCAACTCTCTTCAACTCTCTTCAACTCTCTTCAAAGATAAGTTCAATTTTATAAAGAGCTTATATCATACCAGTTATTACACTCTTAATTATTTTTTATGGTTCTCTCTTTTTATAAACTGCATTTTTTATATATTAAGCTCAACTTTTCTCCAATCAAGCAAGCTTTTCATGGACCTTTCTATAATCTGGGTTCTGTAATCAGGCCCTCACACTTTGCTACATTTATAATTGTTAATTTCTGTAATAAGCACTTAAGTGCAATTTGTTTGTTCATTATAAATTTATTATTAGGAATAAAAATTGTTAATGCATTGCTCCCTATATTGGTTTTCTAGTCACGTATTTCATGCTCAATACCCCCGCACCGTTTCAGTCTAATTTTCTTGACCACAGTAGTTATTTTGGCCAGGCTTTCGCCTGATGCGTTTCGTTCTCCCGTATGGGGAAGTTTTAGGACAGAATTTATACTTCTCCACCAGTTGACTACCGTATTTCGAACTCGCTGCGCGCTCGTTAATACGCACACCAAACTCTGACCTTTGTTCTTCGTTGAGTCATTTTATCAACAAGCAGCAACTATCACTGTCTGTATTACCTACATCGATCAAGGTGCCAGCTAAACCGCAGTTAACGGAGGGAGAATTCGCCATGATTATGAGTGCAATATGTTTTTTTAGAAGCGAGAGAGAAAGTAATAATGATAAGAGGGTTTAGCAAAAAGTATCCAAGTGTATTGGAAGGTCGATAGCCACGGTGAAGAGATGAGCCGCTGCAATGAAAGATATTCCTCTTCCTCCCAGAATCCAAAATTATGAAAGTATGACGAAAGCAGAGCTAATTGTTCACGCCAAACCTCACTTCAGGGCACCTAAAAAGAACCTGGAACAGATAATCAAGAATGTTCGTCCTGACATCGAACTCGTCTGGCTGCCAGCTGCTCATTGTGAGCTCAACCCCATAAAGCTGGTTTGGTCCTACGTGAAAAATAAAATAGCTAAAGTGAATATGAGTAACCAGGCGGAGAGAGGAAGATCAATGGAGGTGATGCGAGATCTCTGTAAAGAAGCCTTGAGGTCCGTAACACCGGAGCTATGGAAAAAATGCATCGAACACACCAACAAAATAGAGAAACATTACTGGGAAAAGGATGGGCTAACAGAAGACGTCCCCGTTGTTGAGCCACTTGTTATAAACTTAAATGACCGTTCATCTGATTTATCGGGCAATGATTTTTCAGACGGTTAATAAGAGAGCAGTTTTATAATCTTATAATCTCAAAGTGTAAATTACCTCAAACAATTAATCTTATAATAATAGCTTTCCAGCTGACACACCATTTTTAAACCTGCCAATGGAGGTCCAAAGCCCTCATTAAAAAGGGTGTTGGGAAATGTTACACTTCTTGCTGAAATGAAATAAGACACGTTTCTCTAACTTGTAGGTAAAATTAGCAGAGGATATTAGCGCTGTACATAAGGGACGCATATTTCAGGATATAAAGAAGAATTAAATAGTTAAGTTAAACAGACCTGAATGATAGTGTATTTTTTTTTCTTAGTCGTATTACCCTCAGGGTTGGCTATTCCCTCGGACTCAGCATTTACCGTCTCCATTTTGAAACTTCGATATCGGGGATACAACTGGAGTGTGTGACCAGCACCTCTCCCAGGCAGCCTCACCTGCAAAGCGAACAGGGACCTTATGAGGGATGGGAAGATTGGGAGGGATAGGCAAGGAAGAGGGAATGAGGCGGCCGTGGCCTTACGTTAGGTATCATCCCGGCATTTGCCTGGAGACGATGTGGGAAACCACGAAAACCACTTCGAAGATGGCTGAGGTGGGAATCGAACCCCCCTCTACTCATTTGGACCACCCGAGGCTGAGTAGACCCCGTTCCAGTCCTCATACCACTTTTCAAATTTCGTGGCAGAGCCAGGAATCGAACCCCCCTCTACTCATTTGGACCACCCGAGGCTGAGTAGACCCCGTTCCAATCCTCATACCACTTTTCAAATTTCGTGGCAGAGCCGGGAATCGAACCACGGACCTCCGGGGTGGCAGCTAAGCACGCTGACCACTACACCACGGAGGCGAATAT
Organism: Meconema thalassinum; assembly: GCA_946902985.2. Taxonomy (NCBI): domain Eukaryota; kingdom Metazoa; phylum Arthropoda; class Insecta; order Orthoptera; family Tettigoniidae; genus Meconema; species Meconema thalassinum. The sequence continues at coordinate 874,897,621 of OX336389.2, read as the reverse complement.
ATTATAATATTTGTATTATAATTCGTCAATTTCACTTATGTTTTTTAATTTATTTTAATTAATGTCATTTTTAAAGTCCTCGTACTGCAGCTCCTTCACCAAGATTTTACTCGTTTAAAATAATATCTTCCTTGTCACGTGAGCGACCCATGGTTTAACCCATAGACATTCACTTTATATTTCCGTTTCCTTTATATACCGGCATTGCCACTACAGAATATCAACTACCATAATATAGTTAAGTGAACAAGGAACTGATCTCCATCCATTTTGCTGAACTATGATAAAATATTTGATATAGTGTAATGGTGTGATTATTGCTTTGTATAACTTTTATAAAAGTTCAGTTTTATAAAATATTCTATAAAATTTATTTGACAAATTTCTTTGGTAGTGTAATACCGGCCTAACACAAATTACAAAACAACAACAGAAATTTCACAGACCTTACGGCTTGGAACGCGCGCGTATTATGTTTCACAGGGCAACGTCGCACGAGTTTCCTTGACCGAGCGCATTGTTCCCGTCGCTTGCTACGATACATTCTTCTCACATAACCAACTGATAACATATCAATCGATATAAAAGCAATTATCAAAAGTAGATAAAATGTAGTTTTTCGTCTAGCCTTGCATTGCTATGAGCCTCATAACAAGCCTTATTTCATACTGCAATGACCACCCAGGCCCCAGAAAAAGTTGTTTTACAAAATTCACAACAACTATTTTAAGAAACGTCAGATCATATTAAAACTTCATATACGCGTTAACAATAACTTCCTTTAAGACCTATTAGAGTTTCGTTACGATCCGGTCATTACTTTTAACGTAATGATCCTTCTAAGTGAGTGCTCCGTGAACTTGGTAAGAAAAACCGGTACTTTTTTTTGTTCAATCTGCTATAAAATTTTAACGAGATACAATGCAAATATTTACTCTATATCGTTAAACGACAAATAAAACAAGGAAAATTTTGGTGTAGGTTATTCTTGTGTAAGACTAAGGGTAAAGGTTTTATTGACCTCTAAACTCGAGTATCTATACTTATTTCCCCGACAGTATGCCCATTTACTCTAAGCTCTTTGGAAGACTTTCAAATACGGTAACATGAATAAAATATTGACTTGAAAATAGATATACTCTCATATCACTTAATTCACAAAAGAGAATTTAACTTTAGCTAAAAGCAACTGTATGGATTTCACCACATGTATCCAGTATCCACCAAGAAATAACTACCGCATTCTTAAAGTAATATATTGCCTCTGAAATGAGTCATATACTTTAATTGCCCTCTATAATTTGGGGGTGAAGGGGCAGTGGCGGCTCTTAGATGAGAAAGTGGGTGAAGAGCCAAACTCAATTTCAGCGATACAGCGTTTATGAATATTAACATATTTCTTTTCGTATTTTAATGCTATTACTTATTTATCGTATGGTTTTTAGTGCCGGGAGTGTCCAAGGACATGTTCGGCTCGCCTGAGTCTGCAGCTGCTTCCAGCGGACACCTTAAAGGGTGAGCTACAAGTTCCGTTCAATTTCAAGTAGTTCCAACTTTCGCCACCAAATATCAATGATACCTAGTGGTGAACGTTGGAACTTTGATAGAGCGTTCTGACGAAATCGAACCCAACAAATTTTGCTTTACACAAGTTTAGTCTGTGAAAGGATCTTTTACATGCCATAAATCTATGACATGGGACCGCCGGCTTTACTTCCCCTCCGAAGGAAAGCATACTGAAGGATTTTTTAACGCTCTTAAAAATCCGACGACTTCGGCCGGGTTTGAACCCGCTATCTAGGGCATAGCAGTTCAGCATGCTACCGACTACGCCACCGAATGCTAAAAAACGAATACTTTACCAAATAAAAATTACCGTACTAAAAAGTCAAACTCACCTTTTTTAATGTAATAAATCAATCCTCCGTTCATTATGGTTGACAAACTTATCTATGATATCCTCGTAGAAGGGCTGGTCTTCAATTAGTTTCAGCAACAATTCACGGTGTATGGTGATAACAGCCTATGATGTAAGTCTGGACTAGGATATTGTATTTCTTGTAAAAGTTTTTAGTCTTTTCAAACAAGAAAAACTGCGTTCCGCGTAATGTTTTGGAAATCACCGAAACCTTGTTTATTCCAGACACCACATTTGTTACTAAAAAGTAGGCAAGGCCAACAGAACAGTTTTTTAAGAAAAAAAAACTACTGCACAACCATGTGAACAGTTCGAACCAAGATCCCTTACAATGAAGGCTATAGGACTTACCGGTTTTCTTGATTTCTTTTTAGTGCACAGTTCTATTAATTCCTTTGGACGTCCACAATTTAATAAATCCCTTTTGTCTTCGTCTTTCCACCTACTGAAGGGAATTTATAATAAAATTTATACTGTGTCCTTCAAAGAAAACATTACGGTATACACTAAAAGCCGCCACCTTTCATCAACACCAGGGTATGTAACGTATTAAGTAAATACTATTCATCGGAAATATAAATCCAATCTTCAACGTAACAGAAAGACAAGCCTGACGCGATGCCAATTACTTGGCTACTGGTACATGATAATTTATTGTTTTCTAAAAGTGCAAAAAATAAAATATTTAGGCAGACATTTTCAGTCTGAGATAGGTCTAATTGTTAGTTGGAAACACAATTCACTGCTTAAATTAAGTGAAAATCACCACTCAGAAAAGTTGTAGGAGAAAATTTATTGCTGTTAGTGAATCAGCTGTAAGGTTTTGTAGGTTGTCGTTTATAATACTTATCGTACAAACCATATTTAATTACAACTACACTCCCCACATGAACCAAAAATCCCTTTATGTGACATATATGTCCTAAATACCTCTCTATATTAATAATAATATATTTATTGCAGCTAAATAGCCATACACAAAGAAAAGAAATAATACATTTTTATACACTGTACTCGCGCGCTTGGGCCTTGGTTTGCATATTCTTTAATTGTTTTTGTTCTTTTGGTGCAGAGTTCTAGGTGGTAACGTTCACACATGTATCCACATAGTTCGCACTTACATATCTCTGTCGGTTCATGGTATGAGGTGTTGTTACAAATTAGATGGTGGAAACCATGTACTGCCAGTCTTGTGAAACACGTGCCTCATCTCGAAGCTGGATGTTGTCCACGTCCGGTCTATCATAGCTCCAGTTCCAAAGAATTCTGGTGGGGTGTCTTCTCTCTTTTTGTTGAGTGTTGCTAGGAGATCTTCTGATGCTCTGGTGTTGGGCAGGTTCAGGTGTGTTCTGAAGTCTTCAATGAGGAAGGATTCTCGTGCTAGAAGGTAGACGAGTCTTGATCTTGTTGTCTTGGATACTCCGATCGCTCTCTTTATGTATAGAGCTTTTATTCTTTCTAGAGAGGATAGGTTCTTCTCTGTGAGGTACGGCCAAATGATTTCCATCCCATATGTTAGAATAGGCATGATTTTTTGCTCTAAATAGTGCCATCGCCGTCTCTAGGCTAAGTGATCTAATGTAGTTGATTTCGTGCATCGCCCGTATTGCCTGTGTTGTTTTTTCTATTACATGCTTTGTAAAGCATTTGGCACTTGTTTGCAGAGTAATGCCAAGGTACTTGAAATCGTTTACTATGGCTACTTTCTGCCTCTTTATGAAGATTTCTGTCATTGCTGGGATCTTTCCTCCTTGCCTAAATACCATCATTTTTGTTTTTGATGTATTAATTTCGAATGTGTGTTTGTAGCACCATTCCTCCATTTCTTTTATCACGTTTTGTAGTTTTCTGATGTCCTTTGGTCCGATCACTATATCATCAGCGTAGGCGTACGATACTACGTCATCCTTATGGGTTATTCTCATTATTTCTTCTGCTGCCAGGATGAAAAGTAACGGGCTCATTGGGTCACCCTGTAATACTCCGTTCGTTTGAAGTATCGGTTCTGAAAGTGACATGTTGTCAGAGATTCTTATTTTGTTCCATTGTAGTATCGTTTTTATGGTTTCAGTCCACACATGGTTCCTGTTTAGGGTTTCTTCCAGCTTCTGTGCCACAAGTTCCCGGTTTATGAGGTCGAATGCTTTTGTGAAGTCTATAAACACTACGTAGAACTTTTCTCTTCTTTCAAGGGCTTCCCTGATGTTATTGAGTAGTAAGTGTATAGCGGTTACAGCTGATCTTCCTTTCCGGAATCCGAATTGATTTTCTGGTAGATACTCGTCTATTTCTTCTCTGACTCTCCCCACGATTGTTTTTGTGAATATCTTGAACGGAATATTCTCCAGAGCGATGCCTCTGTATGTGTTTGTATCATATGGATCGCCATTGCCTTTATAGCGTACTTTTATAGTTGAATGTCTCCATCTCTCCGGTATTGAGGCCGTCTCAATGCATTTATTGTATAATTTTGTCCATGTAGGTAGTAGGAGGTGAGCAGTGTCTTTTATGTACTCACTGTAAATGTTGTCTGGTCCTGCGGCTTTGTTTTTCTTTGTGCTTGAGATGATGTTTTGGACTTCATTTGCTGTCAGCGGAGTCCATTCTGTTGGCGCTAGTGTATAGGTACTTTGATTATTTTCTGGGGTGTTCGTTATTCCTTCCTTGTTGAGTATATTGTTAAAGTGTGTCATCCATTTTTCCATGTTTATATAATGTGTCTGCGCTTGCTTCCTAGGACGTAGAGCGATATATGGGTCTTTCTTTGCCTCTTCTACGATTCTTTTACCTTCTTCCTCCCAGTATACCCTTTTCTTCTCCCGCGTGAGCGTTTTATAGAGACTTCTTTTTCTGTTGTATACCTGATAGAATGTAAGGTTCTTCTCGTTTGTTTTTAGTTCATGCAGGGCCTTCAATACTTCTTTTCTTAGCAGGTAGCATTCCTGATCGAACCATTGTTTCGCCTTTCGTTCCTTTCTTGGGGTTGCGGCTTGTATTAGCAGTTCTTCAAGTGTTTGTGCCGCTTCTTCTAGTCTTGATTCTTCAGTAAGCGTTTCTATTTTTCTTATCTGATCGGCTCGTCCTTCTATTTTTCCGACGTCAATTTTTCTTGATAATAGGCATTTTGTTTGTTTTTTGGGTGCTCGCCAATCGCCATGAATTTTTATTTTCATGGGGATATGTTTTCTTATTGGTGTGTGATATGCTGACCAGATAGGGGTTATTTCTCCTTTTATTTGTCCTTTTATGAGTGCCACATCTATGACGCTTTTTCCATTATGAGATATATAGGTTGGTATGTTGCTGTTATTTAATAGGAGAAGGCCATCTTCTTGTAGTTTTTCCATTACTACTTTTGTTTTGTAATTGTGTACATCCAGTCTACAGTTTAAGTCCCCTGCTACGATTAGGGGGCTGTCTTGTTTACTCTGAGTTATAAGTTGTCCTAATTCGTCTATTATCTCCAAGGCCGTTGTGTGTGGTTGAAAGTAAGCGGCTATAATTGTGATGTGTTTTGTTTCTATTAGTAGAGAGTGATCCAGTTATGTTATCATTTTTGTTGGGGTCAGCCAAGGCTTTAAGAGAACGGTTATTCCTCCTATTGGTCTTCCCTTTTCTCCTTGTTTCGCTTGTAGATGTATGCAATAATATTCTGCATGTTGCCAATGGCCTGTGAGGAACGTTTCTGTTAATATTATTATGTCATATCCTTCTAGGCAGTCCGTTGGTGACATGCTTAATGCGTTTTTTAAGCCTTCAATGTTCCATAACATTATTTGTAGGTTTCCTCTATTCTCTTCTCCTCTATAGCTTGTGTTGCTCCAAAGTCCGTTCTGTGTTTTATTCGAGTGGCATCCCTGTGTTCCTCCGAAAAATTTTAAAACGACTGACGGTGATGTTTGATGGCCAGAATTCTGAATTATTTACTGTTTCAAGATATTTAAATGGGATTCCCACTTTGAAGCATTTCATTTTATACTTCGTTGATAATTCTTCGCAGATTAGGTTTCCTTTAATTTCCTTGCTGGTAAGGAATTTCGTTATGTCCTCTGTTGTTTCCTGTTGTGCTCTCCCTATGAAGAACCAGGCCATCTTTTCTGCAGCTTGTAGGTTTTTGTCTTCGGCTCCTGTTCCAGTTATGGGAGCTTGTGATCGTGCTGGTTGTCTCCTTCTTCTGCCAATTACATCTGTCCACTTCTCCTCGGCTGTTTTGTCTGTTGGTGTTTCCTGTTTTTGGCCTTGTGGTGATTCATGTGTTATCGCTGGGAAGTTATCTTCCTCTATGTTGTAATCCTCATTTCTTCCTATAGGCGTTGGGGTGGGGCGTGTTCCTCTTCGCATGTTGGGCATCTGCGCATTCCTTTCGAAGCGGTATGGTATTTCAGGGTTTGTTTTAGAAATATCTAGCTGAGGTGTCAGATTCTGCTGATTTGTACATCTGATCTCCTCTCGTATCATCTTTTTTGATATTTTGCGACAGGTTTTCCATTATTGATTGTATTTGCTGGGTCATCCTTTTTGTGATTTTGTCTTCAAGCGATCTGTATGTATCTACGCTTTGACTGTTATTTGTTTCCCCAGCCTGGAACGGTATATGCTGGCTCCTGTTAGTCTTCTGATTTGTGTCGGTAGGTGACACCGCATGCTGGATGCTGTTTGTGTCCTGACTGTTGTTGGTAGGTTTCTCTCCTTGTTGGTTCTGATCGTTGCCGGTAGATGGAACACTTGATTGGTTCTGTTCGTTGTGTGCCGGCGGCGCTACTCGTACCGTAGTGACGTTGTTTTCTTTCTGCGAGTTGACGGTAGGTGGCACTCTTTGCTGGTTCTGTTCAGTGTTGCTAGATGTCGCTATTTGTTTCACAGGAGAGCTCTCTGCTCCCTTAGTTGTGGCATCTATTTGGTTAACCATAACCTTTCTTTGGTGTATCGTCTTTTCGATAACCTGTCTTTCAGACTTGTCCTTTTCATTGATATCATGAGCCACATTTGAATTCCGTGCTAAGATATAATTCCTGATAACACTTACTGCTTCTGCTATGTCTTCTTTCGTTTCTTTTTTCATATATCCTCCGGCTTCCGCGATGTCTTCAAGCTTTTTAAGAGCACATTCAATACGTATTTCTAACTTATCCGCCATCTATCTATATTAGATACACTGTATCAACTAAATGATGTTATAAATAAATATTTATAATTTGTAGTACCCGCCGTGCAATTCTTGCCTCAGGAATGAGGTCGACTTTATTCATACTATCTCGCAAAATTCTCGTACTTTATCCATAAAATTTCACTTCTATTTTGTAGCTCCAACATTGTAGATGATCTTCACAGGAGACGTTTGCCTTATTTCTCGTATATTACACCTTTTTATCAACAAAATTCAAGACACTGCGCAGCGTTAATGCAGCTTCCTATGTATAAAAACCTAACAACCAGTTGTTTGGGTCCAATGTGGCTGCGCCCATACGGTTGCTATATAGGCGCGTCACTTCGGCAGCGTATACTAGACGAAGTTCCTGGCAGAGGCAGCAAATTCTTCACTCGTACGACCCCTCTCTGTATAACGGCATGTAATGACGTCACCTGTGCTTTAGGTTACCATGGCAACGAGACGAAGTTGCTGATATTTCAAGTTACTTCGTCGTCTGCAGCTTTCTTTCCACGCTACGACATTAGTACCATCTAGCGACAGCGTGTACAACTGACACTAAGACTGCATACAGGGCAAGGGCAATCTGTGGTCATGCAGTGCGACAATTTTGAAGAGAGGGTGTGAAGCAGACACAATAGACAACCACAGAGGAAGAAAAGGAACCACCATATGACATGACATGACAGTGTGAAGGAGAACTGTGAGTACTGTATACCACATGACCTTAGGCCTACTGTAACTTTATTTAAATTAAAATTGATAACCTTAATGTTTGTAAACCAAATGGTTTATACTAATAATGTTTTAATGTAGTAAATGGCTTTTTAATCATAATTTTGTTCAAATTTGTGGATTACCCATGGCTTTTCAACCCCCGATTACTGTGAATATTAGACAGTTTACTGCATAGTACATTAGTTCCTGTCAATTTTTTCTCTCTCTTTGCAAAGGTTTTCTTCTCGTAACTTGAGCTAATGATGTCACTGTCTCCATTACTGTCCATAGGCCTATCTTTTGTTCTGGGTGTAAGAGATAAAGACATGGCCTACAGTCCTGACCAAACTCAAGCAATCCAGTTGTAAAACATTATTACTTCAGAGCTTATACATGCCTCATCATCTTTATTACACCATTATGTTCACATCGCATAGTTACCATACTTGAAATTAAATAAGAAAGAAAATTAAAGTCTCTTCGGTATTTTACAAAATAAATTAAGAGCTTGGAACAGACTTTGGCTCACATAGCTGAATCCTAACAAAATAATTACAATTACAGAATGATGTACAGCCCACCTGGTTCTAGAACAGTGGAGCAATTTGTAGAGCCATTTAAAAAGAGAAATTGAAAAATGGTACTGGAGTAATGAAAACATATTTTGTGGCAGATGTGATAAAATCTTAATATGTCAATGTTCGACATACAGCTAACACAGCTAACACAATTGACGACACACTAAAGCAAGACTAAACAGGGGCATTACGGTTTTGATAAAAACCTGGTCAGCCAAGAAATATGCAGAGCCGTTTTCCGGCGCGGATTTAGAAGGGGGCCCAGGGGATTCCTCCACCACAACAAACATTCTTGTTATATGTCTCTTAATTTGTTAACATATTGTTATATACTTCATGTAACACACTTTTATGTTGCACTTGATGATTTATTTATGTTGCATGGTATTTTCCATCGTATTTTGTACAAAATGCTCTACATTGTAACAGCATATTATGAAATGTGTGCATTTTGTTTATGTGGATTATTTTATTATACAGAAATTATATCCGGATCAAGAGGAAAAGTTTTGCAGATCTTTATCTTCAACAATAAAAGAAGCAGTAGCGATGAAACAACATTACCAACAGGTGTAACTTAAGTATGTGCTTTGTTAATTTGAAACTACCGTTTGTTGATTCTGAATTTAATTTTAGTAACAAAGAAATGTTGTAGTAGTTTGAAGTTCAATCATCAGTTGCGATTGTGAGAGCACAAATCGAATTTGAAAATGCAAAAATGCAGAAACCAGACTATTATATAGCAAGTGATGTATTTTGAAATTACTGGATATTCCCATATGGGGGAGGAAACCCGCCCCCCTTCGAATGTTCCTAGATCCGCGCCCGAATGTTATATTTCAAAAATGCATGTAGGCCTACCAGTAGTAAAATGATATTTTAAGTGCCATGTATAAAAAGATAACAGAAAAGATAATGAAGTTATAATAAACTTTTGTATATTTAAGTTATGTGACAAACATGTTAAAATCTAACGAAAGAAAGAGATAAAATATTAAAACATCTCAATGTTCAACACAACTGACAACACACTAAAGAACAACTAAGACAATACATTCATACAATAGTAACTACAAAATAGGCCCCTTTAAACTTAAAGATCTCTAGTAGTTCCTGAGAGTTTATCAACTCTTCACGCTCTTGAATACGGTATATACAAACACTTCTTTACCAAGTGTCCCCTACTTTTTGTAAACCCAACAAGGCCTGCAAGGGCTTACTAATATACACCTAGCAGTCTCATAGTTCCAGTACTATTGTCCCTCAGCCCACATGGGACACGAGTTCATTTCCACACTCCCCTTTTTCCTATAAATAAGACACAATATCATCACTAAAAGAGTTATGTCTTCATGTGTTCATAAGTCAGGTATTTCAAGTGCGAGATGTATAATCATTCTCACAATTATGCTTCAGAAATCATCCCTGATTGAAGTTTGGTATGTTCAATAATGTTTTAATGTAGTAAATGGCTCTTGAAATATTAGGTGCACATAGCCTGGCGATCCATCGAGTGGAGTAGCACAAAACGGGCACACAGCGTCAAAACCATTTGTGCCGTGAGGAATAGCCACGTTCACCAAATACCTGCAAGTGAAACAAAAATACAAACTTGCTCTGATATACAGTATAGTCCAACATCGTTTACTTTTATCAAGGGGAATTGCAAAGTTTACAAGCAAATGTGCATGTCTGTCTACCCCTTATTATTCCAGTTTTTCTACCGGAGTCGGGGATGAGATGCGATGGAAGACTTTGTGGCAGATGGTTTTTATGGCCGGATGCCCTTCCTGATGCCAACCTCATGAGAGGAGTTAATGAGAGATGAAATGAATGATGATGAATGAAACTGGGCAAGAATGTGGAAGGAAGCGGCCGTGGCCTGCCAGAAGGTACCGTTGAGAATGGGAAACCAAGGAAAACCCATTTCAAGGACGTCCGACGGTGGGGCTCGAACCCACGTCTAACAAGTCTGCAGGGAGCTTGGCCCCAAGGCCTAGCGCTGCGCGTTAGCGAGAATAGCTACCGCTAAATGAGGAAAACAAACACAGATCAATCTCCTGTAAAGGTACATTACTATCACAAGAATGTTTCTCAATTGAATAATAATTCTACGCACTGAATAGAAAAGGAAGTTTAAAGGTGAACTAATATGAAAATGCAAACTTATCCAAATTTGTTATATGATTTTTTTTACTTTACTTTACCTTACTCTGCAATAGCTAATGTCGGCATGATTTGAGAATTTCTATTGTACAGCAAATAAACAATTCTAGAAATTCTCTTTGTTGTCACATGCCAACCAAAATTTAACATTTCTTTCTTATTTGTGACCCATAAGGATTTATTTCCCATGAATGACATAGTACTGGAGAGTCAATCTCCTAGAGACTGCAATTACAAAGTTGTTGGAGATAGTAGCCTAAGTGGACAATGTATGGTGTTGAGAAGACAAGTGACAACGTGTGGTGAGGCTTGGCAACATTGTGACATTCCAGGGTGGACACTCGCGCCTTTACCAGGGCTTTAGTTCATTCTGTTCAGCCGTGTTCTGTCAACTACATGCATTAGCCATGGCTTCTCGCCGCGCAAGACCGAATTATTCAACATGTTTTGTATCATATTGTAATAAATGTCTATAAATGCATGTGTTGGTTAATTGATGTTCACGCGCGATTTCTTGTTCTGGGAATCTAATACACCCCAAGTGATTCACTCGGGCCCGAATACGTTCGAGGTGAGGTTATATCGTGGGAGATAAAAGATAAGTGACACACCCTTGTTAATATAAATCAACGGTTTATTTAACACTAGTTGATACACAACGATACACAAGGTGGCTTAACTTGAGCGGTCCAGATCGGAACTTGCACGAAACTAACTTCTACAGTCTGCGGGTGCATATATATAGAGTGAGGGGATGGAAGGTTCCAGATTGGAAGGTTCCAGTTAGAATGTTCTGGGCGTAGCAACTAGAATGTTCGTGTTATCTTAAGTAAATACACAACATTTCCTCCCTCTTTCAAATGGATGAACTAGGAAACTTAATCAGGAGAGAATGCCAATGGTGGTCGGCGCTGGCGAGTACTCCTGCGGGGAATAAAAGGGGTGTGCGAAATAGGCGGTGCCCTTCTTAGCTGGTGTGGCTTGTGGTGTTTGGCTATAGCTGGTGTTTCGGTGAAGCGAACTCGTCTGAGGCTCGGTTGCTCATTGATTGGTTGTTGATCGTTGTCCAAGTTGGTTTTACCTTTGTTGGTGCCGGCAAACGATCTGATCTGATCAATATGGCGCTTGAATCGTTTTCCCTGGTAGTTGATCTCGTAATGAAGGTCACCAGTGCGTTTCACAATTGTTCTGGAGAGCCACTTGTCCAGCTTGATATTGCCAGACAGGAAGTAGACTTTCTGTCCAGGTTCCAGAGTGCGGGATGTTGAGCTCATATCAGCTCGTTATTTTTCTGTAACCTTCGTGTGAGCGTGATCAGGTCTGGTCAAGTTGAGTCTTGTGCGGAGATCTCGTCCCAAGAAAAGCCGGGCTGGAGATTGGCCAGTGGTGGAGTGTGGAGCCTTGCGGAATTGACGGAGGAACTCGTTCAGATTGGCACGGAGCGTTCCCTTATTAGGGTGCTTTGTCGCATAGAGGGCGTCCTTCACCGTTTGAACATAACGTGCAGCTTGGCCATTGGTTGAGGGATGGTATGGCGCTGACAACTTGTGATATTTCACACCAATGTTTCTTAGGAAGGTCTTGAACTCGTCTGAGACGAATTGTCGACCGTTGTCCGAGACGACAGTGACTGGCACGCCCTAGGCCGTGAACAGGTCATCCATGATGGAAATTGTTGCGGCTGATGTTGTTGATGTTATGGGTTTGACCTCGAGCCACTTGCTGTATGCGTCGACAACAATCAGCAACATGGTGTCAGCCACTGGGCCCGCGTAGCCAATGTGGATCCGTTCCCATGGTGCCTTCGGGTATTCCCCAGTAGTGATCTCGGAACTTGGGTGGCGCATGCGCATGAGCTGCACACACGGCGCAAGCCTTGGCGAGGGACTCGATGACGTTGTCGATTCCAGGCCAGAACACAAAGGAATGTGCCAAACCTTTCACTTTGACTATCCCCAGGTGAGCTACGTGCAGGTCGTTGAGGATAGCGTCTCGCAGTGAAGGAGGGACGACAACTCGATGCTCGAACATCAGGCAGTTTGCGGCGAGGGTGTACTTCGCTTCTGGTGCCTTGTAATGCTGGCGGGTGAGGTCTTGCCCTGCTTCGATGATCTGGACAATTTTGCCCAGATGTGGATATTTCCTGGTCTCGCGTGCGATTGCTTCTGCCCTGACTAGTAGCTGTTGCATCTGATGGACTGTAAAAAGTCAAAATCATTAAAATTGTCTATCTCTTCCTCCTGTGGAGAAAAAGAGCTACTGATGAGGTTAACTGTTGTTGGCAGGTGAGCTCGGGAGCAGTAGTCAACGTTGGCGTTGGCTTTGGATGTCTTGAAGATGACGTCGTAGTCGAAGTGTGCTAGGTAGTTGGCATAATTGGCCATGCGACTGATGCACAGGACCGGTAAAGACTTCTCGGGGTACAGGATCCGTGTGAGAGGCTTGTGATCGGTGATGAGAGTAAAGTGGCGAGCATACAGATAAATAAAAAACTTCTGTACAGACCACACAATGGCCAGTGCTTCCTTATCGATCTGAGGGTACCTTTGCTCCGTTGCTGTCATCGTTCGACTGGCGTAAGCGATTGTACGTTCTTGCCCGTTGTTGAGCCGGTGTGACAGTACTGCGCCCGCAGTTCTTTTGCTCCACAGTTATTTTCATGTACGGCTTTGTATATACATATATATTACGTTGTCTCTTGATAGAAATAAGAAATATCAACATACTTTTGTGACGTTTATTCACTCATGACTTACACACTGCTGTGTTCGTTTGCAAAATACGGCTCACAGATTTCCTTCGTGTGTTCAGGACATAACCAGGTTTTACATTTCAAGCAGGTCCTTCTTGCCGTTTAGTTCCTAGCATGACCACACAGACGGCAGCGACCTTTTTTTTTGCCGTTTCTTTCAGGAACATTTACCTGTACTTCTCTAATGTTGAGGAGAAAGCGTCCACGACGCCTTATTTCTCGTGGAACCGAATCCTTCAGTATTCGCCTATTGGTTTCCGGCTTAATCCCAGAGCAAGTGAATGCAGAAAAATCCTTCTTTCTACCTTCTCATAACCAAGGGCTGCCTCAAAGATTATTGATGCATTTATGCCACCAATATTCAAAATATCAAAAAATACAGTGAGTGGCCATCTTCGAGGATTGCGTGCAACATCATATACAGAACACATCTGATCCACATCTACTCCGCACTTCCAGAAATTATAATCCGTGATCATGACAGGATTCTTCAATTCACCGGTAGATGCATCAATGGCGTCATCATGCTGCATAGTGGATATCAACAGAACAACTTTGTTCTTTGGCGGTACATAGAAAACGCACATACAGTCCTTTTGGAATACAAACAAGGTGCTATTTACTTCACGGTTCTTGTTGTCGAAAAGTTCCTTGGGATCTGGGCTTTTTCCAACATACGTCAGTATTTTGCCGCGAAATAAATCAAATGCCAGTGGTATAGATGTAAACCAGTTATCACCTGTGATGTTCCGGTTACTCCCTTGAACTGGCTCCACTAAACGTTTAACAACTGAATCGGGTTATTTACATACTGTTTTCCACAGTACACTTCAAGATTATGTGTGTACATGTTCATAGAATCAGCTAGGGCGTATAATTTGATTCCAATCTTTACAGGCTTCAATGGTATGGATTGCCTAAAGGGACACCGTCCTCGAAAATCTATCAGTTGCTCATTAATAGTGAGAAATGCACTTGCTAGCGTGGATTTTTTTCAGTTTTCCACAAATGCAGTAAACAGCTCCCTAAACGGGACAAGCTTGTCTGTTTCTTTACGAACATTCCTATCGCAAATGTCATCAAAGAGAAGGCACCCATAATTAAGATATGTTGCTTCAATCCCTGTTCCATATTTATTGTCCAAAAAATTGGAGAAATTTCCTCTGCCTGATTTTAACACACTAGCCAAACAGAGTATTCCAATTAATGCTCTAATTTCACAGTCATCAGTGGGCTTTGCATCCCGCTCCCTTACAAACTGATGTCTTATTTTATCAATGTACTGTAGATATTTGTACTTCTTGTAATTTTAGTTATTATTGTGTTAGGGATCATACTTGGAACCGAATCTATCTCTGAAGAAGGTTCTCTGGAAAAAGTAGTCAACCTAGGGATGTGGATTTTTGGAATGATGTTATGTGCTCTAGTTCTAGAAGTGACAGAAAACTTACTTCTTCTCCATTTCGTTCCATCCTTCCCAATGAAGATCTCTCGTTGCTCATCTTCAGTCGCACTTTCGGTTTCACTGGTAGTAACCTGTTCATCGGAGCGATCTTCAATGACTGTTTCTGCGTAATCCTCTTCCATTTCATCTCCGGGACTTATCACCTCACCATTTTCTGAAGTTCATTTAGCCATCTTACAATCTCTGAATTACTTGCCATAGTCACTGTGTCAATGCATCTACTATTATCCACACACAATATAGTTCAAGCTTGTAACAGCAGTTTTCTAATGAAAAAGAGAATTAGTGTGGTTCCATAAAATAGATATGCCAATACTCTCCCGGAGCACAATGGTGCTCCAGTACACTTTAGGATTGTTTAGCACAGCACAGTGTTACAAAACAAAGTGTGAGGCCAAATGAATCTGTGTGGAGGAATGTTACAGGAAGGTACACAGAGCTTCAAGGTCACCAGGGGTGCCAGTATTAAGCAACACACAAGCTAATTATTGTGGATCACTTTTGTGCTCTACAAGTGTACTGGAGGGTTAAGGTGGGGTTGTATCTGTAGCTTTATTATCTTGCATCTTTCATGACCTCCATTCAACCAGATGTGCTTGCTCACGCCTTTTCTACGTAAGTACTCATGATTCTCAAAATTATTGCACTGCTGAACTGACAGGGCGGGAATTAGTAATTTTCTATTTTATAGAGTTGTCATCATCATCATCTCAATGATGAGTAATGTTATTGGATTTAGGAGGCCCTTAGTCATTGAAACCTTTCCTGAAAATATGTGAAGCACATTCCATTTCAAATCAGAAAGGGGGAGGTAAAGTTTGAAGAAAGGACTCTATGTAGTTTAAAATTCTACAAACACTTCAAATCAGTGGCAGCTGGTGGAAAATTGTTCTGGGTGTTGCACTATTTTCATCAAGGAAGGTGGGAGCACGGTGGATAAAAAAAACGCCTGATATCAGAGATACACGTGCGCGGTAAAACTGATGTAGCTTATTCATCACAGTTGCTGCAGTCCAGTGAACACGACATTCACATCAAGATTAAATGGATTATAAGTTCTTTAAATAACTCTTCTCGAGAATAAAACAGCGTAAGCTTAACATGAGGGTGAGAAAGTACCGCAGGTGTTGCATTTACATTTGAATTCCAGTATTGCAAGACAATGGTATCGGTTGTATCCGGAGCATTTTGGATGTCTTTGTCCGCCATTCTCCGACTTTCTTGCAACTAGCGGGCAACGACCAGTCGAGTTAACTGTTGCGATAGGACTCACTAGGTCTAGCATCCCTCCACTATTGATATCTGGTCGGTGCTCAAGCCTGACATTGACCATTTGGCGAGAGCTTCTACAACGTCGGCGCTTTGCTTTCTCAAACAGTTCATAGTACTACAAGATTTCTTGAATTACTTATGAACAATAGTAAGAATTCCTATGCATATAAGACGAAACACACATCTTTTATTGCTAAACGAGTAATTATTATTACGGCGGTGCTATTTTTTTACCGAAGAAATCTTGTTGTGTAACACTGCAACCTTATTACCAGCTGCCACTGCTTCAAATACATTCAAATGTCTCATCACAAAATATGGTTGGAATCTGGGTCAAATGCCTACTCACTTGACAGTCTTCTCAGTTGCCATGTGGCCACAAGGATAGAATGCAAATGTCGGTGGGACAACATCTTCTGGAGATCCAATGTCTACATAGCATGCTGGCCCGATGCCCATATAAAGCTTCACAACAGGTCCCATCTGAAATAGAAGAGAAGTTAGGTAAGCGGATTGGATTACAAGTGTTATTAGACAGCCATCCATCCATCCATCTACCTTCATGAGCAGAGAACGGATTTCTATGCAAATACATACTATTTACGAAGCTAAACTTAATTATGTTTTGTATTATCTTGACGAATTATGTCATGTGCAGTTGAAAAGTGGAGTATATATTTTCCATATTTTTTCACATTTGGAAGTTTAGCACATATGCTCCATTTTCTTAGTCATTAAAATCAATATAGTCCATATTTCGCCTAGAAAGTATTAAATTCTAGTAAATTAACAGTCCTGTCAATAATGGAGACACAAGTTAAAGATCTATAATTAAAAATTTTAATCGTGGTACAGATAAAGTTGCAGATGTAGCAAAATTGAAGCTAGACACTGTACTTTCAAAGAACCCTGGATAAGAAACAATGGGAAAGTTTGCTTCAATTTGGTGTGGAGATTTAAGTGTAAAGTTAACATTGGATTTAACCCCAGCAGGCATTGTGAAGTTCAGTCGCCTCCGTAGCATAGCGGTCAGCGTGGTAGCTGCCGCCCCGGAGGTCCTGGGTTTGATTCCCGGCTCTGCCACGAAATTTGAAAAGTGGTATGAGGACTGGAACGGGGTCTACTCAGCCTCGGGTGGTCCAAATGAGTAGAGGGGGTTCGATTCTCACCTCAGCCATCCTCGAAGTGGTTTTCCGTGGTTTCCCACTTCGTCTTCGGCTAAAATGCCAGGATGGTACTGCACCCTGAATTTGTATTATTCTGAGACAAAACGATGAGATTTTTAGAAGCCCACGTTAAAATTTAACATTGAAATAAGGGAGCTGGATTTACGACCAAGAACAGGTTTGTAGGCGAGATACGCGTGAGTTGGAGCTTAGTCACGTGATTTGTGACTTTAGTAGCCACTTGCCAAGGTTAATTGTCTCATAGCAACAGAGATTTGCCGCAACTTATTAGCAAATTATTGTTATAAATTATGCCATTGGATATATCAAGACAGCCAATGAGGACTGGTTTTATGGAAGGAAGGATTACCGAATCTTCACGAATGTAATTAATAGACTATAATTATATAATTACTTTTAGGCAAGAAGAAAGACATTTTATGAAATGGAATACTGTATTTAAAAAACTTTACGAGCCTTACAGTAGTCGCATATGATGTGTAACATCTGACATAGATGAAACCTCACGTGAAATTGTTAATACACCGGTATTTTATAATATTATTGGCACAAATATTAATCTATTGTAAAAGGGAGGTTTTACAGATATTGTAGTTTATAATACGGAACTCATTTTATAAAATGACTTGTAGCTTCCACCAGCACTAGCCTAAATAAAGAATACGATATGGATCAACTAGATTAATAGACGCGACACAGCTCATAAACATAAATTCCTTATAAATAGGCCAACTTGCGAGTAAATGCAATGTGCACAGCAGTAGATCATGAAAGGCTTTTCAAGTTCCCGGCCCTCTTGATTCACAGACCAACACGTAATGTCATATGGATTCTGTTAAAATGAGTCATATTGATACGATTAGCAGCAGAGTATCAAGAAGGCAGTGCGAGAACAATCAAGAAGGCAGTGTGAGAGTAGAAATATCAAGTAGGCAGTGAAGGAAAAACAAAGAGAGTCTTGGGATTGTTATGTATTATTAGTGTGAAAATAAAAAAGTTTTTTGTGTGTTGATGAAAGTCCAGGAGGGATACGATCCAGCTGGCAGTGCGTCTTACACATTTCCGTCCGATCCACTTCCGTCCCATTTTTCAAAATCACTCCCACAAAAATATCCAGCAACCGAGTGGAAAGATGTTACACATCAATAATATGAAGACATTATTAGTACATTAAAAGACGCTGGAGATCCGCAGTACAATGATATAAGTAGTTTATATGTACGCGTGTATTTATCCCGCGAAGTCTGAAAATGGCGCGAGCCAGTGGTCAGATGCGCTATTACGAGCCAGAAGAAGAGGTCTTTCGTTTCCGAAGTTGGTTGAAGACAGACGTGTGGGTCCGGGAGTGTGATTCCTAGCGACCCGATATCGAGTGCGGGGATTGTCTACCCTCAAGCGCAGTGCCGATTCGGGCATAGTTTATGTACAGCCTTGCTTGCTATTCTAGTGCAAGTTATTTGAAGTTGAGTTGAAGCTCATTGAAAGGATTTAGGAACTATTCTTCGTGAATATTACAGTGCATAGTAATACTGTATATACCTTCGAGTAATTAGGAACATTTATCGAGAGAATTACGTCGCAAATATCGTAATTACAGCGAGTGAAAGACATTATATTTCTGCAGTCGAAAGGAGACGCTTTCCAGCAGGCAAGCAGAGCAGTTCGACAAGAGAGTCGTGATCGCTGATATACATTCTACAGCAAGAGTAAGAGAACATTATAGTGTTATATGAGCAGTGAAATATTACTACGTTAAATACATTATGACAGCAATTATGAACTATGAAGACATGATATATTTCGTATTTGAAATGACTGCTAATATGGAGTAGATAAAATGCGATTGGGACATGTATAGACAGAGAATATAAGTGGCAACATGGAGCAACGTTTAACTTCAGAACCATGTACAACGACATCATGTATGTCCACTATGTCATGTACAATGATATAATTATGTACAACACAACCGTGTACATTAATGCATATTCATGTACAAATTACTTCAGAACTACCAGCAATAAATTGAATTCTTATAACAACGACATGATTATTTCCATCTATAATTATGATGCGATCTTCAATCTACAAATTTCATTTATCTGTATGGAGATCAGTCATGGATATTGCTTGAACATGATTTGGTATTTCGAATTGAGTCGACAACGGGAGATTCGTCAGAGGAAGAAAGAATATGCTAGGGCATTTTCCCAGCACAAGCTTGAAGCCTGGTATCCAGTACGAGAGGACGGTATGCAGTTCGAACCCCGATGGACGTTTGGAGCTTTCCAGGGAGGAACCTCTTCCTTACCTGAGGAGCAACTTCATGGTTGGAGCAGATCTATAATACATTCGAGTCGATCTTCAATGGAACTATGTACATCAGGGTATTTTCCAAATACCGATATGATCTTCCAGATGTCTATATAAGCTAGAGATGAATCAGCTTTCATTATTGTAGTTAGTATTTTGATGGCATTACGAGCAAAATATTACTCCATGTTTTTAATGTATTTTCACTTCAACATTGCATTGGATTTATACTTAGAGATCATGTGAGATGATTGTCTTTTCTTCATCTGTACATGAAATTTTCAACTATGCAGTTTCTGAACGGACATGATTTAATTATTTGGAATTTATTTCCATAATTTAAGACTTTCTTAAATTATCATTGAACATCTTCAAGTTTTTATTAAACTGAATTTCAGACATTTTTGGTCTTAAATGCCCATTTAAGATTCATTTATTTCGGAATAAATGAATTGGGCATTTTATAGTAAGAAGAAATTATTAGTAGGGGAAGAAACTACGTGTGATATATGGTAATATATTTGTAAATATTATATCGATTGACATTCGACGATCTGGCGAATTATACTCGTTGGATAATGCAACGTACCATGTATACAACGATATTCCTGAAGGGAATATCCCTTTTATTTTAAGAGAAAGCATTGAACTTTCGGTAAAATGAACTTTTTATTGAGATAGATCTTCTTTCAAGATATTTTCATTCGACCTTAGGAATATTAGGGACATCCTTATTCCAATCGTATTTGAGATTTATTTGACACTTCGATATTAACACTGTTGTTACTATACACAGTTTGTAATGTTATGTATTTTGTTAACGTAGCCTTGCAACACTGTAATTTGTAAGATATCAGTAGGGAGAGACAAGTAATGTATTTTTATTGTATATTAGTATAAAAAGTTTTGATAACAGAGTAACCTTTCGGAGTAAACCTTCGTATAGGTCTTCTGCAAGCAACAACAATTGTCGTAAGGAATAAAGCTACGTTAATAACATTAAGTATTTATTGTAATGATGTAATGAAGTTGTTTGAGACAACAAGTTTGTAAGGATAATGTTAATAATGCATGTACTACGTAATGGTTGAAAGATATCGGTGTAATAATGGTATGCGAGGAATGGTAATGCCATATACGAGGTAGAATTATTGGAGCCTGCGAGGAAATATATTTGGTTGAAATACGAAGGCGTTTTCCGTATTAATTGATGATGCATTATAGTACTGTTATGTGGAAGTTTGAAACAGTGGAAGTTTAAAACATTGTTTAATTGGAAATGAGTTAATGGTAACTCGAGTGTGTAAGTACATGAACGAGGTTGATGGGAAGATAGGTAGGATGTCGGCGGAAACGAATAAGGGAAATGGAGTCATTCTTTTAAATACTAACCTTTATTCACTATTTATTAAACCCGATAATGATAATAATCATATGTCTTATCTTAGATGATTGGTCATATTAGCCTGACATAAACTTTTAAACCTTATAATTGACCTGAAAGGCATAGTATTCTAAAGAGAGTTAGAAATAATACTCATGGATAGTAATTTGAATATAAACAATTGTATTGTTAATAATAATGAGATGAGTAAACATTATTATTTTAAATATTACTAATAACCAGACAGAAATTGTTTTAAACAATTAATCTTGTGTTATTCAATCGTTGTAAATTTTGTATATAATTATTTAGGTAATGAATCAACTTCGATGATAAGTGTATTAAGGAATAATAATAAATATTTCGCGTGTCTTAAATGCTTTTAGAGCGTTTGTGAACGTATGGTGAAGAGTAAATGTACAGTTTTGTGTGTATTAGAAGAGTGTTTGAAGACACGTTAGTTCGAAATGACGTGTGCATTTGAATGGAATTAATTGTATTTATTGTAAGTGTATAAATTCACAGTTCTACATTTTTATGAAAGAAAGTTAAAAAGATTGTAACAGAATTGCAGCAGTATTGTCAGTGTGAATGAGCACGACAGATTTACGTGTTTTTAATGCAGGGAGTAAGCGGACAGCTACCAGTAGCGAGCTAGTCATGTGACATAACAGTGTGGTTATATAAGAGAGCCGCACGCAGGTATGTGTTGCAGGAGTTGAGTGGAGAGGGAGCTCATTGGAATGTAAACAGAACATCCAACTGTAGTGGACTCACGTACAGTAGCTCCGAGTGTAAGGATTTGTAATAACTTGTAATTGTCACATTTTTATGGTTTAAACACCAGCATACAGCTGATTTGAATGTGTGTATGACTGAGTATGCAGTGAAGTCGTGTGAGACTTATATATGTGTTTTAGAGGAGGAATGCAAACCTCGCTAGTATATTTTATTTTATTGTTATATATTTATATGTTAACTTTTGTTAATAAATTCATTCGTTCTTTTTCTACGTCTTGGTGTTGCGTGACTTATTTTAATTGTAGAGGAGATTGTGTTATGGGATCCTATTCAGGTAAGGCAACCTTATACCCTATACAACCCCGAGAATAAGGTAAGGTTCTCACTCTACTACCTATTATTTTGTTTTTTCCATAACACGATCGTAGCGACTGTGTATAATCCTCAAGTGCTTGTTGGTGGAATTTTGTGGGGTTTTCTATCCGGGAACTTTCAAGATTCTACGATCCAGCCCAGATTCGGATTCCCAGCAAGTGGCTTCTTGGTTTATATGGGTACAGCACCTACTGTAAGGCCACGGCCTCCTCCTTCCCTCTTCCTTGCCTATCCATCCTACCCTTCCAATCCCTTCCCCCATGAGGCCCCTGTTCGCTTTGCAGGTGAGGCCGCCTGGGCGAGGTGCTGATGACACCTCACTAGTTGTATCCACTCCGACCAGATGTCACGTTGCCCGTCCCACGGGAACAATGATTTATTTCTGGATAAATGGCAGCCTATGTGTTAAGCCAGGGTATAAGCTATCTCCATTTCAAATTTCATCCATCCAGCCGTTTTAGTGTGAAGAGGTAACAAAAACACACAAAAGCTTTGGCAATCTCTACTTGGTATAAAACAAAGTCCCCGATTCTCGGATGTCTCGGGTAATCTCGAGAACCACTGGATGGACTTTGATGCGGTTTTCACGATTTTGTACAGGATACCTCGAAGAAAGTTTCTGTAGAAAATAATTTATTCATGAACAAAAGAAGTCAAGCAGTAATGATTTTAGTGAAAAATTCGAAAAGAAAAAAACTGGTGCCCGTCGCTTTCTAAGCTTACGCTGGGGAAACCGTTAAAAATATCAATATACTATGAGTGTAAGAATTGTTCAGCACGAAAAGTTCTACAAAAAAAAAGTCTGCGAGAGCATCTCTATCTTCAGTATATCGCCTACTATAAGTGTTTTTACGTTTTCATCCCTTCCAACAATCTCCATCCAATTACTGAGGCGACAGTTTACGAGCTAGCTGGGGGCCAGCAAAAGCAGAAAACAAACACAAAACCAAGAAAGAAAAGCAAAAAGTAAAATTCGAAAGCAAAATCACAAAGCAAACACAAAACCAAAAACACAAAGCAAAAAGAAAAAAGTAGGAAACAACAAACACAAACGATACACGAAGCAAAGTCCAGAGAAAAGTTTCTCATGAAAATGATTCTTATTCACAAGTGGATTAAACGAGTTTTGCAACTGGACGACTCATATGGCACTACGTATTAATTGCGCAAGTACATTCTGAATGATTCATTATTGCGTTTTAATAATATGCCTAGCCACCATCTTGAATGTTTGGGGTAATCGTTATTTTGCTTTGGGCATACGAAGCCACGTATGAGGATGTACCTTATCTGCAATTTTTGTTGTTATAGCTCAAAAATAGAGAGAGTTATTTATTATTTATGAAATTTCAGAATGGTCGCTGCGTGTTATATTCAATGTTATAAATTTATAACAAATACTACTGAGGCCTCTTATATAATACTCTTCTCCGACCAAATTTTTGTCTTGATTTTTGCAATTATATCCAGAGTTATTAATTCGCATATTTTAACGGTATGGTTGACCGCCATCTTGGATTTAGAGAGTCTCTGTTCTTTCGCTTTGGGCATACGAAGTGCCATCTTGTATGTATGGAGAGTGTGTTCTTTTGCCTTGGCCATACAGTGACAGACAGGTGTCCTACCTGTCTCCAATTTTCGTAACTGTAGCTCCCTTATATTGGGAGTCACCGGTATTACTTTTTAAATGTTATAATTTCAAGATGGCGGCAGCACATACCATACAGTCTCATGTAGTTATCACATTGGTAAGAGAGGGTCCTTATATACTACTATCTGTTTTACAAGTACTGTGAGCATTGATTCTTTGGATCATAAGTTATAGATTTTAATGCTTGCATGATTTGCATGGCCACTATATTGAAATTATTCGACTTGTAGCTTGGGCTTCAGTTGTTTCAACTATAGATGAAATCTGGTGTGGGTAAGGAATCAATCCTGCACAATTTGTTATTCGATGCCAGTCTCTCTGCTGTTGTTGGCCACCTATTGGATCTTTTTCAAATATTTCTTTTTCACCTAATGTGAAAGCTGAGTCAGAGATGTTTTTAACATGTGGAAAAGCATGAGCTAGTGTTTCACTATTCAATTACTATTTCCATTACTTTGGTGATTAACCCCCTCAGTGCCGACCTCCATACGTGGTGTGTGATGTAATAGGTATTATGTGTGTATCAATGATATGTGTAAATTGTAAATGTTGGTGATGTTATGTTGGCACGTCTTAGAAATAAAGAGTTGAGTTGCAAATGGACAAGAGTGAAGAAGTCATTACACTGGCGATGAGTGGAAAACGGATTAGTAAAAAGAGCCTTCAGAGTGCAGTGGTTAAAAACATAAGTTAAGTGAAAAAGACAAGTAAATAGTGATTATGTGGAAAGTACAGTTAAATAGAGTCAATTAAATACGATGGACCTTGGTTTCGAAGGATTTCAAGCGGACGAGTTCATTGTTGAAAGCCTCGGCCATCTTACAGGAGCACCAGCACTTCATAATAGAATAAAGGAACTTGAGGAGGACATTCAAAATATGGCCCAACCACCGCGCCTTATTGGAAACTTGGACGTTTTCAATCCAAAGGATGAAAAAATTGAAGACTTTTACAGCAGATTCGAGGACTACTGTTTAATGAATAACCATGCGTTGGGTCCGGACGCACCGGCAACTGAACGAATCCATTCTCCCGTGGATGGACCAAATGCATCTCAGACAGTTGCGGATTTGTGCTTAAACTTAATGACGCAGTTCAGACGTGTGATTTTGGAAACAATTTGGACTCTCGTCTTCGAGATCAGTTCATGGGCGTTCTCACATCACACAAAACTAGAGATCGATTATACCAAGAGCCAAATCTTACTTATGATTACATAAATCTAATGCTTAAAAATGAACTTAAAGACATCTCAGCACTATGTACTTCAGAACATTGGCTGAAAGAGGAACAACTCGAATTAATTCAATTCCCAGGGTTTATACAAGCTAGTAAATACTCTAGATCTAATATTAGCCATGGTGGTACTTGTATCTTCTTAAGAAATAATTTAGATCATGAACAGTTAACAGCTTATGATTATCTAATTATGGAACAGGAATTTTAATTCTCTGCCGTAAAAATACAGCAGTGTAAGTTAATAATTGTATGCGTACACCGTTCTCCGTCGGGAAAGTTTCCTTTATTTATAGATAAATTAGAATTGTTACTCAATAACATGAGCAAAATAAATTTCGGTATAATAATTTGTGGGGATGTAAATGTGTATTTCTTAAAATTTGATAGAAATTGTGAATTATTAACACAGTTACTAATTTCCTATGGGCTGAAACCTACAGTAAATACCCCAACAAGAATAACAAAATTTAGTAAAACCACTCCTGATCATTTTTTTAAAATACAGATAAATATCACCATTCAATAGAAGTCTATTGTCCGGGTTTTAGTGACCACCATGGACAAATACTGAGTTTTGAAGTACCCGAAACAATCACTAATAATGATAATGGAGTAAAATCAAAGTGCAGGTCATTCACTGAATCAAATGTTACATATTTCAATGACTTATCAAATAAGGAAACATGGTCAGAAATGTATAAACTAGAAAGTGTAAATTATGAATTTAATGCATTTAACAGTACCCTAAAACACTATTTTTAAACAGCTTTCCCCTTTAGACGAAGAACTGTTCAAAATAACAAAACTAGCAATTGGATAACAACAGGGATTATAAATTCATGTCAAAGAAAGAAATTTCTACACAAATTATATAAACAATACCACACAACGCCTGAATTCAATTTATACTACAAAAATACACTAGCATATTAAATAAGGTAATAAGACTAGCAAAGAAAATGCATAATGATAATTTTATTTCCCAATCGTCTAATAAAAACAGGGCTGTGTGGTCTGTGATAAAGATAGAAACTGGAAAATCTGCTAAAATACAAAGGAATATTACACTGACCAGCAATAGTAAAGTGATTAATAATCCAGAGGAAATAGCAAACACTTTTAATGACTATTTTCTGGAAATTCCACAAAAAAAAATTAAATAAATCACAGGTAAATACACTAAATTCTAATAATAAAATAAATTTATGTAGTGATTCTTTATTTATAAATCATGTCACAAGTGAAGAGGTAAGAATAGTTATAAAAGAGCTAAAAATAAATTCTGTGCTGGCATTGATGGCATCCCTGATGCAATTTTAAAGAAATGTGCAGAAAATATAATAAATCCACTTACACACTTAATAAACAGTTCAATTCTCTCAGGAACTTACCCGGATATTTTGAAGTTATCAAAAGTAATTCCAGTGCACAAAAACGGTTCAAAAGATGAATTAGATAACTATCGACCTATTACCTTATTAACTAGTATTGCAAAAATTGTGGAAAAAAATCATGTATAAGAGACTGATAAGTTTTATAGAAAAAAATAAAATATTATCAAACTCACAACATGGATTCAGAACGGAAAAATCTACACAGACAGCAATTTATGAATGTATTAACAGTATACTGAAATTAATTGACAATAAGGAACATGTAACTGGCCTATTCTTGGATTGATCGAAAGCATTTGATGTTGTTGACCATAAAATCCTCCTTACAAAACTAAATCAATATGGTATTAGAGGTCTAACTAATAAATGGATAGAGTCTTACTTAACAAGGCGTAAACAAATAGTAAGCTTGAGACACAAGGATGATGGAACCAAATTACTTAATGAAACATTGTCCAATGAGGGAATTATTAAATTTGGAGTACCCCAGGGATCGGTTAAGGGCCCACTACTCTTTCTTCTATTTATCAATGATATAACACAGAACGTTCATTCACATAAGGAAATTTTCTTTGCGGACTCGTAATAAAAGGTGAAACTAAACAGGTCATACAGCAGTCTGCTGACTCCAGTACAGGAGAGTTAACCAAATGGTCACAAGATAATCGCCTCATAATAAACTATAAGAAAACAGCATGTCTAAATTTCCACACTATACAGAATAGGAATCCTGCGAAGCCCAATATAACATTAAATGGTCATCAAATAGAAAATAAATAAGAAACAAAGTTTTTAGGACTATGGATACAACATGACTTGAAATGGAATAAACATATACAATATCTGAATACTAAACTGAACTCGATGTGCTTTGCGTTACGTATTTTGAAAACCTGCACTAGCATGCACACATTAAGAAATACTTATTTTGCTTATTTCCATTCATACTTAAGATATGGGGTATGTCGCCAGATGTACTAAGCACGTTTAGGATACAAAAGAGGGCGATTAGAATTATGGCAAATGTAAACACCAGAGAATCATGTAGACCTCTGTTTAAAGATTTAAACATTCTCCCACTGCCCTGCATAGCCTATATATCTTTGAAAGTATTATGTTTTTTAAAAGAATTTAATGAATAAGGATGTTTTTCTTAAAACAAACAATGATGTTCATAGGCATAACACAAGAGAAAATCAAAACATTCATACTTCACACAGACACACAAGCATATATCAAAAAGGAACTTTTACACAGGAGTTAAATTATACAATAAACTACCCCAGTATATAAAACTTGCCCCAAAATAAAAACCTTTGATAGAATGTTGAAAGCTTATCTGCAGTGCCATTGTTTTTACTCTGTAGTTGAATATCTTAGTGTATAGGAGCGATGAAATCTATAATTATATTTTACTTTTCTATTTTAATTGTAATACCTAGCTGTAAGTTGTTGTATTTATAGAATTAAGTTTTCATATTATGATAGTAGAGTAAGGTGTAAATAGTTATCCAATAAGATTGTATCTCTTAAGATTTGTTATTACGGTATAATAAGTTATAAATAGTTATAGTATTAGTATTATAGTATTATAGTATTATAGTATTAGTATTATATGGAAGCCTCCGTGGCTTAGGCGGCAGCACGCCGGCCTCTCACCGCTGGGTCCGTGGTTCAAATCCCGGTCACTCCATGTGAGATCTGTGCTGGACAAAACGGAGGCAGACAGGTTTTTCTCCGGGTACTCCGGTTTTCTCTGTCAAAATTTCATTCCAGCATCACTCTCCACTATCATTTCATTTCATATGTCATTCATTTAATCATTGCCTCAGAGGAGTGCGTCATGCCTCGGCAGCCGGCACAGTTCATATCCTCGCCGCTAGAATTGGGCTTCATTCATTCCATTCCTGACCCGGTCGGAGACTGGAAGCAGGCTGTGGATTTTTCATTAGTAGTATATTATATACCTATTAGTACTTTTATTTTATAGATGTAAATTCTGACAGTCCTATATCGAAAATGTATTGTATACATGTATTTGATCAAATGGAATTAATAAAATCTATCTATGATAGAGCGGTGTAGGTGACTAAACAAATGGAGAAATGGCAAACACAGTCACAACAGATGGCCACAGAACGGGAAGGATATCAGGCCAATAAAATTCAGCATGGGCCTGAATACAGTCAAAATCGCGGAGGTAGCCGTGTCACCATTAATAGCGGGGCTCAAGGACGGGACTGGGGACGAGGCACTGTTCCAGGACGCGGAGCTTTAGGTCAACAGTTTCAATCTCCGAAACCAAACAGAAGAAAGGAAATGTACGGGACTTCCGGACGAGCACACGCAGTGCCTGGAGGTCAACACTTAGAGCGGAGACAACCTAACAAGGTATCACAAGGATGCTGGAGATGTGGATC
This sequence comes from Meconema thalassinum, assembly GCA_946902985.2. Classification (NCBI taxonomy): domain Eukaryota; kingdom Metazoa; phylum Arthropoda; class Insecta; order Orthoptera; family Tettigoniidae; genus Meconema; species Meconema thalassinum. The sequence goes on along the minus strand of OX336389.2, from coordinate 874,868,900 downwards.
GTCAAAGTGTCAACCAGATAATTGCTGGTCTAAAAGTGTAAACTGTTTTGCGTGTGGAAAAATGGATCATACGGCTCGTTATCATAGAGAGCAAATTAAAGCAGTTGTCAGTGACGAAGGGCAAAAAGAGGAGTGTAGTGAACAATGGCGGTGTGCTCCGTATTGTAGGGAATCAGCTGAAGCTATTGTTAGCGGCGACGGACAACAATCGGAACATACGTGTGTTAAACAGGAGCAATATGAGAAAAGCATTCTGGACTATGACGTGAGTAGTGATTATGATCAAGTAGTTATAAACAGAGTAAATAATGGGGATGTAATAGAAGAGTCATGTGAGTGGGAACTATGATTTAATGAGGAGAAAGAAGCAAGGAAAATGTGTAGGCTAGTAGATGAGGACATGTGTGTAGTAGAAGAAGAAAAATAGGATTTACACAAAACGACACTGAGGATAGTAATAAAAACAGAATTAAGGAGGTAATTATAGATACCGTACTGGGAACTATGTGAATGGAGTGGGAGTAAACCTTGTTACACATAATAGTGAACCATTGTTAGTGAAAGCCAATATTGAAGGTGTAAAGGTATTAATGGAAATTGATACGGGCTCAGAAAACAGTTTAATTCATGTAAAGCAGTTGCAAGAATTGTTTCCACATTTAAGTATTAGCGGATGTGATGCTAAACTTAAGACAGTAGATGGTAGCCATATTAAAGTGGAAGGAACAGTAGCAATTAAGGTTAGTGACAATGTAGGAAATGAACATGAGCTGAAGTTGGTAGTATGTGACACAAGGGCGTAAAAATCCTCGCAATCATGGGGGAGTCAAATTTTTAAACTGCGGGTTGCCTACCTACCAGGGATAACCTTTTTTTCGTTTTAGGCTTTAAAGCTTGAAATAACGCGGTACTATTGACGTCAGAAAAGTTGGATGGCGCAGCCACGCGGTAGAATGTTGAAGCTGTAACATTGTGACTGGTGTGGTTTATTTAGATGGTGAAGCATTGACGTCGTGATGGAAACAGAAAGAAATTAGTCAAATTCGAGGAGGTACTGCTCTGTATACGGTTGCAAATCGTATAAAACGGGTACGAAATATCTTCACTACTTTCCTGTACAAAAAGTTCAGAGAGAAAGATCGGCTTCGGCGCTGTCAATTGGAAAACGTGTTACATGTTACATGACAGTGTGCAGTGTGCATTTTTGTGAAGACGACTTCTTTCCACCGGTACTGTTGATTATTGATAGTTATTGTCTCTAATTTGTATTCACATGGATTTAGCTACATCAAAAATACTGATAAACCTGTAGCCTATTACTTCTGTGCCGTACATAGAATGTAATCCGCTCTTCGTAAAATTATTTTAGGGGTTCTTCCGATTGACAATAGCCGAATGGTTAGAAAACTTAAGAAAAATGCTGTTCCTAGCCTTAATTTGCCAGAGAATTTATATTCTTGCCTTTGAACAGCAAATATGTAGGTCATTGAAGTATGATTTGGCTTGAATTGTGTTTTTGGCTATGCTCTCCCTACTGTTGAATTTAGTCAATTAAAATGTAAAATCTTAGTTTTAAGTACCGGTTTGGTGACCCATCATCCCAGGCAGGTCGGCAACACCTATACTACTCAGGCAGATAGGTCACTTATCCGTAATTTTGAAGTTATAGTGATGTTAAGTATACATATGTGGTAATGTAGCTGGAGACCGGATCGGCCTAGGCTATTCTAAGTTTAATTAGTTCCCATTTCAGGGTTTTTCAGTTTTGAGTGCGAATAGTTGGTTTGAAAGTTGTACAACAGTAAGGAGAGTATGTTTTGTATAGGTTTTAATTGGTATTATGGTTTATGTCGAGCTGAGGAGTGAATTTGGTTTGGCTTAAAGTGTAGTTTTTGATCTGTTCCGTTTGCTTATGTCAAGTTCAAATGGAGACGCCAGCTTTGTTAAATATCTGTATTTTAAACATTTAATTAAATATATTGATAAAGAGGATGCCCCATTTTAACTTGCCTGTGGCAAGAGATTAATAAATTAATATTCTTGCCTTTGAACAGCAAGTATGTAGGTCAATATTTGCAATATTGAAGTATGATTTGAGCATCCCAAGTAACGCTTCTTTGAACCCAAAACATTCATGCAAATTCAGGGTTGCTTGATTCAATTTATTATTAGGGAGTCGTCCTTTGTGTTATGTGAGATATATATATTGTGAAATTAATAAAAACATCGATACCGCTAGGCTCCCAAGTACAGGCTTCATATAGGCCTATGTAACAGCAGACAGTAAATTAACTATCTACATGTGGGTAATATTTTTAACTGGTAGTAATTAGGCACTGCATTTAAATTGATTATAAAATATGTCTATCAATGAAAGAAAATATGTAGTATTTTGCCATCATAAATAATTAGAAGCCATAACAAACGCACACCCAATTACTTCACGTCACTATCTCGCCGCCATATTGCAAACAGCTGACCGTAAGCTCCTCCCCCGTTTCGGACGTCAGTAGGCCTAAAGCTACATTAAAAATATGATAATTTTATATTTTTTACTCATTATTCCTAATTAACTCTTTGGATGTCAAGTTAACTTTAATGAAATCACAACTTCTTGATAAACATTTTTAAGATGGTTAATATTTGACTGTAGCAGGCAAAATATAGTATACTAGCAGTAGAGCCCGGCTTCGCCCGGTGGATTTATTTGTTTTAAGAATGATAATTAATACTACTACAGAACTGGCAGATGATACTTAAACTACCGTAACAGAAAAGAAATATTTTTAAATATAAATTTTTGTGGTGGTGGTGGTGGTGGTGGTGGTGGTGGTGGTGGTTGTAGTGGGGGTGATAAGTAGTACAGTATAATGGACGTAACATTCAGGTCATTTTCCCGTTATGATAATAATGAATAGGGTAATGGCTGTTTACTAACTACAGCACTGACACATGTAAATTACAAACAAATTTTAAAATATGTTTAGAAAGAGGAGTAAGTGAAATAAGACACTGCCTAGGGCCTATATCTTATTGGCTGTTAGAAATGTAGAGACCAATAGTGTCGTCTTTTGTCGCATAGCGCCGTAGGAAAATAATCAGAACACTTTGGAAAACAACGGCTGTCCTGAGCTCCTGAGGTAGAACAGAATCATTTACCACCACATGGAACTCAACGATAAGTTTCGGAATAAATGAAGGTAAATTTGAAAGCACCAACGCTTATTGCAGCTGATAACCTCAATGTACTGCACCAACACCATTGCACTTATACAGAGACATAATATGTTAATGAAGATAACTGTTTTAAGGGGCCTAAGAAATCTTTTTGCACTAATCCCCGTGACTGCAATTCATAAGCAGCGCAAGATTTAACTATTTTCGCAATTCTGCACCAGAACACTGGTAGGGGCGATGTGGTGCATCCCGAATTGCCAGTCAGCAATGGACTTATTAAAATACTCTTATAGCTACACTACTACGGACATGAATGGTTCAAGGGCCATAAAACGTGGTTTTCAAGTTCAGTTTGCTGGTTATTCTAAATGTAGGGAATGGAGAGCGTTGTCCAAAATATCAAGTGGACAATGTTACCAGCAGGGTTTCTAAGTGTAAGTAAAATTGGGCCCAATTAGGAGGAACGGTGTGGATTTGTGATAAAGGGCCTAAATGCAGGGAATGGAGTGGTCTGTCCAAAATTTATAGTGGACAGTGTCAACCGCAGGGTTCCAGAGGGTAAGTATACTAAATGTCGCCTCCGTAGCGTAGCGGTCAGCATGGTTAGCTGCCGCCGCGGAGGTCCTGGGTTAGATTCCCGGCTCTGTCACGAAATTTGAAAAGTGGTATGAGGACTGGAATGGGGTCTACTCAGACTCAGGAGGCCAAATGAGTAGAGGGGGTTCGATTCCCACCTCAGCCATCCTCGATGTGGTTTTCCGTGGTTTCCCACTTCGTCTTCGGGCAAATACCGAAATGGTTCCTACTGTCAGGCCACGGCCGCCTCCTTCCCTCTTCCTTGCCTACCCCACCCTTCCCTCATGAGGCCCCTGTTCGCTTTACAGCTCTAGGACACTGCCCGTAGAGGCGGTAGAGGTGAGTTCCCCCGTTGAGTCCGTGGGAGCCACCAACCTGGAGGGTAAATTCGATAATTAAATAAAAAGTATACAAAATGTGGTTCAGATAGGTGAAACGGTGTATATTTATGCCAAAGGACCTAAATGCAGGGAATGGAGTGGTCTGTCGGAAATTGCATGTAAACAGTGTTACTCGCAGGGTTTCAAAGGGTAAGTATAAACATTTTGGTTCAGATTAGTGAAACGGTGTGGATTTGTGCCAAAGGGCCAAAAATTCAGGGAATGGACTGGTCTGTCATAAATTTCATGTTGACAGTGTTACTCGCAGGGTTCCAAAGGGTAAGTATACGAATTTTGGTTCAGATTAGTGAAACGGTGTAGATTTGTGCCAAAGGGCCTAAATGCAGGAAATGGACTCGTCTGTCATAAATTTCATGTAAACAGTGTTACTCGCAGTGTTCGAAAGGGTAAGTGTACAAATTTTGGTTCTGATCGGTTGAACGGTGTAGATTTGTGCCAAAGGGCCTAAATGCAGGGAATGCAGTGGTCTGTACGAAATTTAACATAGCCTAAACTATTCCTCTTGAATCTGGCTATCCTATACAAAAAGAATTTTTCGAATCCGACTGGTAGTTCCAGAGATTAGCGCATTTAAACACAAAAACAAACACACAAACTCTTCAGCTTTATTATATTAGTATAGATGTGTGTTATTTATCTTGTATCTCCCACGATATAAGAGTGGGGTCAGAAGTGGGATAAGATATATAACGTTGTGAAGCCGAGCGAACTTTCTAACCTCAACGCAAGTGTTGCACCGAACTACGTTCATCGTAGTACGTGTTGGAAATACTAAACCGAGTGAACTTTCTAACCTCAACGCAAGTGTGTGCACCGAACTAAGATCATCGCAGTGCGTGTTAGAAATACTATTCTCCACTCATCTTCACCCTGCCGGACTTACCCTCTGAGCAACTCCAACAATACTCGGCAATCTTTGCTGACGCTATCCGATAGACAACAAGGTCAACAACATCATCATCACAGCCTCGACCGCCACAGTTCACAATACAACCGTATCGTGCAACCGACGGGACGACTGTAGCCGACTATTTCACCCGCTTTACCTGGGCGCTCAACCTAAGTAAGGTACCCGCGGACCAACGCGCACACTTCGCATGGGTTTACATGGATTATGAACTCAATGATGCCCTGAAGATCCAGGTGAATCCTAATGATCCGGAAACTCGGTCATACAATGAGATTCAATCTAAGCTGAAAGGCCACTTCGACGCCACACGCAAGAAGTTTGCTGAGAGCATCAAATTTCGGAGCATAATGCAGAAGCAAGGAGAAACCATCACTAGCTTCACCTTAAGACTGCGGCAGGCTGCAACGTTTTGTGAGTATGGCACATTCCTTGATCGCATGTTAATTGAACAGATGCTCGCAGGGTTGGAATCACGAGAAATGTGCGACGAGATTATTGCAAAAAAAAACAACAAAAAAAAACAGAGAACTTCACCGTGGCATATGAAATCGCGCACGCACTCGAAGATACTCGCACTGCCACCGACGAGGTCAAAACAGCTGCCGCTAAGTCTGTATCAACCAATCGGATTGGATACGAGAAGCCTCTGTCCAGGAAGAACAGCATCCAGCAGCCGCCACGCGGCAAGTCAGCTCATCTAAGTCAAGGGTCCTACAACCTAACCAGACGGCAAACCAAAGTGCATCTCAGGACAACCAATCAACATGTGCAGGGTGTGGTGAAGCTCACCCTCGCAGTCAGTGCAGGTTCCTGAACGCCGAGTGCCTGAAGTGTGGCAAGAAAGGTCACATCGGAAAAGTTTGCCGATCGAAATCTAGGAAACATCGAACAACAAACCACGTGACCCAAGAAGATCTTCCAGTAGAGAACCTCGATGTCAAGGAGTACCTCAGCAAAATCGAAGTCATCGGATCGGTCAACGCAGCATCTAAGACACTGGTTGATGTCAGCATAGAGGGAACCACCGTCAAAATGGAACTCGACACCGGCTCCCCCTGCTCAACCATGAGCAAAGCTAAGTATGATCAAACCAGGTTTTGTGTTGCAGAGAAACGATCGTAACTTCGTCAGTTACACTGGCCATCCGATCAAATACATTGGCAAAACGTCAGTGTGCACCACCATCGGAACCACAACCAGGAACCTGAATCTCTACGTGGTTGACGATGAAGTCGAATCGCTCTTTGGCCGAGAGTGGATTTCGGAGCTTGTACGGAAGATCAACTTTGGTCACCTCTTCAGAAAATCCTACCCAATCCACTAGCTCTCAGACAAGCTGGCTCTGACCTTGAACAACAGAAGCAGCTTGACAACACTCTATCTCGCTACCAGGATATGTTCAGCGACACCCCCGGGAAGGTCTCAGGTCCCCCAGCGAAGATGCACCTGAAGGCTGGAGCCACACCTGTTTTTGCCCGAACTTGAGACGTACCAGTTGCCCTCCGCGATGCCTATGCCTAGGAAATCGACATGAAAATTGCATCTGGCTTCTACAAAAGAGTGGACTACTCTGAGTGGGCATCGACAACGCACGTCGTCGCCAAGAAGAACGGCAAACTGAGGATCACAGGCAACGACAAGCCTACTCTCAACCCGCGGATCATCATCGATGAACATCCGATTCCCAAGGTGGAACATCTGTTGAACCGAATACGAGGCGCCACTCTCTTCTGCCACCTGGATATCACCGACGCGGACACCGATCTCGAGGTCGACAATGAGTTCAGCCACGCTCTCACGCTTAACACGCCAACTCACGGTCTGATCCGCCCAACGCGAGCAGTATATGGAGCAGCTATCATCCCCGCTATCTGGCAGCGGCGAATGGACACAGTCCTGCAAGGTCTCCCAAACGTCGTAAGTTTTTTCGATGACAGTATAGTTTTTGCTGATAGCTTCGAAAATCTGATGCAGACCCTCAGCACCACTCTGGAACTGTTTCGGCAACACAACCTCAAGCTCAACCGAGCCAAATGCGTTTTCGCTCAAACATCCCTCGAAGCTCTTGGCCACAAAATCAATGCGTCAGGCATCCACAATTCTGATGCACACATCCTAGCTGTACGTGTTGCACCGAAACCAACTACACCAGAAGAACTCCAACTGTCCCTTAGTAAAGCAATCTACTACAGCTCGTTCGTCCCTGATTTGTCCACCACAGACAGACCACTTTTGGACATTCTGCTCAAGGACCCTCTCATCTGGACACCAGAAGGCGACAGGGTATACAAAGACATCAAGAACGCCCTAACCTCGCCCCAAGTACTCATGCAGTATGACCCAACGTTACCACCTCTGTTGACCACGGGCGCCAGCAAGACTGGTCTGGGCGCAGTACTGTCACACCGGCTCAGCAACGGGCAAGAACGTCCAATCGCTTACGCCAGTCGAACGATGACAGCAACGGAGCAAAGGTACCCTCATCTCCGCACGAGACTCAACTTGACCAGGCCACGTCGAGGCCACCGCGCAACCGACCAAGCCACCGCGCAACCGAACAGGTCACCAAGTCACCGCGCAACCGACCAAGCCACCGAACAAACGAGCCTGAGACGAGTTCGCTTCACCGAGACACCAGCAACAGTCCAAACACCAAATGTGTGTTATTTATCTTGTATCTCCCAAGATATAACAGTTATCACCACGTATCACAATTAGCTCCTTGTAAGAATGTAAACAAACATACTTTCAAAAGATGACACGTGCAGGTAATGAGCTGACTACAGCATGTTCAAAGAATACTTATTAGGAACCCAGCTATTCACAGAACACAAACATATCGATATCCAGATAGAGAATAATTCCTACATTGTTTTGGTTACAACAGTGATAGCATTGCTTGGCTAGAAGTATAAGAATAACACATCTACCGCCCATGGCATTTTTTTAGCAGAAGTGCTCTATAGGGTTAAAATACAAAGTTTCCTTTCATAATCCCTTCCTTGACCCGTCCTGAAAAGAAAAGAAAAATACATGGCCATTTGCTGCATTAATTAAAAAATTAATACAAAATACAATCAGAATATGAATATGAATCCAAAATATCAAACAATAATTGTCAATGTTGAGCTAAGGACCCGAACACTGACTGCCCGCAGGGGCACATTTATTTTGGAGGGAGGGGGACCGGGAGTTAGGTAGCATTGAATAGTCCCCAAAGATGTGGGGTCCGGGGTCCCCGCCCCGGGAAACTCTTGTATAATTTGGTGCAAAATAATGAGTTTTAAGGCTATATGGCATCACTTTTTCAACCAATTTGTTATGATGTTTGATTATTGTCAAACACAACTAAGACAATTTCATGTTACTTTTTATTAATACAGTCATCTTGCTCACTTTATAGTATTTAGATAGAAGGAATGAACATTACTGTTTGGATTTGGAGCACATGACCTCATTCTTCCGCCTCTTAAAACCTCAATAACTATTTTCATTTTCAACTTACACTACAATATAAAGTCAAGGTTTCTGGAAGCATTACCAAATTGGTTTATAACTTCATCGTCAGTGATTTGTAAGTCTCAGAGAATAGATAACAATGCTAGACCGATGAGACTGTTTACGGAAGTAGAATTACTCTAAGTATGTTTTCAACCTACTGAAACTCCAACTTTATTCGGCGGTAGCTAAAGAGACAGGCAAAATTGCCAAAAGTTTGACAAGGGTATACAAGTTAGGGGATTTTTTTTTTGTCACACGCTTCAAGGGCACTTATTGCTGTTCTTGGTAGGTTCTTAAGAGCAAAGGAACTGGAGAGTAATAAGAGGTTATGTTACGAGATCAGAGCAAACTGATTGTCACACTGCTTCGTACATCACGCTACCGTTGCCTCGCTTAGCTACGTTGCCATTCGGGGGGGTGGACCCCCGAGCAAGACGCGTGTCATTGAACTTGTCAACCATTTCCGAGTAGGTGGCTAGTAGACAGCAATGATCCCATGTTCTGTCTAATTTGTCACATCGTAGATCGGAAGTGGTCTCATCACCGAAAAACTTCTCTCTGCAGACCAGCTTGAAGCAGGTAGGCCGAGCAGATTCGCGGTCATCACAGTGACAAAGTATAAAATTCACAAATTTACACGAAGTACCGGTAGCCCTAATCATCAAAGTTTAGACAGAAACTGATGAAATGCTGGAGCTCCACCGATTTGGATAAATACGGCACAAGCGTAGCACCAAATGTCGAACTTCTAAAGTCACGTGCATTAGTGCTCTTCAAACCTTGTGCGGCGCAACGCAGGGCGCATGCTTAGGCTGTGCTTAAAAAGCGAGATGTGCCAGGGAAGAGTCATCTTATTTTACTTTGTTCATTAAAAAAAACGAGCCTTACAGTAGTCGCATATGATGTGTAACATCAGACGTAGAAGAAACCTCACGTGAAATTGTTGATACACCGGTATTTTATAATATTATTGGCACAAATATCCAGGAGGGATACGATCCTGCTGGCGCCGTCTTACACTTCCGTCCCATTTTTCAAAATCACTCCCACAAAAATATCCAGTGACCGAGTGGAAAGATGTTACACATCAAAAATTACGATTAAGAAGGCAAGGTGAGTTTTCCCATTTAAAGCCTAATGTAGTATTAAATCGTTTATAGAATACTTTATGGTTATTTTTTTTAAGGGTAGGCTACTTAAAAAATTTGCCTTGCACCTAAAACTTAAGGGTGGGGGGTGAATGCCCCACCCTTCCCCCATGTTTTACGTCCCTGATGCGACACACCTGTGTTGTTTTTGCCTTTGATTGGTAGGTATTGGTTGGAAGAAATAGTAGTAAATTGGAGGGATGTAGGAGAAAGACTGGGAGGAGTCAAAAAGAAAGTAAATAGGAGAGTTAAGGTGATCAAGGAATCAGAGTATTCTCCTGAAATTAAACCTTTAATTGCAAAGTATCCAGAAGTATTTTCAAGTGATCGTACTAAGGTAATAAAAGGATTTAAAGCAAAATTAATGCTCAAAGATGATGCTATCCCAGTATGTTGTAAAGCCTATGATATACTGTGCCCGTTTCCCCGACGTCACGTTGGCCCGGCGATTTCAACGAGAAACCGAAGAAGGGACACAGGCGATACAAAAAAAATTAAGTCCTGGAAATATTTGTCCAATACAAAAAAAATCAAAACAACTAGCTCGGGCAGGCAAGAGATCGAATATCTCGGGCCGATTAAAGGGAGAGGCATGCAAGGTTCAACAGGACAAATACTTCACAAACAAGAAAAAGAAAAAGAAGTATCACTGACTCGGGAGAAGTTCCAAACTACAAGAATAACCAGAACTTGAAAAATCGAGATCCTAAATTTATTTTTGAGCAGACAGACAAGAAAAATGAACACTCCTCTTACTCAATGAAAATCATTAGTTTGGGATCATAAAAATCCATAATGTCCATCACTGTCATTGAGCTACCCTGTTTGACTTAATCAGGGAAGTACTCGCAAAAGAAATTATTAGAGTTCAAGTGTTCGATGATTAGCTGAATGATAATGATAAAAAAAACACTTCACTTTCACTTTCAGCTTCTAAAAGAAGAAAAATTAGAAGAAAATTCACTATACATTTTTCCTTCCCATGAATGTTAACTGAATTAATAATTTACACATAAATTTCACACATTTCTAATATTTACAGACTTACGATTGTCAATGATGATTGTCAATCATTTAATTTGACTAAATGAACTTGTGGAATGAAATTATTATTAATAATTTTTATCAACATAATTTAAAGTTTCCTTATGGAAATTACATCAGCTATACATAACAATAACTTGTTATAGCCGCACAGTAACTGGTTTCAAATGACATCCTAATCCCTCATATCATTTTCAAATCATTAGCTGAGTTTATCATATCCTTATGGGATCAATGTAATTATTCAGATTGCGATATTATAATCTTTAGCATATATTAAATTAAGATACAAATGATTCACCTGTGATCTGCAGGAATTATTAATTTTAAATTGACCAGCACATGTAACTCTGATAACATTGCATTTATTATGACGATTAATTGAACAGTAATGCAGTAACTGCCATTGCACTGTTTTCCACCGTTGGAACTACTTAATATAATTACAAATATAAAGCACATTCTAAGTCCATTGAACCTAGGACTGCATAAGCCCCTATACATCCTGGCATAATCATAATCATTTACTATATCCTCGAAGAAATTTATTAATTGATTTATTAATCGTATTAATAAGTTGGAATGGTATTTCTCATGTCCAACAGTTGCCACCATAAGACCACTATAAAGTGTCTACAACTCATAATTCATTGTGCTTATACTCAAAGTGCAATTCCAAATCCAATTGACATAATGACAAATAATCCTCAAATTATTATAAACTCTCGCAATCTGCATTCCTAAATCTGGTCAAAAATTTCCCTAATGTGACTGAGCATCATAGGCTTTGTATTCTTGTGCAATCTGAATTAAATTACTGTAATGTCTAGGATCATAGATCATGAACCATAATTATAATTTCAATACCATAAATTAATGAACATGCAACAATCATTACCGCTGCAAAAAGTCACACGTTCCGTTCGCAATCGCCTTCATGGTAAAAATCGCCATGAGGAAAAAAATCCTAAGTTTAGAATTATTAAATATTATAAAACAAAATATTTATTAAATATCGGAATTTATGTGTGTGAAAGATCTCAATATCTTGAAAATAATTTGCTCTCCAAGTTTGGAAATTCATTCGAAATATATTTTAGCCACCTGGAAGAAAGAACATAATTAAATCATGGTGTTGGTTTGCCCTAAATGTTCAGAAGGGTGTGGTGTGAATATATGCCCAAGTTGACGATGAATGTGTTTCCCATATTTTCCCACGACGAATTAATCATGATTCTGTTCTTTAATTTGCAAGATCGACGTTTACGAAAAACGTTTAACGCCAACATCATCGTGATGCCTGGTCTACAGTGTATTCAGCCTCTCCGAATCCCGGATTCGTCCTCACCATCAAGTTTCCCTATTAAATGCTTAAGCCATTATCTTGAAGTATATGAAAAGTTCCAGAAATGTTCCCATATTCTTATTCTTGAGTGAAAGTATCATAGTGGATGACATCAGACACCCCCTAAAAAGAATTAGGTGTACGCCACTGCTGAAGAAATGTTCCATGTATTTCACTGATATGTAATGTACGGTGTTGTTTCGATACTGTTAATAATTTATTAATGCTCTTGCTGGCAATCCGGTTATTTGTTGAATGTATTATGTTGAATAAGATGCAATTACTATTGTAGAAATGTTCAACATTGACTGACTATATGCCGGGTTTCGTAGCACGACAAGGTCTGCTATTATATCGTGTGTTTTAACATGTTGCATATTAATGTCTCCGTATTCTGGCGTTCCACGGTGAATTTGTCAAGTCCGATTTGTAGCTGTGTTAATGTGTTCACTTGATAAATATACAGTTTCTACTTACATCAGCCTCTTGGAGAAATCACTAATTTTAATTTTACCTGTCACTCGTAAATAAGTTATAACAAGTACCGGTATTTCACAAGCAAATTGTAATGCTAATATCATAGTGTGGACACACGCTTCTCGAAGGTAGAATGATCGTCTCCGAGCACATGTGTGTTAAATCAGCAATAGAACAGACTAGAATGGAATGACCTCTCTACACGTGTTACACAGAGCACACCGGTTGCCCTGGTCACCTGATCGGTAGGAGTGTGGGGAATTTCCACCCCTCATCTATTGCGTCATGACTTGTCAAAGCCGTTAGGAGTTGAAGATGTTCGACACTCGCTTGTGCTAAATTTTAGCTCAATGCCATAAGGATGGGTCCATTTAGCAGCTAGAATAATTATGAAGAATGTTTCTTTAGCTCTAGGTCTGCTACAAACACATGCTGGAATACATAACAATATGTTACATTCATCAACCACTTCCAAGGTTGCTTTATGAATCTCGGCAATTAAAGATCACCAACATGGTGGATTTCGGTCACAATACCTTATTATGCTTGACAAAACGTGACAAATCAGTTGAGACAGATGATTGATGACGGTAGAATGGTGCCTGTCAAATTTTCAGAATGGGCATCACCATTATTTCCTGTGCTGAAACCTGATGGCAGTTACCGACTATGCGTAGACTATAAGAGATCTGTCAAGGTAAATATCAAAATTGATCATTATCCATTGCCAAATGCAGATAATGTATTTGCTAGTTTAGCGGGAAATAATATTTATTGTGTGTTAGATCTTAGGGAAGCATATTTTACAGCTAGAATTAGCCGTCGAGTCCCAGGAATGTCTTACCGTAAGCACACATTAAGGATTCTTGAGACCAACGAGCCTCATGTATGGTGTGGCTCCCGCACCTGCCGCCTTTCTGGAATTCATGGATGTGTTATTGTGTGACATGGAGGGAGTGACATTCTATATTGATGATGTTCTCATTGGGGCAGCAGATTTCAAGTCTTGACTCTGTAAACTGGAGGAAATGTTAAGACGCTTCCAAGAACACAATGTTAGGGTTAACTTGAGGAAATGTTTGTTCATGAAAGAAAGAGTAGAATACTTACTTGTTAGGACACGCTATTACGAGTCAAGGAATTGAAACTACTCCCAAGAGGGTAAAGCAAATCGTAGAAGCTAGAATCCCAAAAATGTGCAAGAGCTGAGGTCATGGCTGGGCATTATAAGTTTTTTTTTTTATTTTTTTGCCAAATCTTAGCACCTTGCTGCAGCCCTTAAATGAATTACTAAAAAAGACAGTCAAGTGGTCTTGGTCTGATGCGTGTAATACTATTTTTGTAAATAGTAAACGGCTGCTAATAGGGAGTAATGCACTCATGCATTTAGATCCTTGTAAACAATTGGTACGCTGTTGTGATGCATCACAATATGGACTAGGCTGTGTCCTAGCTCACAGAGTAGATGGAGTTGAGCATCCTATTTATTTTGCTTTGTCAACACTCTCCGAAACACAAAAACAATATTCACAAATTGAAAAGAATCATTGGATATCATGTATCGGTTAACTAAATTCTATAAGTATTTAGCAGGGAGAGAGTTTATATTAGTTACAGATAACTTGACCTTAAAATCCATATTGTCACCTGAAAGACCCATGCCAGTAGTAGCAGCTGCCAAATTACAACGTTGTGCTACTACTTTAGCACCATTCAAATACGAAGCAGAGTATAGAAAGGTGAAAGTATGGGACCCGCAGACATGTTGTCTTGATTTCCCAGTCAAGATGAAATTGTAGAAAGTGTAAAAAGCGTAATAACTGAACTGTCAGGGTTACCCATAAATGCTGAAATTGTAGCAGATGTTACTCTTAAGGATCCTGTACTGAAAAAGGCTATTGAACAAACACAGTCGGGTTGGCCACAACAAGTGATAATGCCAGCACTCAAACCGTATTTTGAAATACGCTATAGCCTGTCAGTGGTAGAAGGGTGTCTTCTTCCCCTTTGAATTAAGAAGTAAAGTACTGGATACCCTTCATGGTGGACATCCAGGTAGTGTAAGGATGAAAATGAGAGCAAGGAATCTGGTTTACTGGCCAAATTTTGCCAAAGATATTGATGAGTATATTAAACTGTGTGAACCATGTGCTAGAGTAAATTTTCAGGCGATTTCACCAATACAACATGTTTGGCCTTCCTCGAACAGTAATTGGACTCGCCTGCACTTGGATTTCTTTTATTTTAACACTGAAGTGTATCTGATATTGCTTGACAGTAATAGTAAATGGCTGGAAATATGGGATGTTGGGGGTACTATCTTCACAGCTGTAATTGACAGATTGAAACCATGCTTTGCTACGTTCTGACTTCCTCCTAAAATAGTGAGTGACAATGGTCCCCCCTTTGATTCCTTAATTTCTTGTCATTTTGTACAGATAGTGACATAATAGCTTCTAAAAGCCCACCTTATCATCCTCAGGTGAATGGCCTGGCAGAAAGGGGAGTGCAAACAGCAAAGACTGGTCTTAAGAATATGCTAATGTCTGAGTCAAAATTGTCAATTAAGCATAAAGTTTATAATTTCCTTATCCAGTACCAAAATATGCCAAGCATATGATATCACTCCAGCAGAAATGATCTTTACCTTTCCGGTACGAACACCTCTCAGCAAGCTGAAACCAGCTGTTAAACAGTCTTGTGTGCCAAATATAATTACACTTCAGATAGGAGAGCAAGTTCATGTACGTAGGAGAAAGGAAGATATCCCTGAAGTGGGTACAGTGTTAAAAGCCCTCAGCGAGGTACATTCTTGGTGGATTTAAAAGGGAAACAATCCTTATGGTGTATAAATCAAATGAACATGTATTATTCTAAGCCAAATACCCAAGTTGGGGAACAAAGGACTAATCAAGATGTTTCAAACACAGACAAACTAATTACGCCCCTTAATCAGACAACCAAGTTAGTGAAACAGGCAACTCCGTTAGCAATAAACCTAGGAGCTGAAGCTATACCTCAACCTAACCCTGAGGTAGCACCTGTATCAGAATCATCCTGTCAGGACATGAAATTACCAATTATTGTTCCCCCTGCTGGAACTCAAGTTCGCAGATCTGGGCGCATCAGTCGACCTCCAGTTAGACTGAATCTTAAGATTTTTAACGAGTAGATATTGTAATTGAAGAGAGGAAAGAGTGTGAAGTAATTGGTATTATGTGTGTATCAATGATTTGTGTGTCTCCCACAAATCCAACCCCTCGTCCTCGTCGTGGGAGATGGGCAACGTAATTAAGTAGGGGATTGCCTGTAGGGGTGAAGTACAGTGGGGACTTTGTGTGCCTCAAGACCGCTACGGTAGCTGTGAAGGCCCTACAGGAACCCTGAAGAAATTACGGCTAACGGGGCTCTGGTGAAACAACTGCTGCCTTGTAGTTTGGAGTTGGTTCTTCAAAGGCTAAGGGAAGAAACCCTGACAGAAAATCAGCCTGGTGCCTCAGGCTTAAGGTGGCAGCCCCTCCAAGGCACTCGGAGGCAGTGGGTTAATCACTCGCTCCTCTTAAATAAACTGAAGCGAAATTACAAAACCGGACGGATAACCTGATGACGACTTTTGTCATGAAGAGGACTACGAAAATCGGTTTCTGGAATGTGAGGACCTTGATGGAGAAAACCAGACTGAAACAAGTGACACGGGAGATGAAGAACTATGGGCTGGATATCCTAGGATTGAGTGAAGTGAGGTAGCCAGGATTTGGTGAAATACAGACAACAGATGGAATTACATTTCTCTATTCTGGGGGCGATGATGAAGAACACAGGGATGGAGTGGGGTTGCTGATCAACAGAAATGCAAAGAGAAGCCTTATGGAGTGGAAGCCAATTTCTAGTAGGCTCATGTTTGCTAGGTTCAAGACAAAGATCAGGAATGTGATCATCATCCAATGCTATGCGCCTACAGAACAGTCGGAGCCAGAGAAGAAGGAAGAATTCTACCAAATGCTGCGAGATGTCACAAGACAAACAAGTAAGAAGGACATTCTCATTGTTATGGGAGACTTCAACGCGAAGGTGGGCTCAAACAATGAGCGGTTGGAGCAGATCATGGGTAAACATGGCCTTGGTGAGATGAATGACAATGGGGAGAAATTTACGGAATATTGCGCCAGTCAGGATTTGGTGATGGGTGGCTCGGTATTTCCTCATAGGCGGTGCCACAAGGTCACCTGGGTGTCTCCTGATCAAGTCACAGAAAATCAAATTGATCACATCGCAGTGAGCAGGAGGTTCAGAAGAAGCTTGGAAGATGTTAGGAACAAGAGAGGAGCGGACGTTGGTAGTGACCATCATCTTGTGGTTGCCAACTTCCGCATGAAGATCGTCGCAGTCAGCCGAAAGTTTAACACTCGGCACAACAAGTTTGATGTGGGCAAGCTTAAGAACCAGCAGAGGTTGGACAAATTTAAACTGGAGCTCAGAAATAAATTCCAGGTGTTGGACTCCGAGACAGAGAAGGACGTGGAGACTGTGTGGAGCGAGGTAAAGAATATCTTCGTGGAAACCAGTGAGATGCAGCTCGGGTACAAGAACTACCTGCGGAAAGAATGGATATCCGATCAGACCTGGGACAAGATAAATTATAGGAAGGAGAATAAGACCAAGCACAACATCTGCAAGACTAGGCAGCAGAAGGCTCTCACACAAGCAAAGTATTCAACAGCAAACAGGGATGTAAAGAGGAGTGTACGGAAGGATCATAGGAGGTGGATTGATGAGCAGGCGGAGAAAGCAGAAGAGGCGGCAAGAAGGGGGCACGTTGAGGAGCTCTATGGCATCACAAAGATGCTTTCGAAGAAAGGTTTTAATAAAACTAGGCCTGTGAAGAGAAAGACGGGCGAAATCCTCACGACGTGTAAACAGCAGCTGACAAGATGGAGAGAACACTTTGCGGAGGTTCTTAATAGAGATAGAGGACCAGAAAGTAAGCAGCGAGGAGAAGATGAAAGGGAAGCAGAAAGTGACCCAAGCATCAGCCTCGACTCCCCAACTCGGGGCGGAATACGGACAGCGTTGAAGCAGATGAAATGCGGGAAGGCACCAGGTCTGGATAATATTCCAGCGGAAGTACTGAAAGCAGACCTGGATATTACGATCGATCTGCTGCACCCGCTGTTGGAGAAGATCTGGAAGGAGGAGAAAATACCAACCGACTGGAAGAAGGGGTTGATAGTCAAGTTGCCGAAGAAAGGGGACACCACAAACTGTAACAACTGGAGGGGTATCACCTTGCTGTCCATTCCAAGCAAAGTGCTGGCGAGAGTCATCCTGAATCGTATAAAAGACTGCATAGAAAAAAGGCTTCGGAAGGAACAGGCTGGATTTCGACAACATCGCAGCTGTGTGGATCTCATCAACACCCTCCGAATCATCCTGGAGCAGAGTGTGGAGTGGCAGAATACCCTTTACCTCACATTTGTTGACTTCGAGAAAGCCTTCGACTCCGTAAATCAAAGAATCATATGGAAGACCCTCGAGGAATATAAAATTCCAACAAAGATCATCAGAAACATGGAAGTGATGTACGAAGGGTATGAGTGCCTGGTTCTTCATGAAGGCAAATTAACAGAAAAGATAAAGGTCAGTTCCGGAGTGAGACAGGGGTGTGTCCTTTCCCCCACTCTGTTCCTGTTGGTCCTGGATAGTGTGATGAAGAAGGTAATGGGAGGACGGAAGAGGGGTATTCAATGGGGTATAAATGACAGGCTTGAAGATCTGGATTTCGCAGACGACATTTGTCTTATGGCACAACGGTACCGAGACATAGAAGATAAGCTGGGGAGGTTGCAGAGAGAAGCAGAACGTGCAGGACTGATGATCAACACCAATAAGACCAAAGAGATGAGGATAAATTCTGACATCACGACTAGTTTGACAGTCAACGGAAAGGACATTTAGCGAGTTGAGTCCTTCCCCTACCTTGGAAGTATAGTCACAAATGATGGGGGAGCAGAGGAAGATGTTCGAAGCCGTATCAGGAAGGCAAATGGTGCCTTTGTCCAGCTCTACCCCATCTGGAGAAATAGAAACATTTCCAGGAAGACTAAGCTCCGCCTTTTCAATAGCAACGTAAAGTCGATTCTTCTCTACGGCTGTGAAACATGGAAAGTCACAAAACCGATCAACAACCAGCTACAGGTGTTCATTAACAGATGTCTGCGTCGCATCATGAATGTGAGGTGGCCGGACATAATCTCAAATGAACATCTTTGGACCATCACCAATCAACAACCGATTAGCATCCAGATCAAGGAGAGGAAATGGCGCTGGATTGGTCACACACTAAGGAAGCCGGACGGAGCTATTGAGAGGGCGGCGCTAGACTGGAATCCTCAAGGCGCCAGGAAGCGAGGTCGACCTAAGAGGACCTGGAAGAGGACGATCGAAAATGAAATTGCAGACGTGGACAAGAACTGGAGTCAAGTGAAGAGAATGGCCAGGAACCGTACTGCGTGGAGAAATTTCGCCAAGGCCCTATGCTCCGGAAGGAGCGGCAGGAATTAAGTAAGTAAGTAATGATTTGTGTAAATTGTGAATGTTGGTAATCCATGTTGGTGATGTTATGTTGGCACGTCTTACAAGGGGAGGATACGATGCATCGGTCACCGATTCAAACCATCTTTAGTACACGTGTAGGGCATGACTAGGCGTATACCAGGTGCAAATAGTAAGGTGCGCTTCTCAGCCGATTCCGAGAAATTAATTATTAATTATTCGTAATTGCTGTACGGCATTCATGTGCGCTGTACGTTAACATGAAGCCAACGAGCGCGTGGTGCAGCGGTAAGAGCCCTGCTTCGTAAGCGTGGGATCACTGGATAGAATCCCACCAGTGAGCCTTTGTTTTTTTCTTTTTTGTAAACATAGGCAATTTGTAAAACTGTAGGCGTCGTGAATAATGTTCATTTTGCAGTCAATTGTAATAACGTGTTATGTGAGCGGGAAAAGGGAGTCGGAATAAATCGTACAGGAGATTGATGAAAGAATACCTTTATTCACAGTATTTGCTGTTAGTACAACTGCTCACCGTTATCGTTAGTTGTTGTGCAGGTGACCTCGCCAGGTCCGAACACTTTCTAACCAATACCCATAGCATGAGACACTACTTGCGGGGTGGTCTGATGGTTCACTAACGTGCAATGAACGGAACAGATGGGACTTCAGTGTATAAAGGTATACAAATAATAGAATACACCTGACCATGTATAATACCAATGTATTTGCAATGCCCCGACTGTACATTATGTAATGTCACAAACGTTCACTCCCATACGATGATCTCAGAATCCCTTTTCCCGCTCACAAAACACATTATTACAATTGACTGCATAATGAACATTATTCACGACACCTATAGTTGTACGAATTGCCTATGTTTAAAAGGAAATAAAAAAAAAAGAACAGGTCGCCGGTGGGATTCGATCCGGTGATCCCATGCTTACGAAGCAGGGCTCTTACCGCTGCACCTCCCGTTCCTTGGCATCATATTACCGTACAGCGCAGATGAATGCCGTACAGCAATTACGAATAATTTACAATTAATTTCTCGGAATTGGCTGAGAAGCGCAACTTACTACTTGCACCTGGTATATGTCTAGTCATGCCCTACACGTGTACTAAAGATGGTTCGAATCGGTGACCCATGCATCGTATCCTCCCCTTGTTGGAAATAAAGAGTTGAGTTACAAATGGACAAGAGTGAAGGAGTCATTACAATAGGTAGGTCACAGGTGGGTAAAATATATCTACTGTCCAGTGGCCCTGTGTCACAGGTGGGTAAATTTTACCTACCATGTGTTGGCTTCTGCATCACATGAGGTTAATTATTACCTTGTATGTTTACAAAATCAACTTACCTTGGTTCTTGGGATGCTAGACGACAAGTGGACACATCTGGACCTGAAGCAGAACTAACCTACCTGAATTTACTTGGGGGTTCAAGCCACCACTGTGTCAGGGGTGCCAACACAGCCAACCCATTTTCCCCACTACAGGTAAATTTTATCTATCTGTGATGGTACGGGTTAAGGATGAATGCTCAGGGCTACAAGGAACACACTAGATGATCTGTGTACTCAGTGGCGTGTCGTGGTATTTTATCGAGGGTAAACTGTGAAGAAGACTGAAAGTATAGGCTTGCACCTTAAAGCAACTTCAGCACTCGGTTCTAGCGACGCCCTCGTCAACGTAGAGGTTGATGTCTGAAGTAGCAACCTATTCTACCGTACACACATAATTATGAGACCTTCACATTAAAAAAAAATGAAGAAATTATAATACAGCACAGCTCATTATTTCCTTTTCAGTTTCAGGCATGCACATCCATGTAACTATACTAAGTGCGGAGTAAATTATTCAACAACAGGTTTGGCGAGCTTTCCTGATCGTGTGTTATTTGACGATTGAACAGTGTGGTAGTTTGTGTTTTTGTTGTTCGCATTTCTTGGTCTAAGGAGCTAAACGTTCAGATTATTACCAGTACATTTTCTATTATGACTGGCTGCGTGGCTCAGCGGCAACGTTCTCGCCTGCTGAGCTCAAGATAGCGGGATGGAATCCCAGTGCAGTCAGTCGTTATTTGAGGGTGCGCAAATGCGAAGAAGCCGTGTAAGTAGATTTACTGGCACGTTAAAGATTCCCTTCGTGGCAAAATTCCGGCACCCCAGCGTCTCTAAGAGCCTCAGTAGTTAACATGGACGTAAAACCAATAACATTATTATGTTCTATTATGGGACCTAAGTGAACATTAAAATAATAAACATGCTCCTAGTAATAGATAACCTAATGACATTATATTGCATATTCGGTTAATATTTATTTGCAAATATCCCTCAAATTATACTGAAGTAGGCTTTCACGGCCGGCGTAGGAATCTTCAGAGTAGACCAATAACCCGAAAAGTTTCTCTGAATATCATTCACATTATATTCAAATAGTAGGTGTAAAGGATAGATCATTTTAAATGTACATCCGTATAATTTGAATAATATTTTAAAGACTTACCGGTATCACATTAGTTAAGAAATAGTTGTTGGTTATTGCAATAGAAAAGAAGTTGCCATTAATGCAAAAATATATTACGTAAAACACTATTCAAATAATTTGAAAAATATGCATTTCAAAGTAAAACATTCACTAAATTATCGAGATCATTTCTTATAAGCAAGCGATTTCTCCGACGAGAAATTAGAAGTGAAGTGAATATGCATTTGCCATCCCTGTTGTGCAGTCTTAATTTTGAAATATCCATGCACCAAATAGTACAAAATTAATTAATGTCACTGTTTACCTTGGCGGATCACTTGTAGCGAAGTTCAATTCTTCTCTCCCTCTTTGCGAATTCATCAATTACGCTGTCATAAAATTCAATGGAAAGAAGCGCTAGATGTGAAAGTCTTTCTTGATGCATTGACTTTCGGGTGAAGGTTTTTATACGTTTCATGGTAGAAAACGTTCTTTCCACTGATGCACCAGACGCCGGAATTGTTAGTACTAGTTTGCATAGGTTAAAAACTTCCCCATACGCCCCAATTAAGTCATTCAAACTAATGAATTTTGAAAGTTCTTGTGCACTTTTCCCACTGAATTCGCTTGATTGATATACGGCAATGAGTTGAGCTCTCAAAGCAACGAAGTCAAAAAAGTTAGCATATATACTCCTAAGAGACTGAAGCCCAGACTCAGGAAAAGTGTTCCTGTAAGTTACAAAATTCTTAGGACTTAGTAGTTCCATAAACTGCAGAGATCCTAAGCTTCTGAACCTATTACTTAATTGTTGCACTAACGTGTCTATGATTTCAAAGTATAGTTTTCAATAGGATGTTTTAGCGTCCACGTTGTTCTTTAGGCGTTTCTTGCTCGGTTCCTGCACTTCGATATCGCTATTTGTTAAGTCCCACAATTTGCAGAAATCTTCCCGTTTAGTTTGCAGTAGGGTAGTGAACTCATTTACTTTATCCTTACAGTATCCAACGTCGTGAGCTTTTGTTTGAATTATCCCAAATAAAACCTCACTATGCGGGAAAATATCTGCGAAAACATTCAAAAGAAAATTGAACTCGAAGCTCTTCAATAATACCTGAAAACCATTGGCAGCTGTCATCGATTCCTGGTCCCATTTTTCATCAGGGTCAGTTATCTTATCAAACAAGGCAATCAAATCGATTCGATGGTCATGTACTGTACGTACTAATCGGGAATGAAAATTCCAACGAATTGAAGATCGAGGCAACCTTCTGCTTACCTCTTCATCGAGTGCTTTCGTTCGTTTTGATGACTTAGAAAAGAAAGTTGCTAAATCATTTATTGTGCTGAAAAATATTCTGCATTCTTTAATTGCACACCATGACTGGGTCAACACTAAATTTAATCTATGAGCCATGCAGTGAACAAAAATAGCGTGTGGATAAGTGTCTCGAACTTTACTCTGTAGACCATTTAAATGACCTGCCATAACTGCAGCACCGTCGTAACTTTGTGCTATCAATTTACTTTTACAGTCATATTCTTCAACGAAAGTCTGCACAATATTGTACAAAGCAGCCGCAGTACGATTTTCTGTAACGTCTATGAAACCCATGAATCTTTCTTCAACTTTACAATCTGTGCTTACATACCGAAAGACACAGGACAACTGAGAAAAAGTACTCAAGTCTGTAGTTTCATCAAGAATTATAGAAACATATTTAGTTTTACCTATTTCATTTCTTATCTCTAGGCCAACAATTTTTGATACAGCTTCAATCAAATCATTCTGAATGATATTTGACATCCCAGTAAAAACGGACGAGTTTTCTAAGTGTTGTTTGAGTGGCAAATCATACTGACTAACGAGTTTAACTAGCTCTACATAGTTTCCTTGATTCGATGACACACTTGATTCATTGTGGCCTCTAAATGGGAGCTCTTGTTTCGCTAGGTAACACACAACATCTACAAAACGCTTTAGAATGTCCCGTTTTTAAGTACCAATTCGTTGTGTTGGCGGTTTCGAATGTCCTTCTGCTGATCTAGTAAACAATCTATTCTCACTTTGCCGAATGTTTTTTCTGAAACAATTGCCTGCAAATGATTTTGTGATAAACTGCGTTTCTTTACGGCTTTATGGAAGTTCCCCATGTCATTGTATCCAGTCCTACTCCATACATTCTTTTCCGTTCCGAAAAGGAGACAAGGCCAACAAAATAATTTATTTGTGTCACTACATCCCGCTAACCAAGTGTGTTTCTCGTAGTGATTTGTATGAAAATGCCTCAAATAATGTTTACCAGTTGTACTGATATTAATGTTCGGTGTTGGCCTTCCCCGCTTTATGATATCCCGTTTCTGTTCGAAAGGACGGGTACTAAAATCCGTGTTTAGGATATCACACACTATACAGTCACTGGCAGTGTCTACTCTAGATACAGGATAATTTTCCATGGCAAAGAATGTTCCTACATGTAACAAATATTAATTTAACTCTATGCTTATTTGGCTGCTATTATAATAAACACACGCACACATTCTCAACGATTAACACTCTTACTTTAAAATATGATAATCGTAACTTACACAACGAACCACAAACTAAAAGGATATTTACGTAGGCTACTACTCGCTAAACATGATAATTTATGAAGTACGGTAATTTGTTCAACGCACTATATACTCAAACATAATAATATCTAGTTACGGTACCGTGTACTAAATTTTGCTAATTGCACTCAAAAACATACAGTTGTGAGTAGCCTATACCGGACGAAGCAGAATTGCAACTAACGCACTCATCAAAGGTGGCTGGAGAAGCGCGCCAAATAACAAGCAGTGCTGGTGTTCCATGCTCACGAGGGTAAGCTTGATAAGCTGTAGGAAACGAAGCAGACCTTGCTACCAGCTTTGACTTGTCTTGACGACAGCCATGTGGCTATGGAACGCCACACCCCCTGCCTTAGCCAATCAAGGACGACCTGACATTCTTAGTGTACCACTCCATCGGCCATAGCGGTGTTTGGGCCAGAAGCGCCAGAAGGCTCCTAGAGAGGTACACAAGAGCCGTTGTCATAGTAACCAGCCGCGCTCTTTCCAATTTCTCTACAAAGTAGTGGTGGGCGATCGTGAAAAACTGGGGTAGAGAACGAGGAACGTCATTCAAAGCTTCGATTTTCCTGTTCCTCGCGCGTTAGAAAGTCGTAATATAAACTTTATTTTTATGAGAATATGCTAGGTAAGCGGTGCTTACCCCGTGGTATTGGAGAAAACGCCACTGTGTGTACTGCTCTGAAAAGTCAGCAACCCAGCAAACTGGCTTTAGAAATCATCATTTTTCACGATAATGCATGCTCACATTTTGCCAATATTGTTGTTCCTGCAGTGCAGAGGAAAATGTGGGAGGTTATTGAGCATCCTGCATACAGTACAGTTTTGTCTTCATGCAACTTTAATCTATAAGGGGCCATTGAAAACGTTCCCAAAGGGTCAAAGATTTTACTCTGTAATGGAGGTACAGGATACAGTTATAGATTGGTTCCAGCAACAACCAAAACCATTATTTGCAGATGGCATTCACCGTCTACCCAAACAATTGGATATCTACCTCAATATCTTTGGCAGTGGCGACTTTAAGGGTAGTGACACGGTAACTTGTCACTTCCCAGTGGTATGGAAATAAACTGAGAATAGCTATTAATTCTTAAAACATGTTTAACAATGCTTAAAAATGTAAAAGATTAGAGTAAACCTCATTTACAATTTCACAAATGGAACAACTCGCACTCGCGTGACAGTCACAGAGCTGTGGATGAAGCTCTAGCATTGGTTTCAATGTGCATCCTTGTGTTTGTATGGGAGTGGCGATGTGATAACACAGGGTTTCCGTGTGACAGGCCAGGCTTGTCACCCAGAGTTGCTTTACAGGGGTGGAATGATACTGCCTGCATTGCCAGCCAACAATACATTCATTCAAATAGTTTTACAGCTACGCTCTCAAATCCCAGCATTCCTGGACTACCACTACAGCAGTCAAAACCCTCTGTTCATTGCTTCACATACCGTACCCAATTACTAAAAAACTCGACTAATTTTAAATACACATTGTACGCTAACCTGAGGCTTTTTATATTACAATTGAAATTGCCAACTAATGCCAAACTTACTATAGGTCTTTCTACAAATTCTGTAATTTCAACTCGTACTGTATCAAATAACCCACTAGAGGTCTCTCTATGTCATATTTCACTTAAATTACAATGTTGCTGTAAAACTTTTAATTAAATTTTATTTCACACACAGATAAGCAACATAGGGCATGGTCTCTGTGAGATGGGTGACCTGTTAAATATCATTCAAGCATTGATTTAAATTTACTATTAATATTAACGGTCATGGCAGATATTGCTGTTTGAAACCAAGTGCGTACCTTTCCTTCCTCTAAGAAATATATAACAATCAAAAATAAACAAAATTGTAAAGTCGTTTTAAACATGTAACCACCAGCTGATTGCCGATATGTACGTACAAACTTGAAATGAAGTAGGTTTTGTAGATTTTGTATGACCACCTCCATGGTCTCTGAGCAGCGTTTTAGTTCTTGCTCTAGAGGCCTGGGTTGCATTCCCAGTACAAGACAGGAGGTCTGGAACTGCGTTGACCCAGCATCGTAATGACAATTGGGGAGCTAGAGTGAGTAACAGCATAGGTGAGGAAACCAAGAAATGCGGCTGGAGGAAGCTTTGTGCTGACCACATGACCTCCCTTCCTCTGTAGTATTTGAGCCAGGCAGGAACTGTCTTGGAACAGCCTGCCAATGCGCTGTACGTAAATAGACTTTATATAAAATACAAACCACATATTATTATTTATTTATCGTATGGCGTATACATGAGTCACAAATTTATATTTACACTATTTACATAGTTAATTGCTTGTGGCATCCCCAGGAAAAATTCTCTTCTATCTCCATCGAAACGGCTCAGTGGGCATTCTTGGGTGATGTGCTTCACAGTTTGCCTCTCAGCACCACAGTCGCAACAAGATGATGACTTTTTCCTCCATTTGTATAGCAGATCTGCACACACACCATGGTTAGTTCGGATCCGGTTTAACTTGGACCATACTTTCCGAGGTTGTTCAAAGCCAGGTACCTTCTGTGTGATGCATGGAATTTCCAAAGACTCTGCTGGGGCAAATTGTCTGAATTCATTAGACTATTTCTCAGTCAGGTTGAAATTACATATTGCCAGATTCTCCGCCGTGCAGATGGGTGGATATCTTGACTTCAGTCTATCTATATGTAGGTAGTGGATATCCTCATGAATGGGCAGTCTTTGATTAATCTGGATCTTCTTGTATTCATTCATCAAAGCATTACATCTGCGGAGGTGGGGTGGGGGAATATGGCTTAATACAGGCAGCCACTGAATAGGAGTTGATCTGATCGTGCCTGTGATCATTCTCATTGTGTCATTTAATTTAACATCTATTCTCTTCACATGAGGGCTGTTTATCCAGACAGGAGCACAATACTCTGCAGTAGAGTAAACTAGGCCAAGAGCTGAGCAACGTAAAGTAGTAGCACTTGCACCCCAAGTAGTACCACATAGTTCTCGAATGATGTTGTTGCGTGTCTGAATCTTGGCAGCGCTCTTTCTCAAGTGTTCTTGGAACGACAGCGTTCTATCGAGTGTAACACCCAGATATTTGGAGTGTTTATTGTGGCGGAGAAGGGTGTTATCGAAGTATACCTTGAGATCCCTTGACGCCATTCGGTTGTTCAGATGAAAACAAGAAACTTCTGTTTTACTCATGCTTGGTTGGAGTCTCCATTTTCGGAAGTAGTTTCCTAAAACAGCGAGATCTTTTGTCAGCGTTTCCTCTATCTCCTCGAAGCATAGGTCGTTAGTGGCAAGTGCCCAATCATCTGCATAACCAAATTTCCTGGATTTTGTGGGGGGTATATCTGAAATATATAAATTGAACAGAAGTGGGGCAAGCACTGATCCTTGTGGAAGTCCATTGTTTAGTTTGCTGGATCTGCTGATTTCACTTCTGTCACTCAGCATGTTGTTTATAAGGTGAGCCAGACTCCTGCATGGAATCACTTTAAGGAGTTTACTGATAACGCCTTCTCTCCACACTGTGTCGTAAGCTGCTTTTAGGTCTACAAATGCTACCGAAGTCTTTAGTCTTTGTTGGAATCCTGCTTCGATGAAGGTACATATTATTATTATTGTCACTAACAGTTTTATTGTCACCCGTTGCCACTGATCATGGGCAACTTCTTTTGAACTAATGTAAGCAGTTTTGAGTAAAATAAATACTACTCTTTCATTTAGATTTCTTTTCTTCCTATTCCAGTGTTCAGGAACATCAAACCCCTCATAAATCAGGAATCTCCAACACGTGGCCTACAGGTGTCTCTCCGAATTCAGATATTCTATGGGGATTTCAAATAGAAATAACTGGCATGAATATTTATTGTTTCTTCTTTATTTCAAGATGAAAGAAATATTATACTAGGACATTCGATAAGTATGGGCAACATTACTATAACATCACAAAGACTATTATTTGGTTTATTTTGACATTACAAACATCATTTATAGTCTCCTGCCATGTCAACAATATGTTGCCAAATCCTCGGAAGACGAAGCACGCCATCAGCAGCACCATTTCTGGATATCTCTCTCACTGATCGATCTAGAGCTCTCTGGATGTCAACTCTTGATTGAAATCGAATGCCTCGTAGAGGTTCATTGATCTTTGAGAATAAGTCGTAATCACAAGGGCTCAAGTCAGGTGAATTTTGTTGATATTCGAGTACTTCCCCCAATTCCTCACTGTTGCGGCTACATGACAACGGGCATTGTCATGCAACACAATAGCACTCCCAATGACCTGAGGTCGTTTACGACGCCATGCTGGGCACAAATCTGTCTGTCTGTTAGGTAGTCAGCCCGAAGGCTGGTTGGATCCTCAAATAGCACCGCCGTTACGTTATGCGAGTCGATACCCACAAAAACCCAAGGCAGCGCTATATTGAGGCGTTCTAGGCAAGAAGAGGAGTGAGGTAGTTTGCCATTGCTTTCCTCACTGAGTCAGAACAGTAGTCCTAACCCTATGAGTAGAACCTTTCACAACATCTACAGGCACTGACTGTGCCCCGAATGTCATTACTAAGCACCACCCATACCTCAGTAGCTTCCATATAATCACAGCCATGAGTGAGACTGAGACATCGGTGAAAAGCCACCTTTTACTCTAGCCTGTGCCAACTGACAAATGCAAATGTACTGTATTCATCAAGAGATGGCAAACAGGCCAATCTGTAGTGCCGGGGAAAAGTGTCACAAGTCGAAAAATGAAATTTTATGAGCGAGTGAAAAATCTGTCCTAACGAATCAATTATTGACATTTTTAAAAATTCAGTTTCTCCTTTGTAATTGCCAAATCACTTGTGCCTCTCTTCTCAAGTTGGATATGATACAAATGCCCACTAGGATTAACTAACTAACTAAGGAATATTGACTTATGCCACATTTCCCCGGCAATACAGAAATTATGTTCCAAGTAATGAAGGTAGTAGTCTGCATTTACTTTTATACCGTGAGGTACAGTATGTACCAAGATAATCATAACACACAATAATCATCAGTTTCAAAGGATCTTGCAATGCTCGACATCCTTTTGGGCATGGTGATTCTGTATGTCGCCCTTCGCTTGATTGTTGCTTCAGCTCAGGTGTATACAAACGTACCCATATCTCATCCAATGTGATAACGTTACCTTCATGTTCATATCGCTTCAAATACATTCTTGCTGTCTCCATTTGCAGCCACTTTCCAATTTCCGTTAGAGTGTGCAGAACCCACTTTTCGCATCTTCACCTTCTTTCTTAAAATGTGATGGACAGACGATGCTGCAATACCAAGTTCCTTCGAAATCTCCATACATGTCCAGCACCTGTCGTTTACCCAATAATGCCCTTACGGCCTGAACATGGAGAACGTTAGTTGCAACAATGGGTCTGCCAGCACGTGCTCTGTGCTGACATTCCTCTCTTCCTTGACAGGAGGCTTCCACCCATCTTGCAATAGTACGATAAGGTAGGAATTCTCTCCCGCAAGCTTCTAGCAATGCTCTATAGCACTGAGTTGCACTTTTTCCTCTTCAACTTGGATTTTTATGAAGCACCTTTGTTCATATCTACTGAACATCCTTTTAGGGCGGCATTTCTTCCTGAATATGAGAAACAGTTACTGTATTCACAAATACCAGCTATTTCTAGACTTGTAATATTACAGATTTATACAACAAAGACTGCTCAACAATATACTACGAGATAACAACGGTCACCACTACGATCGCTGATTCGTAACAGTGTTGCCATTACTCATCAAATACCCTAGTATTTTGTGAACATTCTGTCTGAAACATTCAATTTGTGGACATTAGTGCTGTGTATTGAATTTTAATGCGACTACAACGTTTTATTCATGACCGCTAAAATGGCATGGATGTCACCATGATCAACAAAAACCAATGTTTTATGCTATAATTCATTTAGTATCAAATAGTCTTTAATTCTTTAAGTAACTTACTCAGTCCAACCAACTAAATATGAAGCCGTAATTTGAAGCACATCTACTCTCATAAAAGTTCAAGGTCTTTCACATTAATGCGTATGTCCAATTTAAATTATTCCTATGTGGTCTGAGAGTTCTTGCTGGGGACATTTCAAAAACGTCTGATTCAACAATATATTGCGATATGTACATAGCTAAGGGAATTTTTTAGTGTAGTCGATGACGTGCAGATGTTAATGTTCTTTTGTTTGATGTTGTGGGTAGAATTGCACCATATCACTCAGCTATATGAGGTTTCAAACAGTGCGCCATTACATGCAAATGCAGTCAGATGTGTATGAGGTTTGATGGGAGTTGCAAATGTTGATGAATTACTATTTGTTATTCAATTTAATTGAAAAGTTGCGCTGCACTCTTCTAAAGTAATGGTGCGATAAAGCCATTGGTCGCTACTTGGTTAGATGACGGTCTGGGTAAAACGATTGGTCACTACTACGTTAGACGACTGTCTGGACGAAACCTTTGGCTGCTACTAGGATACATGATTGTCTGGACGAAAATGAATGCTTGTACTACAAGCAAGACACAAAGAATTTAAGATGTATACATCGTAGAAATCTTTAGTGTTGTCCATGACGTCAGAGATCCGCCAGTTTGTGTCTAGGGGAATTTTGCAGTGTAAGGTATCCTTATGTGACAGGGAAACCCACTGGAAAGGGGCGAAGACTCAAACGTTACCGTAATGGTTTCTTCTCTAAAATTCTACTTGTCTGAACTGAATAATTTTTGAGTCACTCGAAAGCTCTAGCAGAGTGGCAGTTTACTCAGAAAGCCCAATGGAAATGTAGAAAAAACTTTTTGCTTCGATTCATATATTAACGCTTATATCTACAGTTCTGCATTACCGATTTAAATAATTTTTACTAAGAGGATTTTGTAGGAAATCTTAAAAGGGTAGTTTAATCAGGAAACCAACCAAAAATGTGCAAGAAAACAGTTTATTATGTATAATATCAAGGCAACATAATATGTTAAGGATTAGGCGAAATGAAGAAAATCCGAGTTGCACTTCCAGGGAAACTCCAAACACATCCACCCTTCTCAGAAGTCTGAACTCAACACGACCCAACGGTTTCCTGCAGGCTGTATCTGGGGCAATAGCTTGCCCGCTAGCTAGGCTGTAAGAGGGATGATAGACTCGTCCTTAGCTAGCTCGTAAACTGTCGCCTCAGTAGTTGAATGGACACGGTTGGAAGAAATTAAAACGTAAAAACACTTATAGTGGGCGATGTATTGAAGATAGACATATGCTCTCCCGGACTTTATCGTAGATCTTTTCATACTGAACAATTCTTAGACTCATAGTATTTAGATATTTTTAACGGTTTGCCCAGCGTAAGCTTGCAAAGCGCTCGGACCCCAGTTTTTTTTCGACTTTTCCACTGAAATCAGTACTGCTCGGCTTTCTTTGATCATAAATAAATAATTTTCTACGGAAATTATCCTCGAGATATCCTTTACATAATGGTGAAAACCGCATCAAAATCCATCCAGTGGTCCTCGAGTTTACCCGTAACATCCAAGAATCGGGGACTTTGTTTTATACTAAGTAGAGATTTAGATTTGCAGGGTTAAAACCTAACAGATTTTCACAGAGGTTAGCAATAAAATTAGTCCTCTTTGACATCACCTTGCCCAATGTCACCATTCACGTCGTGGAACTGTGCACTGTGATTTGAGATCGTTTAACGTCCAGAGTTTGTTCATTGCCAATGTTTTGTCATCATTGCAGTGGTCTTGAGCTGCTTGTCTCTTATACTGTAGTGATGGACCACAAGGGAAACCTCTTGCAGTCTGCCTCCAGATAGCCACATACAACTAACACAGTATAAACAAGTAGTTCCGTGAAGAACTAAATGGCCTATTTTCGTATATCCCATTGGTCTTTTCCATTAAAATTCTCCAGCCTATTACTAGGATTTTCCATACGATATACTAAATAGCTGTGTCTTCACCAACACCATTACAAAGGGAAGTTATGTTCTGGAATATATAGATATTAATATCGGTGATTAAGACTCCTCGCCCGAGATGGCACCTATCTGTAATGAACCACGGAAATACATTTTTAGAAAAGTCAAATGCACGGCTTCTATGATTTATGAAATGTAAGCTACAAAATGTATGAGATAAGAGAAATTAAATATAAGGTTTTGAAATTTTGAACTGATGTATCTTGAATTTTTGAAAACAATTAATATTATTACATGTGTCTATACTAAGCTATGAGTAAAGATTCATTGGGCCGAGTTTCATTATACTCGAATGATTAGATCGCTAGAAAAGTTATTTGCAATATTTTAAAACCACTTCACCACCATAATGATTTTTTTTTTACAGGATTAGGGAAAGTCACATATTTGTACTTACTTAACAGCCGTCTTAACACCATACAAATTTGAGTTTGATGGCTTAAATAGTTTCGGAAATATTGAGAACTGGTGAAATGTATCGTAGGGACGCCATGTTGGATTGTTTGAAATATATGCTCTAGAATTATATGCCAGCAGATGAATATTATAATCGTGGCTCATTGTACCAACCTTCATTTGTATCGCTTAATTCGAACACGAGAAATATAAACATGATTTTTAACATTTTGCACAGCCGCCATTTTGAAGTTATCATAGAAATTGAATTAAAATAAATCCCAATATATTGCGTTGTATGAGGATTTACCATGTACATACGTCAGGAGAAAAATCTATATAGGCCTAAATATTGAAATTTCCCATCGTTGCCATGTTGGATTTGTCTTCATCAGGTTATTGAAAAGCTGATAGGTAAACTTATGTAAATAGCCTCTATGAACATACAAAATTTCAGTTTTATTGCTGTAACAAATTCAGAGATATTGAGAACCGCCTAAATAAATGGGATGATTGCCATGTTGGATTGTTCTATATGTAGGCCATAGTGTTGTGTACTATTAGATGAAGATTATTGTCTAGATTTATTTTTCAAACGTTCACTTCAATCGCATAATTTGAAAAATAAATATTAAATTGTGCACAGCCGCCATCTTCTATAAACATCCATCGTACCAAGTTTAAGTACAATCGGTTGATTAAATCTTGAGAAAATGCCATTTAAATATTTTAACTTTGCTTGGCTGCCACGTTGGTTTTGTACTTAAAATGTTTCTAAGCATCACATATCTGAACTTAACTTAGTGTTTTCTATCACAATACAAAATTTCATGGGTGTTGTCAGTTATAGTTTCGATGCTATAGAATGCCGGTGAAATATTTTATGCAGCCGCCATGTTGGATTGGTGAAACAAATTTAAATTTGAAGCACACGGTTGTGGTTGGACGAAATAGTGCTATGTTCTTGCAGAGTTTCATTAAAATTGCTCAAACCGTAGAGATTTTATCGGGGGGGGGGGGGGGTCACACACATGCGCACACATACACACACACAGTGATCTCGTAAGCCTATTTTTTCATTTGATGAAAATATGCTAAAAAGAAGAATAAGTATCCTACTGGAATCGATTCAAATTTGAAAGAAAATTAAATTGTCCAACATCTCGACCAATTTTCAAGCATTTCTCCCCAGTGTACCGTTAAGCTTACCAGTTGGTATGGTACACCTCACCAAGAGATTGAGATGTCTGAACAATTTAATTTTCTTTGAAATTTGAATTGATATTGGTTCAACTCAGATTATGAAATATCTCTCCAACTTTCTTTGGAAATGAAGAGATTCCACCTAAGCTTACTAGGATCATGCAAAATGTTGGCAATCAACAAACTCGGGATGCAGTAAAACAGCCCGAGCCATTACATCTAATAGTGAAGCTGCATCTCCACATAATGCAGTCTACTTGGGCAATTAAAGAATGTTGTGTGAAATTTTGAAGCCATTTTTCCTGCATTGCCTGTACAAACTATCAATTGTAACTCTTTGGTTGGTCAACAGAAATTTGCCCGATGTGATCGGGCGGGGTACATCTTCGTCGTCGGCTGATACTCTTGTCAGAGTATTCTTTCTCACCTGCAATTCTTCTTCAATATCCATTCAGGCATGGAGATGGCTTTGGTGGCATATGAAGCCAATCTGGGCAACGAAAAATCGACCACATTGGTTGCACCTTATAGTGGGCGGAGGTCGTGGTTGAGTTTGACGTTTTACACCTCTGCCGTTTATCTATATCTTGCCTTTGATGTTCACACTCAGAATGTGCGACAGCAGCTGCCGTAGTAGAGTGCCAGAGAGGACGATCCTCCACAGTGGTTCTCCAAGTACTTGGTTCAATGCCTGTACTCCTCAAGGAATTCTTAAGCTGGTCCTTATAGCGCTTCAGAGGGGCACCACAAGATATGTTGCCTGTACTAATTTCACTCTACAGGATGCGTCAAGGAAGTCGGTAATCACTCTTGCGCTGAACATGCCTAATCCATCCAAGTTGGTGACCAACAATGGTGACTTCTATACTGTTCATCATTGCCCTCTCAAGAACCATTGTGCTTGGTATACCTACTTCCGCGGCGGCATGCCAACTCAGTGTAGCAAAGCCTCCATCTAGCACAGCACTGCTCTGTTTGACTCTGGCCGCAAATTACTTGGGAATGGAAACCCTTGACCAATTTCGGAAACAACATCATGAACTGAACTCTGAAAACCTCAAGATAGACAATTAAACCTTCAAGGGCTTTGCAACATGTGCCTACCATAATTTTAAAACCTTTTAAGGAAACTTTTAAAGTGATCCAGTGTATATGTGATTTTAATATGTGTTTATGTCAACATTTCATTACACTCAATGTTTTTACAAAGTGATTTTTAAGTGCTGCCAATACACTAATAAGGCTGATGATGATGCCAATGCTTATAGGCATCGAAACATGTACCTATGTAGAGTGTAACATGTGATTGTACCACAAAATTTTTGAATATATTGAATATATTGTATTGTATTGACGAGGCGGAACTAGGAAACCTTTTGATTATTACAGTAAGTCAATACGGAAAAATGGGTGACTATGAGTCAAAAAGAAAAAAAAAAGAAAAAAAAAAGGACGTAAATCCCATAAATTTATTATAATTATTATTAATAATATCAGTTACCGTAGAAGGGAAGTTGTTCCATACCGTAGCACAGCAAGGGATGTGTATCCAACATACATAACCAACAATGAGCGTCTTAACAATTAGAGCTGCGACACTAAGAGATGAGATAAGAAAGATGAGACAGGGAGGGGTAAGGAAAAGAAGAAAGGTAATGTTACAGACTTGCCTGAAAAGGCACTTTCACATAAGGGAAGTCTTGAAAATGCAGTGTGATGATGTAAATAGCGCCACGCTTGGATCCCAAATGTGGCGAGGTAGCACAAGTCCAGAACCCGACCCAGCACAAAATACCTGCCGTAGCAAGAGTATATGGCATGGATACATGAAAACAGAGCAGGAGCACCAAACATGTGGGCCTCTGGGAGTATATGAGAAGGGAAGTACGAAAGTATACCACTCATTTCAACACCCGAGATCCCCAGTCACAAAATAAAGCAGGGACCCCCAGACAAGCGTGAGGGTAGCATCCATACACAACAGCAGACTCAAAGACAAGGTACAATGCTACCAAGCATCATGTACAATGGAACACAATAAAATAAAGTGAAACAGTGCTCACATGTACAACAGTGCACGGTAGCTCCACACTAGTTATAAGGAAACATACAGGAAGTAGAAGAAAATAGGTATTCCATAACTTACCTCAACAGAGATGCAACGAAACAAAACATGGAGAAAATCACACTCAAAAGACTGAAAAGTAAGAATGAATTGAGACACAGTATGTGAAATACACTCGCTCGGTAAAAGATGTAAGAATTGGAAGAAAGCAAAGCCTTCAGCCATGAGGGAGGAGATCCCCCACACAAAACATGGCTAACTCACATTGTGTCAGTAAGATTAGTAGAAGGAGAAACAACAGAGTTAGAGCCAAGTAGTGTAATACAAAAATTAAACAAACCAATCAAGAACGATCACGCACGACCAATAAGGAAAATGATGGTAAGGTGAAAATCGAGCATAGACAAATGGGCCACTAGAAAAAAAACAAAGTATTTAGCAAGTAAAAATAACCCCTTGCACTACAGCCCATGAAGGGCATAGGCCTACCAAGCGACCGCTGCCCAGCCATTTGGCCTGCAGATATTGGGGTGACACGTTATCAGCGCATCGGGTCCCCTCGACCGTTAATCTCGGTTTTCGTGATTGGGGCGCTGGCTCACTGTCAGACAGCAACTCAATTGTCCTCACGAGGCTGATTGCACCCCGTTCCAGCCGTCACGTCAGTTTCTAAACTCCCTGACGGAGCCAGGAATTGAACCCGGGGCCTCCGGGTGATAGGCAGGCGCGCTACCCCAACACCACGGGGCTGGCATAATTATCAAGTAAAGAGAGGCTTAATAATAAATGTAAGACCGTAATGAGATAAAGTAATTATAATAATGACAATGTAATCACACAGATTCCTCCCAATTGAACATGGCTCACGGTGCAAGAAAACATGGATCAGGACTGTGTGGTGGATTATCAAACAGCGCCCAGCCAAACTCCTGCAGAACAGTTGCTGTGCACCGAGCCGTATGCGGTCGTCATTGTCATGGATCAGCACAACTCCTGCACTGAGCATTCCACGTCTGTTGTTTTGAATGTCTGTTAGGTAGTCAGCCTGGAGGCTGGTTGGAACCTCAAAAAGCTCCATCATAGGTTATGTGGTAGAAGCCCACAAAACCGAGGCAGCACTAAAATGAGGCATACTCAAAGTGAGGAATGAGGTAATTTGCCATTGCTTTCCTCACTGAGTCAGTACAGCTGTACTAACCCTATGAGCAGAACCTTTCACAGCATCCACAGGCACTAGCTGTGCCCTGAGTCCATTACTCAGTACAACTCATACCTCAGTAGCTTCCATATAATCACAGCCATGAATGAGACTGAGATATTGGTGAAAAACCACATTTTACTCTAGCCTGTGCCCAGTGGCGCCGAATCTTTTTTTTTCAGGTCTAGCAGACACCCACTCCTCTCGTTCTGTGGGACACCCCCCCCCCCCCCCCCCCCCCCCTTTTGCACCTCTCTGCCCTACCCCTACACTCTTATCAAAAACCGGCCCCTACCCCAATAATTACGTTTTTACAGCTTATTTCGCACAGTTCTCCCCTTCTCTTCTCTCTCCCTTCTTTCCTTTCCTCTTTTCCTTCTCCTTCCCTTTCCTCCTCTATCCGTAACCCCCCAACGGAACCCACCCACCAAGGGGACCGGGAGACCCACCCCCTCGTCAGGTCTAGCGGTCGCTAGACCTCGACCATGGATTCGGCGCCCCTGCCTGTGCCAACAGACAAATGCAAACGTACTGCATTCATCAAGAGATGGCAAACAGGCTGACCAGTCACAATTTCTATAGTGTTTCACAGTAACAGTCAGCATTTACTGAAACTTTATCACAAACCGAACCTCGCAAGTGGCGGAACACAGAATAAGAGCCAATATTTAGAACCACCGCTGCTGTGCTACTGACACCAGTCAGGACTTGTCCGGTCGCTATACGAATGCTACGTCACAGATCTGTCATGCATGCTCATATTTACCGGCTAAATACATTTACTTCAAAAGGAACAAAATAAGGATACTCAATATCTGGATGGTCCTTGTAATTTCAAGTTTTCCTCACACATGCTGTTAAGGTTTTCCTTTTATAAGACTGTTTGTGCTGGATCTAGTTTGTTCCTTCTGTATAGCTTGAGCATGGGCGTAACTTTGTTTTGAAATTTGGGGTGGGCAAGGAAAATGCAGAGGTCGGCAGGAATTGGTACTAACTCAGGAGGCACCAATGTTGACATGAGCCTTGTTATTTGTTATTCCCCGCCCAATCTAATTGGATGCACTCATGTTGACCGACTGAAAATTTCCTATTAATAAGCTAAGGTTTAGGATACATCTGTCCTGCAAGTCGGACATTTAATGGGTTTGTCTCTTCTGAAGATCTTCCTGAACTGATGTTCTAGTGATGTTTAATCTGTGAAGGATTGGTGCAATTGCCAGGGCAAAATAAGAACCACAGTGAACCATTATTAAAATTTATTGTGTATAATAATATGGATCTTTGACATATACCATATGCCGAGCTACATCCCTGGCCATGATACCCATAAAATAAAGAATATTCATGCCTGATGAACTTCAAAGGCACAAACTTTTATCACCTAACTTAGAATTTGATACACTTTCCGTGCAACATTGGAATAGTCTATACTTTTTGGGTTCAAACCGGATAGTACACATCTTCTGAATTAATAGCTCGGTGAATCAAACAGCAACCATTGTTTAGCCACTGCACACAATATACATCTCGAGCATATGTGGCTTTTGAAGCACAACAATACAATACGGTACAGCGAACACGGAATACAGTTTATATAATAAAACTAAATGCAATCTCTTCCCCCCTGCATCCATGTCCACACATACGTGTATTCATTTGGTAAGAATTCAATTAAGGAGATACTGTATTTCACTGAGGGAGTTTGGAATTGGTTTCAGTGGGAGATGTGGTTAGGAATTGGTCCACACAGAGTATGAATACACCAAAGTATACCTTCCTGCCAGTCTTGAACACAGTCCACAAACGTATAATGAAACAAGACA
The DNA here is from genome assembly GCA_946902985.2 of Meconema thalassinum. Classification (NCBI taxonomy): domain Eukaryota; kingdom Metazoa; phylum Arthropoda; class Insecta; order Orthoptera; family Tettigoniidae; genus Meconema; species Meconema thalassinum. Next base: position 874,829,985 of record OX336389.2, on the reverse strand, counting down.
CATATTTTCTCCCATATGTATTACATTTACACACCGATTATAAATGAATACTTAATTTGTCCATAGCAAATATTCTGCTCATATGGAATAATATATAATTTACTGTAGTTTAAATTCAAACTACTACTCTTTTGAGTGCCATCAGACATTTGGTATTGGGAGTTAAGGAGGATTACTAAGTAGGGTGGCCAGTTCCCATACTGACTAAGTCGAGTACTTAAACTCGGTGCCGGGCATATCAAGTGGCATTGACAGTCTTCATGCACCCATGCAGCAGACACCATATGAAGGGAAGTTAACTAATGTTTAGGAATTGTGCACCTTCACTCTATGCTAGCTGCTAGCATTCTTCTCCTTCTACAGGACTTGGACCAGTAGGAGCATTTTAATGATCTTGGTTTTGTTGGAAGCTGTAGGACCTTTCTGTAGTACAGTAATTTATATATCTGAAGGTTAAGTTTATATCCTCACAGTGGGGCAAATAAAATAATTGTGCAGTATTCTCCCATGCCTAATGTATATCCGCACAACCCTACCAAATAAATTTGAAGCTGTTCTCCAGTCCATCAGTCAAATTAAATTGACACTAATGGTAAAAAATACAGTAAACTCACGTATCGCACTAGCTTCGTGCAAGTCTTTGAAATTGAAACCACTGGGCGACTTGTATGTCAATTACCTCAATTTAGGATTACAAAATTCATGGCAGAGCTTGGGCGGTAGCCAAGTATGCCAACCACTACACCATGAAGCATACAATTCTAAAGGGTGAGTGAGGTTTAATATCTCAATATTTCAAATGATGGGTTGCCAGAATTTTATCTTGCAGGAATTCTTTTACGTGTAAGTAAATCTACCCAACGTGACTTGCATCAACCTGAACCTAGGTGAGGCACATATATTGGGCTAAGAAGGCTAGGTCTCAGATAGTTAATGAATAGCAAATGTGCTAACTTATGGTAATCAGGTGTACATTGAGTACTGAGTAAGTATGCTAGTGTGTGAATGTACTGACGAGATCAGAATTCTAATAAGGGATTGTTTGCATTTAGGGGCTTGGGACACCTTGGCCATCCTCCTCGTGTTGAGATAGAACATCAATTTCAACACATAATACATCCAATACAGTGTCGAGGCACTCTCTGTACCATACTTAACATTATAATCTCACTTTAATATTTTAACATTTTCTGAAAGTTTAGTAGAACCTCGAACAAAGACTGACACAGTGTAAAAGTTCATACTGCATACCAAAACAAACAACTAGTTTTCCTGTAAGCTGCTGTATGGCAGTAAGATGGTGTTTGCAATGATGGATGCAGAGTGGGGAAAATGGGGATATATTCCTCCAAAATTATAAAAAACAAAAATAAATGCAAGACAGAAACAAATGTTTAGAAGATTTCTTCCATTGAAACTGATGTTGTCTATTTCAATTCCTTATCTCTCAAGTGTTAAACAGCTCAACGAAAAGGCAGAATACTGAAAATATTGGAAACACACACTGTGAACTCTGCAGTCCCTTCTAATTATCACACAGTGAATGGCTCTGCTCCCAGAGCCCTGATTATTGTCACCAAGTTTTGATGCCAAATCCAGCTATTTAAACATTCTTCTTCTTCTTCTTTCCGATGAGGCCTGCTAGGGACCATGTGCCAATTTCAATTCTTCACACTTTGTTGTTTTCTCTTCCGTTCCCTCCAGTACTCCTTCATCCGTTCACTATGCTGCTTCTTTCTGTCCTCGGACCACTTCGCACCAGGTTTCTTTGGCAATCTTCCTTGGAATCCTTTCATACTTAATATCCTTTTTCTAAAGATCTCTCTGTTCACCGTTTCTTCTTCACTTATATTATTTCTTTCTAAATCTTTCTTTACTTCTTGAATCCAGCTAGTTGTAGCCCTTTTCTCCCAAAGGTACTTGAATATCCTTTTTGTTAATCTGGAATCATACATTCTGTAAATATGTCCAAAAAATTGCAATCTCCTTTTTCTTATCGTTTCTGTTATATTTTCTATGTTCATGTATATTTCATCATTAGATCTTAATTTCCATACTTCTGCTGTTTTCACTGGGCCTAAAATTTTCCTCATGATTCTCCTTTCTAGTACTTCAAGTTTATCTAATCTATAGTTTAGTACCAGACATTCACTTGCGTATAGGCATTCCGGTTTCACCACTGTAGTGTAGTGCCTTATTTTAAGATTTTTAGATAAGCACCTTTTGTTATAAAAATTCTTAGTGATACCATATGCTCTTTCCATCTTGTGTACCCTTTCTTCTACCGAAGATTTTTCTAAACCATTTTCTTGAATTATTTCTCCCAGATATTTGAATTTCTTTACTTTTTCCACTGGGCCAATATCTGTTGCCAAATATTTTGAAGCGTTCTTGATGTTTTTAGTAAATTTAGTTTTTTCTACGGAGATTCTCAAACCTGTTTTGTTGGCTATTTCTTACAAGAGATTGATTTGTGTTGTTGCACTTGTTAGGTTTTCTGACAATATAGCAAAATCGTCTGCAAATGCTAGGCAACTTTTTTCAATGCCTTTGTTTCTTCTCCCCAAAGTTACTGGCGAAATGTTATGTTCCTTTAGCTTTAAATTCCAAATTCTTACAATTTTCTCTAAAACACAGTTGAACAGAAGGGGTGATAAACCATCACCCTGCCGTACACCTGTATTTATCTTAATAGATTTTGATATCTCACCCATAAATTTTACTTTTGAAATCGTGTCAGTAAGGGTTTCACGTATTAGGTTTGCCAATTAAGTTTTCACTCCAAATTCACGAATTGTTTTATCTATGGTTTCTCTATCAACCGAGTCAAAGGCCTTTTTAAAATCTACAAAAGTCACAACTATGTCCTTTGAATTCAGTATCCTATGGCGAATTATGGATTTTAAGTTAAATATTTGTTCTGAACAAGATCTACCTTTTCGAAATCCAGCTTGATACTCGCCCAGTTGCTTGTCAAGTGATGTTTCTACTCTATTCAGCAATATTTTTGAAAATACCTTGTATGCAATTTGAAGAAGAGAGATACCTCTATAGTTATCAACGTTTTGTTTGTCCCCTTTTTTATGCAATGGGTGTATTAGAGCCACTTTCCATTCCTCTGGAATTCTCTCTGTTCTCCAAATATCTTCAAAGATTAACTGCAGCTCTTCAATGATTTTTGATTGAGACCATTTCAAAAGTTCAGCTGTTATAGAGTCCTCTCCGCTAGCTTTATTATTTTTTAGATTGTTAATTGCTTCTTTAATTTCTTCAGCATTGGGTGGTATATCTTCTTCCAGATTTTCTGTTGCTTGTGAGAATTCCAACTTATGATCTGGTTCAGGGCAGTTTAAAAGTTGATCAAAGTGCTTCGCAAGTATTTCGCAGTTCTCAACATTGCTTAGGCCAAGTCTACCATTTTCATCTTTAAAGCAAATGCTAGGTGCTTGATACCCCTTTAATTGACTCTTAAAAGTCTGATAGAAGTTTCGAGAGTTATTTTTAACAAAGCTGTCTTGCAGGTCAGTAAGTTGTGATTTTTCGAATGATCTTTTAACTCCCCTTATTATTCTAGCAGTGTCTTTCCTTTGCTGTTTGATATTTAAACATTCATTTTAGAAATTTTTTCAAATAACTTTCCCCCACATGAAGTTAAGCTGTTTTTAAGAATTTGTGTAGCTACTAAACTTAGACAGTTTCCCATTGTTAATGTAGGAGTTTTGCTGATGGGCATTCAAATTTTGGTGTGCCCCTGATGAACCTTTTATTTCTGGGACAGAACAGCTTGTTGATGAAAACAAAGATAATTTCATTATGTGAAGATTTTCTGGTGTTAGTATTCTTCAGTAGTGAGGGCCATTCGTAGTTGGCAGTTGTTTCTGTTCATGGAACAATATGCCTAGGTTGAGCAGGGGACATTTGATACAAACCTGAATCCTTTGCATGTGTTGAACAGTCATTGGAGACAGTTATGATCCTTCACTTTAAAATCAAAATATTGTGGCTTCAAGGATAAGTAGGATCATGATATTATTGTTGTAGTTCTGGTGTGTTGTCCTCACAGAAAATCTGATATTAGAAAGAGCTGTTTGTTTTGGTGTCCTGTGCAACCTGTCACATTTTGTGAGTCTAAATTTTGTCAGATTGGAATCAAACTGATTTTGAACAACAATGAAGGCATTACAGATCATTTGCAATGTTTTTAACAAATTAAGTACCCATATTTATAGTGGAATATACTATGTAGCACAACATAGAACAGATATTTGACATAAATTATATGTATATTTGCTCTTATGATAACAAATTTGTAGACTTTATATGACAGTACATAATTTTAATACGATTTCCACAGAAAGATGTCACAATCAGACACTGAATATGAGTTTGTGTTCAGACACGGTAGTGGAGCGGAGGTCTGAGAGGCGAAAGCCGGTCACATTCTGCCTCACTCAGCTCCTCACGCATTTTACACCGTGGAGGGGTTGGCGCCGTCATCGGGAAGTTGAAAGTAGTTTCCTTAGTTAGTCCTGTACTACCACGTAGGCCGAACTTCTTCTTGGGAGAATGGCTCCTGCAAGGAAAGGCACTTTCTAGCACTAGTTCATAACAGTGTAGTGTGTAGCCCTATCCAAACAGTGAAAACCATAAAGTAACATTCTATACAATGACCCATGCTTTTATAAGATTATGGGAATTGTTATTTTTATAAATGAGCATAAAGTTGACTTCTGTTTAGTATGGTATTTGAGATAGTGGTAAATCTAGGGAACACAACAAAGCTAGAGATCCTTGCAGAAGGATTAGAATGATGTCCCTTAGAATTAAGTATAGAAATGTGTTGTTGTCTCATCTAACATTGCAGTAGGCTATATTTCGACTTGGAAGGAAATCTGGACTACAGTATGTAACATCTCTTCTATCAATAAGTCATAGCTACACTGTGTTTTACACAACCTGACATCATCCTCGCTGGGCTCAACTTGATACTATCACAATCTAACCCATCTTTGCCCAACACGACCTGCTTCTGCTCAAATATTGACTCCTACGGAGTCTGTTACCTTGAATTGTTTAGCGAGCCTCTTAATTGTACTGGCATTAGGCACAGGTCTTCCTGGAAACTTGATTCTAAATTTTCGTCTCGTTTCAGAACAAGATTTTCTGCTTTTCATATACGAATTATGGATATACACAAGTTCGCGCAATGTGAATTGGTGTCTAGGCATGACCAACAATCACAGTAATCACAATACTCACTAAACGTGCAACACTAACGTCTAAGCTTTGCAGATACACGTTCGTATGCATGACAAAACACGTGTGAACTAACGATATGAGTCAGCGGAGCGCACCAACCACCGGCTGAACCCCGTACACACGCCCGCAATCTGCGCCAGTCACAACCGGCTAAGATTGCTGTGCTTATCGGAGTGCACATAGATAATGACCCTGTAGGTAGGAATATGATGAAGGAGAAAATTTGGGCTAGGCTATATCTGTTAAACTATAATATCAAAATTAAGATTCTAATAAAGTGAAAAAATTAAAGATTTCTATCCCATGCTATTCCCATTTCTGTAGGGTCAGATGCCCTTCCTGACACCAACCTCACCAGAGGAATTAAGATGAATGAAATTGGGTAATGAGCTGGAAAGAACGATCATGATCTACTAGTTGCCTTGAGTTGAAAATGGGGACAATGTGGAAAAATAATTCAAGTGGGTTCAAACCCACTTGTTGCCCGAGTCTTGGAAATGGTCTGGCCCATGTAAACACACTAACTTATGTCATAGTTGCATTATTTGAGTATATTTGTATACTAGCAACCCGCCCTGGCTTCGCCTGGTTTCTTTAAGGGTTTACCCAGCGTATGCTTAAAAGGCAAACGGACGGCAGATCCCAAATGCAATTCAGAAAAGCTGAGGTGATCAGAGAAACTCCAAACTCCGTATACGCTTTTCTGAAGTCTTAACTCGACACGACTCAACAGTTTGATGCTGGCTGAAGCTGGGGTGATAGGCTTGCTCGCTAGCTCATAAACTCGCTCTGAAGCTAGTAATTTAAATTTCCACTGAATGGAGATTGTTGGAAGAAACGAAAACGTAAAAGACTTACAGCGGGCGATGTATTAAAGATAGAGATATACTGTTGCGGACTTCTTTGTAGAACTTTTCATGCTGAAAAATTCTTACACTCATAGTATATAGATATTTTTAACGGTTTACCTAGTGTAAGCTTAAAAGGAGCATGGACAGCAGGTTTTTCTTCGAATCAATTCACTGAAATCGTTACTGCTCGGCTTCCTTTGGTCATAATGGAATGTTTTTCTACAGAGACCTTCCTTGAGATGTCCTTTACGAAATGGTGCAAACCGCATCAAAATCCATCCAGTGATACTCGTGATTACCCATTACATCCAAGAATCGGGGACTTTGTTTTATACTGTGTAGAGATCTGCATCTAAAATCAGTCAATTATTAAGTGATAAAATTAATTTATAAGTCTATTTGCTTTACTACAACATTAGATGAACTTCTGAACTGGAAAATGTAGAAATAAAAGAAATTGGCAACAAAAACTTGAAACGTTTTAAATTAATTGTGTCAATCGATTTGGTATAAGAAGAATATATGAGGAAATAGACTCATTGTTTTACATTTATTCATGTAATTCAATTATGAGTAGCATACAGAAAATTCTGCTTGCCATTAGAATATGCAGGGGCGGATCTAGGGGAGGGCGAGGAGGGCAACCGCCCAGGGCCCCGCGGTCCGGGGGGCCCCACGCCATGGATTGTTTTAAATTTAATTGATTAATTAATTATACTTTCAAACTAATTTATAATTCATATTCTTTTTTCAGTGCAGCTATGACCTCCCGTGACCGTTTAGCAAGTTAAGATTTCAGTGAAATGATAGAAGACTTCAGCCGGGAAAAAAGTCGCAAATTAATATTTTAATATTTTATAGTTTACATAAGGTTATCTTCTTCAAGGGGACTTTAAGGTTTCTTTCATATTATTAAAAAATGCACTGTAGTGTATTTAAAATATTGTAACTATTCTTTATTTTATTATTATTACAAAACTACTGTATTTTCCATTTGATTTGATATTTTTTTTATTATTTCCTATTGTTGTGGGCCCACCTTAACATATCGCCCAGGGCTCGGCAAGGCCTGGATCCGCCACTGAGAATATGTCAATGATGTGAACATGAACATAATTTATAAATGATATTAAGTTCTTACGCTCTGAAACATACTGCTGCACATTCAGTCTGAAACTTATTCAATGATAATATGATGACTATACGGTTTAATAAGTACTGAAAGGAAGGGCAAGACAGAATTACTGACACCTCCTATCTTATTTAAAATTCTGAAGCAATACATTTGAGCTCATTGGTATGCAATTATGAGTAAGGAAGTCACTAAGTTAAACTGTGTGGAAGTAACGAATTGAGTTTCGCGATTTTACAGCCTTACCCCACTCACTTGAATCTTCCTTTCTTTGGCTGGATGCGGCGATCTGGCATAGGTGAAGGTTCAGTGGAAGTAGAAGACTCCAGAACACTCACCAGACGACCTGAAAATTAAATGTGAATGTTATAGTTGCATTATTTGAGTACATTTGTACATCTGCATCTAAAATCAATCAGATAAATGAAAATTACAGAGAAATAAAATTTCTACTTTTGACCTTTTACAGTTACATTCTGTTCATAATTTACAATAGAACACAATAATACCTTACATCTAAACGAGTACAGAAAAAATGGGTAGTGGTCCTCATCCGTGGGTGCCTGGAAGAGAGGTGATTTTTCCCCTTTGGATTTGTAACTCTCCCTTCCAAAGTCTCATGTGAATTGTGCAATAGGATCCTGCCACCAGCCACCACCTCGAATATATGGCAGGGATGTTCTTTCATCTTTGTTTGTTACTAGATAACTTATGGTAGTGTCTTTTACTGTCCCCCTGTGGATGGGGGGTTTAGAATACACCCACGGTATCCTCTGCCTGTCGTAGGAGGCGACTAAAAGGGGGGACCTTGGCTATACTTTAAGGACTCCACATTGGTTTGTGAATTGGACTCCCAGTGGGTGGGAGGAAGCAAATACATCCACGGTAATCCCTGCCAGTCGTAAAAGGCGACTAAAATGGTTTCTCGGGCCCTTTCGAGGGTTTGACAGTCAGCTCTAAAAGACATACACCCGTGCGGTATAACTCTCATTAGGTTATATCGCACTTCTTTCCGTTACTGCTTTCAGGGTCTGGCAACCAACATTTCTATACGTGCGTGCTGTTAGGGGATGGGCCACTTACGCTTGCGACTACGCTCGAAAGCCTGTTCCGGTCTTGGCCGCTCCGATAGGTGGGTGTGCCATGTACCCGTGCAGCCTGACTACGCAGGTCCCCGCACAGCCGAATGTCAGAGCTGTAAAATCCAGTATATGCCAAGGGGTACATGCCGATACGGCATTGTAAAACATCGGACCCCCGGGCAATGCCTTCCAAGCTAGGCGGGCCTTGCCCTGGCTGGGTAGCGCCTACTGTGACGGCCCGTGATCGGATGTCGGTGGCATTCGGGGAGGATGATCTGGCCATGGGTTCAAAAAGAACAAGTAGTTCCGTGAAGAACTATGCAGCCTATTTGCATATATCCTACTTATGTCAACTGCCACTATCAACATACAAAATTTCAGTTTGATTGCCGTAATAAATTCGTAGATATTGATAACCGACTAAATATTTCGGATGGTCGCCATGTTGGATTTTTATATAATTATGCAGGTCCTAGAGTTATGCACTGTTACATGAAGATTGTTGTGTACGTGTAGCATTCAAATTTCAATCGCATGATTAGGACACAAGAAGTAACAAGGAGATTTAATTCCAGTCAAGAAGGTTACACTCCCACGACTAGAACTACTGGCCATCTTAGTGGGTTGCCGTCTTCTGAGGTATTTCTGCCAAGCAACAGACTTTAATGTCACCACATCTACTCTGTGGAGTGACTCCATGGTCGCTCTAGGTTGGATTAAAAGCGATGCAAACCGTTGGAAGACATTCATCTCCAACCGAGTGACGGAAATTCAAGGCATCCTGAGTCCAGCTCAGTGCCGGTACTGCCCTAGCCAGGATAATCCAGCCGACCTCTTGTCACGAGGAATATCCTCAAAAGCACTACAGTCTTCTTCACTTTGGTGGCACGGGCCTGTATGGCTAGCCGATCATCCAAGCTCTTGGCCCCACAGCAGTGTGCCTAACGCCTCACTTCCAGAGACTCGCAAGACGCATCAGCAAACACTTAACGTCGTTACAACGGAACCTCTCATCATTGCTTCCAGATTCAGCAGTTATTGGAAAATACTGCACATCATGGGTTGGATTTTACGCTTCTTGAACAACATCAGACAGTCGGAGAAAAATTCTGGGAATCTCACTGCACGTGAATTAGAGGCTTCCCGATTGTGCTGGATACGTACAGTCCAACGTGAGTGCTTTTCTGAAGAGTACGACGCTCTAACAAAAGAGAGAAACTTGTCAGGGAAGTCCAGGATTGCCCGCTACAACCCCTTCTTACAGGACGGCCTTATTCGACTGGGAGGGCGCCTCCACCATGCAGACCTGCCAACGCAGCAGAAACATCCTATAGTACTCGATGGTGCACACCACTTCACTAAGTTGTTGATCCTCCAGACTCACATACGGCTACACCACCTTGGAGTACGAATCGTTCTCTCTGTACTACGCGAAGAATTTTGGATCCTCAAGGCACGCCAGGCTGTCAAGAAGGTCATCCACACGTGCTTACCGTGTAAGATCGCCAGAAGCCAACAAGGTAACGAGATCGAAGCCCCGTTGCCTCCAGAACGTGTGCGACTTACTACGCCATTTGCAGTTACGGGTGTGGATTTTGCAGGGCCACTACTCGTTAAGGTGGGGAATCTCGTACAGAAATCATATATTGTGCTCTTCACATGTGCGACTACAAGGGCCCTTCACCTTGAGCTGGCTTTGGACATGACTACGGAGACGTTTCTGATGGCTCTCAGACGATTTGCGGGACGAAGAGGACTTCCAAACACCATTTACTCAGACAACGCTAGAACGTTCCAGGCAGCACACAAAGAAATGACACAACTCAGCCAAGTCCTCACTGACCCACGAACGAGCCAGCACTTCGCCCACAACGGAGTCCAGTGGAAATTTATAGCCCCACGGGCGGCTTGGTGGGGAGGCTGGTGGGAAAGAATGGTGGGTACGACTAAAAGATGCCTTAGAAAGGTATTGGGAAAGGCTCTGATTAGTGAGGACACACTCCGAACTCTATTGGTAGAAGTAGAAGCCGCCATTAACTCCCGACCCATAATCCAAGATGGCTCGGAGACACTGACTCCAAGTCATTTCCTGACTGGGGCACGGCTGACTACCCTGCCCAACGTCTCCGAACCCACGACCCGAATAGACCTGAGGAAGGAGAGGAGACTTAGAGAGAAAATGCAGGAGGACTTCCTCAAGAGATGGAGGAATGAGTATCTTCTTGATCTGAGAAGCTACCACGAAGTACGCCGCCCAAATGGACAGACAAAGGAGTGCCGAGTAGGAGATATAGTACTACTACAGGACGACATGCGACCTAGACACATGTGGCAGAAGGCGCGAATAACTGAAAGGCGACCAGGCAGGGACAACAAGGTGCGAACCCTCATCCTTCAGATGGCCAACGGGACCAAGATTAGTCGGCCTGTACAGCTGGTCTTCCCTCTCGAGATAGACCAGGGTGGGGAGGATGTGGAGGACTGAGAAGATGGACATCTTTGGCTTATTTCATGTATTTCTACTTTGGTTTATTTCTTGTATTTATTCTTTATGTTTGAAGCTCTTTGATATAAGTTAGTATGTTGGGATTCGTATACTGGATAAATCGGTGATCGTGAAACACGGACGTCTTACTTAGCAGCCATCTTTTATTACACTAACGTATATCAAAGAGCTTCAAACATAAAGAATAAATACAAGAAATAAACCAAAGTAGAAATACATGAAATAAGCCAAAGATGTCCATCTTCTCAGTCCTCCACATCCTCCCCACCCTGGTCTATCTCGAGAGGGAAGACCAGCTGTACAGGCCGACTAATCTTGGTCCCGTTGGCCATCTGAAGGATGAGGGTTCGCACCTTGTTGTCCCTGCCTGGTCGCCTTTCAGTTATTCGCGCCTTCTGCCACATGTGTCTAGGTCGCATGTCGTCCTGTAGTAGTACTATATCTCCTACTCGGCACTCCTTTGTCTGTCCATTTGGGCGGCGTACTTCGTGGTAGCTTCTCAGATCAAGAAGATACTCATTCCTCCATCTCTTGAGGAAGTCCTCCTGCATTTTCTCTCTAAGTCTCCTCTCCTTCCTCAGGTCTATTCGGGTCGTGGGTTCGGAGACGTTGGGCAGGGTAGTCAGCCGTGCCCCAGTCAGGAAATGACTTGGAGTCAGTGTCTCCGAGCCATCTTGGATTATGGGTCGGGAGTTAATGGCGGCTTCTACTTCTACCAATAGAGTTCGGAGTGTGTCCTCACTAATCAGAGCCTTTCCCAATACCTTTCTAAGGCATCTTTTAGTCGTACCCACCATTCTTTCCCACCAGCCTCCCCACCAAGCCGCCCGTGGGGCTATAAATTTCCACTGGACTCCGTTGTGGGCGAAGTGCTGGCTCGTTCGTGGGTCAGTGAGGACTTGGCTGAGTTGTGTCATTTCTTTGTGTGCTGCCTGGAACGTTCTAGCGTTGTCTGAGTAAATGGTGTTTGGAAGTCCTCTTCGTCCCGCAAATCGTCTGAGAGCCATCAGAAACGTCTCCGTAGTCATGTCCAAAGCCAGCTCAAGGTGAATAGCCCTTGTAGTCGCACATGTGAAAAGCACAATATATGATTTCTGTACGAGATTCCCCACCTTAACGAGTAGTGGCCCTGCAAAATCCACACCCGTAACTGCAAATGGCGTAGTAAGTCGCACACGTTCTGGAGGCAACGGGGCTTCGATCTCGTTACCTTGTTGGCTTCTGGCGATCTTACACGGTAAGCACGTGTGGATGACCTTCTTGAGAGCCTGGCGTGCCTTGAGGATCCAAAATTCTTCGCGTAGTACAGAGAGAACGATTCGTACTCCAAGGTGGTGTAGCCGTATGTGAGTCTGGAGGATCAACAACTTAGTGAAGTGGTGTGCACCATCGAGTACTATAGGATGTTTCTGCTGCGTTGGCAGGTCTGCATGGTGGAGGCGCCCTCCCAGTCGAATAAGGCCGTCCTGTAAGAAGGGGTTGTAGCGGGCAATCCTGGACTTCCCTGACAAGTTTCTCTCTTTTGTTAGAGCGTCGTACTCTTCAGAAAAGCACTCACGTTGGACTGTACGTATCCAGCACAATCGGGAAGCCTCTAATTCACGTGCAGTGAGATTCCCAGAATTTTTCTCCGACTGTCTGATGTTGTTCAAGAAGCGTAAAATCCAACCCATGATGTGCAGTATTTTCCAATAACTGCTGAATCTGGAAGCAATGATGAGAGGTTCCGTTGTAACGACGTTAAGTGTTTGCTGATGCGTCTTGCGAGTCTCTGGAAGTGAGGCGTTAGGCACACTGCTGTGGGGCCAAGAGCTTGGATGATCGGCTAGCCATACAGGCCCGTGCCACCAAAGTGAAGAAGACTGTAGTGCTTTTGAGGATATTCCTCGTGACAAGAGGTCGGCTGGATTATCCTGGCTAGGGCAGTACCGGCACTGAGCTGGACTCAGGATGCCTTGAATTTCCGTCACTCGGTTGGAGATGAATGTCTTCCAACGGTTTGCATCGCTTTTAATCCAACCTAGAGCGACCATGGAGTCACTCCACAGAGTAGATGTGGTGACATTAAAGTCTGTTGCTTGGCAGAAATACCTCAGAAGACGGCAACCCACTAAGATGGCCAGTAGTTCTAGTCGTGGGAGTGTAACCTTCTTGACTGGAGACAGTCTATTCTTAGTGCAGACCAGGTGTATGTAAGTGTTTACGTTGGCTGAAGTTCGAACATACAGTGCAGCTCCGTAGGCCCGCTCTGAAGCGTCGCAGAACACGTGGACATGTGAAGTCTCCGATGTTGTCCTTGATAAACCAATCCATCTTGGAATGACCACACTTGCCAGATCCGTGAGGCTGGTTATCCACAGCTGCCATCGCAATGCAATGTCATGTGGAAGTATTTCGTCCCATGCTATGCCCCTACACCAGGTGTCTTGGAAGAGAACTTTTCCAACTATGGACACCGGTGAAAGTAATCCAAGAGGGTCGTAGAACTTTGTGGTCGTTTTCAATAGCTTTCGTTTGGTTCCTGGATCCTGCGAAAGGTTGTCGGTGATATCTGTATGGTCAAAGAGTAGTGAATCTGATTCTGTGTCCCATCGTACACCTAGTACTCCGGTTTCCCTTTTCGTTTCACGTCCTTCGGCTCTCCATATACCTTCCAATGGTCCAGAATTTGTTGCCCATTTTGCCATCGGCATCCGTATCTGTCGTAGTAGACCTGTCACCTCGTAATATAAGGTGATAACTCTGTTGTCATCTTCAGCTCCTGCAACAAAGTCGTCCATGAAAGTGCTTTGATCCATAAGTGCTGCTGCTGACGGGAACTGATCCTTGAATCTCGTTGCTAGTTCACGGAGAGTTGCAGACAGAAGAAAGGGACTGCTAGCAAGGCCGAATGGTAGACGAGTGAATCTATAGACGGCTGTATCATCTCTTGCTTGCCATTTTCCAAGTTCGTCCTTCTCCACATTGAACCAGAAGAATCTTGTTAAATCTCGGTCTTCAGTATCCAGGCATAATTGAAGGAAAGCTTGAGTTCCATCTCCTACTATGGCTTTGCGGTAAGTTCGGAAGCGGATCAACGTGGACAGTATTTCTGGTAACAGATTAGGGCCTGTTTCCAGAACATCATTGAGGGACGGTGCATCTCTCTCGTGGGATGATGCGTCAAAGACGATCCTCCATTTCTCTGTGCCATTTCTCTCTTTCTTGATAGCGTGATGAGGCAGGTAGTATACATCATTTGTAGTTTCCTCTGTAGCGATCAGCTGAACATGTCCCATGTTTACGTAGTCCATCATCTGCGCATGGTACATTTCTTTATACTGGGCATTAACGGCAAGTTTTCTCTGCAATGTGTGAAAACGATTTAGAGCGTTCTTACGGTTTGAGGGTAAGACCAGATCTTCTTTCTTCGGTAGGGATACTACCCTCCGCCCGTCTTGTAAGTGAAACGAATCGTGGAATTCTTGAAGAATAGTGGCATCTTTCGTTGTGAGGGTCCTTTTCTGATCTTCCCTTATTCCTAGGGACTCTAGATCCCAAAATCGTCGCATATCATCGTCCTCGACAGATGGGTCATTAGCAGTATGAATGTGGTGCACGTTGACGCTGTGGACAGTAATTCCTGACCTATTTCCACTCAGAATCCATCCAAATCTAGAAGGAAGCAGTACTAACGTGTCTGAGAGGCGTATTGGCTTGTCGTCAAGTATCACCTTCCAATAATGGTCTCCACCTATTAGAAGTTCTATAGGAAGTTCATTGTTGTCATCCTTGGGATCAGCAAGTCTCAATTTTCGTAAGCGTGACAGGGACTGGACGTCGAGTGGAACAGTCGGATGTGGCAAGTAAACGTTGTCACTCTCAAATGCAGAAATACGCAGAGCAGCCTCCGTGCATATTCCACTGATGTTGAGGTCAATGAGTCTGCGAGCTGAAGATGTGTGACGAGATGACTCGAATCCGGTAACTGTCAAATCCTTGTGTCCCACGATATTCAGTTGAAGCTGATCTACCAGACTTCGGCTTACGAAGGTTGATTGACTGCCAGCATCCAATATGCATCGTGTACGTTTTCTCAGTCCGGTGGGCCCTGTGATCCAAATATTCGCCGTTTGAAGATAAGTGAACTGCGGCATAGTAACGTCAATCTTCCCCACGGATATTGATGCGGGCTGTTCTCCGGTGCAGGTGGAAATGTGATGATTCTTTTTGCACTTTGCGCATGATACCTTACTCTTCTTCATGCAGGTCTTCACACTGTGACCTTTATTGAGGCACAAGAAGCATCGGTTGGCAGTTTTTAACTTTTCAATCCGCTCAGCTACATTGCGGATCTTCACACAGTTCTGGGCCCAGTGGCCTTGAGTCTCACAGAACACACAGAATTCGGAATACACTTTCTTTGTGTTCATGCCCGTCCGTTTTGACTTTGTGTTCACATGGAGTGTCGCGGCAGTGCCTGAGAAGGATTCGAGTGAAGTGATATCTCCTCTGATCTTCTGTGTGATCACAGCGCCCTCTACCTCCTCGTTCAGGAACTCCATCAACTTGGTAATGTGACTCTCGGGAATGCTCTCTCGTTTGGAATAAATTATCCAACGGCGGACAATATCTTGAGGGAATGCTCGGAGAATTTTAGGGCATAACATCCGCCCGTAATTATCTACATTTTCCCCTAAGGCCCGTAAGGCTTGTACGCGTCTATTGCATTCTATGTACATGGCATTTAGATTAGAAGGAGTATCGTCTGAAATTGGTTGTAAGGCTTCGAGATAGTCAAGATGGGCCTGAATTATGCGGTCAGTGTTTCCGTAGCGAGATATTAATATCCGTTTAGTTTCTTCATAAGCATCAGCCGTTATCGGTATTCCATCAACTAGATTCTTCGGCTCACCCTCCAGATATCCACGGAGATAGACGTGCTTGTCAATGTGAGCGAGAGATTGATTGGTGTCAACAGAAGACTGGAATTGTTCCCAAAAACGTGCCCAATTCTCAATGTCACCTGCGAATTTGTCTAATTTTACGGCAGGTAGCTTCACTGTGTGCGTGACGGGTGTTGGGACTGGAGATCCTGGCGTTGGTTGCATACTCATTCCGGCGACCGATGTTGTCAAACTGGAGAGTGACTTAGATTTATTCTCGGCGTGTGATGCTTTCAGAATCGCTCTCTTCGCGATGTCGATGTATTCCTCACATTTTTCGACATCGGCCTCGTATTCTGCGTCGGTCAAACATTCCTGTATACTATCGTCCAGAACTGTGAGATGATCTAAAGCTTCTTGGAGTCTAATGCGATTATATTCGTATTCTGAGATGTCGCCGACCGTAGCACTATTTATTATCGTACTGAATTTAGTTATAGTTGCTCGTTCCGTCTTCCGCTTTCTTTTCAAAAACGCTAGTTTACTCTTAACACTCTCGTCTTGCATCTTGAAGAATGGGTGACGAAATAAATAAATAGTACCGTGCTGCGACAAGTGAAGGTGATTGTCTGATGTCAGCGCATGCGTGAGATCGTCTTGTAGTGTCCGTGATAGCTACGAGGTATTTAGTTTAGGATATACTGCAAGATGGCAGCACTTGCGCGTCTATCATTCGTGAATTCCGTTACGTGGTGTAAAGTAATTATATTACAATTCGTGCACTGTTTAGTCGTAGTAGTATCACTTTTACAATAATATTAAAACTGAAATATCACGTTAGTATGTGGCGCGTGTAGAAGTTCTAGTATCTTCTTACCTCGTAATCCGGCGTGGCGTGGCGTGGCTGCATGTACAAAACGTGATTGCTGTTTGTAGTGATAGCATCACCAGTTTACTTTGTACACAAGTAAAACACAATTGCCCGTATTCTAATGCACATTTCTACGTAATCTAAAGTTTTCGGCACCAATGTTGGGATTCGTATACTGGATAAATCGGTGATCGTGAAACACGGACGTCTTACTTAGCAGCCATCTTTTATTACACTAACTTATATCAAAGAGCTTCAAACATAAAGAATAAATACAAGAAATAAACCAAAGTAGAAATACATGAAATAAGCCAAAGATGTCCATCTTCTCAGTCCTCCACAGCATGATTAGGACACAAGAAGTAACAAGGAGATTTAATTTCGCACAGCTTCCATCTTGTGGTTATAGAAACAATTGCAATAAATTAGAATCCAGTGGATTAACATTTGTATAAGGATTTACTGTACCAAGTTTCACTGCACTCGGATGGTTAAATTGCGAGAAACGTCCATGTGAATATTTATACTTCGCGTCGCCGCCATATTGGATTTGTGATCACCAGGTTATTGAAAGTCCTATAGGTGAACTTATGTTCGTAGCCCCTATGAACATTAAAAAATACAGTTTGATTGCTATAATCGATTCGTAGATATTCAGAGCCGTCTAAATATTTCGTATAGTCGCCATGTTGGATTGTTAAATGTATAGGCCATAGATTCATGTACCATTAAATGAAAATTATTGCGTAGGTTCATTATTCAAACTTTCACTTCGATCGCATGATTACGACACAAGAAATAAAAACTGAATTTTAAAATTCGCACAGCCGCCATCTTGAGGTTATGCAAACAATTGAAAAAATTAGATACCAGTGCATTACAATGTGTATAAACATTTCCTGTACCAAATTTCATTGCGTTTGGAACATTAAATCGCGAGAAAGGTCTATTTAAAATTTTCAAATTCGCTTGGCCTCCATGTTCGTTGTGTAGTTAACCGGTTTTTAAAAGTCTTATAGATGAACTTTCAGTTGTGCCCTTTATCTCCGTACAAAATTTCAGGGTGATACCGCTAATAGTTTCAGAGATATAGAATGGCGGTGAAATATTTCGCACAGCCGCCATCTTGTGGTTATGTAAACAATTGAACAAAGTTTGATGTAGGTGCATTACAGTGTGTATAAACATATACTGTACCAAGTTTTATTGCGTTTGGTTGGTTAAATCGCGAGAAACGTCTATCTAAAAGACGCAACTTCGCTTGGCCGTCATGTTGGTTTTGTAGTTACCAGTTTTTCAAAAGTTACATAGGTGAACTTCTAGTAGTTTCCTTTATCACCGTAAAAAAAATAATCCAGGGTGATATCGGTAATACCTGTAGTTTCGGAGATGTTGAATGCTGGTGAAATATTTCGCAGAGCCGCCATGTTGGATTGGTGAGACATAACAAAATGTGAAGGGCACGGTCGGGGTCGTCCGGAATAGTGCTATGAACTTACTGAGTTTCATTGAAATCGCTCCTTCCGTTTAGAATGTATTATGGGGAAACACACACACACCATCGCACACACACACACGGACAAAAGGTGATCTCATAAGCCTATTTTTTCAAAATTGAAAATAGGCTAAAAATCCCCTAACAGGGTGGTCCTACACCCAAGTCTTTAACATTTGATTTCCTACGGGGATCAACCCCCTGGGAACAATCTGTGCGTGAAAATCTGGGTGCTAACACCCCCAAGTTTCTGGTAGCTACCAGAACAGATGGGGTGATTTCAAGCTGGTAAAGAGTATTTTGTTTTCTCGCCACATAGATGGTGTCTATGGTGAGCTTGCGAAAGTACAAAAGATGAGGAACGGTAGCTTGTTGCTCAAGACTAGGACTGGTGAGCAAGTTGAACAACTTTTGCAATGTGACCACTTTGGTGAAATACCCGTAAAAGTGGAAAAGCACACGTCCCTGAATCTGGTCCGAGGAGTTATTTTCCACCGAGACCTGATTCTGAACACTGACGAGGAGCTCAAGGAGGATATGCAGCACCGTCACGTGTCTGATGTCCAACGCATTACGCGCAAGGTCAATGGTCAAATCGTGGATACTGGTGCTTTCATTATTTCCTTTGAGCTTTCGGTGCTCCCGGAGAAAGTCAAGGTAACAAGTTACCGTTGTGACGTACGGCCTTATATCCCTCCACCAATGAGGTGTTATAAGTGCCAGAAGTTCGGGCACATGTTATCCCGATGCTCGAGCCCAGAAATCTGCGGAACATGCGGTAAGGTACCACACGAAGCGGAAGAGTGCACAACACCCTATCAGTGCACTAATTGCCCTGGATTTCATTCTCCTCGGGACAGGAACTGCCCTGTCTTCCTGAGTGAAAAGAAAATCCAGGAGATCAAAACCCTGGATGGTCTCACCTACCAGGAAGCCCGCAAGAAGTACCATACTGCGATTGCTCCTTCGCCTACGATTGATTATCGAGTTATAATACCCAATTTGGTTCCGTCTACCTCATTTTTTGTACCAGCTGTGAAACCTGCAACTGAGTTTCCTGTTCCGAAACCAGCACCTATGATTATGACGAAAAGCCCGAAGGTGACTTCAACTCCACCTTCGGCCACCACGAAGGCTGTGCGAGCGAAGGCTGCTCCGCCCGCACAGCAGGGGAGGAAGTCGACTTCCTCCCCACCCAAACGGTCGGCGAAAGCCGCGCCGAAGCCGGCGGAGGCGGCATCGTCGACCAGGGTCAGGAATTCGGCTCCTGACCCGTCTATATATCTTAAAGAGGCGGGGAAGAATGGACCCCGCACTACGCATTCCCTTTCTCCAAAAAAGGGGAAGCCATCCGCCCCACCACCAGCGGATGCTTCTGCGCCTGGGGACGTTTTGGTCCCCAGATCTGCGCGCTCCCCACGGAGATCCCCCCGCCGCCGACTGCATCTAGGAAATCTTCCGCCGAGTCTATTCACTCCACGACCTCGCCTGAGGACATGGAGATTAAAGTCGACGTAGTGGCTGATGATCCTCCAGAGGTTAAGTTGTAGCTTGCTGCTCCAAATTATCCCTAGTTTATAAGTTCACACAATGGCACTGTTACAGTGGAATTGTAACAGTTATGACAGGCATTTGACAGAGCTCTGTCAGCTTATTGCACAATACGCAGCGAGTATAGTCTGCCTACAGGAAACAAACCTCAGACCTGATCTCGAGACTGTTCTGAGAGGTTTCCGACTATACTCTAAAGAGCGACAAGACGCCGCCCGGGCTTCCGGGGGCGCTTGTACCTTCGTTCGCTCTGACTGCTATAGTGAGGAGTATCCACTCGCCACTCCTCTGGAAGCTATTGCAGTTCGCGTGTCCTTGCCTGCTATGACAACTGTTTGTAACGTGTACCTTCCACCGAACCAGCCCTTTGATATTAATGACGTCTTTGATCTTGTTGATCAACTTCCAGTCCCTTTCCTAATCGTGGGTGATTTCAACTCTCATCACCCCCAATGGGGATCACCATCTTCCTGCCCCAGAGGAAGGGACGTGGAGGGCTTAATTCAAGGGTTGGATTTATCTCTATTAAATACAGGGGAAGCTACACATTTTAGCTTAGCGCACTGCACGTACTCACACATTGACTTGAGTGTGTGTAGCCGTGCGCTGGTCCCCCTATTTGGTTGGTATGTACACGACGACCTCTGTGACAGTGACCATTTCCCGATCGTTCTTACACTTCTGAACCAGAAGCCCGTGGAGTTCCCCAGTCGTTGGGTGCTTAAGTGGGCAAATTGGCCCTCGTTTCAAGAACGAGCTGTATTCGTTGATCTTGGTTGCCGGAGCGTCGATGACGAGGTACAGCACATCACCGATGTGCTTCTTGCTGCCGCCGAAGAGTCCATTCCATCCTTTTATGGGACTCCTCGTCGCAAACTCGTCTCTTGGTGGACAGAGGATATTGCAGCGGCAATACGAGACCGTCGTCGAGCTCATAAGCACTACCGTCGGCGTCCAACCATGGCCGATTTGGTGGCGTTTAAGAAATTTCATGCCAAGGCACGGATTCTTATCCGCCAGAGTAAGAAAGAATCATGGGAACGGTATGTGTCGTCTATTACGGCACATACCCCCTCCTCTCAAGTGTGGACTAAACTACGACGCATCTCGGGTATTCAGACATCTTCTACTGTACCGGGAATTTCCATCGATAATGAATTGGTTACAGATCCGTGCCGCGTTGCAAACCATCTCGCATCTTATTTTGCGGATATATCCGGTTCCGACAACTATGACCCTGCCTTCGTGGCCATGAAGCGCGAGGCAGAACGTTTCCAGCTCAGTTTTGCTTCCCGCGCTTCGGAGGACTACAACGTGCCCTTTACGGAGTGGGAACTCCGCGGAGCGCTGGCGCTCTGCAGGGACACGTCTCCCGGCCCAGATAATATTCACAACCAGATGCTTAAACACCTTAACGATGAGAGCATTCGTTATTTGCTCAGGGTGTTTAATCGTATCTGGTTGGAAGGTGTGTTTTCAGCGCAATGGCAGGAAGGTATCATTATACCTATCCCGAAGCCCGATAAGGATCCCAATTTGACAGGGAGTTACAGACCTATTTGTCTCACTAACGGTCTGTGCAAGCTCTTTGAGAGGATGGTCAAACGGCGCCTGGTGTGGGTCCTGGAGAAGCGAGGACTCCTGTCTGAATACCAGTGTGGATTCAGGGCGTCTCGGTGTACCAACGACCATCTGGTACGCCTGGAAACCGCCATACAGGACGCTTTTCTCCGGAGACAGCACCTAGGCGCTGATTTCTTTGACCTCGAGAAGGCCTATGACACCACTTGGCGTTACGGCATCCTCTCTACCCTGCATCAATGGAAATTCCGAGGTAACTTGCCGGTTTTTATTGCGAAGTTTCTGTCCCTTCGCCTATTCCGTGTCCGAATAAGGGGGGACATAGGCCTATTCGCAATATCATATACAGGAAAACGGAGTCCCACTGGGATCGGTGCTTAGCGTAACATTATTTGCGATTGCCATAAACGGTATAGTCGCTGCTGCTGGTCCAGTAGTGGTACCGTCGCTATATGTAGACGACTTCGCTCTACATTATAGTGCGCAAAATATGGTGGTCGCTGAACGACAGCTGCAACAAGCTATTCGGAGAGTGGAACGCTGGACACTAGAGTATGGCTTTCGGTTCTCAACCGCTAAGACCTCGGTTGTCCATTTATGCCGAAAGCGCACTCTCCATCCTGAGCTTTATGTGGGAGATGTAGCTTTGCCTGTTGTTGCTGTGTACCGGTTCCTTGGGCTCCTTTTCGATCAGAAATTGACGTGGGAGCCACACGTGCGGTGTTTGAAAACTGCCTGTGTTAAGAAACTCAACATGTTGCGGTTTCTTGGCGGCACATCGTGGGGGGCGGACCGCGCGGTGCTCCTACATTTTTATAAGGCACTGATTTTATCTAGATTAGATTAAGGCAGTGTAGCATATGGTTCGGCCCGTAAGTCAGTGCTTGTTAAACTGGACGGTGTCCACCACGGCGGTGTGAGGCTAGCGACGGGAGCCTTTCGGACGAGCCCAGTCGTCAGCTTGTTCGCCGAGGCTGGCGTACCTCCTTTACACCTGAGGCGCCCACAAGTACTGCTTACCTATGCTGCAACTATTCGCCAGATGCCACTTCAACCTAGCTATCCATATTTGTTTACCAATCCGAATCCCCGGCTGTATGATGCGCTCGCCAGAGCCACTCGGCCGGCGGGGATTCGCTTGGATGACTTATACCGTCAGTTCCTATTTCCCTCTGTCTCCTGTATCGTCCGAGTACCTAGCAAGGCCCCTCCGTGGATGGTCTCTCGCCCTGATATCATCCTGGATTTGCACACCGGTCCCAAGTCGGACACGGACTTCTCCGTCCATCGGAGGCTGTTCCAGTCCGTGGTGAGCCAGTATCCAGGTTCAGGGCTTCTATTCACGGATGGTTCGAGGGTAAACGAGAAAGTAGGCTGTGCATTTGTGGTTGA
Source organism: Meconema thalassinum (assembly GCA_946902985.2). Taxonomy (NCBI): domain Eukaryota; kingdom Metazoa; phylum Arthropoda; class Insecta; order Orthoptera; family Tettigoniidae; genus Meconema; species Meconema thalassinum. The sequence continues at coordinate 874,807,400 of OX336389.2, read as the reverse complement.
GTATCGTCGGTTTCTCTTTTCACTTCCCGAGGCTTGTGGCGTGTACACAGCGGAGCTCTATGCCATCTTAGAGGCTCTGCGGTACACGTTATCAGACGATCACCAGCACTTTCTTGTGTGTACTGACTCTCTGAGTGCGCTGCAAGCGCTCGATGTGTGTTTCCCGAAGCACCCGTTGGTTCAGCGGGTGCACGACCTGCTCGTCAGTTCGTGTAACGCTGGGACCGGGGTGACCTTTGTGTGGCTTCCTAGCCACATGGGTATTGCGGGAAACGAGCTTGCTGATCAGGCGGCGAGAGAGGCAGTCGCACTGCCCTCGCTACCGTATAAGGTGCCTTCTAGTGATGTGCGCTCTCAGTTGCGGCATTCGATCCTGTCGCATTGGGAGGAAGCGTGGCGTGCAACGCCTCCACCCAACAAGCTGAGAGGCATTAAGGAGACAACGAAGGTGTGGAAATCTTCCTTCCGATCTCTCCGGAAGGAAGCTGTGGTACTCTGTCGACTCCGGATCGGCCATGGGATTGCTACGCACTCCCACTTGCTAAAGAGAGAAGACCCCCTGTGTGTACTTGCGGTGCCGATCTCACTGTGGCACACATTCTCTTGGAGTGTGTGGATCTGGCCGATCTGCGAAGGACTCTTAAACTGCCTAATACCCTCTCCCTTATTCTCCGTGATGACGGGCCGTCAGTAGACCTCGTCATCCGGTTCATGAGGGAGAGTGGTTACTTTTTTAAGTTTTAATGTGCAGTTACGACTTTTAATTCAGGTTAAGTCTGTTTTATGTTTTTATTGTGTTCATCTATTTTATTGTTCACTATGCCTTATTTGTTTTATTCTTTTTTACCATCCGCCTTTTATTCTTTTTATTCAAATAAGGCATACTTTTTGGGGCTCACTGTCTGTTTTATAAACACCATTTTCGTTTCATCCATGGCAGTGAGCTGTTTTTATCTACATCCTTTCATTTCACGCCATTTCATTTCATTAGAGGCCGATAACCTCGATGTTAGGCCCCTTAAAGCAACAATTATCATCATCATCATCATCGTGTCTTTTACTGAAAAGTTCCATTTTTATTCAATTTATTGCTGAAGATTACAAAATGGTCAACAAACAGTAAAGAACATACTGCCTACTTTCTCTTAAATGTATGGGTAAAGTTATAAATCTTTGCCCTTATCTAGGAGTATAATTTAATTGAATGTTCTTGTTAACAGCTGTAACCAACAGTATGTAACTCCCCGTTTAGTTGTAATTCTGATTTTGCACTCAGAGGAATTGATTGTAACATTAGAAAAGTATGCCCAACTGCCATCTTGAATCCATGGAACCATTTATCTTGTGCCTTCCTCAGAGAAAGTCTTCTATGTGAGACTGCATATTTGCTGCGTTTCGTCATTGTAACTGTAATAAATAATGCATTGTCGATATTAATTTCTGATAAATTCGAGATGGTGGCTGGATGCTATGCAGAGTGATAGTCTTATGACTAATGTAAGCAAGGTATCTTATCTGTTTCCCCCCCTACCAAAGTCTCATGTGAATTCTGCAATAGGATCCTGCCACCAGCCACCATCTGGAATATGGCAGGGATGTTCTTTTATCTTTGGCATACAAAGCCCATATACGGTTCTACATTAATGGTAATTTGAGATATTGTATCTATAAAATACACTGGTCAAAACAATTAGGGGATCAGGTGAGATATCATACAAACGATACATATGGTAACGTCTTTTATTCAGAGTTCGATTGCAATTGTAATTTGTGTGTGCCACAGTACGATATTGTGCTGTCTCAACTCTTTACTGGAGGTTTATATGGCGTTTACGTAGAGCGAGGCACCATGGGACTACCATAATAGTGAGAAAGTAATTCTCGTTGCCCTCTAATATGGTGTGCGATCACCTCGGACGGCCAGGACTGTTGCACACCTGCGTGGCATGGACAGTATGAGGTTATCAATCAGCTCTTGAGGGATATTTGGCCATTCTTCCATGAGTGCAATATCCAGATCGGCAACCGTTGTGGGAGGTGCTGGTCTGGCTGCAATGCGTCTGCCAAGTGCATCCCAGACATGCTCAATCGGGTTTAAGTCCGGTGAACAAGCTGGCCACTCCATTCGTTCAATGCCCTCGTCGTCAAGCATCTTGTCCACCAGTGCAGCTCTGTGGGGACGTGCGTTATCGTCCACCAGAATGAATCCATCGCCTATGGCACCAGCGTAGGGCACAACAAACGGTCGAAGGATCTCGTCTCAATACCTCTGAGCCGTCAAAGCACCATTCTGAACGATATAGAGGTCCGTACGTCCACCAATACTGACTCCTGCCCACACCATTCGTCCACCACCATGATATGGTGCTGTTTGCTGCACATAAGCAGGATTGTTCCGAGTTCCACGTTTTCTCCAGATGAGGGAACGACGATTGTCCGGCTGAACACAAAATCTTGACTCATCTGTGAACAAAACCCGGCGCCATTCGTTACGACGCCAATCATGATGTTCCTCCGCCCAGTTTCTGCGGGCTAAACGGTGGCGTGGTTTTAATGGGACACACACCATAGACCTCCGTGCGTAGAGGCCACTTTCCCGAAGGCGATTTCGGACTGTTTGTGCTGATATTGCGCGTCCTGTTGCCGCCTGGAGGGTGCGTTGCAGCTGAGTTGCATTCAGCCTCCTGTCTCGACGGGCTGTTAACCGGAGATAACGGTCATCTCTTACTGATGTTACCCGTGGATGACCTTGGCCTGGCCTTCTTTTAACGGTTCCTGTTGTCTGAAATCGCGTCCAGGTTCTGGAAATTACACTTTGGGACACTCCAATAGCTGCAGCCACCTCCCTCTGTGTCCGTCCCGCTTCCAACCTTCCTATGGCTCTCCACGCCATACTTTCGGGTAAGTCACGTTGTTGTTGCATTGCACTGCCTACTCACTACACCATCTGAACCCAACTGCTTGTGTCATTCTTTTGGTAGAGTAAACACAAGCCCACACCAACCCCCTCTGCAGCAACTTTCTGTTATTACCAATATCTCGGTTGCCGTAATGTTTTTGTCTCCACTCCGTAGAACCGACAGACAGACGTCGAACCATTTTAGGTCATTCTGCCGATGACAATACGTCAGAACCTAGATATCTCAACTGATCCCCTAATTGTTTTGACCAGTGTATTTAGAGTTATGGTATTTGTTTGTATATTTGAAAATTTCAAGATGGCCATTGCACGCTATATTGATCTGCTTTAGATGATTAATGTTAGTGAGGTCTTTTATATGGTACTCCTCCCTCACTAAATTTTGCGTTAATTGAAATTTAGCATGAAACATACTGTACTGAAAGTGTTGTTTCTAGAAACAGAAAGATAATTCAGATATCGAGTATCATACACCACTTATTAAGTGAGCGGGAACTTTCGGTGAGAATAAAAGTGGTCTTTAAAAACTTCAATAATTGGCAATCCAGCATAATTGGGAGGATCTACTCTTGTGAGTTAAATATATTCAGGTCATAAGCATATGCCCAGCCACCATCGTGAACGTATGGAGTCGCTGTTCTTGGTCTAAGCAAATCACTTACAAGATTCTACATTACTGATAAATTTCGTTGTTGTATCGTAGAAATACGTTGAGTTAGTCATTATGATATTCCATATTTTCAAGATGGCCACCGCATGTTATATTCAGTGTGCTATACTTATGGCTTATTTCAGCATCGTCCTTCTACCTTACTAAGTTTCGTTTAAATTGCACAATATTACAGTCTGAATAAATCACAATTACGTTCTAATATTACGCCCAGCCACCATTTCAAAAATCGAATATCACTGTTATTTTGCATTGAGCATACTAATTTTCGTTATAAATCATAGTCATTTACTTTTTAATTCTGAAATTTCAGGATGGCCGCTGCATGCTATATTCAGTGTGATAAATTTATCACTAACGCTACTGACACCTCTTATACAATACTCCTCTTCTACTAAGTTTTGACTTAATTTTGCAATAACAACCTGAGTTACTAATCTTGAATCTATGGAGGCACTGTTCTTTTCCTTTGGGCATATGAAACAACTTATAAGGTTCAACTTTATTACTAAATTTTGTTATTTTAGCTCTAGGATACCAAAATTCAAACTCCTTGTATCCCATCTGCTTATTTCAGCAGTGCCGGTAGTACTTATTGCATGTTGTAATAAAATAAGACCCGATGTAATAAGACATTTAATCCAGTATGAAACATACAGTACTGAAAGTGTTGTTTCTAGAAACAGAAAGATAATTCAGATATCAAGTATCATACACCTCTTAAGTAAGCCGGAACTTTCAGTGAGAATAAAAGTGGTCTTTAAAAACTTCAATAATTGGCAATCCAGCATAATTGGGAGGATCTTTATTTAGACCCTCAGCTAGCCATGGCTGTGGAGGGCAAAATTGGGCATTGGGACTTTGGTCCCTGGGTCCCCTTTGCATTTGCTTCTCTTGGTATCTCTCTGTAACTGAAATTGATATTCCTTGAACCCTAAAAATGAAATCGAAATTAACTGTGTGGAATGTTGTATGTTAAAAACTAGTCGATTCATTTTTTCTGACCTGTTCTGCCTGCATTCTACACCCATCTTGTATATTATGATTAATTGCACCATATTAGGCTATCAATATTATTTTTCATAATATATAGAGTATTACACCTTTTATAATTTTTGGAGAGTTGTTCCTTTTAACAGGCCACTTGTATGGAAGACAAGTATTGAAAATAATTTTGGAATAAGTTGTTGTTCGCAGAAGAGATGTTAGAAGCTAAGAAGCCTTAACAGAAAAACTCAAAATTGTATAAAGATATTTTTTAAAATATTTGAGAATATAAGTTAACATACTGATACTTTTCCAAACCGAATTGAAGAACTATAATATTTTTCATATATTTATCAATTATATTTTGCATAGAAGGAAAATTAAAAACGATAAAAGTTGTCCTCTTCTCGTTTCTCAGTAGCCCCGGGCTCTTCAGGAAGTTCGGGCCCCAGGGCTACAGCCCTGCTTGTCTGGGCCCGGAGTTAGCATAAATTGTTCTCTTTGAGTGTGGTGACCGGTGGCAACACTGTACCTACAAAGATAGTTATGGTGTGTTAGTATTCATTGAAACTCGCCATTAGTGGCACAGCAAAGGCCGTCATCTCCAGTGGTCTAGGGGTACATATAGAGACTCCTATCCCAATGGCCCCAGATTTGATTCCTGGCTCTACCAAGATATTTTATTCTGATATGAAGGCCAATACATAGTAGCTGAAAATACTCGTTTGAGTTTATGTGATCTCTCAATCTCCAAGAATAGCACATCTGGCTAACCAGGGCATAATTTTACAAACATGTATTCGTTCACAATAAAAGTTATATTTAATATGAATCATATTATTATTCTACATATTTATTTGACTACGATGGACTCCCATTAGCAAAACATGTGTTGTTACTAATTCCATAAAGCTTAAAGTGCTTGGCCAAGTAGGCCTACTTTCTCTCAAAATTATTGATGCCCCTTAGTTGGATGGATTATTCCCTAGCCTAGGTAATGTGGTGGAGAGAAGGAGGTAGAGAGGAAGTTGGCATGCAAGTGACACCCAATAATCCTTCAATTTTCGATGAAGTTGGAGAGGAAATAAGTAGCCAAAAAAAGCTGTCAGATTCATCAGCAGCAATTAAATAGCCCAAAAGACCACTGTCTAGTTTTAACATATTGGATCATCCAACCAATCCCTGTGTTGTTCAATGGAATCCACTATACTGTTCCATACCTCAGATGTTAATACAAGATTTTTCTTAATCCAATCTTAATGAATATCAAGGATTACTTGAAAGATTTCTAGAAGTGCTTGTGATTGGTCCTCACCATCACAAGAAGTCTATTACACTGTTTACCTTAAACATAAATCTAAGTTCAAATCACCAGCTATTATTAAATTTCTATATTTTCTGGTTACTTTATTCAGTAGTTGATCAAACTGTTTTGAGAATGGTGGTGCCCTTGTCAGATCCAGTTCCTTGTAGAATTGGATCTGTATTAATAATTTTTATTTACTGGCATATTCTGATAATTTTGCTTGAGGGAGTAATCTTTTAGAAGCAGTAGTCCTATACATACTGTGGCGGATGTTACTGTGATGATAAGCTGGATGAAAGTTTGTGACTTTCTCATCTGTTCGACTATCCGAGTCAGAGCCGAGTGAATCATATTCTTCTGTGTCTGATCGTAAAGATGGTCTCACATGCGAGTACTCGTCAGCTTCTGTCTGAAAACATACATTTGAAATATTGTACAGAAATCTATGTAATTATTCACATAATGGTTAAAATTTGTACATATTTAACAGATATTCTTTGTTCAACAGACTTGGTGGGCATTGCAGCAGAATGAACATCACAATAGTCTACAAAAGATTGAGATAGATTTACTGACAATGATATAATTGAGGCTTTACAGTAAGTCCTGGCTTTATTCACCCCTATTATCACTGCAGTAGACACGCATAATTCTAGGTTATAGAAGGTCGCGTGGCGTCTGTGAGATGCCAGTTTGTTTCAGAGGCATTTTTGCTATACCAGGTTGTGTTTACGATTTTAAAATTTCAGAACGTTTTGCAAAGATGATAATTATCTATTCAATCTATTATATTGAAGAGTTTAGTGCTTTTCAGTCGGTCAACACGAATGTACCCAAAAGAGATGGGTTATGCCCATTATATTGATATAAAAGCAACTAATGATGCACATTTATCACTTATTGAATATGATATAAATAAAATACCATCATACACACTTTCGGTTCTCACAGCGGTACGAAATCTTTAGTTAATAAAAATTAACATTCTACAGTAAATCACTATACATACGGTAAACATTAGACCATGTTCAACCAGAACAAATAATATTTCGTATCCAGCCTCAGTGAGGAATGCACAATATACAATTTGTACAAATAGGCCTATAGACTGAACAAATTCAATTACTCCACTCTGTCGGCAATACGCTAAGTAGCCTACAATCTGAACAGATCTTCTTGGCATGTTCAAGACAAATGTATTTCCCACAAGATCCACAAGTGTCTTTTGTGGCCCTGTTATTTGAATGGCCACATTTGTAAGACCTCTTCCTCTTAGTGCTTGAACCAGCTATTGTCATCATTTCTTGCTCAACAGTGTTCTTGCACAGATTAGAAATATCCCTTTTGAGGGCTAATGGTAAGGAAGAGCACTGTCAGCACACAGGCAAGTAATCAATAGCATGATCACAAGCCAAGTCTTTTAGAAAACAACTCTGTCTAACATCAACATTATTATTGCTCTGGAAAACAATTTGCGAATGTATTCCTGCCACAATGTGCCATAAACTACTACCATTGGCCAGCTGTTTGTTTTTCTTGCAACATTGTGTGTACTGCTCAACTGGTCCACAGTGTGAACATCTGACTTGGTAGCATTGTAGAATGTCATAATTTCCAGTTTGATTTTGTCTCCAGTTCCAAGATCGATTGCAGCATCGTGATGCATTGTCGAGAGAATGAGAGCATTTTCTTTGCAACATATGAAACCATCGTTGAGCCATCTTGAAAGTCAAACAAAGATGACTCAATGTCTCGAGATTTGGTTGCAAGAAATTCTGGGGGAAATTGTGGCTTTTTCTTCTTAGGGTTCCAACAAGCATAATGTTATGTTCATACAGAGTGTCGGCAAGCTTGATACTAGTGAACCAATTATCCAGCCCTCAGACCAAAATTATATTTCTTGGCCAAGCTGGGAATCAAACCCAGACCTCTGGGGCGACAGCCAAGAGTGCTTGCCGCTACACCAGGAGATGGACACACCATAGAGAAGGGAGTATCTGTAGGTAGCTGTAGGATTTATTTTAGAAAATATTTTATCATCTTATCTGCATGAATGGGGAGTGTTTGAGGTACTTGACCCAGAGGAGCTGTGCGGAGGACATCGATAAAAGAGGGTAAATGGTATTGAAAACTTCTGGCCAGGATGTAACTAACAGTGATGAGGAATTTAACAAGTCCAGTTAGATCCTGAGCAAAGCAGGAGTAGTCTTTGGTTTAAATATGCAGGCATCAGCGAAGTCACACTGAGAAAGGAGACATATTGGTCAGGAGATATAGGCTACATGGTATGGTGGTGTCCTCATAATTATATTTAAGTGGTCACACTGCAATTTTCCATTGGATCTTTTAATTGGAACACATTTACTGAAGTGAATTTCGAGGTCAATCTCTTTGAATCCTATTGCTGACAATTACATTAACTGATATACAGTAAAATAGTACTTGAGAAGAAGTCACCAGAAGAAAGTATCATCTCCGTTGTACTGTATTAAATTTTCTGAAAATATTGGCTATGGTATTTTTTATGCGTATTCAAGCAAATATGAAGTCACAATGCACACTACTTAGAAGGGAATTTGAAATATCTTCCAGTAAATACCATAGTATTTTGGAATTCCACAGTCTCCAACTGGAACCAGAGTGTGTATATTTCTCCATATTGTAAACAAAACTAAATTAGTCATTTTACAGTAAATCTAATGTACAAACATGGCTAGGTATAGTACATTTCCCACCATACACATCACAGAGAGGTGTATAAACAAGAATATTCAACCTCTCAGGTTCATTACAAGGTGATCCAAAATAGCTCAATTTATGAAGAATATTGCTGTGTATATTTTTAATATAGGCTACTCTTTTTTGGTACGGTACCCTCTTTTTTTTAATGATACAATCAGTGATCAAGATTTATTGGGACCAAGATATCTGTATGCTAGATATGTGTAAACAATACTTTCAATGAATGATAAATGCAGGTTTTAGTAGCAAGATTTGATTCATGAATTTTGGAAAACAAAACTTCCGGGAATGATAGACAGAGATTCCTCTTTAATTAGAAAGCAACATTGAAAGTTTCATCATGCTCATTTCAGCTGCTTGGATTTCAAAGAGAAGTAAAGAAAAATTAGCAACAGAGGTTAATTTGTAGAACAAGTGAGCATTTCCTGATTCATAGAATGCGTTGGATCCATATTTATTAGCATTACCTAGCTAGATCATGTTTCTTCACAGTTGGTCAACATATTATAGAAGAAGTTAATAATGGCATAAAGAGTGGAGAAACATCAAGAAGAAGTTAAATACTCATGTCATAACCATAGCCAACAAACTAACTCACTTAAAACTCGAGGAGTGTTTTAAATTGTATAAATCAAAAGAAGATGAATCAATGACACAAAACTTGACTTCCTCAAAAATAGATAAATTACCGAAATGGATACGGTACTTTCAAAGTCACCAAGTTTTGAGAGTCAATGGAAGGAATGCATGCATGATATTATAAAAAATACAATAAATGGGGTTGTAAGAAATAAATGCTCGATCTTCACACCGTTGGCAATTCTTTCACTTTCTTTTGAATTTTGAATTGATATTCTTTCAAAAGCAAAAAGGGATTATTATACCAATATTCAAGAAAGGAGACAAGAAGGTGTGTGGAAACTACCGAGGAATTACTATAATACCTCATGCTGCAAAGATCGTGGATAGAGTACTAGAGGAACGAATCCAAAAAAAGGTTAAAATCAAATTCAAAAGGAACAGTTTGGGTTCAGAAGGGGAAGATCAACACTGGAACCTATTTTTGTTGTAAGAGAAACTATGGAAAAACACTGGGAATAAGGAAAAGACATGATAATGACCTTCATTGACTTTGAAAAGGCAGTGTCCCTAGAGACAGAGTTTGGGAAAGCCTAAAACAAAAAGGAATTGGAGAAGAAATAATTCAAATGATAAAAGCAATTTACAGTAATTGTTGCAGCTGTGTCGAGACTCAAGTAGGTAAAACAGGATGGTTTGATATTGAACATGGATTGAAACACCATTGCTATTTATACTGGTGATGGATGATATACTAAAGGCAACAAAGGAAGTGTACACATGTACAAGAATGAACATAATCCTATTTGCTGATGATGTTCTGATTTGCGGAGAGAATGAGAATGTGGTCCAAGAACAGGAAGGAAGTTATTGAGAACTGGGAAATGAAAATCAGTGTAGAGAAAAGTAAGACAATGGTAATGACAAGAGGAAAGAAAGAAGGGAAAGTGATTGTTAAAATTGGAGTTGTAGAGCACTTCAAATATTTAGGAAGTGAATTGATGGAAAATGCAAGATTGGATATGGAGATCAACAAGAGAATACAATGTGGGAGTGTTTTCTATCATCAGGTTCGGAGTTTAATTTGGGATTAAGACATACCACTGAAGGTTAAAGAAGTGATGTACAAGACCTATTATAACAGTTTAGGCTTTCAAGGCCAGCGTTTATAATTAGGTACAAGTTGTTCGGCAGGGCCGGTTCCAGGATTATATTTTTGGGTAGGCACAGTTTGTGGTTACCGGGGGGCGTGGGGGGTATGAAATACCCCCCAGCCGAAGGAGGTCCGGGGGAGGACCCCGGAATTTTTTTAAAACATTGGATGCAAATTGGTGACTTTTAAGGCTTTTTGATGGTACATTTTACTCTTGCTTTTATTGGGCTATACATGTGGTATAGCCAAATAAAAGTAGTTTCGGTGTCTCAAATAAGGTTTTAGAGCATGCAGAGCCTAGATGTTTTAGTCATGGAATTAAGCCTAAAATATTTCGTCACTTGCTTAGAATTTAGACCTTTAATTGTTTTCCAGATTGTGATAAAATAATATATTAACTGACGTTTTTGAAATTGACTGTACACACTCTCTAATTGTCAGGAAAGAAAATTTTGACAAGACTTAGAATCACTAATCACAATTCCAGTAAGTTGCTCCGATTACAGTAAGTTGTAATCACAATTACAGTAAGTTGTTGCATAAGATATGGTCTACATGTAATAATAGTTTATTTGCAAGAGCCTACTATGCCTATTAGCTTTTATTGATTCAAAACACAAAATGACTTATTCTAACTTTCTAAGGGGGATATTATTCGAAATAATGGATTAACCTTCAAAATAAAAACTCATAACACTTTTTGAATTTCAACAAAATACACTTTATTACCTATAAATTTTACAAAGCTAATTTTAACTTTAAGTAGAAAACTCAAAATACAACTCATACCAATTCAATAATATGCACACAAACATATCTCAAATGCACAGTTCATTTAATGGAAAACTGCTATCTTCTACCCTTCTGAGAAGCAAATTCATCAACGACGGGATGAGGATGGTTTAGAAGTTCGCAGCTTGCTTCTCTTTCGATGGATATTATTCCCAAACTGTTGAGTCTCTTCCCAGTCATTGTGGCCCGCAAATTTGATTCGATTCTTCTCATTGTAGAAAAAGTCCTTTCAGCAGACGCTGTGGAGACGGGCATCGTCAATATAATGGTCATAATGTGTTGTAATTCTTCAAACGATGGGAAATCGGTTAAGTCCTTCAACACATCAATGCTACTATTGGAGTTGCCAAACATTAATTTACCTAAACCACACTGTACTTTTAGGGTAGAGGTAAAGTCACTATCCTTGCCGTGAAGTTCTGCAAAATTACACAAAACTTCAGGATTCAAAAACTCTTCTGATTTTGGATCACATGCCAAGATACAAGCCATTTGAACATCATTGTCAATAAACCTTTTTTTCATTTCACATAGTTTATTGTCAAGTACATCAAAATACACCCCTCTTAGTTTTGCCTTATGTTCACTTTCATCACTCTCTACACACTTTGACCTTCCCTTTCCAGAGGTTTCTAGAACAAAATAGTCATCAAGACTTGTTGTTGTCTTTTGTTTACGGCGGCCTCGCCCAGTGTCGGTTGAACAATAAATGTCATTGTTTTCGCAAATCTGTTTTGTTTCTTCAAAAAATTCTTCAAACTTTTCCTCTGATCGAAACTGGCCTAAGCTATCCATTGTTGCTTTTACGAGCTTAAGACACTTTCCTATATCCAGGGTTGGAGACTGAAGTTGCTTTGATAGGATATTTACAACTTGTAAAATACCCTCAAGACTAACTAGAATGAAGACATTCTCAAAAGATCTAAATTGCATCAGAAGACCTTTTGCCTCAGCTGCTTCTCTTGGTTTTGAACTTTCAGTGCACTTCTGCAAAGCATTTATTACAGTGCCAAACTGGTTCTTAAAGAAATTTACCCCCTTATACTTTGCCACCCATCTAGTGTCACTATGTTGAGGCACTGTGATGACTTTCCTCCCAGATTTAGTATCTTGAGTAAATATGAACATTTCATGGCGAAGCGTAGAACACGATTGAAAAGCATATATTGCTTCCAAAAGGCCCATAGTTTCCCTAACTATTTGTACATTTTTAGCGACGTCAACCAAGACTAAATTTAACCGATGTGCATAGCAATGTACGTAAGGGCAAGGATTTTCAGTCATCTGTCTAATAAGGGACTGCAGCCCGTTAAACCTTCCCGACATAACGGAAGCACCGTCATATGACTGACTTACACAGTTCCTTATTTCAAGTCCAATTGATTCCAAAAACTGTTTTATTTTGCTAGCTAAAGATTCAGCGGTTAGCTCCTTCAATTGAACAAAACCCAAAAATCTTTCTTTTATCTTACATTGATGAACGTAACGACAGCAGATACTCATTTGTTCTGTGTGTCCTTCATCTCGAGCTTCATCCACTGTAATGCTATATACGTTACTAGATTTTATTTCCTCAACTATACTGCGAGTAATCAAATTCGCAGCGGTGTCTAAAATGTCATTTTGTACATCTTTAGATGTATACTTTGCGTTTCCAGGCATGGTTTTTAGATTCAAATTAAACCGGTCATTTTCTAAACACAATAAGTTTATTAATTCTTGAAAGTTCCCACGATTTACATCCGAAAACTTCTCAGCCCCCTCCTTTGCTTCATCTGGTTCATTACTGTCACTGCAATTTCCGTTTTCACCCTCCCTGTGTCCTCTCAGAGCAATGTCTTGGCGTGCACAAAATATCACACTTCTCACGAGGGTCTTTAATGTATCTCTATTCTTTTCTATTGTTTGCGCCATATGCTCGTTAATTTTGATAGTAACAGCACCAGTTTTTTGTGTATCCAGCCATCCTTTGTACTTTGTTAGGCAAAGTTTGTGACAGCTAGATTTCTCGTGTTTGTCTGACATTTTACTGAAAATTTTCCAGTCATTATATCCCGAAGTAGTAAGTACTTCTCTGCCTGTGACAGAGAAGTGTCGGCAAAAGAAACAAAATACAGCGTCACTTCCTACTGAGTATTCTAACCAAGAATACTTACTATACCAGTTGGTATGGAAGGACCGCTGTTTTCCTCCTATATTCCGTCTAGGAAAATTTAGCTGCGGTTGCTTCGGCCCATCACTGGCACTTGCGCTAAGATCAAGTGGTCGTTTCGGCTGAACATTCGTAGAAGGATCGTCAGTTTTTAGTTTTTTAACTGCTTGAACTTCTTCTTCATCGGAACTTCTACTAGAAGACTCACCGTCAACACATTCTTTTGAAGGTTCATTAGGTTTCTTCAAAGTCTGCTTCAACTTCACCAAAAACTTTTCCATAGCAACACTAAAAACCACCAAACAAACAGAACTAAACCAAGTGGCGTAATGGCGTTAGCGTAACACTGAAATGAGGACTATCGTCTGCCACTGCCAGTTCGATCCGCATAAACGTAAACAAAGAAAAACTCCCGCCAAGCCTCTAGCGCTAGCGTACAGCTGACTGTCCGTACAACAGGCAGTGTCGCCACTCTACACCGCGCACAATCACTTGCAACTACAAACTATAACAAATATTCCTAAGTAAATACACTATATTCTTTAAGGGTAGGTACAATTTATTGATTTATATCTTTAACTTTGTAGTTTACAGTATCTAACTACTGTTTCCTTGTTTTATATTAAATTTGAAATAAACCAAAGTAATTATTATGTAGTAGGCTATTAATAAATTTTTTACAATTAATACCCGGATTTTTTGTTTGTTTGGAAAATGTGGGTAGGCCCGGGCCTACCCGGCCTACCCGCTGGAGCCGCCACTGTTGTTCGGGCTTGTAGGCCGTGGTCCAGACAGGATATCTCCCGACGTTTCACCGGAAACTGCGTCCGGCCGACCACGGGAAGGAGCAGAACCTTAATAATGCCGGACGCAGTTTCCGGTGAAACGTCGGGAGATATCGTGTCTGGACCACGGCCTACAAGCCCCAACAACTTGTACCTAATTACAAGACCTATTACTTACCAATAATGACATATTGAGCAGAAACTTGGCTGATGACGAGGAGAGATGGAATGAAAGTTGAATACAGGCAGCTGAAATTAAATTCTTGAGGAGTATGGTACAGAAGACTAGGAGAGAGAGAGTGAGAAATGGAGACATTGGAAAGGAAGTGAATGTACAGAAGCTGAATGATAAGCTGGAGAAGAACAGATTGAGATGGCATGGACATGTGAAAAGGATGAATGGTGCCGAAACAAGTGATGGAGAGACGGATGGCTAGAAAGAGAGGACAAGGAAGACCTAGAGTACGGTGGATGGATTTGGTGAAGGACAGTGTGAGAGAAGGCAACCTGGAGTGGAGTTCAGTGGTTGAGAAAGGATGTTGGACATGCAGAGTAAAGTGGAGGGAACGTCATATTTGCCCCGACCCGGCCCAAGCTGGAAAACGGAAATTGATGATGATGATGATTCTTTAAAAGCCATATAAAAGTTCTGAATAGAAATTAATTCTATCCAGATAAGGATTTTAAATTCAAACTTTGTGTATCTATTGAACTTCCCTCATGGAGATTTGAATTTGAGACCTTGAATAATATAGACAATTATGATTATCTTACATGAACATTGTTAATGATTCATTGTGGTGGTAGAACCTATGTAACTTTGCACTGTGATTTATAAGAAGTACAGTAACCTATTGCTAGTGTTTTCAGTACATGCTGGTTACTTTATTGTTACCTGTCGAACAGCATAACTGTCCACTTCTAGTAGCCCTGACCCTTGGTATACAAAAGTCTGGAAACCTCGTTGGCTGGAAACTGGGTTGAGTTGATTTGCTGGCTTCTGAACTTGGAATGTAGCATATGGGTATATCTCATCTCCATAATCTGAAAGAAAGATGAATGAAATGTTACTAATGGCTAACAATTTGAGGGAAACAAATAATGGAAGCAATGGAAATTTATATAGAAAATTAAGCTGTACATTTCATACAAATCAGAAATGTTCTGAATCTGAAGGCATCAGTCCTGGTATTGCTATTCTGCACCCCTGGTTGTCATATAAAGTACCCCCTTTTGGCTCCAATACTTGCACTGTCTTGTCTAGGTTGGGACCTTTCATGAAGCTGTCATGGTTCAATTCCTGTCTGGGTGTCTGATGTATGTTCACTTATCACATCCAGATGGCTGCATATCTCTTTATAAATATTAGTATTTATGTCCGAGGCCATTAAGGCAAGAATCTGGGCTGAAAATTATTTCTGTAGTACCAAGGAGAAGAGGAGTTTAGGGGAAACTTATTTTTTTTCCCTTTAACTTTACTAGTAGGCCTATCTTCATAACGGTTGGTTTCATGAAGAAATTGCGTATAACATAACAGAAATTGTTGAGAGGAATTAAACCCATTTTATGATAAAACTATCGTGTCAATTTACGGCAAATATCGTTAAAAGCTAGGTTTTGTCTCCAAAGAAAATTTTTAATTTTTGGAACATTCAAACATTCAACATACTGAATGTAAGACATGTTTTATATATTTACTAGCAACCCGGCCCGGCTTCGCCCGGGAACAGTTGTGAATGCATTATGTGATTAAGCGCTTCCTTATGATATCAATGAACTATGATCTATATCCGTTTTACGTCTCGGCATGATGGGTTAAAATCACTGACTGGACTATTAACTATATTATCATGGAGATGCATGTGCAACAAATTCTTGTCAGACGTAATTTAAGAATGGCGAGGTGCATGAAACACAAGTCCCCCTTCCGTCCAATCTAAGAACACTTATAGTGGACGATACATTGAATATAGAGATGTGCTCTCGTGTACGTTTTTGTAGAACTTTTCATGCTGAACAATTCTTACACTCATTGTATATTGATATTTTTAACGGTTTGCCCAGCGTAAGCTTAAAAAGCGCACGGACGCCAGGATTTTTATTCGACTTTTTCTCTGAAATCGTTACTGCTTGGCTTCCTTTGATCATAAATAAATTATTTTCTACAGAAACCTTCCTTGAGGTATCCTTTACAGAATGGTGAAAACCGCATCAAAATCCATTCAGTGGTTCTCGAGATTACCCGTGACATCCAAGAATCGGGGACTTTGTTTTATACTAAGTAGAGATTATACCCAATCAGTATAATTTAATATAATATAATCCCCCTTCCATCCAATCTTAAATTGACTGTGAATTCTGCGGAACGAAAAGTTCACAGGCGAAATGAGAGTTGCACTTCCAGGGAAAGGCGAGGTGAATGAAACTCAAATCCCCCTTCCGTCCAATCTTAACTTGACTGTGTTTCACAGGCGAAATGAAGAAAATCCGAGCTGCACATCCAGGGAATCTCCAAACACAACCACCCTTCTCAGAAGTCTTAACTCAACACGACTGAACGGTTTGCTGCTGGCTGTATCTGGGGCAATAGGTTCGCCCGCTAGCTAGGCTGTAACAGGGATGATAGACTCGCCCTTAGCTAGCTCGTAAACTGTCGCCTCAGTAGTTGAATGGACATGGTTGGAAGAAATTAAAACGTAAAAACACTTATAGTGGGCGATGTATTGAAGATGGACATACGCTCTCGCGGACTTTTTTGTAGAACTTTTCATGCTGAAAAATTCTTACACTCATAGCATTTAGACATTTTTAACGGTTTGCCCAGCGTAAGCTTACAAAGCACTCGGATGCCAGTTTTTTTTTACTTTTCCACTGAAATCGTTACTGCTCGGCTTCCTTTGATCATAAATACATTATTTTCTACAGAAATCATCCTCGAGATATCCTTTACAGAATGGTGAAAACCGCATCAAAATCCATCCGGTGGTTCTCGAGTTTACCCGTAACATCCAAGAATCGGGGATTTTGTTATATACTAAGTAGAGATATGAGTAGTGAGCTAAGAGGGGATGACCCAAGGACAAATTTGAAAACCTGCAGTATCATAATATTCTGCAGCTAAGCATTTAGATGGGCAAATTTAAAACATTGAAGTTCAAAACTACTGTAATCTAATTGTTCATTGTAGCAATTTTATTTCTGACTGGATCTGAGTTCACTTAGGTCTCAAGTACAATTTCCAGATGAACTAAAAGTATTATTTAAACAATTACCTGAGATCTTATCAGATACATCAATTGTGCTGGATAAAGACATGTCTGGTTTCTTACTACGCAAGTCACTGTAGTAATCAGGCTTACTAGGAAGGTTTGCTTCACTGCTCGATGGTAGCTCAGTATTAGGACATGACGAAGGTTCTGCAACACCGAGGATATAATCACATTCTCAGATAATACAAGTTTTCAGTTTATAAAAATACAATCGATTTCTCAGCAAATATCATTCTAAGGAATTACCTTGGGGAGAGTTTACTGGAGAATACTTTATCGATACAGTGCTGTTCAATGAAGAATACTCAGCATGATCATGTGCGAACCATCAACATGTGAAGGAGACCTGAGCATACTGTACTTATTGGAAAATGTGTAGGAAACCTTATGGTGTGTATGTTCTCAAAAGTCCTTTATTTGTTATATGCAATTCACAACTGCTATGAATGGAACTACTAGGAATTAACTCTTCATCGTAGAGTAGGTTAGTTATGAACAATATTTGAGTGGCTTAATACGAGATTTGTAATATCAATAGCCTATGGCAGGCATGGCAGATATGTTGGTTGACCGTTTGTGAGCTGTCTAGCCCAAAACGTCATGTTGTATGACTTAACGAGCTAATAGAAGAAATGGACAAAGGAATAAGGGAAATAAAAGACAGGGGAAAATAAATGTCGTCAACCCTTGAGGAATGAGGATTGAGGGACTTAGAAGATCGTAGAGCCTTGAAAGGTGGATAGGAAAGGGAAAGATGAGAGAGTCTGCCTTCAAGTCACTGGAAAATGGGGAAAAATGGACCCAGCTCTGGAATCCATCAGGATTGCCGACTTCCGAACTCACCAGCTAAGAGTCCTCGAGGATATAGTGCTATGGGGCTACATACACCCTGCTTCCATTAGGGCCTTGTATAGAAATCAGGGGATTCTGTGAAAAGAAAGAAGAAGTCTGACCCCTTGAAAAATGGGGGTAGCAGAAAAGAATAAACAAGAGCCAATTAAGGCTGAGAAATGAAAGACACCATAGGCCACAGGTACGCTAAAACTGTCGGGTTTGGAAGAGAACAAGAGTTGGCCAAGGGAGGTTGATAGGAAGAAGTGAAGCATTGCTGGGGTTCCATAGTCGCCAGCCCATGTCTCACTAGTTGTAAGCTCCTAAGGGATCATTTAGGGGGCTAGTCGAAATGCAACAGGGCGTTGGTGTGTGCATGTAGCCCTGTGAATTCCGCTGGTGTCATCTTGGAAAATGGCAGTGTCTACAGAAGAAGGCAACACTTGGTCACCGAGAGTGTTGAAGTAAACATCCTAGTTGAAGAGTGGATATAATATTGTAACGTGTTTTTCGAGGGGTTTTTATGCCACTGGCATAAGTCAGTAGGAAGCCATTCTATATTTATTTACGGGGCAAATTGTTCAGCCAAGAGAATTTTTCATGTTAATTTATTATTATTATTATTATTAAGGTATTTTTGGAGCATTTTTATAAAATTATAAGCATACAGATAGGTTTTCTATGTCTTAGAAAACACTATCAAGCAAATTATTACGAACGACATTATCATAGAAAATTATGTGATTGCGGAATTTTACGAAGATTTGTCAGTTAGGGTATTATGAGAGAGATGACTCATTGGGAATTCAGATACAGGCTTAGTCTTGTCAAGAAGCATTACGCAAGGCTGGGTTGCAGCGTCAAGAAAAGGCGGATAGTATGGAACGGCAATCGACTTCACCCTCCCGCCGAGTGTAATGAGCCAGAGGTGGGGAAGCAGCGCGTGGGGATCAGCCAATCAGTGGAGACCACGTAAGCTGGAAGTCGGCACTGGAGTGGGAAGCCGACGAGGGCATATATCGTTTGGCGCGCCGTGGAATAAAGGACAATCTGTGTAAGACTTGACCAGTACGGTTGCACGTGAGAGTCGCTCAGATGTTCCGTGGAGTGGAGGACTATCTTTGTAAAACTTAACCAGTGTGGTTGTACGAGGTTTTGGGTCCGATGTTCGGACCATAGAGTTATCAAATCTACCAGTATATCATCAAATATCGAAGAAGATGACGGCGTCCAGGAAACAGTGGGAAGCTTTCTTCAACATCCAGTACGAGGGAAATGCTTCGACAATTTCCAGTGGTAAGCGCGAATGACGCAGAATTACTCAATTTCTCGTTTCTCTTTGTTTTAAATTCAGTATTTCAGTAACTTCATAGCTTGGGATTAAGAGTAAAATCAGTAATTTATCCGACTCCGTTCTCACGTAATTCTCTATCGGTAATATTAAAATCGCAACGCTCCAATATATATATTTTAAACTTATTATTATTATTATTAATTTTGCAATACTTGTTTTATACAATAAATTCATTTCTTTTAACAATGCAATCTTTGCTTTCAGTAGGTAGCATTAGATATAGACCAATTCCTTCTCCTGATACAATTGTTGTTGGATTAATGATCAAATCATACCACGATCTGAGTGAATAGAGTCTTGAAGGTGTTCTGCCAGAGCTAGACGTTGTTAAATACAAATTTAGATTTCAACATTGCGTTGAGGTCTTTGCGCCCATTAAAACAACATAGCTTAGGCAAAGGTCAACAGTTACATTTATCACCCAACAGTTAGGGGCAGTCAACCCGTTACACTTGCCGCTGAACGAGGAGCAAAGCGAAACCATTACAATTGCCGCTCAACGTGAGGGCTAAGCATAACCGTTACATTTGTCGCCGACAACTTGGGGCTGAAAACCTAACAACATTTGTGGAAGGAGAAGGGTATATATTTCTGTGCCTGTATTTTGGGGGTTATTTGTCTGTATCAGTGTATATCATTATGGGGGATGAGAAAGAAAGACAGATGAGGTTACGTAGTGGTCATCAACTGGAGAGTGATGATACGAGCAGTATGTCGAGTGATGGTAGTACCGGGGTAGCGGAGGTAAATCCCGATACTGAAACAGGGAGTGTAGGCAGCCAACCAGAATTAAAAACTTTACTTCTCGAGTTCATGTTTCAGAACAAAGTTAGTAGTGATGCCTTAAATAAAAAATTAGAACAAAACAACGCTAAACTCGAGCAAAATAATGCCAAATTAGAACAAAACAGTAGGGAAAATTAAGAAAGTACAGACGCTTTAAATGCTAAACTGGAACAAAACAATGCTAAACTAGAACAAAACAGTAGGGAAAATAGAGAGAGTACTGAAACTTTAAATGCTAAATTAGAACGAAACAGTAGGGAGATCAGTGATAAATTCGAACTGATTAGAGGTGAGATCAGGGGGGTGATGGAAGAGAAGGCTAAAGAGATTATTGCAGATGTAGACAGAAAATTAGGAAAAGTACAGGAGGAGTTAGAAATTAGAATCAGTACACAGGCTGAAAATTTAAAAGAACTAGTGCAACTGGAAACACAGCAGGTCAAAAAGCAACTGGGGGGAGAAATTGACAAAATTCAGGTAGCAACTAAAGAGGTTAAGGAACAGCTGGGGGGTAGAATTGAGTAAGTCCACTCGCAAATAGTTGCAGAAGTAAATGATTTAAGAGAGAGTAATAGAGAGAGCATTAGCAAGATTGAGGAGAAACAAGCAAAGCTATATGATAAAGTAGCAGAAGGAAACATTAAAGTAACAGTAAACAGTATTGAGAGGAAGGCTGAGGAGAAAATCGCAGAATTAGAATTAAAATTAAAAGCTAGGATCAGGCAAGAAAATAGTCAGAATAGGCCAGTTTTTGTGAATAGCACACACAGGGAGGTAGAACTGGGTAAGTTCAGCAATCGACAGGGGTGCCCAATGGAGTTCATGAATACCATAGAAAATAAATTCGGGGAGAGGTTGGAAAATGGTAGTATTGAGTGGTGCCAGGTAGTTGAAATTTTGGAACAAGTGTTTGTGGGGGAAACGAGGAATTGGTTTGCTGTCTACAGAGACAAGTTTACTGATATTAATGACTTTAAAATGAAATTCTGTGAAAAGTTCTGGAATGAAGTTATTCAGTCGCAGCATCGTGAGGGAGTAGTGTGTGGTAAATATAACCCTAAAGGAAGCTCCACCATGACCGAATACTTTTTAGGGCAGGTATTAGTGTGTAAATATCTGGATGGCTTGAAGGAGGAAAGTGATGTGGTGAGGTTGCTACTTAGGCACTTTCCCTATAGGATCAAGGAGGCTGCTTGTATCCAGAATGTTAAGACAATATCACAAGTAGAAAATTTGTTAAGCACATTTGATGCACTAGGGAGAGGGGGTTATGAGGACAATTTTAATAGGAATCAGGGTAATAATAATAATAGGCCTAATGAAGCCAGGCATCAGGAAGTTCAAGGGAACGGTGGCGAAGGGGCCAGCGCTCAAAATAGAAATAATAATAATACTAATCAGCTAAATCAGAACAGAGGAAATGGCTATGGTAATCAGTATCAATGGAGGAACAATGATTTCAGGGGAAATCAAGGGAGAAATAATGATTTCAGGGGAAATCAAGGGAGAAATAATGATTTCAGGGGAAATCAAGGGAGAAATTATAATGACAATAATTACAACCAGAATAGGGGTCAAGGAGGAGGACAGCCTAGTGGTAGTAATATACAGCCAAACAATGACAGCACAGCCCAGAACAACCAGACCAGTGCAGTAGTTCGTAGTTCTACGGCCAGCTGTAGCGGTTCTTTAAACGCGAACCAGGTTGCGAAGTAAGGTCAGAATCTCAGTCTGTAGCATGCCCTGTCCATACAATTATACAGGAACCCTATGACCTAAATGTAAGAAATGAATTATTACATGAACTAAATGATGAAGGTATTATTCAGGAAGTGGTTAGTAAGAGCCCCATAGTTAAATTTAACGTGTCCGAGGCGTACACAGATGTTTTAATTGATAGTGGTTGTATGAAGAGTTGCATAAGTAGTGCATTTTATGATAAAATGAAAGGAACTGGAGTAAATTTTGAGGAGATGCCAATTAAAAGCACTTTTGTTATCACAGCTGTTGGGAAGAGGTCTAAAGTAATTTCTAAGCAAGTTTTAGTAGACATTAAAATTAATAATCATATAGAAAAGCAGATTTGTCTTGTAATTCCAAATTTAGTATTCAGTGTTATCTTGGGTTCAGAGTGGCTAAGTAGAGTGTCTGGTAACTTATGTTATGATGTAGGGAGTTTGAAATTTAAATGGGGTGATTCTGAAGTAGAAGTAGCGTTCAATGACCATATTCAGAGAAGTAGTATTGTAGGTGTAATTTGTACTTTATATGAGATATCGCCAGCCGTAGAGCGGGGTTCTCCATGTTTTGTGGGCAGTGTGATTACGAACGGTAGTCTAGAGGACTCGTTACGTGATGCTGCATTTCAGGGAAATATAGAGGATGAACAGTGTGTTCGGCTCTATGATGTGTTATTGTGTAATAGGAGAGTTTTTGAGGATCGCATTGGTATGGCCAATTGCTATACACATTAATTGAACGTTATTGATAGGTCAGTATTCACAGGACATAGATATCCTGTACCTTTCGCTTATCAGAGTGCAGTTGAGGCACAAATTAACCAGATGCTTGAAGATGGGATTATTGAGCACTCTAACAGTCCGTATGTTAATTCTTTGATCACGGTACCCAAGACCGACGGCACAGTTCGTATTTGTTTAGACGCTCGTTTGGTTAACAGTAGAATTAGTTCAGATCAGCTGAAATCTATGTCAATAGAGGAATTAATGCAAACATTTGAGGGGAAGAAGTATTTCACTTGTGTAGATTTGAGTTCAAGTTTTTGGCAAGTGCCACTTATGTACGAAGATAGACCATTTACAGCTTTTAGTCATAAATATAACCTTTATCAATTTTGTAGAACACCTTATGGGTTAAAGAGTAGTTCAGCAGCTTTAATTAGGGCTTTAAACATCGCATTAGGGGATGACACAGGAGAGTTTGTAACCATTTACATTGATGATATGGTAATTAGTTCACGCAGTTTTGAGGAGCATCTACGTCATTTAGATATAGTTTTTCAGAAGTTAGATCAGTCAGGGTTCACTTTGAAGCTGTCTAAGTCGTCATTCTGTCAGTCAGAAGTGACATTTTTAGGTCATAGAGTGTCGAGTAGAGGTGTTACACCAGAAGAAAGTAGGGTTAATAAGATACTTAACGCAGAGGTGCCACAGAATGTTAAACAGTTAAAAACATACCTGGGAATTTGCAACTTTTTCAGGAGGTTCGTTCTTAAATATTCAGGGTTGGTAGAACCATTCAGGGAATTGCTTAAAAGTGGGACTCAGTGGAGTTGGGAGTCCAAGCATGATCAGGCTTTTAGAGCGCTGAAGGAAGGTTTTGAGAAAGCTGTAGTGCTGAAATATCCTTTAAAAGATAAGGAATATGTGGTTATGACAGATGCTTCACATATAGGCATTGCTGGAGTATTATGTCAGAAAGATGATGAGGGTAATCTGTGCATTGTGTCTTTAGCCTCGCGAGGACTGACAGCAGCAGAGAAAAGATACACAATTACTGAGTTAGAGCGTTTAGGTATTGTTTTCAGTTTAGGGAAATTTAGAATGTATTTAGTAGGGGGGAAATTTGAGATCCATACAGATCACCATGCGTTACTGTATATGAGGACTTGTAAACTCAGTTCTAACAGAGTTAGTAGGTGGATTCTTGCTCTGCAGGAATACGAATTCACAGTAAAATATATTAAAGGTAAAGACAACATTCTTGCAGACATGCTATCGAGGGACACTAATTCATTTAGGGACTATCCTGTGGTTAAAGCAGAGGACGGTATTTTAATATGTGCATGTGTGGACAGTAGCAACAGGGCATCGTTACAGACACCGAGAAATAGGTAGGTAGAGCAACGTGATGACGTTCATTTAAAGGGAGCCACTTGCAAGGTTGGAAGCAGGTGACGCAGAAACATTTATAGTTTCCAAACGTATCGGCAAAACAGCATATGTGCTGGAGAATAGTGAGGGAAACAGATTATACGGGACGTATAATATACATAGTCTCCGAAAGTATGTGTCATAAAGTGAGTGTGTTTAGCTGGCGAGCCAGCCTATCAAATGAGTAAGTGTGGTATTTGGTGCGTGGAAGATGTGGTCTTCCAGGCAGGCGTATCAGAAGTCACACAGCGGGGTAGTATGTAAGTAAATGAGAGTTTTTAAGGTACAGGGAAATATGACGGGATTGTCGGATGCTCTTGAGCACTAAAATGTCTCGATACACCAAGGCCAGAATTTGGTAGCGCTGGTGAATTCCCATTTGCCTCCAAGAGATGGGTGAGCGCTTGGACAGGGTATTTTTGCTTAAGGCGTCCACGAGGCAAAAGATGGGCCATCAGAAGGCGAGACAGTCCTTCATGAAACTCATACATAACAGCACACGTGATTTCTGTTTACGGCCTCGCCATGTAAGATTTGTAAGTGTGTAATTTAAGGTAATTTGTACAATGGTATTATTTGTGTGAGGAGAACTGGTCTGAGTTGAGAACTAGTATTAAGTAGAATATGGTCTACGGGAACTTAAGAAGACAGGGCGATTATGGCACATAAATATTTGGTGTTATATATAATGCGCATTTACTGCTTTTTTTTTTCAGAAATCAATATTAATTTCGTCTGTTATATAGAGAGATTAAGTATTATGGTCACGATGCGCTGCCACAATAGTGTGATCTTGTGCTCAGTGATAAGTGGGATTAAATTTCACAATAAGGAAGGAACCTCCAGTGAAATTAGGAAGTTCTAGGGAGATATACATATACACCTTGATGCGTGTGATGTGACATCTCATATACATAGTGCTCACACAGTAATTATGTCTATTTTTCCAACATAGAGAAATTTGAGAGGCGGAAATATCCGTGGAACACTATTCTATATGAAAAACATTGGACTGGTTGCAACGTGCAATCCATAGTGACAACAAACTTTGACGCAAAGTGCGTAAAGAAAAATTATGAGTGTATATATCTGTATTTTAGGGTGATCTCATTTATGTAATATGTATTTTGGATGGGGATTATTAACGTGTCTGGGATAATCGGATAATGGACCGTCGTCACGGTAAATCATCCGATGATCCGAGGCGAATATGTAACGTGTTTTTCGAGGGGTTTTAATGCCACTGGCATAAGTCAGTAGGAAGCCATTCTATATTTATTTACGGGGCAAATTGTTCAGCCAAGAGAATTTTTCATGTTAATTTATTATTATTATTATTATTAAGGTATTTTTGGAGCATTTTTATAAAATTATAAGCATACAGATAGGTTTTCTATGTCTTAGAAAACACTATCAAGCAAATTATTACGAACGACATTATCATAGAAAATTATGTGATTGCGGAATTTTACGAAGATTTGTCAGTTAGGGTATTATGAGAGAGATGACTCATTGGGAATTCAGATACAGGCTTAGTCTTGTCAAGAAGCATTACGCAAGGCTGGGTTGCAGCGTCAAGAAAAGGCGGATAGTATGGAACGGCAATCGACTTCACCCTCCCGCCGAGTGTAATGAGCCAGAGGTGGGGAAGCAGCGCGTGGGGATCAGCCAATCAGTGGAGACCACGTAAGCTGGAAGTCGGCACTGGAGTGGGAAGCCGACGAGGGCATATATCGTTTGGCGCGCCGTGGAATAAAGGACAATCTGTGTAAGACTTGACCAGTACGGTTGCACGTGTGAGTCGCTCAGATGTTCCGTGGAGTGGAGGACTATCTTTGTAAAACTTAACCAGTGTGGTTGTACGAGGTTTGGGGTC
This sequence comes from Meconema thalassinum, assembly GCA_946902985.2. NCBI lineage: Eukaryota > Metazoa > Arthropoda > Insecta > Orthoptera > Tettigoniidae > Meconema > Meconema thalassinum. Next base: position 874,781,305 of record OX336389.2, on the reverse strand, counting down.
CGATGTTCGGACCATAGAGTTATCAAATCTACCAGTATATCATCAAATATCGAAGAAGATGACGGCGTCCAGGAAACAGTGGGAAGCTTTCTTCAACATCCAGTACGAGGGAAATGCTTCGACAATTTCCAGTGGTAAGCGCGAATGACGCAGAATTACTCAATTTCTCGTTTCTCTTTGTTTTAAATTCAGTATTTCAGTAACTTCATAGCTTGGGATTAAGAGTAAAATCAGTAATTTATCCGACTCCGTTCTCACGTAATTCTCTATCGGTAATATTAAAATCGCAACGCTCCAATATATATATTTTAAACTTATTATTATTATTAATTTTGCAATACTTGTTTTATACAATAAATTCATTTCTTTTAACAATGCAATCTTTGCTTTCAGTAGGTAGCATTAGATATAGACCAATTCCTTCTCCTGATACAATTGTTGTTGGGTTAATGATCAAATCATACCACGATCTGAGTGAATAGAGTCTTGAAGGTGTTCTGCCAGAGCTAGACGTTGTTAAGTACAAATTTAGATTTCAACATTGCGTTGAGGTCTTGGCGCCCATTAAAACAACATAGCTTAGGCAAAGGTCAACAGTTACATTTATCACCCAACAGTTAGGGGCAGTCAACCCGTTATACTTGCCGCTGAACGAGGAGCAAAGCGAAACCATTACAATTGCCGCTCAACGTGAGGGCTAAGCATAACCGTTACAAGATCACATAGCCCACAGTAACTGAAAGTGAGGATTTTCCTCCATCTTTCTGGGAAAATTTAAACTACTTGGAAGCAATTTTTCACATGGCTCGTTTTATCTTGTTAATTGCCTCTCCACCGATTGCTTTAGATGCTACCCTCCCTTCTTGCACTTGCTCGGCTGAGTGGTGAAGGGTCATACGATGGTCTGGTAATGTTCAACACCATCTACCGTTGACATATTGGCTTTAAAGGCCGTTATTATACGCCAGCAAGTTCATGCAGACAAGTCAAGAACCTGCGAGATCTGCTGGAGTAAAATTAAAGGCCTTGAAGGCCAATATGATATCTGTTTGGAAACCTCTATAGGGAGAAGAAAAGCTGTGGGAGCTCTTGGTTCCTAAAGCAAAGTAGCACAACGGTGTGCTACAAGTATGGAATGTAGTGCGAGATGCACTACCCCAGAAGTGGTTGGGCAGGGTGTACAAAGAGCCCGCTGATGAGCCTAACTTGGTGCACCTAGGTGAAACCCCACAACACACGTCGCAAGAACCTAGAACATTTGTTGGAGTACAATCTACTGTGTTCCAAAGTAACTAGTGTGCTCATTCAAGTTCTTTCTCTTGCAAGCATGGTATAAACGTTAACACATATAGTACATGCACCTCATGGCGCAGTGTCTAGCATTTTTTTTAAGAATAAAGATAATGAATGTGTGAATGGAAAATATGCTTATTTCAGGATCATGTAGAAGCAATACAGTAATCATAAGAAAAACCAGCCTATTGTGACGGTGTACAAAACTTATAGCCACACAAAAGATATTTACTGTACTTAAGGAAACTTACTTCTACGCAGGCATATGGTAACTGTGGTCAACGTGAGAACTAGAGCAAGAATGCTGAAAGCGATGGGAAGGCTGACCCTCATGTCGGAAAAAATTGGCCGTTCTACCGGCCCAGGATCCGAGCTTATATCCACAGTGCCGGTATTCACACCTGAAAGCAAAACAACGATTAAAATCAGCCATGAGGATATACTTGTGTTAGGGAAGGTCGGAGGGGTTAATGTGGTCCATGGGCGCCCATACCGGGGGGGGGGGGCATTCCCCCCCTGGATCCTTGAAAAATAAAACGATATGAAAATCAGACTGAGAACAAACGCTTTTTTTTTTTCAAAAGTGCTTACAGTATTCTAATTAATTTGTATTAAACATACATACTTCAGATATTTAACATTCCGACAGGCCAAATATTAAATACTGTATAGTGGCAGTGGGCGCATTAAGCCTGTCTAGCACACCTCAGAAATCTGAATTAAAAAAAAAATTACAATATTTGCTGGAGAATAGTTTTGCTTCAATTAGTGAATACACTCATTCGTTCTCTACATAGTCCATTACGTAATGGTGCTCGATCAGGCGCAATCTGTCTCGCATATCACTTTGCAACAACAGCAAATGTGTAGAAGGGTAATTGACAAACTGGCCGATATGGACTTGAATGTCATGTGGAAAGACGTAACTACTGAAAGGTAGTTGACGAATATGTTGACGAATATGAGATAAGAATTAACTCGTGCGCCCGTCAGATCAGTAGCACCCACCGGAAGGTAAAATTCATCCTACATATTATGTCAGTTATGCAATAGTGCTGGTGTGCTTTCGCTTTAAATTAGACACTTGAGTAATATTACAAAGGAATGTTGTAATTTATATGCGCGTAGCCTACATTCCATTCGTGTGTATTGTGTTCACTATGAACGGCCGCCTAGACTGTGTCTGTGTGCTTACAGTATTATTTATTAATTTTGTGTGCATCGTCTATGAATGGATTTGTATTTCATTTAAAGGTAAGTAATGCAATCTTTTCTTATTATATATATTCCAAAATGGAGGTACTCACTCGTTAATCATCGTATCTTTTTAACCACAAGGTCTATGAAAATGAAATTTTGCATGTTGATTACTCCCAGAGGCGTCAAGAACCCTAAATATGGGCCTGACTGTATTATACTCTCGCCATATTACGCCGGATCGCCTTTCCGCGTTTGTTATTCGTGTCGCGAAATGCTGTAACTTACATTTTTATTTTAAAGTTGTGCAATAGTACGGTGGCTCATTTCTTGAGAACAAAGCGATTATTGCTACGAATTAACAGCAATCTAACATTGCAGTTGTAGCTTCTTAACCTGCTGTGTTACATTTTCTACAATCGAAACAATTTATAATACAGTAGTTATTATCCTGTAATGTTTGTGCCATAATCAAAGTGACTAAGATTCGCACTCTTAATCGAATATAGACAAAATGGTGAATTCAATAGTGATAGACTTCGTAATGTTGTGTATGATTTCAATGGAATCCTCTTGCAAGGCAGGCAATTTTGGATGCGTAACATATGAGACATAAATACATAATTTAAAAAAACTAAAAATTATTTGATTTAGATCAGTTGGACAGTATATTATTCACAGAATAAAGATTAATCTCGACTTGATGCTTAATCGTAACAACCAGCAATTTGAAATGGGTACGGTACTTCAACAAATTCAAAAAGATATCTGATCATCAGTTAACATAAAGATCACAACTTTCATATTTAGGCCTAATATGTGCCTTAATTAGCCTGACAATTCTGGGAAATAGTGTAAAAAAAACTTATAAATGAAGGGTGTAAAAATGTACGTTCCAAGTTAAACGGCTGCTTGAGTAGCGCTTTTCTTTTCCAGGGTACTATCAAAAATCTGGAAGACATGAACACCATAGATCTGCTATTTTGCCAAAATGTCACCAATTCGACGTAAATCCATACGTGGCATGCATTGTAAGAAAGGACAGAATGTAATAATTTGACCTTTAAGCCCATCTGTGTAGTTGAGTACCTCAATTTAAGCTCCACGATGACGACTGGTTACCTAAATATTCGAAATTTGATTGCCGACGCTGACAGCAGCCATCCCTAGTAGGCCTACGATATTTTCAACACTACCTTCAGGGAAATACCACGTATGTATTTTACCCGATTTGGAGTATGACCACTAAGCTACGGTGCTGCGTGAACGGCCGGGGGCCGCAAATATTACGTCACGGTGGTTCGATCTTTCCCGAATGACCGGTGGAGGTCAGTGCACTTGTGACTTGACGTTACAGACAGTTAGGAACGGGGCTCCGAGTGAAAGCCGAAGTTAAACGATTGACTTCGCGTCACCACATGGTAGCTTGACGATTGGTTACGAAGTGAGAAGCTTATTATCCTCTCTGTTTCAAAATAAATCATGTGATTGTGCCAGAGCTTATCTATATTTACGACACTTTACTAAATGTAAAATACTGTAGTGTAAAATTCAACATATCATATTCTCAGAATACATTACATTGAAGTACCTCCATTTTCTGACGAATGTACGTCTCCCTGTCGGTCTAGGGGTATGATTCCTGCTTTGAGTGCGCGACGTCCCGGGTTCATATCCCGGAAGTGCCCAGCATTTTTACTATTGTTTTATCTCTTGAAAATATTCAAAAACTATATAAAAGAACCTTACGAACTTTTTTTTTTCATGCGAGACTTGTACTTACTGTGTGCCAGTAATATAAATACATAGTTTGAGGTCATACGCAATTTTTTATTTTAGTCGCTTTACCCTACAGGTTGGCTTTTCCCTCGGATTCTGCGGGGATCCCACCATTACCGCCACCAGGGCGGTGTCCTGGAGCTTGAAACACCTGGACGAAGGATAAAACTGGGGAGGTGGGACCAGCACCTCGCCCAGGTGGCCTCACCTGCAAAGCGAACATGGGCCTCATGAGGGATGAAAAGTGAGGGGAAGATTGGGAGGGATAGGTAAGGAAGAGGCAAGGAGGGTGGCCCACCTCCCCAGTGGTATCCCCCAACTAGGTGTTTCAAACTCCAGGACACTGCCCTTACGGTGGTTATGGTGGGATCCCTCGCTGAGTCCAAGGAAGGGTAGCGGCTTTGGTGGCGTAGTTGGTACATGCTGTTCTTCTATGCCCAAGATCGCGGGTTCAAACCCGGCCGAAGCCGTCGTTAAAAATCCCTCAGTATGCCTTTCTTCGGAGGGGAAGTAAAGCCGGCAGTCCCATGTCATAGATTGTTGGCATGTTAAAGAACCTTCGTTCTTTAACGAAGAACGTTCGTTGCCAGGAGCCGACTGCGGTGGCGTCTAGTAACCAAGTTCTGAACTAGTAGTTGTTGATGGTGGCGTTTGGCGGCAAAAGTAGGAACTACTTCAAAAAATCAATGTCTGCAGTCCTTACTTGAATTAAAAACAGATAACACACACTAATACAGCCATCACAATTAACACCGGTTATCAGACAGATTCTACACCCACCCAAAGTACACGGGGCTACATGACCGCGTTGTCACAGCCCCTAAACTGAGGAAGCAACCAACCAACCAACCTAAGTCCGAGGGAAAAGCCAACCTGGAGGGTAAACCAACGGGGAAAAAAGAAGCGTTTACCTCAACCTATGTATTTAAATTACCGGAAGTCTCGCCCGAAAAAAAGAACGTTCCTAAGGTTCTTTTACATACTTTTTGAATCGTTTCAAGAGATAAAAACAAAAGTAATAAAATTGCAAGGCTCTTCCGGGGTTTGAACCCGGGACCTCTCGCACTCAAAGCAGGAATCATACCCCTAGACCAACAGTGCGTTGTGCATTAGTCAGAAAATGGAGGTACTTCAATGTAATGTATTCTGAGAATATGATATGTTGAATATTACACTACAGTATTTTATATTTAGTAAAGTGTCGTAAGTATAGATAAGTTCTGGCACAATCACATGATTTATTTTGAAACAGAGAGGATAATAAGCTTCTCACTTTGTAACCAATCGTAAAGCTACCATGTGATGACGCGAAGTCAATCGTTTAACTTCGGCTTTCACTCGGAGCCCCGTTCTTAACTGTCTGTAACGTCAAGTCACTTGTGTGATGATGTCACGGCCGGGAGTAAGGAGAGGTATATGCGAGCTAACCCCACCCCCTTACGGCGGGGAGGATAGCGAGGCCGCCTGGCAGGTGATCGCCAGACGAGCTTGCTCATTCTGATGTTTGATTCTGTTCGTGTCCAGAATATGTTTAGTGCGGACCGGTATTGCTGTGTGTGTTGTATTCTTACGGTCGTAAGGGCGAGCTATTAGATGCAAGTTCGTCACTTGCAAATCGCAAGCAAACGGCAGTGAGAAAGTGATGGTTCATATTCGTATGTATTGGGACTTGCACTGACATACAGAAGAAGTTGGAGCCACGTAAGTTGAAAAATCATATAAACATTACCAGCATAAAGCAACAGTGATACACAGTCTGAGGGCTGGATATTTCTCATCCTGTGCTACAAGCTTACACACTATTCAATGGAAATCAGTTGGGACATCTTTGCGACAGAACATTGTACATTTAATCAAAGCCGTGATGGCAAGTGAACATGGCTTTAGGCATCATTGGAACTCTGTAATAGTTCACATAGTTCATTAAACATTGCTTCACGCCGGACTTCTGGAACAGTCTTTGCCAATTACACTGAACACAATCTCACATCTGAACATTCTAGATCGAATTGGAACTGTGGCGGCGTGTTACTCTAAAATAATGGGGCAACATATTAATGAAGTAAATGTCTTCGTGAGGAAGGAGAGACATACAGTGTCGAATATTTCTAATTACACCATGGCACATTAAAACACGCAGAAGGCGTGATGGAGGGATGGAACTTTGAACCAGGAGGCGTCGCGACGATATTCGCAAGCAGACGCCTGCCGCCAACACGACACCAGGGAACACTTATCAAGGATCTTTCCACTCTATTGAATTTGCAGAAAGGGTTTGTCTCTGCCTAACGAAAATGCCAGGAGGTAAAAATGTGTCGCCAGCCCACATGAATTGAATCTTCCCATAATGAGTTGCACTCCAGAGCAAATGATCATATTTAGACTTTGTATAATTCCACGGTATGGCAAGAGCATTATCTGATTGTACACATCGGAGTCTAATTAATTTTGTTGGGATTAATGATGATAATGATTGTTTTTTACGATTGTTATTATTATTATTTTCTCTTGCATAATTACGATGGCAATTATTTCAATGTTTTTTTCTTCTGCGTTTTTTTTTCGATTTATGGTTTTATCCAAGGATTTTAAGATAGTGTGCATCAGATGCACAGGTGTTTATTTTGGTCCACATTTTCTTTGGGGATTTGATGTTGAAGCCTTAGGATGACTTTGCCGTCTGTGCGATGTTTTTTTGAACTCCAGATCTTTTCAAGGACGATATTTGGGGGTCTCATTTGAGGACTTTGTGAGTTTTGCCTTGAGCCGTTCACATTTCGATTGAATTATTAGTATTTTGGATGCATATCTGTTCAGATCCGACTGTTCGATTTATGCATTCTGGTTGCCACATTTTGAGTGTGAAGATAGCCAATATTAAATATTAAATATTAGATTTACCACTTGGATATTATATTTGTGATAGGAATTATTGAAGTTATGTAGAGAAATGCTCAGATGATGATTTGATTTCTGGTTTTGAATGATAGTTTGATGGGCCATGATCTTTTGTGACATGTTGCTCGAGTTATTTAGAGGGCTATTGCCTTAGTGCAACGATTTGTTGGCAAATGATATGACATGTTTTATCATGAATTATTATAATCCTATCATGATGTTTAAATATTTTGATCTAATTATTTGGTCTCTCTTAGAGAATTTATGGCTCATTTTGACAAAGGCTCATTGCTTTTGTGAGGAAAAATTTAATCTTTCTTTCTCTGTCCTCTTTACTAATTATTTTGATCAGTAATTGCCTGAGCAATTTAACGAAATCATCGAGTATGGTTGCACTGATACTTCAATAATCATTTGATGGAGTTTGATTCTGGATTATTCTTGAATCTAGTTGTGGATTCGAAACCACGATACCATGTAAGGATTATTATAATAATTGCGGGCATTAGGGATGATTATTGAATTGACAAAAGATTATCGAATTTTGAACAAGATTATTAGTTTAGGATTCACTAAAAGATTTTGAATTGAGCATGAGATATTGATTTAAGGATTTCGATTTGATTAAAAGATTTATTTTTGAACTGATCCTGATAATCAGTGGACTGATCTGGACAATTTTTGATTTTAGGAACTGAGTTAGATGAGTTCATATCATATTATTGTCAGTTATAATTGTAAATAAGTTTGGACAATTAGATAGACTGTTTTGTGTGCAATTACGGTAGTACAATGCCGATATCAATCCATTAGCAAGCAGTTTCACATCACAGGGCGCATTAGCATGATTATTTGATCGTGTATTTTTTTCTTTCATATAATTGAAGTTAGGTCGCTCGGGGATGAGTGTTAATAATGTTTCGTGTCGTGTGCGCCGAAAAATCCCTGCAGCGACAGAAGAGACTTTTAGTTGGCTTTCGTTTCAGTCCTGTGATGTATTTTTTTTTATTGATCCGATTTGGCAAGATTCAGAAAGACATTACACCATATCTTAGGGATTCTCTAGCCGTCGAGATCATAGGCAGGGTGTGGAATTTTAATGCAAGCTGAATCCATGAATAAATAAGGATCATTTTCCTTTACCTTCTTAAATTTCTTTTATCTGTGTCATTTCTATTTTCCTTCTCTTAACTCTGGCCTCTCCAGGAATGTGTCCTTGCGAACTCTAGTTTGATGGCGCCCTCTTTCCCATCCCGTAACGACCCGGAGATACTCTGTCTCGTGCCACCCGAGCCGTTTTTCTTATATTATCAAACTAGAATTCAGGCACATTCGTTTTTTCCTTTTTTTTTATTGCACTCCCCTGTTCTTTCTCGGAAATTGTGTGGTGTAATTTTTGGCCGGGTCATCGCACATATTTCCGGGACGGGCACAGTATCATGATTCATATTCCGGGGCACTCATCTCAAAACTACGGTATCGGTTGGCTAATGACACGTTATTACATAAACCGGAATTTCACTCAGTCAAGTACAAGGGGTGAGGTTTAAACCGGTTTACAAATAATGCAACAACATTTACAACAATGCCAGTTATTGAATATAAAAAGGTTAATTTTCCCCTCTTTAAGGGTAGCCGTAACACACTTAAATTTAAAAAACTCAAAAGGTATTTGTATTACATTGGTTAGACTGTATATTATTTACGTCACAGGTACAATAATACGGCGAAATATATCACTTGTTAATTTTATAAAACTCTACGGAATTGTACAATATCTGTTAGTTTCATTTTATCGTCTATTAGTTTCATAAACAGAGAAAAGCTTGAGCATAAGTCTCAATTACACATTGAAAGAAGTGGTTTGTTTACGTTCGTATCACCTTTTCTCTTGTTTCAGTCGAGAATGCGAATAATGGTAGTAAGAAGTACGTGATATAGTGGTTTTTATCCATTTTACTTAGAGGTTAGTAAGAATCAGGTGAAATATTTTTATTGACAAAACTATTTTTTTACTAAAACCATAAGTTCGAGTTTATCAGTTCGTTGGCTACAAGTGTTTCATGATTCTAATAAGAGCAATGCGAAGTATTTCCGATTGGTTGTTTAGAAGAGAAAAGACGTGACGATCTGCTGTAATGGCCAATACAAACTAGATACCGTAGCCTACCGTATTTGGAAACAGTACTATTTACATATTTGGGCTGATTCAGATGTTGGGGGGACTACTATACATTGCGATACGGCCGCATATAAAATTCCCCTAAAACAAAATGGCGGCTTCCGTGACGTCATCAACGACGTCACGAAATACTCCTCTGGTAAGCTTACGGGAAAAGCCTGGGTAATAGGGGTTTTTTGGGTGGGGAAACACCAAAAAACGTCAATTTTTTTATGTATCGAAATCTATATTTGAGCTATATAGTTCAATTAAAGATTCCGATACATGAAAAAATTTCGCTAATTCACGTAAGAATAGTTTTTTGGGTGGAAAAACGCAAAAACCGTCAATTTCATTCCTTGTATCGAAATCTATATTTGAGCTATATAGTTCAATTAAAGATTCCGATACATAAAAAGAATTCGCAAATTCACGTAAGAATAGTTTTTTGGGTGGAAAAACGCAAAAACCGTCAATTTCTTTCTATGTATCGAAAACTATATTTGAGCTATATACTTCAATTAAAGATTCCGATACATAAAAAGAATTCGCAAATTCACGTAAGAATAGTTTTTTGGGTGGAAAAACGCAAAAACCGTCAATTTATTTCTATGTATCGAAATCTATATTTGAGCTATATAGTTCAATTAAAGATTCCGATACAGGTCAATGCCATCATAAAACATTGTGATCAATAATGTTGTTTTTGCTGGGGGGGGCTGCGCCCCCCCACACCCCCCCCTCCCCTCCGATAAGTTGGTATTTTTATATTTTCCAATATTGGCTGCAAACACAAAAACCGTCAATTTCTTTCTATGTATCGAAATCTATATTTGAGCTATATAGTTCAATTAAAGATTCCGATAGGTCTAATACAAAACATTGTCATATCTATTTTACAGGTGTTCATGTACATGCCAATTTGTCTAAATCCATTCCTATTTGAACAGGCGTATTCCCCAACACCGTTCCTGACGTAATATTATCGTTTAAACAACTTTCATATTAAATTCAACAACCAAAATATATGTATGAACAACGTAAAAACTCACCGATATATTCCAAATGCTGTATTATTCCACATGTAAAAGCAGAAGCACAGATTTTCCACCACAAGTAAAGGCTTTTAGTTTAATGCAACAACTTCAGGATTTAAACAATTTTAATACAAATCGTCAACACAATCGAGCACACGACACTGCTAATATCAAAATCTTATTTTACAGGTTATTCACGGGAATATTTATTTTAATATTACGCTTAGAAAACGCGATCGCATGATGATACAAAAATGGCGAACCGACTCCAGGAAAATCTCGCGACGTACTGACCACGGAACTGACGTAGTAATCAGCTGACAACCAATAGCGTTACCAATAGCAATACGTCAGCCAACCAATAGCGTTACCGATAGCAATACGTCAGCCAACCAATAGCGTTACCGATAGCAATACGTCAGCCGTGAGATCACGGTGACGTCACTGATCTCCCTAAATATTCCCCAGATACGGGTGTATCGGAAGGTATAGTTCCACCATGTTGGGATATTTCCACAGTTTAACTTAGTGATTTGGGATCATGTGAAAATATGTCCAGTTATTTAGAAAGTTGGCGAACTGGTTTAACGATACCATTTTAATGAACTACGGTACTTGATTTTTATTTTTGTCGATACCACTAGTTTTTTCCTGTTTTTAAGAACTGAACATTACGACGTTGAATCACGGAGAAAAGTGAACATTAACGGACAAAAACTCAAAGAAAACATTCCTCCCATACTTGCCACAAAGTAGTCAATCGTTTCAGAGAAGTAAAATAATGAATTTCACGAAGTAAGTAAGAAATGAAACCTTCTCTTTGTGTGTGTGTGTTGGAGGGGGGGGGGGGGCAGGTAGGTAATGAAACGAAAATATATACTTGCCCCCCCCCCTGGAAACAATCCTATGGGCGCCCATGATGTGGTCCACTGTACATTTAGCACCCCAGGGCTAATGAGTACTGTAGTGTCCATGATGGCATTGTGGGTCCTAACTTTCTTTTTATAATGAGGGACGAAGCATAGTTCCATGTGAGTGGATCAGCCCATTTACAAAACAATGCGATATGGGATACAGAGAACCTGAATATTTTATATCCAAGACCTCTGCACTACGTGTATGTAGGTTTTGCAGGATGCGATTACTTCTGACTAATATATTCACAATATTCTCAAACTATTTTCTTTGCTGAACTGACTGAAGAAGAGGAAAGGTATGGCTATTTCCAGCAGGATAGTGAAATGGACTATATGCCACATAGTTCTATGAGATGGTTACAGGAAGCGTTTTATGATGGCCAAATCATCAGTAAAGGCTCGCTCTTGCACCTGATTTAAGTGCCTGTGACTTTTATCCATTGGGGAAGTCTTAAAAGGAAAGTTAACCGGCATAGGAATAATCATTGAAGTCCAGAACGATTAAAAATTGAAACTAGGAACACTGTGCATTCCATCAGTGTCTATGAACTGCAAAGAGTGTTTTGAAATCTGATTACAAAATTTGAAACTTGCATCGCAGTTCAAGGCCACTTTCAACATCTTCTGTAATTAAGTTAAGTTAGTTTGTCTGTCTGTCTATCTATTTATTTATTTATTTGGTCTGAACACATATAGTTGGTAAATTTCAATTTAATTTAGTTTCTATAAGCTGCTGCTTATTTGAGACGATTATGTCCGCTCGTAATTGTTTGCCGTTGCGGGCACAGCACTTGCTGTCTCCGCTTCCCTTCGCTCTTACTCCTTGGTACTCTGCCATGAAGCCTTTAACTGAACTCCCTGTACAACCAAACCACAATGTTTTCTTATTGTATATTTAATTCTGGCTGGCTACGTGACTCAGAGGTAACGTTCTCGCTTGCTGTTCTCAAGGTTGCAGGATCGAATCTTGGCGCAGTCAGCTGGCATTTGAGGGTGCGCAAATACGAGGGAGCCATGTGAGTAGATTTACTTGAACGATAATGATCCCCTTCGGGGCAAAATTCCGGCACCCCAGCATCTCTAAAAGCCGCAGTAGTTAAAAGGGTCGTACAGCCAATAACATTATTACTGGATTATTATTACTGTATACTAATTCTAAGGAAAACCATGTAATTGGTGACATGGTGTTTTCTGAGAAAAGGCTTCTCCACTCATTGAGATCAGATGGTTTATCCTACATAATGAGAGTGGGGTAGTTGATTACAATTATCATGATTAAAGTTTCACCTTGTCTCATAACAATGCAAAGGCAAACAACTATGTTTTACAGCATACTTACCTCCCTTGTTTGTGAGCGTAGACACTCTAAACTCGGTTACAGTTGAGCCACGTTTGTTGTATGCGGTGATGCGGAGCTGATAGTAGGTAGCTGGATCAAGACCTGAGATGGTGTAACTGGATCCCGGGGGAGCATGATCAGTGACTGTGAACAAAATTCAACCCACTATGAGCCCTGTCATACATCAGGCTGAGAGAATCCTGATCTGGGTTGGTTACTTCATACACTCACTTCTTTAGGGAGGTGCAGACAATGCTTAATAAATATCTAATGTACAATACTAATAAGTTATCAGGATCCTAGTGGGCTTTCACTGCCTTATAACGTTTGAACAATTCCACAGAATACACAAAAGTTTGTATGCATCAAGTCATTCTTGAGTTTCCCTATTTTCAACTGCACCAAGTGCGTGCTGTCACAATTACCTATGAGGTAATTGTTGGTGGAGGTTGGAGGTCCTCGAGCATCCAGACTATACACTGGACATGAATCCTTTTCTCCAAATTAAAGGAACCACTCGAAGAGAAGCATTGCTAGACATGAGATGCCATACTTCAAGCGGTAGGGTGTTCCATCGTGGGTATCATAAAATTGGCACTGCTACTAGTGGCTTGCACTTTACAAACGTCTGGCAATGGGTGCAACATGTTGCAGGGTATAACACTGAAGGCCTGTAGAGGTATGGTGGTTTTACAATACATGGCTCTTATGTAGCCATTCTTTCTCACCCTCACATACCAAATAACAGCCTTCTAGCTATTGGGGAGGTGGGAAAATTGGTGATTAGCATGTGAATGAGGGCTTTTTCTTATGTACATAGATAGTATTTTATGACCCCTTATTCATGTTAAAATAAAATAACTTTTTTTGTCTGTATGGATCCCATCAACGCCATTAAAATGAACCACGTGGTCATGTAGTATGAAAAATAGTCTTGGTTCCCCATATATTTTGGTGAAATTTTTACTCATTGTTTCTAAGTACATTGTGAGGGTGATCAATATCAAATTAATTTAGAGCCTTCTCGCTGTTAGAAATGTGAAACCAATAGGAATGTTAGAATATTTTTGCTGTTACATTTTGATGTAAATGATAACCTTCTGCCCCAATCAATTTCACACAAAATTTAAATTAAAAATATTGTCAGTGCAGATCTTGTACATTCCTTTAAAATGGTGTGCACTGTAGTATGAAAATTAAGTTTCTGACCCTCTGTGCACCAAACCTTGATATTTTTGATGTAATTATGATTCCTGCTTCTATCAATTTAAGTTTTGTTTAATAGCTTATCCTCTCAGCTCTTCACCCACGGTCTCTGCGAGGGATCATTCCTCTACCGTCGTAAGGATGGTGTCTGGGAGCTGAACACACTTTGTCAGCAGATACAACTGGGGATGATGACAGGCTGATCGCCCAGGTGACTGCTAACTTGAGTCTAATTAAGGAAGGGTCAGGGAAGGGATTTTGGAAGGAAGTCGGCCGTGGATCTGTTGAAAGAAACCGTCCCGCCATTTGCCTAGTGGTGAAATTGGGAAACGATAAAAACCATCTCCTGGATGAGTGAGGTGGGATTCCAATCCACATTCTCCCAATGCCAGCGAGGCACGAGATAGTGCGTTGGCGTTCTCGGCCACCGTGGCCGGTCTATCTATTTCATACAAAAATAAAATAATATGAATATTAAACTATTTATACCGTATTTGTCTGTGTAGAGATTGTCTGTTTCTTTTATAAGAATTTATCACACCTTTACTTTAATTACAGATTACGAATGGTCCCCAAGTTCCTGTCTCAAACATTTCTGGATATAAATTTGACTCAGTTTTCCTAAGTATAGTAGAACTCAAATTATTCAAATCAATTGGGACTAAACTTCATTTGGATAATCAAAAATTCGGATAATTGGATTTACACACATGGTATACATACATTTTATGTATTTGAAAGAAAAAGAGCTTATTTACGGTGCTGTATACATTTTTAATTATGTACTTAAATGAAAAGGCACTTTTACATGTTATATAGCATACATACTTACAAGTGCTGTTCAATAGGAGTGAATGAAAGTCATTGTTTGCTGAACATCTCGGTGAAAGTAAGCTCGTCATCGTGGAGGGAAGGACAATAGCGCGCGTAGACAGAATCATTATTTTGCGAATCGCAGTACGTTTCCGTCATAATTTGTTTTTCTGAAAGTGATTCGGATAATCAGCGATTCGGATAGTCGGAGTTCGGATAATTGGAGTTCTACTGTACTACATAACATTCGACTATATCAAATATCAGCCTTTTACCTCTTGTTGTAGTGGGAGTACTAGTAATGAACGACGATGGGCTTTATTCTCTATATAGAGGGTTAATCTCAAATATTTTTAACTAATGGCAGAATAAGTATCCTGTAAAGGTCATAGAGATATTTTTAAAAATTTTTTGGCACCAGTGTGAAGAGAAGTCTTGTGGATCTATGCTTCAAAATTGCAGAGATATATTTTGTGAATAAATACTGCATTACAAGTTCATAGCAAGTAGGCTCACTTTACCAAAATTTGTAACTCTACACACAGTATGGTATCAAACCAAACCAAATCCTGTGGCACTATTGCCCATGAAGGGCCTAGGCTAACCAAGCGACTGCTGCCCAGCCATTTGGCTTGCAGATAATGGGGTGGTGTGTGGTCAGCGTATCATGTCCCCTCAGCCGTTATCTTGGTTTTCGTGACCGGGGCGCTGCCTCACTGTCAGACAGCTACTCAGTTGTCCTCACAAGGCTGAGTGCACCCCATTCCAGCCCTCACGTCAGTTTCTAAAATCCCTGACGGAGCCGGAAATCAAACCCGGGGCCTCCGGGTGAGAGGAAGATGCGCTACCCCAACACCACGGGGCAGCAGAGTATGGTATCAATGACTTTTAAATTGTTCAGCTAGGATACATTCCCATTCCATTCTTTTAAGTTTTTAGCATTGTTCAAAGTTTCTCCTTCTGTTTGTGGTGTTTGATGTTTCAGAGGTTGATGTTTGAATGAAAAAAGTAGGTCTGTGAGATGTGATACCGGTATGTAGAAGAAATGGGTAAAATTGCTTTACATGCATGTGATTGATACAAATTCTGGACTTTGGGTTATTCTGTTGACATATTGGTATTTATTTATTTATCTATTTATTTTTAATATTTTAAGGGTTTTGACCAGTTGGGTTTAAAGTACCAATGTTTATATCTCCAATTTAACCATAAACCAGACATGATAATACTGTCTGAAAGTGTTTTCACAGTACAATATTAAATATTTTGTATGAGGGTTGCATGTGTATACAGTACAGTATATCTTTTATCATGGGTAGAATTTTGAGATAGTATGAAGTAGCCTATTCATTTTATCCCAAAATAGAGAAAGTTTATACATCTAATGAGCTGAGTTTCAGAAAGTATTATCATGTCTGGTTTATGGTTAAATTGGAGATATAAACATTGGTACTTTAAACCCAACTGGTCAAAACCCTTAAAATATTAAAAATAAATAGATAAATAAATAAATACCAATATGTCAACAGAATAACCCAAAGTCCAGAATTTGTATCAATCACATGCATGTAAAGCAATTTTACCCATTTCTTCTACATACCGGTATCACATCTCACAGACCTACTTTTTTCATTCAAACATCAACCTCTGAAACATCGAACACCACAAACAGAAGGAGAAACTTTGAACAATGCTAAAAACTTAAAAGAATGGAATGGGAATGTATCCTAGCTGAACAATTTAAAAGTCATTGATACCATACTCTGCTGCCCCGTGGTGTTGGGGTAGCGCATCTTCCTCTCACCCGGAGGCCCCGGGTTTGATTTCCGGCTCCGTCAGGGATTTTAGAAACTGACGTGAGGGCTGGAATAGGGTGCACTCAGCCTTGTGAGGACAACTGAGTAGCTGTCTGACAGTGAGGCAGTGCCCCGGTCACGAAAACCAAGATAACGGCTGAGGGGACATGATACGCTGACCACATACCACCCCATTATCTGCAAGCCAAATGGCTGGGCAGCAGTCGCTTGGTTAGCCTAGGCCCTTCATGGGCAATAGTGCCACAGGATTTGGTTTGGTTTGATACCATACTGTGTGTAGAGTTACAAATTTTGGTAAAGTGAGCCTACTTGCTATGAACTTGTAATACAGTATTTATTCACAAAATATATCTCTGCAATTTTGAAGCATAGATCCACAAGACTTCTCTTCACACTGGTGCCAAAAAATTTTTAAAAGTATCTCTATGACCTTTACAGGATACTTATTCTGCCATTTGTTAAAAATATTTGAGATTAACCCTCTATATAGAGAATAAAGCCCATCGTCGTTCATTACTAGTACTCCCACTACAACAAGAGGTAAAAGGCTGATATTTGATATAGTCGAATGTTATGTAGTACAGTAGAACTCCAATTATCCGAACTCCGACTATCCGAATCGCTGATTATCCGAATCACTTTCAGAAAAACAAATTATGACAGAAACGTACTGCAATTCGCAAAATAATGATTTTGTCTACGCGCGCTATTGTCCTTCCCTCCACGATGACGAGTAATTGATATTTCCAAAGTATCGAAAGATTCGATTGACTGTTGATTAGTTGCATTCGATTAGAAAAATGATTGTTAGTTGATCTTGGATCCAAGGTTACGGCGTCGGTATAACTTCCCACAGCATCTTTTGCTTAATGCACGACTAGTCACGTTAGTGTTAATTTCTGCACGTTATACCTTTGCTATATACCGTACAGTATTATTGTCCTGTGTTGTTTCATGGTTGTAGCAGTGTTTTGTGCAATTAGATGAAAATGAATTTAAGTCATGACATTTTAGTTTGGTTGGAGGAAACTTCCTGTGGTCAGCTTGAGGGCAAAAATAGTGACACTGACTGTGAAAGTGAACACAATGAACATACATATCCAAGAGTTATGGTTCGATGATGGAACATCTCCAGATGGTTTCTAGGTAGCAATAACAATGACACGGTTTTTAGTGTAACTGTTAAAAAAAAGAAATGAGAACATCTTGCAGCTTACAATAGCCCCATAAACATTATTTCTAAGTGTTTCAAATTTTGTGAGGTGCTTTATTGTTATTTCAAGTATTTTCTTTAATATGGAAATACAATTACGCATAAAATAAGTTGGTACGTGTTATGTAAACAAGTCATATCATTGTGTGAGTATTTTGTTCAACGCATGATCACTCGCTTAACATTCGTCCTAGTGTTAATAAAAATATTCTTTTTCACTCAACTAATGAAAACCTTTGAGATTGACAAAATGTGTTAATTTTAGGTCTTGGGAGTTGGCATGAAGGATGCATTACAAAGGTCTCAGGATCACCAACACAGGCTTATAGAAGTTGTGCTGCAGCATAAAGCTTTTAAATCTCATATTAAGTCCTTTTTATTTTGTTAGTAAGGGAGCATTTGGAAATGCCAATATCAGTATAAATATCATGGAAATTTGATATTAAACATCTTCCAGATAGGCCTATATGATGTCTCAAAATAGAGGCAATAACCTAGCTATACTAGGCGACAGCGTTGATGGCCCCTAGCCGCGCAGAGAGAGAGAGAGCGATGATACGAAATACAGCGTTGCCTCATACGGGCAGAAGTTGCCGCCACAACATCAAATATCTCGTGCGCTCAGGCAAAGTTTTCTTAGTAGGGGGATTTTCAAGCAGTTAGGATGAAGAAATAAAAATTCTGAATATTTAGAAACAAAAATTACATTTCTACGCTAACTGGTTCGCGTTTTATGGCCAGTTAACGAACATGATGTTAGAAGATAGAATAATCTCCTTGTTCCGTCCCCTTGGCCGGGGTGAGATGCTTATTTATATACCCTGGTGTTAAATCGCACCTCGGCTGCGTTGGGGCACTGAAGCGAGTCCGGAGATCGGATGTTCGAATCCCGTGGCTATCCGGATTGTGGTTTCCCCGCGTTTCCCCACACTCCTTCCAGTCAAATGCTGGAATAGTATCTTAGTTCAAGGTCAGGGGCACCCTGTCTTTAATACAGCTACACTACTACAACTACTGTATCACAGAAACTCAAGATAGCCTAAATCAAACCAGTACACGGGACTGATGAACAAGGTGTCTCAAGCACATAATATGAAAATTAACAACAGAAATCCTAACAGTTTATTTATTGGATGCCCCCCCCCCCGCCCCCCTGTGTAGAGGTTATTGAAGTATGAAATGACAAGCATGATAAAGAGTCAATTACGGAATAATATGCCAAACGTGAGCCGGAGTACTGTCCACTGTCCGCTTTGTCCAACACAGATCCCACATTGAGCTGTCGGGAATCAATTCTGTGGCTGAGGAGTGAGAAGCCGGTGGAAATGCACTCTTTAAAATGGCAAAACAGTGGAAAACAACACATGCTATTTCATTTTATACAATATACATTTACACTAGCGGGTGTCTCACGATAAACCGCCCTCGCTTCCCCCGACCCTACGCACAACAAAGGACAAGAAATGAAGTGTTATTGCAACATCTCTCAGTACAAGGAAGTGAATTGAGAGACAGCGCTGCAGTTTTTTTTGCGAGCAACCCCGTATACTTACTAAAAACCAAAACAAATACAAATAAAATAAACTTACCATAAGTGTATGGTTGCTCAGAACCGTCAGAATTTTCTTTAAATGGCGTCTGTGAGAAAAGCTCTTACTATATATACCTGTATGTAGGCTACAGTTAACTGTCGCAGCCCCTAAATAACCAACAACAACTATTAAAATTCTAATAGTTATCACGACTATAAAAATTTCCTGCCGTCATTACACTTTACATACTTGAGACCCTCGCGTTTTAACATTTTCTGCATGGATCGAGTGCTCCCGTTAAAACCAAGGGATTCGTGCATTAAATGAACGAACTTATTTGCTGTAGAGAACTCGCGTCTATCATAAAACTCGAATACCTTACGGCGTAAAACATCCTGATCAAAGTCGTCAATTCCAGTGACACTTTTCAGTAATCATATGATATTTTACCTGGCGATCTAAAGTACACAATTCCACTTGCCTGTACTGATAACTTCGCTTCACGAACAATTCTCTTCACACTCCTTAGACCTATATCACCACAGGCAAGCACTGTGGCAACATCGCACAATGGAATCCCTGCGTCTGCTACTCGCTTGAAGGTTCTTACAGCTGTGAACGACTGAGTGCGACTGCCACTGATTGGCTGAGACGTGACCGTGCTATTGCGCATCCGAGACCCACGGGCCATCAACGCTGTCGCCGAGCATAGTTAACAAGATAGAGCCTCAAGCATCGTCAGTTGGTAGCATGACCCGAGATGTGGGCACTGAGCTATGTCAAATTATCCAAAGGTCATGTTCCCATTTAGCAACATCACTTATAGCGCTGCAACTGTAATTACCTTGAGTAGCTGGTGCTATTGGCAATGGGCTAGCTCCACAAGCGGGATGGACAGAAGGAGGAGGACCAGTGGAAAGTTGTAGTAGTTTGCTGATATAAACCGTCAATTGTTAGAATAAAGTGGGCTGTGATCAGGCTACAATACTTGCCTTATTAAGTTTACTGTGCGGCAGCTATGCCCGAACTTATGGACCTCAATAATCATGCTCCATTTGAACATGCTCTATTCTCCCCATTGACTCATTATGACAGGAAACATGTCTATGATGTTTACGCATTATGCCTGCGCTTATATAACCATGGCTAGCAAGCACTGCTGACACCTCTTAATGAAGTTGCTATTCAATCAGTGCAGTTTGTTTTCAGAAATCAATGCTGTTTTGTGACAAATGTTTTCTTTCAGCTCTACCTCGGTGCATGAGTTTGATGGGTACACCTTGTTTTTTCAGCCTTTCCCATAAATAAAAGTCACAGTTAGTTTCCAAAACGAGGTGGATGCACGTTATTTGTATTTAATCTGTCTTGCAAAACTTCAAATAATGCTGGTGATGTCAACCTGATCAAGATTTAAGTTCAGTTTGGCACCCAAGATAAACAGGGGTCTTAAGGAAGTTGTAACAGCTAAGGCTTTCACGGCTGCCGTTCATAGCAATGTACAAGTTATCCACGCTTGTAGGCCATGGCCTAGGCATGATGTTTGCTCCCGACATTTCACTGAAGACTGCATTCGGTATTATCAAGGCTATGTTCACTCTGTTGGTCAGCAGTCCACATCCTGCCTGGACCATGGCCTACAAGCCTGAAATTAATTTAACAATTGGAGCAAACATTTGATCGAAATCTTTTCTTGGCACCTTGCCACAAGTCTGGCTTGGAATCAAGCAGGTCTGCCAGTATTTTACTCTAGCTTGTAAACCCATTCATTTACCACACTTGAGTCATGTTTTCGATCCACAAGCTTCCATGTTTCATTGCCATGAAGAGCTGTTAATTCTTCAAGCATTGGATTGTTCCAGAGTTCTTTGTCAGACTGTGAACAAGCCTCCTTGAAGCTTTATGGATTGTTCAGTCCTACTATCAGAAAACAGTACTCAAAACTGGGGTCTCATTTATGTTTTCTTTATCTCATAGGATAGCAATTTCCACAAGATTCTAAGGTTCTAAACAATGAAATCCTCATCCTCGGAATCCGAAGGAGAATGAACATTTTCAACACTTAAGCTTGGCTTGGGCAGACTCTCAAACAGATCTACCTGCTCAGTCTCAGGTTTATTCAGCCACAAGTGGGGACTGTTGAAGTTGTACAAAATCATTGTTATCAACACTGGCTTCAACACTTGCCTGTTCTGTTTTAGGAAATAGGCTATGACTTATGGACTCTTTGAACACATTTCTTGCCAAAATGACATTTTTAGGATCGTTTGCACTCACAAGTCTGTAACCTTTGGTGACCTCAGAATACCCCTCAAAATCAACCCCTGACTCTGTCCAATTTATGCATTTTTGCTCAGAAATATGCACTTGAACATGGCATCTAAGCACTCTTAGATGAGAAATATCAATCTTCTCTCCCTTCCAGATTTCCCCTCGAACAGCCTTCTTTACAGCTGCAGTATCTGACAAATATTAGAAGTACAGTACGGCACACAAGAGTTTTTATGGCTTCTGTTCAAAACATATTACATTTAAGACTGTAATGGGTACTACCCCAAGATGTGAACCCCATAGGTTCAGACAGATCAGTGTGAACCAAGTCCTACAAACCTCTGGTTCTCTTAACTCTTTCAAGGAGAGGTTTGACAGTCTGGTTCCCTTCAAGACATGCTGAATGTTCATTCTCTTTGAAGGTTATTCCTGAACATAGCCCAGCCTTCAACTGTCTTGTACCCTTCCAGCCCATCTGACAGAAATCTTTTATGCCATAATTCTTGATCTGATATTTGCAAAGTAGTCACACCATTCACTGATTCCTCCAAAAATCAATCAGCCCTCACTGGTTCTTTCAACAATTTAATTTGTGAAGCCATATGCAAACCTTCCCTTTTAGTTTTTTAATCTATAAGTTCAATACTCCTATGAACAGTGACATATGATGTATTGTATACCTTACCAAGACACATTATCAAATGCAACAGTAAACCCCTCCTCTGTCATTTTAGAAACAGACAATAAATTAGTGGACAGAGCTGGAACAAACATTACATCAGTAGCTGTTTTAACGTCTCTGAAACCACAGTTATCTAGGTGCAATACTACTTTACCAATCCTGTCACTGTCACCAGCCACACCCGTGGCTCATAATCACAAGATTCACGGTCACGTAAAACTACAATCTTCCTTCCTTCTTTCACCAGCCACACTTAACACACAGTTCTAACATTGAAATTTTGTCCCATAACATATGGAATGCTGCCCTCTGAGTCTATGACCCACACAGAAGATGGCAATTAGTCAGGAACATAGCGTCCATCCTCTTCAATGAATTCAATCTTGAATCGTTGACCAGATTTCTTTAGTTTAGGACAATCTGACATCTTATAGTCTGGTTCACCCAAATAATAGCAAATAATTGTTTTGCTTTTCATCCTCACTGCCTCCTTTTCCCATTCACCGAGAGCAAAGGAGTTGTTGATTATAATGTTTCACTCTTATCCATTCTTCTCTCTCTTTTGCCCACATGTACCAATTTCACATCACTGGAGCTGATCTTCTCCTAGTGTTGACAAGACACCATTCCTCATCACAAACAAAATCTACTCATCATCCACAGTCTCACCAACATCAGCCAACTTCTGAACAATCTCCAGGAAGTCAGTAATATGCTCTTGCACACCCCTCAACCATAATGGTCATCTGCATGGTGAACCTCCAAATAACATAATTTACCTGGCATTCTAATTTCTCAAATCCCGGTGCTGATGATGTGACATCGACCAAAGAGTAAACCGGACTATTGGTTGGCCACAGTAAAACCAGGGTCAGTTGAATTTTTCATTACCGGCATCTTTATGTGCGGCAGTTTACAGAAGAATAATTCACCGCATAAGAATATTAGTCTGGCAAACTAAAGTACTTCTGTTGAATAGTGTGGCTGCAGCTGCGATAATCAAGCAAATACTTGTAAATGCAAAAAAGAACATTCCATGTCAACAGACACAAGTGGTGCATACTTTGTTTTTATATGGTAATTCGGATCTTTGTACGTTGCAACATCCTCAATATCAGGGATTTAGCTATAATTTGCTCCAGCTTATATTTAGCAGTATCCATCAAAAGAGTCCACTGTTCTTCCTCTACAGGACTCTGCTCCTTCAACTTTTACATAGCAGTTGCCAGAAAGGCAAAACCAAGTACATTTTACATCTTATAATTCCTATTTACCAGCTAGGCCTTTGGCTATTTTTTTAATAGCTGAAGGATCACTAGGCAAAGCATTTAGGAAACTACATATAGCCCGAAAATGGTTATAAGTTTATTCCATTTTCCCTGCTTCAATTATTGTAGGAATAAAAACTATGATAATAATTAAAAAAACAATGTACTGGATATACCATACTCAAATAGTAGGGTAGACACCAACAAACAATACCCTACAACTTGATTCGAGGAATGAAATAGAAAATAATTTTGTTAGTTCTGTGGTTTTCAGTGCCGAGAATACAGGTATCATGATGTTATGGTGCCATTCCCAGGTTATTTGACATTCTTAACCTCTCTAAGCCCTTTCCCCATCAAAAGTTATGTGCCCGCAGTAAGACACGTTCCTCAAATCCCACCTGAAATTGGTTGAATTCCTTATGTGGTGAGGCATTCCTCCCACAAGTGACTGTAAGTATTTAGAAAGTTGTATTGCCAGGCTGTAAAAGGGCAAACTGATAGTGTTAACTATGGGCCTATATACACCAGTATATAAAGGCAATAATTTATTTCCTGATTGACCTCTGATTTGCATTAATATCAGCTGTGTTAATTCTAACCTGTGATCCAAGTTTTGTCCACAGCGTTTCGCTCCAGCAGGAAGTGGGAGATGGGGCAGTCTCCATCCAGCCAGCGTTCCAGATGTAATGTGAGGGAATGGGGCAAGCTGGACACAGCATCTGCCGGTAGAGGTGCTTCGGGCTTGCTGCCCAACGTACGGGCCTCAACGATCGGACCCATGCTACCTCGACCTACGGCATTGAAGGCCGCTGCTGCAAACTCGTACTTGGTGCCACACTCCAAGTCCAGTATGGTATAAACACTGGTCTGACGAGGTAGACGTTCTTCGTGCCACTCATTAAGGGAGGTTTCTGCCATGCGGTAGCTCAGAACATAGCCCAGTAATCCAGCAGAGTCGTGGGGCTTGGTCCAGCCCAATGTCATGTTACTGGCTGTCACACTGAGGATGTCCAAACTGGGTGGTGAAGGAGGCACTGCCAAATGAACATACAGTGCATGTGTGAGGTTATATATGATACTTAGTCAAATTTGAAAAAATGCACCAAGAAGTTCACAGGCCATTAAATGGTGGTTGAGCCCCTGCAGTTTCCCGTGCATGACTGGCTCTGGGTAGTAATGAAAAAAGTTTATTGTTAAAAATACGGTTTCCCTTCTTCGAGGTTCGTGAAAACCTGGCAACTCTTTATCCATACAGGGTCATCGCAAAATAATACCTAGATTTTAAATAATTGCTATAAAAAAACTATTACCGGTAATGTACACTGACCAGCACGAAAAATGCAACACTTCAATTTCTTACAAAAATTGAAATTAGTTTACATTTATGACACTAATCTACTATATAATGATGAAACATTGTAGTACGGTCCCATGTAGGTTTCTAACAATGAAAGAAAAAGACGATTATAAACAAATTTAACAAATTAAGCCCGAGATGCACACTTCAAGGAAAGAGCGCTATAAGAGCGGGAAATTTTGAGTAAGCTCATAAAGGTAATGCACTTCTGTTTTGATTGTATACACTTCACACTTTACTTCACAGACGATCTCGGAGACCTCTGTTCACATCTTCAAAAGCGTGTATCGCCACCTCTTGCATCAATGACGGCATTCAACCTTTCAGGGATGCTCCTGATTAATGCTGTAATGTCCTGTTGAGGAATCATCTCCTAATCTTCCAGGAGGGCATTCCGTAGGTCCTGTAGGGTCTCTGGATAGCCCTGACGGGCTCCCTAGCTCGTCCCAAACGTGCTCAATAGGATTCATATCAGGGCTTCGAGCAGGCCAAGCAATAGCATGAATCCCTGCTTCATCCAAGAACTCTCACACTATGTGGGCGTGCATCGTCTCGCATTAGTGTGAAAGCATCACCAATAAATGGAGCGAAAGGCACAACATGCTCCAGAAGGATTTCCTCCACTTACCGATGTGCGGTAAGGCTCTCATTTAGATTAACTGGAAAGTTTTCCATTTTACAAGGTCCGTATTGACGTGTACAAATCAATTTTAATGGGGTGAGGTACTCCGCCCAATCAATACTTTTTGTTATGGACAACTAGAGGTTTATTGCCAATGGGACATGTTTCGGGTCTAAAGTGACCCTTCTTCAGCCACATAAGTTATTGGAACGTTGTACATCCATCAAAAACACATTATCACCACAAAAAAGCATGCACTTTGCAGGAAAATATGAAAAAAGCACTCAAAAAACTATATCTAACAAGGCATTGAAACATAGTATAAAAGACACCATAAAACGAGATTGATCTCGTTGCTTTGTTGACCATCTTATTGGCTTAATTTTAGCTTGATTAACACATTTAAAAAACACTTAAATTTTTTTTAAAACAAAAAATGGCATTGGCTCTTCTCCCAAAATTTTTTTGTTGTTTCTTTATAGCTTGCGCTGCAAACGCATCTTTTGGCAAGCTCGCCTCACCAATAAAGTCCGTATGACGTACTATCACAATGATTGTCACCATCTCTGCCCAGCATAAAAACAATACAATAAAGGTCGAATGGGTCTCGTATACGGCATTTTTCCTAGCCTGCCTTTGGAACCAGGCCGTCAAGATCTGCTACAACACAGTGGCACCATACTTCAAGGACATACCAATACATCCTTAATGATGTTTTCAAACTGAACTTTATAAAATTTAAAAAAAATTAAAGTGTTTTTTAAATGTGTTAATCAAGCTAAAATTAAGCCAATAAGATGGTCAACAAAACAACGAGATCAATCTCGTTTTATGGTGTCTTTTATATTATGTTTCAATGCCTTGTTAGATATAGTTTTTTGAGTGCTTTTTCATATTTTCCTGCAATGTGCATGCTTTTTTGTGGTGATATTGTGTTTCTGATGGATGTACAACGTTCCAATAACTTATATGGCTGAAGAAGGGTCATTTTAGACCCGAAACATGTTCCATTGGCAATAAACCTCTAGTTGTCCATAACAAAAAGTATTGATTTGGCGGAGACCCCTCACCCCATTAAAATTGAAGGCTCTCATTCTCAACGAAGACCAAATCTGTCCTTGCAGCCATACTGATTCCTGCCTACATCATCACAGAACCACTCTGAAAAGGCGTCCTGGATGAGAATGTGCAAAGGGAATACCTTTCCCCTGGCCTTCTCCAGACCCTCTCTCTTCCGTCAGGTGATCGGAGGCCAAATTGCGACTCATCGGTGAACAACACTTGTTCCCATTGTTGTACTGTCCAGCCTGTCTTCTGGATTGAAGATTGGCTTCTTCCAATCTTCTTCGGATGGTTCTCTCACTAGCATCAACCCCTCAAACTTGGTGGAGTCGATTTCGTGCTTCAATGGCGGGGGTGTGACGGTCGTGGAGAACATGAAGTTGTAAGAAGCGGTCATTTCTCTGTGATGTTGCTCTTCTCGGGCCTGTTCCTGGTCTCCCTGCAAAGCCTCCAGTTTCCCTGTACCTTTGTACGGTTCTGGAAATCGTGGAAGGTGTAGTCCTCAACACTTCTGCAATGTAATGCATGCTGCGACCATCTTCCACCAAAGCAACAGCTTTCGCAGCTTGTTCAGGGCTTAAGGGCATTTGTGCTCCAGAAAGAAATATCCTACAAACACATGTGATTGAAAAGGGAACAATGCAAAGTACAACACTAAACGCTATAAGAGCGAGAACACATTATTGGCTCACATCCAGTGATGTGTTTTCCAGGTTGCACGGAAAAAAACAATTGAGGCTAGTGCAATCAACAATCGACACTTTATTGTTTGCTCGCAAAGCAACGCCAATAACATACCCCATCTAAAAGAATAGGTTGAAAGGCTTCACTTTGATTAAATAGATGATTACACAATAATTACACATCATTTATTGTGTGTTGCGTTTTTCGTGCCGGTCAGTGTAATAGTTTTAGTCTTAAAATGCGTGGAAAAGATAACTTTTCTCTTCATACGGTACCTTAGTAAGTTTCAATGTGAGCTTCGTTTGCTGCTCTGCCGACGTCTAATGTGTGTTAATGTGTGGTGCGGGTTACTTCATGATCAAGTTATTGGACTTTTCTTTTTCACTGAAGATACAATTACAAGCCTAATTTACCTCGATATGCTTGAACAGTTTGTGTTCGCTCAAATAGAAGATATCGGACAACAGACTGGACAGCGTGTCATTTCTATGCAAGGTGGGGCTCCACCTCATTAGGCTACCTGTGGGCGGTATCGTACGCGATACTCGACACACATCTGCAGAGCAACAAATGGAGCTCACATTGAAACTTACTAAGGTATGAAAAATAATGTTATCTTTTCCACGCAATTTAAGGCTAAAACCATTACATTACCTCTAATAGCTATTTTTACAGCAATTACTTAAAATCTAGGCATTATTTTTCGATAACCCTGTATTTCTATCGAACGATATACTCTTTCTCTTTACTGTAATGAAGACAGCTGGACTACAGAGGGCTTGGCCTCTCGTTAGCGGCTGTGAAATCCTCGGCGCGCTTGTC
The DNA here is from genome assembly GCA_946902985.2 of Meconema thalassinum. Taxonomy (NCBI): domain Eukaryota; kingdom Metazoa; phylum Arthropoda; class Insecta; order Orthoptera; family Tettigoniidae; genus Meconema; species Meconema thalassinum. Next base: position 874,753,335 of record OX336389.2, on the reverse strand, counting down.
AAAACTGACCGTATATATGTAGGGTGGGAACAAATACCACAAGAACATCCTGAAATAACACAGTATACAGTAATGATATTCAATCCTCCTTATACGCATATACACCCTTTGACAAAAATTCCAAACAACCAGACAAAATCTCCTGTTACAATGAGTCTTTACATCAGGGGCAGACACATGGGGGAAGTGAAGTATGGTAGCTCATTAGTCCTTGTCAAGATTCAAGTAAGCATGCTTGTGAATAAATTGAAGGATTCCTAAAGTTAGGTAACTGAATGAAACCAAAAACTATATTGCATCCTCACCTGAGATTTCAGTACAGACATTAAAGGAAGAAGAGAGGGGATATAATTCCATTGCACCATTAAAGGTACTACCAGTGAAAATTATGACCTATGACTTCAGTCTTTTTTGAAAGATGAACCCGCCATGTTAGAAATTCACAGTTCACTAAAGGACGGGATTAAATAAATTTGCCTTGGTCGTCCTTGAAATAGGATCCATGGTTTACCATTTCAACTCCAGGCAAATGGACAATGGCAGCTTCCTTCCAGTTTCATTCATTTTATCTCTCATTAACTCCTCTGATGAGATTGCACCACGAAAGGCATCTGGCTGTGAAAGTCATTTGCCACATAGAAAACTCATCTCACCTAATCCCTGACCTAATTGAAATGGGAATAACAAGGGATAGAAATACAATAAGACACTACAATAATCAAACTCCATGACTGGGCCAGCATGTATCCGAGAATGACTACCGCCCAGCTCATAGCGTATTATGTATGGGGTGATGCATGGGCAACATGATAAGAACTTCAGCCGTAATACATAGGTTTTAGGCTATGAGATGTTACTTGTCGCATCAAGCAGCTACTCAATTGTCCTCTTGAAGATGATGATACCCTGTTTCAGCTCTCATGCAAGACCTCAACTCTGGTAGACCTGGGAATCAAACCTGGGATTCCTAGGTAAAAGGCAAGCGTATTACCCCTACATCATGGGGTTGGCACAACAACAGCTATAACTGGGGAGCATAACCCATCGGCAGTTAGATAACAGCTTATCTTACTTATCTCCCACACTGATACAGCAACCAAACCAGGATGTGAGTGTTTACAAAGTGCCATGGTTCTGTGTACAGGTGTACATACGGCAGACAAAAAGACATGTTTCCATTAGGATATCAGAGCACATTTGGGATGCAAAAAGAAAAGAAAATATTACTGAAGTGTAGCTGAGTATGCAGACGTCATTAGACACATCACTGAGTTTGATAAGACTGAAACTGTTGCTGAAGTTCCAAGTTATCAAAACAGGATCGATCAAGAGGATATAGAGATCATGAAGCACCCTAACACTTTTAATCGTGAGGACGAATTTAGGCTTAGCAGCATCTTGAATGTTCTACTAGCGTGTGATGGGGCAAAGATTGCCTATCTGGGGCTCCGACCAATCAGGGAACAGCGTGACGTCAATAGTGATTGAGAAGAAACACCCAATTGACAACCAATGGTCAGTGTGAGAAAGAAATGGAGACATTTATAGACATACACCAACATACAATGTGGCTCCATCCTGAAAGCCTACATAATAAAACACACTGATACAGATTTAGAGCATCTCTTATTTATGGCTTATGGCTCTACCACCACCACCTCCCTGTCATGTTCTCGTCACTCCTCGCCTTCAATCCTCTTTCAATGAATTCGTCTTACATACTCCTTATACATTTAGATGATATATAGCTCCAAACCTTCCCTGATCAAATTTGCTCCAGTTTTTTTTTTTTCAAATTAAATACATACAAAATGGCAAACTGACAGGCACCAAAGTTAAAACATTCTTTATATCAATAATATGGTATTTCATCTGAAACTGATAACAGGTAGAAGATTTAGCCAAAAGATATGTGATCATAACGATCTTATTACGTAGATCAGGTGTTCCCATCCTTTTTAACATCACAGCATACTAATCAGACCAATGCCAATATTTCTACCTTTGAATTAAAATTATTTATATCCAGATGCAACTAACAGAAGCTACATTTATTACAAAACAAACAAAGAATAAGGATTTTTTTTGAAATAACTTAAGAATAGTTCAATCAAAGCAACACTTGAGATTGATGTAGCTTGTAAATCATGACTTGACTGTTTGAACATACAATACGTAGATGGATTTCAACATTAGACAAATCCTCCAACGTTTTTATTGTTTTTAAATTGAGTACCGGTACTAGTGTTTTTATATTCAGGTATCAAAATTCCTGTGTATATTTTCAAAATGTCACAGCACACCAGTTGGGGATGTTATCAACAATAACAACTTACCCAGAACGGTCAGGTGATGCACCACTGTTTCTGAACTGTGAACGTTCTCGCAGTGACATGAGTAATTGCCTGCATCATGTTGGTTTACATTCTGAATGCGTAGAGTACCATTAGCCCACACCTGGAACTTGCTGTCAGAGATAACGGGTTCAGAGTTGAAGTTCCAGCGAACCTCTGGTTGCGGATAGCCAACAGTATGACAGTGGAACACAACATCTGACTTCCATGCAACAGCCAGGTGTTTGGGGAATGACAAGATGGCAGCTGGAACTGGAACATATAACACAATAATCAGTTTCGAAACTGTGTTTGTAGTTATTAAATTATCAGTAACTGATATTTATGATCAAGGAGCTTTATAAGGCTATATGATTTTGTTGCAATGAAACTTCCTTCGGTATTGACATACCTCGATAGTGACTTCAAGCATTGGGAAGAGAGAAACTCAAGAAATTTCTTTATACCATATTTTGTATAGAAGATGCCTGAACTGCTATGCAACTTTATTCTATATCATACAATGATTGATTGCAGAAGAGCATTAGTTAAGTCTTTGGAGACTAAGTGCATTTTAATGCTGCAACAGCAAAACAATCAGCATCCTAAATTTGCTGAGCAATGTAGCCATGGCTAACTTAAAGCACATAATCCAATAAGGCATTCTGGATGGTTCTTGAAGTTCATGTAAAATGCTGACCTCTCTAATGAGGGAACTTTGCAAAGTTGGCAGACGCAATACCCAATAATATTATATGTCTGTGTTGTTATTTTAATACCAAAGATGGCTAGTAGGGTCCAACTCGTTACGAAGGGCATAAGTAACATCCAAAGTAGAACATTCAATCATTACAACCGCAAGAATACACACGGCATGGTACTGACTACATTTGTTGGTGTGGCATGATTGATCGAGCATCTGATTGTCCGGCGGGTGGTCTGGGTTCGCGCCTGCCTCACTATTATTTAATGTTCTGTTTGCCTTTCTTTGCTCTTCCTTGTTGTCTTTTTCTTTTGTTGCTTTAGTTTCCTGTTTTGTTTGGTTTGTTTTTGTTCATTATTCATTTTTATTTTTTCGTTTTTTTAATGTTTGTTATTTCTTTATAACTTCTTCTTTCTTTAGTTGGATTACCCTCCAGGGTTGGCTTTTTCCTCGGACTCAGCGAAGGATTCCACCTTTACCGCCTCCAGGGCAGTGTCCTGGAGCTTGGAACATCAGGTCGGGGGATACAACTGGCGAGGTGGGACAAACCACTTGCCCAGGTGGCCTCACCTGCAAAGCGAATAGGGCCTTATGAGGGAAGGAGGCGGCCGTGGCCTTACGTTAGTTACTGTACCCGTATTATCAAACCAATACTTGTTGAATCCCACGATGGCAACTGGATCGTAGAACCTGAAAATCCCCGGCTAGAAAACCCCCAGATCCTACCAACAAGTAGAAGAGATAATAGGGCACAAGCTATTCCAACCAAGATTGCATTAAGAAAGACCAAAGTGTAATAAATTAAAGAAGCTCAAAGAACACAAGACTCAAATAAAGAAAAATCTCAGAGTAATGGAAACTCTAGATATCACCCTGCAATGCCCTTCTTAACACAACCTTCCATCACCTTTATAAATCACCACGTCATAAGGATTAAAATTAAATTATCAAAATTTATTCAGAATTACGTTACACAAGGAAAAATAGCAATGTCATGAAAAGAAAAAAAAAAGAAAAACTAAAACAAACGACTCAAAGCAAATAAAAAAAATTAAGTCATGGACTATCCAATGTCCCATTGGACCTGTAGGTAATGTTGTATTTAAAACCACTCAAATATAGCAACAATATATACAAGAAAAATGATCTATAAACATATTGAGATCATTATCATTTATATTCCATGACCAAAAATACCGCACCTTAATATCAAATAATTCTATCTACAAATTTACATTTACACCCTTAAACGCATTTGCAATAAACCTATTGCTGTCACCATCCATACTTGCTTGTTACATTTTATCCTGGTTCGATGTATTCATATTAGTTACTTCCAGTAATAATTCAGTCAAGCAATGAAGCTAAGAAGAATGTTGTGTTGAAATTTAATTATGTTCAGAACAGACCTCTACTGTAAATCTAAGTTGGCAACAATGTGATCAAAAATGTATTTTACTTTTATATGTTGGCAATTGTTTTAAACCAGGAGAGGTACAGCTAATGGCGAAATGTATGTGAAAGATATTGTCTGCGAAATCTGAAGCAATCGGCCATCAAAATTGTATCTCTATCGAATGTAGAGAAGTTTTTGATAAGTCATAAACATGCTTTATTCTGTAGAGTCAAAAAGAACGATATTGTCGACTTATCTAATATGTATTTTTCAACTCGTATTTGAATGAAGTTATATGTTGTATGGAAGCACACCTTAAGTTTACAAAATGTTCATAATAATAAAAGTTAACTGAGTGTGAAAATCATTACTGAATTATTTCTTTGTTTGCCAGGCGCTTTTTGATGATACTTGCTGTTTAATTTAATTAATAAAAGGACGTCATACATATTGAAAACGACTTGATCATTCATCCCTGCTCGAAGCACAAGAATTTCAACATGTTGACATCATAGTCATTATAAATATCAAATAAGAATGACTAAAAATACCTCTGCTGGCCTCGCTGATTAAATTTCATGTTGGATTTATTAATTATATTTCCATTTAACTCTTCAACCTGTACTCCGAATAAACTCTGACACAAACACTTTCTCACTGCGTAAAAATCCACTATAACACGATTTATTAACCATTAATGCCACTCCTGACATTCACAATACATTTACATTAGCTTTAATATCATCAACACTTTCCAGAAGATTTCACCAAAAATCTTACTAATATTAGCTATCATCAGCTCAATTAACACGTACTTCATATTGTACTGTTTTCATAAATACCATATATTATCGACGAATGGGCCTATATATAAATAACACCTTCATGGTGACCAATAAACTCTTAAACGCATCTGCAATATGATTATTAATATCGCGCATATCATTATGCCGATCCAAAATTTATAACAGGTCTGTAAATAGCTTAAATTGTTGAAAATGGATTACATATTAATTTCCAATGAATTATAGTAGCTGTGCCTTTCAAAATATTCTTCGTCGTATTTTAATAATAATAATAAACTCTCAAACTCAGTTTCAGAATTATTATTAAAAGATTGAATGGTAATCGAGATTAAATTCTCATTCCAAAAATGATCCATCTATTAAAATCAATAAACCCTACACCATGAAATCCTCCAGGCACAAAGTACTCATGGGATCCATTAGAAGTCAAAATGATCAGAATCGAATCGAAATCTCCCCAACTCAAATGAAATCGGAAAAGAACAACGATGTATTCTACACCATGGATCCAGGTAACATAAATTGTTCTACTGTTGATCCATTAGAAGTCATCGCTGATTAAAGTCATTTAATAGAGTAAAGAGCATTTTCAAAATTGAGAATGATCAACACCTCTCATCATAGACAAAATTCCTACCACAAAAGCTCATGAGAGTGATTTTCAAAGGTAATTCTCCAATAAATAGCTTCCAACATCAACGCAGATCAAGACATCAATTTGAGATAGTCTGGCTACGTGGCTCAGGGGTAACGTTCTCTCTTGCTGAGCCCATGGTTGCAGGTTCGAAACCTGGCGCAGTCAGCTGGCATTTGAGGGTGCGCAAATGCGAGGGAGCCGTGTCAGTACATTTACTGGCACGTTAAAGATCCCCTTCGGGGCAAAATTCCGGCACCCCGGCGTCTCTAAAAGCCAGGGTAGTTAAATGGGACGTAAAACCAATAACATTATTATTATTACAATTTGAGATAAAACTCGAAAAATTCGTCAAAATTTCATCAAAGTTCATCATAATTACAGATCAAATTCATCTTCTTCAAGTAAACGCAAGTCTTCTTCCTAACGGTTTTCTTCACAACGATTAAAATATTCATTTTCCTTTAATTAAATTCAAAAAACCCGAAATATTAATATTAAAATTAATTCCAAAAAGTCAAAATTGAAATAAGGATGCATTCATTATTCGAATCAAAATCCGATTGGAAATGTGGCCAGCCACGAAAGAAACATCGAACCTGAACCACACCTCAATCATGCTAAACGAAAAGAAAAGGAATGCCAATTATGGTTACGACAAAATACCTTACTCTACTACTACTGAGATGATAGATTTTCTTCTACCTTGATATGATTATGGAAGCCGGCATACAATGGGAATATATGCCATCATCTCGTTCTAATGCCATACTGTGGTACAGTATGCCCATCCAACCATCCTGGATTCGACCTGGGAAACCTCTCACGTTCCACCGGTTCAACTCTCGTAATCGGACTGCATCACCGCTACAATAGTGGCCTCGTACACCCGATAGTTGACTCCATCTCTCTTGGCAGAAGTTCTCAATCTCGTAGAAGTATTTCAGCATTTGAGTATTGCCGTGGTTCATATCCACTCCCTTCATGATTTCGAAAATCTCAAATTCCATGCTCGCAAACATATCGGGTTGCTTCAAATGCAATTCTAGTAGTTGTAGACACCGTTGGTTACTCACAAAGGTTCATGCTTCCACTTTGTGTGTAGTGTTTATGTCATAATTTAGCCGACCATGGCTATGGATTCACTCATTATTTTAACTATTCCTCTCGGCGTCTTAATTCTAAACATCTCGTAGAATTGTAGACAATGTAATTATATGGAGTGTTCTTTTTTCGAAAAATATGCTCAAAGTTCAATGTCACAGCTGATATCAATCGCATACAGTGTTGGAATACAAGTCTGTCGTACCATAAAATAAGCAAGTACTGCTGCTTGTAAGTTTCAATTCAAATACACGTAAATTTGTTAAGTGTCTCATCCCACACAATCTCCATACAAACTTCACTTCGAATTATAAAGCCTCAATGCACAAATCTCGCTGAATATTCTAAGTGTCACGCTGGCGTACGTAAACTTCCTCGCTCACGCTATAAGTATCTTCTTCTGTCACACAAAATATCTATCACCGCGATTCTTCTCGCCCGCACACGTCAAAAGTACAGTTTCTTTCCGATGTGAATTGTTTCGAGACGCGTGAATATCTGACTTGCCCTCTGGGACAGTGGGTTGCAAATAGACAACAGATTCCCCAACTCCTTTGTGTCGAATATCGATGTATATCGCACATAAATAAGGGCATACACATCTTACGCCTCTCACAGCGTCAATTCTGACAAAAATTCAAAAGAATAAACATCATGCTATTATGAGCTAACTTACTACGCAAATGAAACTGCAAATACAGCTCCAGCTCTTGGTTCCTTTTAATCAATATAATAATGCTCCAAGCGTGCGTTTCGATATGGGTGACAGGTATATCGATCGCTGGCAATCTGAGCTCCAGGCTTTGTCGTCCGCCGTGTTCGTATGCTATAACCTTGAACTATCACAGGGATTCGGAAATCTCCCTAGCTTTCAATTGTCCACATTCCCAGCTGGTTGTGACATAACAAATATCTCGTAATCTCGCGTTCTGCGGCGACTCAATGCACTGTATGATAAATTCCTGAACTCGCGACTATAAAATAACGGCACAGTACCTTCCCGGCATTTGCCTGGAGACGAAGTGGGAAACCACGGAAAACCACTTCGAGGATGGCTGAGGCGGGAATCGAACTCCCTCTACTCATTTGGACCAGCTGAGGCTGAGTAGACCACGTTCCAGTCCTCATACCACTTTTCAAATTTCGTGGCAGAGTCGGGAATCGAACCTCAGACCTCTGGGATGGCAGCTAATCACGCTGACCACAACACCATGGAGGCGACTTCTTAATATCTTGCGTGTGTTTTTCTATTATATTTTTGTTTACCTTTGTTTTTTTCTCGTGTTTTTAATGAATGTACAAAAAGAAATTATTTTCAAAAACAGCAGGGAAAAAAATTAAATATCTAATAATGTTAACATGCATAACCTTGCATATTACCGGTACAACAGTAAATACAAACAAACAAGATAAAAAGAAATAACAAGCGAAAGGAAAACGAGAAAAAAACAACAAACCAAAAATGAAAAGAAACTAAAACAACAAAGGAAAAAGACAAATGTAACATAAAACAAAACATAAAACCAGGGTGTGCTCGACACCAGATCAACCGGTTCACGGTCGAATACGCTACCAATTGCGCCACACCAATAAATGCAGTCGATGCCATGCCGTGTGTGGTTTTGTGGTTGCAGAGATTAAGCATTTTATATCAGACGTCACTTACGCCCTTTGGAATGAGTTGCGAATAATAGGATCCTACTAGCCGCATTTGGTAACGAACTACACAGACATACCGTACTAAATATTATTGAGTATTTCGTCTGCCAACTTCGCTAAATTCCCTCGTAAGTGACCTTTCAAAGAATGATTTAGTTCAGCAGTAGAGCGATTTAGACCATGAACCATTGAAACTTCGATGATGCTTTAGGAAACCTATAGAATGAAACAAACTTTCATTTTCTACACTGTGGCTCAGTTTATGTCATTGGCTTTGTGGTCAGGTGGGGTCTCGAGCCCGTTAAATGCTGTAAGTCCAATACATTAGTTAGTCCAAATAACACACAAGGCGAGTGTAATGATTGAAAAGGCAATAAGTCACGTGGGTAAAGATGTTACACCCACAACTGCTATCAGGGTAAATTAACTGGACAATGTCGGACACGTGAACACGACTGTACAGGTTAGCAGTCAATTGTATAGGAGGGCACAATGTGGCACTCGATCCACTCAACAACAACTGGTCTCTTTTGAAGTTGCTGTTATTCCTTTATTGTCTGAACGTTAGTGGGCTAAGTTAGTGAGGAAATCTGAAAAGCCTAAAGTCATAGCCTTAAAGAATCCGGAGACGAAGGTAACATTTTGAAATCCTGGAGGGAGGGAGGGAGGGAGGAAGGAAGGAAGGAAGTGAGGAAGGAAGTAAGTAAGAAAGGGAGGAAGGAAGAAAGTGAGGAAGGAAGTAAGTAAGAAAGGGAGGAAGGAAGAAAGTGAGGAAGGAAGTAAGAAAGAAAGGGAGGAAGGAAGAAAGTGAGGAAGGAAGTAAGAAAGAAAGGGAGGAAGGAAGGAAGTGAGGAAGTAAGTAAGAAAGGGAGGAAGGAAGGAAGGAAGGGAGGAAGTAAGGAAGTGAGAAAGGAAGTAAGGAAGGAAGGGAGGAAGGAAGGAAGTAAGGAAGGGAGGAAGTAAGGAAGTGAGAAAGGAAGTAAGGAAGGATGTAAGGAAGGAAATAAGGAAGTGAGGAAGGAAGGAAGTGAGAAAGTAAGGAAGTGAGGAAGGAAGTGAGGAAGGAAGGAAATGAGGAAGGTAGAAAGGAAGGAAGTATGTAAGGAAGTGAGGAAGTAAGGAAGTAAGGAAGTGAGAAAGTAAGGAAGTGAGGAAGGAAGGAAGTAAGGAAGTGAGGAAGTAAGGAAGGAAGGAAGTAAGTAAGAAAGGGAGGAAGGAAGTGAGGAAGGAAGTAAGTAAGAAAGGGAGGAAGGAAGGAAGTGAGGAAGGAAGTAAGTAAGAACGGGAGGAAGGAAGGGGGGAAGGAAGTAAGTAAGAAAGGGAGGAAGGAAGGAAGTGAGGAAGGAAGGATGTAAGGAAGGGAGGAAGTAAGGAAGTGATGAAGGAAAGAAATGAGGAATGTAGAAAGGAAGTAAGTAAGGAAGTGAGGAAGTAAGGAAGGGAGGAAGGAAGTAAGTAAGAAAGGGGGGAAGGAAGGAAGTGAGGAAGGAAGTAAGTAAGGATGGTAGGAAGGGAGGAAGTAAGAAAGGGAGGAAGGAAGGAAGTGAGGAAGGAAGGAAATGAGGAAGGTAGAAAGGAAGTAAGTAAGGAAGTGAGGAAGTAAGGAAGTGAGAAATTAAGGAAGGAAGTGAGTAAGTAAGGAAGTGAGGAAGTAAGGAAGTGAGAAAGTAAGGAAGAAATTGAGAAAGTAAGGAAGTGAGGAAGGAAAGAAATGAGGAATGTAGGAAGGAAGTAAGTAAGGAAGTAAGGAAGGGAGGAAGGAAGTAAGTAAGAAAGGGAGGAAGGAAGGAAGTGAGGAAGGATGTAAGTAAGGATGGTAGGAAGGGAGGAAGTAAGAAAGGGAGGAAGGAAGGAAGTGAGGAAGGAAGGGGGGAAGGAAGGAAGGAAGGAAGGATGGAAGGAAGTGCACACATTCCTCATTTGAGTGACTACAAAGTGGTAGTGGGACTGACCTCGGGCTGCGGGGCTGAGCTCGAGGACTGGCGTGCTGGGACCCTCGCCGACGCGGGTTACAGAGCTCACCCACCACATGTAATCACTACGCTCCTGAAGAGGGCCCGTTTCATAGTAGTCGATATATGGCTGCACAGTATGGCGTGTTGTCTCTCCATCTTTGCTGCGTCGAACTTCTCTCTGATAAATGTTATATCGAAGAAGCACACCATTGGGATGCGTCGGGGGCAGCCAGCTTATGATGGCAGATCGAGGACTGGAGAGTGCTGCTCGTACTGCAGCTGGAGGTCCTGGAACTGGAGCAGTACCCTTGAGGTTAGTGAGATGTAACATGATGACAGACTAAGGACTGGTGGAAATGCAGGAATAATTTCAAACAGGGTTTTGGTCATAGCAGTTGCAACTGAAACTTAGAGTGAACGAGTTGTAGTTCTCAATGCAATAAAACAAAGCTCCTTCAGCTGTACGGTATTGGAATAAATATGCATAATCTTACCATATTACTCCATCTTTCCCCCATTTGTAAATGCGTATTATTAACGACACGGCACATCATATTCAGTTTCGTAATTATATGTCTCATGCATAATTACGATTAGTGCCTATATGTTCATATATAAATTATAATATTGCTAATTACAATTTATGGTATATTGGCTTTCACGGCCAAGGAATTAAAACTAAGCAATTTTTCTAGGTTAATGCTGTGTCTTGTGTGGTGTTTCGCCTAGAAACACCAAGCTGGCTCATCAGCGGGCTCTTGGTGTCCGTGCCCGGACCCCCACAGGAGTAGTGAACTGTGCACTACCTCCCTTCTTATGAAGCGCACCTGCGCTTCTTTACTGCGATAGCAAAGAGCTCAAGCAGTCTTTCACCCCCGTGTGGGGGTCTGGGCACGGGCACGAAGAGCCTGCTGATGAGCCAGCTTGGTGTTCCTAGGCGAAACCCCACACAAGACACGGCATAAAACTAGAAAATTTGCTGAGTTTCAATTACATTTAATGTTAGAGCATATTTATACCATATCTTTGTTAGCGTACAATTGTTTTTTGTAAAAAATGAAAGTAGACTTATGAGATCTACATGGGCCAAATCGTTGTACAGTACAGTAACTTACTCACATTATATATCTGCTGATGAGTGACCGTTGCATTTCTGAGAATTCAAGCCATCAACTCCCTTACTCCTATTCATAAGACATTACCCCACATTGTGGGTCTCAGGAGTTCTGCCAGTTGACTTTCTAATGGACTCGGCACATTCATTAGTGCTTGCCAAACTATTTCCAGCATGCCAATTTGAGAAATGTTTTTGTTGAGGCCAGTACAGTCAATATAGGCTACCTTTCCTGGACGTAGTGACATAGCTCACCGGCACAGTTATAGGCACTGTATGCATGTAATGTATGTGCCTCTCCCCCTATCAATTCAAAAACGACAAAAGCAAATTGAACCACATTTAGTACACAGGTAGCACTAGCAAAAGGCGCCTCAGTGTCATGTTTTATAATGCAGCCATCTAAACGAAAACAAACTGGCGACCAACGTTTTAATCAAATTACGACTTAACTACAGGTAATCATCGGTTCTCTAAAAAAGTTTAACAAAACATACCTTCACGTGAGAAAGCGTCTGGTGCCCGAACTGCAAGGTCATCAGCCATACAAGTTCAAAATGGTGGCCGTGCGAATTGTGCAAGTATTACAATTCAAAACTTAGGATCCAATGAATTAATGTTCACAGTACTTGGCGTTCAGATAGTATTATATGAGGGTGAATTGCTACCAACGATACGACTATATGAGCGTAAATATTACGCGCAGCCGCCATATTGAAATTATAAAATATAAAAATAAATAACTCTCAACACTTAGAAGCTACAGCAACGAAAATTAGTGAAAAAGTAGAACCGTTTATGTGGGTTTGAAAGGCCAAGGTAAAACGACACTCTCTCCATAATTCAAGATAGTGGCTGCGTTAACTACACTGGTCAAAAAATGTTGTGCATATTGCAAGCTTATGTATTTGTGAACCAACACATGGGCCAATGTGCAAAAACGAAATGACGTAGGCCTAATATAGCAATGAAAATGCATCAAACAATATGCGAATCTTTTTTTGACCAGTGTATTATAGCATTAACAAGTAGTTCCTTGAAGAACTAAATGGCCTATTTTCATATATCCTACTGGTCTTACATAGCAGACAAGAAATGAAAAAGAGATTTAAAAATATTGCACATTCGCCATTTGCAAATTTCCATTAAATTAGACGTCAGTATATTACGGCTTGTATGAAGATATACCGTGCCAAGTTTCACAGCGCTCGGATGAATAGTCGCGAGACAAATCCATTTAAATATTTAAATTTCGCGTGGCCGCCAATTTGGTGTTGTGCTCACCAGGCTATTGAATGATTCATTGGTGAACTTGTGTTAATAGCCTCTATCAACTTGCAACATTTCAGTTTGATTGCTACATTAGATTCGTAGATATTGAGAACCGTCTAAATATTTCGGATGGTCGCCATATTGGATTGTTATAAGTGTAGGCCATAGAGTTATGTACCATTCGATGAAGATTATTGCGTAGGTTCATTATTCAAACGTTTACTTCGATCGCATGATTAGGACACAAGAAATAAAAACTTATTTTTAAAATTTCGCACAACTGCCATCTTGAAGTTGTGTAAATAATTGAACTAAATTACATGTCAATGCATTGCAATGTGTATAAACATTTGCTGTACCAAGTTTTACTGCGCTCGGATGGTTACATCGCGAGAAAAGTATATTGAAATGTATCGAATTCGATTGGTCGTCATGTTGGTTCTGTTCTTAGCAGGTTTATGAAAGTCACATATATGAACTTCTAGTAGTACCTTTTATCACCGTACAAAATTTGAGGGTAATATCTGTTACTGTTGTGGAGATATAGATTGCCAGTGAAATATTTCGCACAGCCGCCATGTTGGATTGATGAAACATATTAAAATTTGAAAGGCATGGTCGAGCTCGGACGAGGTAGAAGTATGCACTTACTGAGTTTCATTGAAATCACTTCGGCCGTTTATATTTTATTAGGGAGACGCGCACACACATACGCACACACACACGGACAAAAGGTGTCTCACAAGCCTTTTTTTTTTCCATAAATGAAAATAGGCTGAAAATGACAACTTAGAATGAAATTGGGTAATTTATACAAATCTTGCCAAGAGATGACTCATGAGCATCATATAATAGGTCTCACTTGCCTTTGTCTAAATATTATCACAATGAATATAGCACACAACGGCCATCTTGAAATTTCAAAATAAATTAATTTTAGGTATACTAGAGCTATAATAACGAAATTTGGTAATGAAATATAACTTTATAAGTCGCTTCATATGCCCAAAGCAAAAGAACAGCGATTCCATATTCAAGATGGTGGCCAGGCGTAGGCCTACTATTAAAGCAAGCACATTGGTAACTCAGGATGTATTGCACAATTAAGCCGAAACTTGGTAGGAGTAGTACATAGGAGGCGTCAGAATCGTTAGTGATAAATCATAATCACACTGAACATAGCTAGCAGCGGCAATCCTGAAATTTCTTAATTAAAAGGAATCTATGTTCTAGAACTACATTCATGAAAATGAATGATACGGTAGAAACCTATATGAAGTACTGTATACCCAAAACAAAATAACAGCGACTCCTATTATTAAAAGGTAATAGTGAATGATTCAGACTGTAATTGCGCAGTTAAAACGAAACGTAGTAAAACAGAAGTACCATATAAGGGACCTTGCTGGAAAAAGCCAAAAGAATAACACACTGAATACAACGCGCGGCTGCTATCTTGAAAATATGGAATATGACATTGAATATTCTCAAAATAATTTTAAGAAACAATAATGAACATTAGCGGTAAGTGCATTTCTATGATCAAGTCAAAAGAACTGCGACATAATACGTTCACAATGGCAGCTGGGCGTATTCCTAGGACTTGAATATCATTGTCACGATATAATAGCACAATAAACGCGTTAGTGGGAAAGGAGTACCATAAAATACCTCGCTACCATTACTTATAGGAATACCACATAGGATATAGTGCGCAGCGGCCATCTTGAAGTTATAAAATATACAATTTATTATATAGACACAATATCACAAATTAGCATTAATGTAGAACTGTATATAGGCTTTGCATGCCAAAGGCAAAAGAGCACTCCCGCCATGTATTCAAGAAGGAGGCTGAGCATACTAATGAAACTTAAAAAACAGTACCGTAACTCAGGATCCAATTCCGCAATTATCGTAAAACTTTGTAAGAGGGGAGAAACAGATAAGATATCTCACTTGATTAGTCATAGGACTATTACACTGCATATAGCATGCAAACGCCATCTTGAATTTTTAAGACGTGATACCGACAATTCACTACCGGTATTTATTACAGTTGAGTTACAGTGATGAAACTCAGAAAATCTGTAGTCTCACATAAAAGGCTTTCTCTACAGAAGGCGCAAGATAAACGATTCCATACATTCATGATGGTGGATGGATGTACTATTCGAATGTTTCAACCAATTTCTTTGGATGCAAAAGTGGAATTACAACAAAACTTAGTAAACGGAGAGTCTCATAAGGGGCACTACACTTAACGATCATCACAAGAACTTGCAACTATACCGTATTCTTGATAAGGTCAATGAGTTACCGTACTTATAACTACTGCATACCCATCCATTTAGGAAAAAGTAAGTTATATGATCTTTACTGAACATCTCGTTTTAAATTGATCTGTATTTAGAACTTTCGGCAATATATTGTGAACTAGCAACCCGACCCGGCTTCGCCCGGGAATAGTTATGAATGCATTACGTGATAAGCACTTTTTTTTTTCAATGTCAATGAGCAACGACCAATATCCATTTTACGTCTCTGCATGATGGGTTAAAATCACTGACTGGACTATTATTTATATTATCATGGAGATGCATGTGCAACAAATTCTTGTCAGACGTAATTTAAGAATGGCGAGGTGCATGAAACACAAATCCCCCTTCCGTCCAATCTTAACTTGACTGTGAATTTTGCGGAACGAAAAGTTCACAGGCGAAATGAAGAAAAGCCGAGTTACACTTCCAGGGAAACTCCAAACACATCTACCCTTCTCTGAAGTTTTAACTCGACACGACTGGTCAGTTTACTACTGGCTGTAACTGGGGTGATAGGCTCGCTCGCCAGCTAGCTCGTAAACTGTCGCCTCAGTGACTGAATGGAGATTGTTGGAAGAAATGAAAACGTAAAAACACTTATGAGGATAGAGATATGCTCTCCCGGGCTTTTTTGTAGAACTGTTCATGCTGAACAATTATTAAACTCATAGTATATAGATATTTTTAACGGTTTGCCCAGCGTAAGCTTAAAAAGTGCACGGACGCCAGGTTTTTTTTTCGACTTTTTCACTGAAATCGTTAGTGCTTGACTTCTTTTGGTCATAAATACATTATTTTCTACAGAAGCCTTCCTCGAGATATCCTTTACAGAATGGTGAAAACCGCATCAAAATCCATTCAGTGGTTCTCGAGATTACCCGTGACATCCAAGAATCGGGGACTTTGCTTTATACTAAGTAGAGATTATACGCCAATCAGTATAATTTGATATAACATAATCCCCCTTCGTCCAATCTTAAATTGACTGTGAATTTTGCGGAACGAAAAGTTCACAGGCGAAATGAGAGTTGCACTTCCAGGGAATGGCGAGGTGAATGAAACTCAAATCCCCCTTCCGTCCAATCTTGACTTTCACAGGCGAAATGAAGAAAACCCGAGTTGCACTTCCAGGTAATCTCCAAACACAACCACCCTTCTCAGAAGTCTTAACTCAACACGACTCAACGGTTTGCTGCTGGCTGTATCTGGGGATATAGGTTCACCCGCTAGCTAGGCTGTAACAGGTATGATAGACTCGCAATTAGCTACCTCGTAAACTGTCGCCTCAGTAGTCGAATGGACACGGTTGGAAGAAATTAAAACGTAAAAACACTTATAGTGGGCGATGTATGCTCTCGCGGACTTTTTTGTAGAACTTTTCATGCTGAACAATTCTTACACTCATAGTATTTAGATATTTTTAATGGTTCGCCCAGTGTAAGCTTACAGTGCAAAGCGCTCGGACGCCAGTTTTTTTTTCGACTTTTCCACTGAAATCGTTACTGCTCGGCTTCCTTTGATCATAAATTATTTTCTACAGAAATCATCCTCGAGATATCCTTTACAGAATGATGAAAACCGCATCAAAATCCATCCAGTGGTTCTCGAGTTTACCCGTACCATCCAAGAATCGGGGACTTAGTTTTATACCAAGTAGAGATGTGATTGATTGTCTGTGCGCTATGGTCACTTAATCAAGATTTTTTAGCCAACTTTTCACATTTTGCAAAAATGAGGAAAACGTAGACTTATGAGATCGATCCGGGAAAATGTGTGTCTGTCTGTCTGTCCTTCTGTCTGTCTGTCTGTCTGTCTGTCCTTCTCTCTGTCTGGCTGTGTGTGTGTCCCCCCCTATCAACTCCTAAACGGCTGCAGCAATCAAAACCAAATTTATTATGAGTAAATATGTGCACCGGAATAGCTCACGTCCATATTTGAAAATGATGTCAGTGCTACCAACTGCTGAAAAAACGCACTAGAAATGTCAGCTCCATGTTGGATATCTTGCAAGGTATGCATGGGAGCTATTCCAAAATTGGCACACATGTAGATAATACTATTTCAGTTTAATTTCCAGGAGGCCAACCATGACAGTGATGCCAAAATAATTTTAAGCCTTCTGATAGGTCCAATGTTTAAATGCATATAACTTCTACACTATCAATTGGATTTCAACCAAATTCTGTATGTAATATCTGTACATAAACAGATATGACTGAGCGTATTCTTAAGAGCCACCAGGGCTGCCAACTGTTAATAATTGCTCTCTCTATTTTTTTTATCCAAATACCAATATATCAGAAAGTATTCAAGCCAACAGCTTTAAACTATGCACACGTATATTCTGACATTTTAGATTAATTTGGAGTAACTTATATACGTCAGTTCTACCAACATGATTATAAGCCTGCTGATAGTACCAATTATTAAATACATGTACCTTCTATACTATCAGTTGGATTTCAACCAAATTTCGTATGTGATATGTGTACCATAACAGATATGACTATAAGTATTGTTAAGAGCAATCAGGGCTGCCAACTGTTAATAAATGCTGTCTATATTCTTTTTACCCTAATATCAATATATCAGAAAGTATGCAAGCCAACAGCTCTATACTTTGCACACGTATAGCACCTGACATTCTAGATTAATTTGGAGTAATTAATACAAGGCAGTGCTGCCAACATGATTCTATGCCTGCTGATACGTCCAATTTTAAAATACATGTAACTTCTATACTAACAAATGGATTTCATCCAAAATTGGCACAACAAGATATCATAATAATTCAGATTATTTCTGATCAGCACACGCATGGTATTGTTGGCAACATGCTTTTACGCGTGCTGATAGATCCAGTGTCTAACTGCATGTAACGCCCATTGGACTTCAACCAAATTTTGTATTCTGTACCTTAAGAGGTGGAACTAAGAATATATTCAGTCACCAGGGCTGCCAACTGTAGTGCTCTATTAGGCTACATTATACCAGGTATATTTTGAACTAACTAGATATTTCGATATTACCAACTTAATTTCGTCATTATTCTAGATAGGTTCTTATACTGTAGAATAATCATTGGCATGAAAAGTAGGCTGTATAGTTCTTCACGGAACTTCTTGTTTAGTATTGTACCTTATTTTTTTGCTTGAAATAAAGATGGATGTTTCGTTGCCGTTGCTCTTGTGGCTTCATGTACAGTAGATATCAACAGGGTGAGCTTAAGGGGAGCTCAACGATTATAATGAGAAATTTCAGGGTAACTTCTCAAAAGTTACTTGTAGAAACAAGTAGTTCCGTGAAGAAATAAATAGCCTATATTCATATATCCCACTGGTCTTTACCATGGAACTCTCCTGCCTATTAAAATGGTTTTCCTTGTGATATAGGTCTACTAGATAGCTTTTGGTTCACGACCTATTATTGTCTCTTCACCAACTCCATCACAATGAGAAGTTATGTGCTAGAAAATATAACTTTCAATATCAGTGATTAAGACTCCTCCCGCGAGTAGTGTGTTTGTGACAGTTCAGATGCCACCTCCACCTCCCCACCTCGCAAGATGGCGGCGGCGCGATATCTCTCGAACGCATGGTCGGATTTTGACGAATGAGGTGTCATTGAACTCGGGCTGACACCCTCTTTCCAATGGACAACATATTTCCACCCCAAAATTAAACCTACCCCTAATAGGGGGTGAAATTGTATTTTTTTAGAGAATCTAGCTTTCCAAGTGCAACATGTGAGAGTTTGAATGCCAATATGGAATTAAACGTTGTTCTACACAGGAAACATGTATACGGTGGAAAGCCAATATGAATTAACATGCTTGTTTTTTGTTTTTACGCATGCCCACTCATAGCTTTTGTAAGAGGGCGGGCTTTTTAAAGATGACGGCTGTAGTGTAACCTAATCTAGCCCAACCCACGAGGGGTGATCAAAAAGTATTTCAAGTGGCGCTTGTCGGTAGGCAAACCAATAATAAAAGAGGGGCATGTTAGATCTTGAGGCGATAACCCCTTTTGATTGATCCCTGTTGATTTGTCCATTTGGACTGGTCCCTGTGGACGAGTTATGGTTGACGAGTCGTTGTTGACGAGTCCCTGCGGACGGGTTATTGTTGACAGGTCATTGTTGACAGGTCATTGTTGACGAGTCATTGTTGACGGGTCCTTGTTGATGGGTCATTGTTGGCGGATCATGGTTGACAGGTCCTTGTGGACGAGTCCTTGAGGACGAGTCCCTTTGGACTGGTCCCTATGGACTAGCCCATGAATTTATTTAAATTATGTCAAAGGGCCTAACTACGTTTTGCGTGTAAAGCAGCGTGTTGAACTGACGTTGTTCACCAGCCCCCACTACTATAATGTGATAACGAAATGAAAGGAAAGTGACGAAATACATGTGAACACGTGTGAGATGACATTATCACCGTCCTCCTTATGAAAACAAGTCACATCCTGTTTTGGTTCATACGTGAGAAAATGTTCATGTGTAATATGACCTAACACACAGGTGTTCACCTGTGCACGTGCACTATAAGAGCTAACAAGTCACAACCTGTTTTGACAGTGGTGGGAATAAGGCTAGAGACATGTACGAGCAGTCAAATTACTCGTGCAGACTACCCCTTTCCTATGGAAAACTTATTTCCACTCCAAAATAAAATCTACCCCTACTAGGGGGTGAAATAATAATAATTTTTAGGTAAAAGTCGCTTTCCATGTGCAACATGTGGGAGTTTGTATGCCAATATGAAATTAAACTCGTTCCACATAAAGTGGAATGCCGCTATGATTTATCATTTTTGTTTTTTTTTGTTTTACGAATGCGCCATTGTTTTTTTTGTAAGAGGGCGGGCTTTTTGAATAATGATTTATAAATACGTTTTTTTAAACAAATTAACCAAAGGTCCAAAAACTAATAAGTCATCGGCTTTTTAATATCTTATGAACTAAGAAGGCTAGGGACTTGTATGAGGGGTCGTTGGACTTGTTTTTGAATGTATTATTCATTTTTTGTCAAAAGGGCCTAACTGCACTTTCGTTAATAACTCGCTAACTAATAATCACAGAGGGTCAAGTGAGGTGTCATAGGACTTAAAATGGCCAACCCTTCCCCATGACCAATGAATTTACCCCCCCGTCCCAAAAACAGCCAGGACATTAACATAAGATTTTATCAACTAATAATCAGAGAGGGACAAGTGAGGTGTCACAAGACTCTGGATGGCCAACCCTTTTCCATGACCAACGAATTTACCCAAAATACCCTAAACAGCAAGGCCATTGACCTAAGATTTTATAAACTTATCATTAGAGAGGGTCAAGTGAGGTGTCATAGGACTATGAATGGTTAACCCTTTCCCATGACCAATGAATTTACCCCAAAAATCCAAAACAGCAAGGTCATTGACCTGAGATTTTATAAACTAATAATTGGATATCAAAATGTGAGGTGTCATAGGACTTAGAATGGTCAACCCTTTCCCATGGCTAATGAATTTACCCAAAATACCCAATACATCAAGGTCATCGACCTGAGATTTTATAAACTAATAATCGGATATGGACATGTGAAATGTTTACCGTGAGTGATGAAACATAGCTAGGTAGTGAAAGAATTATTGTAGGCTACATGTATGGTGACTGACAAGTCTTTCACCATTGGAACTTGTTTTCAGATCAAACTGCAGTACAGACAGAGTATAGGTTGTAGGTATGGGATAATAAATGACAAATGGTGTATACAAAATCTGATTTATCGATTCAAGAAATAAGAGTAGACAATCTTTTATTGATTGATTAATGAGGATAGCTAATATCCAAAATGGTGACTATATCGAACTAAACTGATCCAAGCTGAATCAAACCCAACTAAACCGAACTAAACCGAACCAAACTTAATCAAAAACAAGCCAATGGTTTAGATGTAAAACTTGTGGGTGAATGTGGTCATTGGTAATGTCAGAAAGGAAAGGGATAACGCTCTACCTATAGAGGGTAAAGCTAGTGCATGATGCTAATGCACACACACAAGTACATGAACCACACACGACTAACCTATACTGTTTTTATGGGTTGACTGTTAAAACTTGCTCAGTGGTTACTGGGACAAGATGGTCGCTACACACAACAAGTGTTAAATACTTGAGGCTAATAATCTACACACACACACACACACACACACACACACACAAGCTTGTTCTAAACTAAACTGTCTTGCTGACAGTGCTCACACTGTATGCAGATGACAGAAATGCTTGGCTAACAGAAATACAATCATTTCCGGTTGTCTAATGTTACCAGCTAACCATTTTGCGCTGCAGTGGCGAGCACATGTGCCAATTACACTAAAGATATTAACTCGATTTCAAGCTCTATGTCCTAGAACGAATCAAACCAAGAAAGAAGGGCATGGTGGCGCAGTGGTTAAGCTGTTAGCCTTTCACTAAAGTGGACTAGGGTTTGATTTCAGATTAATACGCATGTCATAAACATATAAAAAAGCAGAGATAATGTTTTAAACCGACTACACTCGTCTCTTTTCAAATTATTAGTTGGATTACAAATACAAAGGTGGACCGGGTGTGATATACAGTTAATGCTGCCTATCGCACACTAGCTGTAAGGAAGCCATATGTAGAGCTATATGTAGAGAACTACCTAGTGATTTCATGAACTGGTATAGCTATGTCGCATAAACGGTGCAGGATACAATCCAGCAACTATAATTCGTATCTTGTGGAACAGAGAAAATGCACTTTTGCCTTGATGGATAACAAATGTGTGCAGACGAATGACCTACGCATTAGCCTACCAAGGGGTTATAACCACGAGGAGGAGGTGTGATTTCTATATTTTATTGTTTAGAGACATGGCTTTTGTAACCAGTAGATTTAATTGATTTAGTATTTTGTAAATATTTATTTTTGTAATTGTAAATAGTTAATTTTTTGTAAATAGTGGAAACCATTTATTTTTGTAATGGTAAATATTAAATGTATAATTGAAGTTCTTTGGGATGAGTGTGCATGTCAATGATGTTTTTAGGGATAGATAGAGTGGTTGTGTGTTTGTTCTCAAAGACAGGCATGGTTGTGTGGATGTATGACTACACAGAAAGAGAGAGAGAGAGAGAGAGAGAGAGAGTGTAAAAACAGCCTTACCTGTAGTAGTAATAGTTGACCTCTATGTTTTGCATACACATAGACAGACTGTACCATCGCCATGGCCAAGGACTCACTTTAACACCATTTACAAAATCTTAAAATTAAAAATCATGTTTCGCAAATATGAACTTTTGACATAAACCAAATAAAAATAAAATGTGTAAACAACAAATTGGAAAATCCATGTTTCCATATCATGAAATTCAAAAACTTTAAACTGACATTTAAAGAAATGCAAATGAAAAATTGACAAATTGTAATGTGTGAAATGTGAAAATGAACAAATGGCTATCATTATTTAAAAAAAAAAAAAAAAACAAGGTGCTGTATGGTTGAGGTGTGAATCAAACCCTACTTATTTTGGACCATCCGAGACTGATTATACTTGTTTTAGTCCTCATACAACTTTTAAAATTTTGTGTTAAAGCTAGGAATTGAACCCAAGAGCTTGTAGGGGGAGACCAAGGTTAGAATATGTTAAACAGATAGTCTTGAATGTAGGGTGTGGTAGCTATATATAGATGAAACGATTAGCTCGGGACAGGGGGGCATTGAGATCTGCAGCAAACCAGTCAAAAGACTAAAGTCTCAAACAACAACATGTAAGCTCACCAAAATAATGTTGTGTAACGGTAAATGTTTGTCAACGAACAGTAATGCATTACTAAAACCCATGACACGATACCGAAGAGCTTTTCTAAAATTATTTTAAAATGCCTTTAACCCTATATTAAACACCAAGTTCACAAGACTCATAAGTGCAATGTTATGGTAAAACAAAACAAAATCTATGTTTCAAAACAAGCAAGTGGTTTAATCAACGTATACTGGGAAAAGTTTTGTAAGCACTCAAGTCCACAAGACTAATTAAATTAGTAACTGTCAGGTTAGTCGAGTGGTTAAGGTGTTTAACTTAAGATCAAATTTTCTGTACAAGGAAGCAAGGGTTCGAATCCCTCACCTGACATAACTATTGACTTAACATTGCTTGGCCACACTGTATTATTATGATACTCGGTACACAAACCATAGACAGAGTGTATTGTTTAAGGCACTCTCTTTATGAACACAGTCAGAGACTGTTGATGGTTAACAATTGCATTAATAGTGGGACATGGGGATAGCAATTAAGAAAAAACAGCCAATACCCATACAATATTTTTATTCATTTAGGTTGTTTTTTTTACAATAGTTACACACTGAATACAACTTTTTATCTCTCTACCATTGTTTGATATAGATTTTAAACACAACGCTTGTTGTAGATCATTTTATAACTTTCTCCAGGTACTCTTGTTCTTAAAAACTGGGGAAGCCGCAATGGTTTTATAGACATTAAACCCTCATCCTCTTCTTTTTCATCATCATCATCATCATCATCATTATAAATATTATCTTCATAATTATTATAGTCATTGTCGCCATCATTATCATCATCATCATCATCCTCAACATCACTAGATCTATCCAATTCCTTGTTTTCCTTTTCAAAAGGGACCTCTTGAAGAGTCTGTGTTGCTTTTGATAGTGTTACGGGTTTTTTGAACGTTGGCAACTGTCCTAACATGACTTTTTGAGGAGATAAATGTTTTTTCACAAGGAAGTCACTATGTTGAGTAACACTATGTTTTTGTTGGGCTTGCTTTTTCGTGTTCTTTTGATCATGTTTTGTTAACACTAACGGTGTTTCAATTGGTATACCACATTGATGAGTACCCACACTTAAGACCTCACCATGTTTACTTTTTAGATGACCTAGACATTTTGTTGTTCTTTGTTTTGAGCACTGCCAAAATATGATGCCATTGGCATTTTCTCGCTTATAGTTATACGAGTACCCATGATACAGGGCACGTGGTTTACCTTTATTGGTTATAGTACATTCCATAGTAGCCACTGACTTGGATAGTCGATCCGCCTACTACAAAGGTCTGAACACTTGTGGTGAAAGAATGATGTTTAGTTGACGTTTTATGCAGGATGATGTTGGTGGCATATGTGGGTGGCTTATGTGGGTGGCTTATGTTGATGACATATGTTGTTGGCTTATTTTGGTGGCTTATGTTGATTGTTTATGGTGGTGGCTTATGTTGATGGCTTACATTGGTGGCTTATGTTGATGACAAATGTTGGTGACTTATGTTGATAGCTTATGTTGGTGGCTTATGTTGATGACATATGTTGTTGGCTTATGGTGGTGGCTTATGTTGATGGTTTATATTGGTGGCCTATGTTGATGGTTTATGTCAATGGCTTAGGTTAATGTCTTAAGTTGATAGCTTATGTTGGTGGCTTATGGTGGTGGCTTATGCAGGTGGCTTATGTTAGTGGCTTATGGTGGTGGTTTATGGTGGTGGCTTATGTTGATGACATATGTTGGTGACTTATGTTGATACCTTATGTTGGTGGCTTATGTTGATGACATGTTGTTGGCTTATGGTGGTGGCATATGTTGATGGTTTATGCTGGTGGCCTATGTTGATGATTTATGTTAATGGCTTAGGTTAATGTCTTAGGTTGGTGGCTTATGTTGGTGGCTCATGTTAGTGGCTTATGTTGATGACATATGTTGGTGACTTATGTTGTTGGCTTTTGTTGATGGTTTATGTTGATGGTTTATGTTGGTGGCTTATGTTGATTGCTCTTAATGATTAATGATGATGGTGATGACGATTGTATCACTCTTGGAGAAGCGGAGTGTAGGTATTTGCAGATGACGCTTGTGGGATACCTGTGCATTGTAATGAGGATAAAGTGATAATGAAGTTGTAACATACAATCAGTCTTCAAGCCACAAGAATGAATCATAAGAGATTAAAAACATTCCTCCTCACAAGATGGCGTCGGCACGCAACGACTTAGTTGTGGAATGTGGAGGAGGGTCTAGAGTTTTGTCTTTTTGTTTTTGCGCATGCCCATTCATGACTTTTTGTAAGACGGCGTGCTTTTTAAAGATGGCGGCCGTAGTGTAATCTAACCGAACCTAGCCCAACCCATGAGGTGTGATTAAAAAGCATTCCAAGCAGCGCTTGTCGATAGGCAAACCAATAATCAAAGAGGAGTATGTTAGACCTTGAGGCGATAACCCATTTTGATTGATCCCTGTTGATTTGTCCCCTTGAACTGGTCCCTGTTGACTAGCCCCTTTGGACAGGTCCTTTTTGAAGGGAGTCATTTTTGACGGGTCCTTGTGGACGGGTCCATGTTGACGGGTCCCTGGACCCTTTGACATAATTTGGATAAATGCATGGGCCAGTCCATAGGGACCGGCGCTCAACACAGGAAGTGCGTGGAAACATACGATTACGTCAGCGAAACATGAACTCACTTGTCTGTTGTATGAGTATCACTTACAATTTCACCCCCTAGTAGGGGTAGGTTGTATTTTGGGGTGGAATTGAAACTCTAGATGAGATGTTTTGCTGACGTAATCGTACGTTCCCCCGCATGGGCACGCCTTTGGCGTGTGCGCCTGGGTCGCGAACACTTCCTGCGACGCGCGCGACCCAGGCGGGGACAGGGATCAATCAAAATGGTTTATCGCCTCAAGGTCTGAGATACTCCTCTTTGATTATTGGTTTGCCAATCTACAAGCGCTGATTGGAATGCTTTTTAATCACACCTCATGGGTTGGGTTAGGTTCGGTTAGATTACACTACGGCCGCCATCTTTAAAAAGCACGCCCTCTTATAAAAAGTCATGAATGAGCATGCGCAAAAACAAAAACAAACAAAAACTCTAGATCCTCCTCCACATTCCACCACTAAGTCGTTGCGTGCTGATGCCATCTTGTGAGGAGGAATGTTTTTAATCTCTTATGATTCATTCTTGTGGCTTGAAGACTGAGTGTATGTTACAACTTCATTATCACTTTATCCTCATTACAATGCACAGGTATCTCACAAGCGTCAACTACAAATACCTACACTCCGCTTCTCCAAAATTGATACAATCGTCATCACCATCATCATTAATCATTAAGAGCCATCAACATAAGCCACCAACATAAACCATCAACATAAACCATCAACAAAAGCCATCAACATAAGTCACCAACATATGTCATCAACATAAGCCACCACCAAAAGCCACCAACATAAGCCACCAACCTAAGACATTAACCTAAGCCATTAACATAAATCATCAACAAAGGCCACCAGCATTTACCATCAACATATGCCACCACCATAAGCCAACAACATGTCATCAACATAAGCTACCAACATAAGCTATCAACATAAGTCACCAACATATGTCATCAACATAAGCCGCTAACATCAGCCACCAACATAAGCCACAACCATAAACCTTCAACATAAGCCACCAAAATAAGCCAACAACATAATGTCATCAACATAAGCCACCCACATAAGCCACCTACATATGCCACCAACATCATCCTGCATAAAACGTCAACACAACATCATTCTTTCACCACAAGTGTTCAGACCTTTGTAGTAGGCGGATCGACTATACAAGTCAGTAGCTACTATGGAATATACTATAACCAATAAAGGTAAACCACGTGCCCTGTATCATGGGTACTCTTATAACTATAAGCGAGAAAATGCCAATGGCATCATATTTTGGCAGTGCTCAAAACAAAGAACAACAAAATGTCTAGGTCATCTAAAAAGTAAACATGGTGAGGTCTTATGTGTGAATACTCATCAATGTGGTATACCAAATGAAACACCGTTAGTGTTAACAAAACATGATCAAAAGAAGAAGAAAAGGCAAGCCCAACAAAAACATAGTGTTACTCAACATAGTGACTTCCTTGTGAAAAAACATTTATCTCCTCAAAAAGTCATGTTAGGACAGTTGTCAACGTTCAAAAAAACCCGTAACGCTATCAAAAGCAACACACTCTCTTCAAGAGGTCCCTTTTGAAGGAAAACAAGGAATTGGATAGTTCTAGTGATGTTGAGGAGGATGATGATGATGATAACGATGGCGACAATGACTATAATAATTATGAAGATAATATTTATAATGATGATGATGAAAAAGAATGATGATGATGATGATGATGAAAAAGAAGAGGATGAGGGTTTAATGTCTATAAAACCATTGCGGCTTCCCCAGTTTTTAAGAACAAGAGTACCTGGAGAAAGTTATAAAAGGATCTACAACAAGCGTTGTGTTTAAAATCTATATCAAACAATGGTAGAGAGATAAAAAGTTATATTCAGTGTGTAACTATTGTAGAAAAACCAACCTAAATGAATAAAAATATTGTATGGGTAATGGCTGTTTTTTCTTAATTGCTATCCCCATGTCCCGCTATTAATGCAATTGTTAACCATCAACAGTCTCTGACTGTGTTCATAAAGAGAGTGCCTTAAACAATACACTCTGTCTATGGTTTGTGTACCGAGTATCATAATAATACAGTGTGGCCAAGCAATGTTAAGTCAATAGTTATGTCAGGTAAGGAATTCGAACCCTTGCTTCCTTGTACAGAAAATTTGATCTTAAGTTAAACACCTTAACCACTCGACTAACCTGACAGTTACTAATTTAATTAGTCTTGTGGACTTGAGTGCTTACAAAACCTTTCCCAGTATACATTGATTAAACCACTTGCTTGTATTGAAATATAGATTTTGTTTTGTTTTACCATAACATTGCAGTTATGAGTCTTGTGAACTTGGTGTTTAATATAGGGTTAGAGGTATTTTAAAATAATTTTAGAAAAGCTCTTAGGTATCGTGTCATGGGTTTTAGAAATGCATTACTGTTCGTTGACTAACATTTACCGTTACACAACATTATTTTGGTGAGCATACATGTTGTTGTTTGAGTCTTTATTCTTTTGACTGGTATGCTGCAGATCTCAATGCCCCCTGTCCCGAGCAAATCGGTTCATCTCTACATAGCTACCACACCCTACATTCAAGACTATCTGTTTAACATATTCAAATCTTGGTCTCCCCCTACAAGCTCTTGGGTTCAATTCCTAGCTTTAACACAAAATTTTAAAAGTGGTATGAGGACTAAAACAAGTATACTCAGTCTCGGGTGGTCCAAAATAAGTAGGGTTTGATTCACACCTCAACCATACAGCTCCATGTTTTTTATTTTATTTTAAATAATGATAGCCATTTGTTCATTTTCACATTTCACACATTACAATTTGTCAATTTTCCATTTGTATTTCTTTTAAATGTCAGTTTAATGTTTTTGAATTTCATGATATGGAAACATGGATTTTCCAATTTGTTGTTTACACATTTTATTTTTATTTTGTTAATGTCAAAAGTTCATATTTGCGAAACATGATTATTTCATTTTAAGATTTTGTAAATGGTGTTATAGTGAGTGCTTGGCCATGTCGATGGTACAGTCTGTCTATGTGTATGCAAAACATAGAGGTCAACTATTACTACTGCAGGTAAGGCTGTTTTTACACACACTCTCTCTCTCTTTCTGTGTAGTCATACATCCACACAACCATGCCTGTCTTTGAGAACAAACACACAACCACTCTATTTATCCCTAAATACATCATTGACATGCACACTCATCCCAATGAACTTTAATTATACATTTAATATTTACCATTACAAAAATAAATGGTTTCCACTATTTACAAAAATTAACTATTTACAATTACAAAAATAAATATTTACAAAATACTAAATCAATTAAATCTACTGGTTACAAAAGCCATGTCTCTAAACAATAAAATATAGAAATCACACCTCCTCCTCGTGGTTATAACCCCTTGGTAGGGTAATGCGTAGGTCATTCGTCTGCACACATTTGTTATCCATCAAGGCAAAAGTGCATTTTCTCTGTTCCACAAGATACGAATTATAGTTGCTGGATTGTATCCTGCACCGTTTATGCGACATAGCTATACCAGTTCATGAAATCACTAGGTAGTTCTCTACATATAGCTCTACATATGGCTTCCTTACAGCTAGTGTGCGATAGGCAGCATTAACTGTATATCACACCCGGTCCACCTTTGTATTTGTAATCCAACTAATAATTTGAAAAGAGACGAGTGTAGTCGGTTTAAAACATTATCTCTGCTTTTTTATATGTTTATGACATGCGTATTAATCTGAAATCAAACCCTAGTCCACTTTAGTGAAAGGCTAACAGCTTAACCACTGCGCCACCATGCCCTTCTTTCTTGGTTTGATTCGTTCTAGGACATAGAGCTTGAAATCGAGTTAATATCTTTAGTGTAATTGGCACATGTGCTCGCCACTGCAGCGCAAAATGGTTAGCTGGTAACATTAGACAACCGGAAATGATTGTATTTCTGTTAGCCAAGCATTTCTGTCATCTGCATACAGTGTGAGCACTGTCAGCAAGACAGTTTAGTTTAGAACAAGTGTGTGTGTGTGTGTGTAGATTATTAGCCTCAAGTATTTAACACTTGTTGTGTGTAGCGACCATCTTGTCTCAGTAACCACTGAGCAAGTTTTAACAGTCAACCCATAAAAACAGTATAGGTTAGTCGTGTGTGGTTCATGTACTTGTGTGTGTGCATTAGCATCATGCACTAGCTTTACCCTCTATAGGTAGAGCGTTATCCCTTTCCTTTCTGACATTACCAATGACCACATTCACCCACAAGTTTTACATCTAAACCATTGGCTTGTTTTTGATTAAGTTTGGTTCGGTTTAGTTCGGTTTAGTTGGGTTTGATTCAGCTTGGATCAGTTTAGTTCGATCTAGTCGCCATTTTGGATTTTAGCTATCCTCTTTAACCAATCCATTAAAGATTGTTTACTCTTATTTCTTGAATCGATAAATCAGATTTTGTATACACCATTTGTCATTTATTATCCCATATCTACAACCTATAGTCTCTCTGTGCTGCAGTTTGATCTGAAAACAAGTTCCAATGGTGAAAGACTTGTCAGTCACCATACATGTAGCCTACAATAATTCTTTCACTACCTAGCTATGTTTCATCACTCACGGTAAACATTTCACATGTCCATATCCGATTATTAGTTTATAAAATCTCAGGTCGATGACCTTGATGTATTGGGTATTTTTGGGTAAATTCATTAGCCATGGGAAAGGGTTGACCATTCTAAGTCCTATGACACCTCACATTTTGATATCCAATTATTAGTTTATAAAATCTCAGGTCAATGACCTTGCTGTTTTGGATTTTTGGGGTAAATTCATTGGTCATGGGAAAGGGTTAACCATTCGTAGTCCTATGACACCTCACTTGACCCTCTCTAATGATAAGTTTATAAAATCTTAGGTCAATGACCTTGCTGTTTTGGGTATTTGGGTAAATTCGTTGGTCATGGAAAAGGGTTGGCCATCCTGAGTCTTGTGACACCTCACTTGTCCCTCTCTGATTATTAGTTGATAAAATCTTAGGTTAATGACCATGCTGTTTTTATTGGGGTAAATTCATTGGTCTTAGGGAAGGGTTGGCCATTTTAAGTCCTAAGACACCTCACTTGACCCTCTGTGATTATTAGTTAGCGAGATATTAACGAAAGTGCAGTTAGGCCCTTTTGACAAAAAATGAATAATACATTCAAAAACAGGGCGTCACCCCATGTCCAACGACCCCTCATACAAGTCCCTAGCCTTCTTAGTTCATAAGATATTAAAAAGCCGATGACCTATTAGTTTTTGGATCTTTGGTTAATTTGTTAAAAAAACGTATCTATAAATCATTATTCAAAAAGCCCGCCCCCTTACAAAAACCCCAATTGCGCATTCGTTAAACAAAAAAACAAAAATGATAAATCATAGCGGCATTCAGTTGTATGCATGCACTTTATGTGGAACGAGTTTAATTTCATATTGGCATACAAACTCCCACATGTCGCACATGGAAAGCGACTTTTACCTAAAAATTATTATTTCACCCCCTAGTAGGGGTAGATTTTATTTTGGAGTGGAAATAAGTCGTCCATAGGAAAGAGGTTGTCTGCCCGAGTAATTTGACTACTCGTACATGTCTCTAGCCTTATTCCCACCACTGTCAAAACAGGTTGTGACTTGTTAGCTCTTATCGAGCACGTGCACAGATGTCACCCCAAGTCCAACGACCCCTCATGCAAGTCCCTAGCCTTCTTAGTTCATAAGATATTAAAAAGCCGATGACCTATTAGTTTTTGGATCTTTGATTAATTTGTTAAAAAAAGTATCTATAAATCATTATTCCAAAAGCCCGCCCTCTTTCAAAAACCTTAATTGCGCATTCGTAGAACAAAAAACAAAAATGATAAATCATAGCGGCATTCAGTTGTATGCATGCACTTTATGTGGAACGAGTTTAATTTCATATTGGCATACAAACTCCCACATGTTGCACATGGAAAGCGACTTTTACCTAAAAATTATTATTTCACCCCCTAGTAGGGGTAGATTTTAATTTGGAGTGGAAATGCATTGTTCATAGGAAAGGGGTTGTCTGCCCGAGTAATTTGACTACTCGTACATGTCTCTAGCCTTATTCCCACCACTGTCAAAACAGGTTGTGACTTGTTAGCTCTTATCGTGCACGTGCACAGGTGAACACCTGTGTGTTAGGCCATATTACACATGAACTTGCATTTTCTCACGTGTGAACCAAAACAGGATGTGACTTGTTTTCACAAGGAGGACGGTAATAATGTCATCTCACACGTGTTCATATATATTTCGTCACTTTCCTTCCATATCGTTATCACATTATAGTAGTGGGGGCTGGTGAACAACGTCAGTTCAACACGCTGCTTTACACGCAAAATGTAGTTAGGCCCTTTGACATAATTTAAATAAATTCAAGGGCTAGTCCATAGGGACCAGTTCAAAGGGACTCATCCACAAGGACTCGTCCACAATGACCTGTCAACAATGACCTGTCAACAATGATCTGCCAACAATGACCCGTCAACAAGGACCCGTCAACAATGACTCGTCAACAATGACCTGTCAACAATAACCCGTCCGCAGGGACTCGTCAACAATGACTCGTCAACAATAACTCGTCCACAGGGACTAGTCCAAAGGGACAAATCAACAGGGATCAATCAAAAGGGGTTATCGCCTCAAGACCTAACATGTCCCTCTTTGATTATTGGTTTGGCTACCGACAAGCGCCACTTGAAATACTTTTTGATCACCCCTCGTGGGTTGGGCTAGGTTAGGTTACACTACAGCCGCCATCTTTAAAAGGCCCGCCCTCTTACAAAAGCTATGAGTGGGCATGCGTAAAAACAAAAAACAAGCATGTTAATTCATATTGGTTTTCCACCGTATACATGTCTCTTGTGTAGAACAACGTTTAATTCCATATTGGCATTCAAACTCTCACATGTTGCACTTGGAAAGCTAGATTCTCTAAAAAAATGCTATTTCACCCCCTATTAGGGGTAGGTTTTATTTTGGGGTGGAAATATATTCACCATTGGAAAGGGGGTGTCAGCCCGAGTTCAATGACACCTCATTCGTCAAAATCCGACCATGCGTTCGAGAGATATCGCGCCGCCGCCATCTTGTGAGGTGGGGAGGTGGAGGTGGCATCTGAACTGTCACAAACTCACTACTCCCGCGAGATGGCATCTTTCTGTAATAGGCCTCTGGAATTAATCTTTAGAAAAGTCAAATGATTTACGAAAGGTTAGCCATTAGATTATGATTATTATTATTATTATTATTATTATTTTTTAGCGTATGGCTTTTAGTGCCGGGAGTGTCGGAGGACATGTTCGGCTCGCCGGGTTTGTAGCTGCTTCGAGACGGACACCCAATGGGTGAGCTACATTTACCGTTGGGGAGGGAAGTTGGAAGGACGAGGAGTTGAAAGGTAGCGGCTGTGGCCTATAGTTAGGGACCAACCCCGGCATTTGCCTGGAAGGAAGATGGGAAACCACAGAAGACCATCTTCAAGTTTGCCGGCGGGGGGATTCGAACCTCCTCGCCTCCCGGACGTGAGCGACTGCCAGCAGTCATGCCGTAACGACCACGGCTAACTCACCCGGTTATGATTATTATAATATCCTATCATACGAATCTTCTCTTCAATCGCTTGAATAGGGCACGATCAATTTAGAAAAATACGGTTTTAAAATTTTAGACTGCTGCCATCTTGAATTTTCGAAAACAATTTAACATGAGACGTGTCTATACAATTAAAGATTCCTTGTTCTTGCTCGTGGGTAATAAGATCGCCATAAAAGTATTTGAAATATTTGAAAATCACTTGACCACCATGTTGTTTTTGTGTTTCTCAGGATTTTAGTTAATAGTCCTCTTACACCATAAATAATCAGTTGCTATGCTTAAATAGATTCGGAGATATTGTTAATGGGTGAAATGTATTGTATGGACGCCATGTTAGATTGTTTCATATATAGGATATAGAATTAAATACCATCAGGTGAATATTCTAATGATAGTGCATTTGCCTTTTCTTAAATTAAACGCCCCTGACTCGTTACAGGAAAATGCCATCTCACGGTGGGAGTCTTAATCACCGATACTGAAACTTACATATTCTAGTACACAATTAATCAATGCAATGGTGTTGATGAACACATGGGTCGTGTACCATAAGCTATTTAGTATACATCACATCCTTTCAATAGCCGGTCGAGTTTATAATTGAAAATACCAGTAGGATATATGAAGATAGGCTAATAATGACGAGTTACCGTTACAGTTACAATGATCCCATTACTTTTGTATAAAATAGTTTCCTAAGTTCTTTGTTACTGTAATTTGCCTAATTAACGTAAATACTTGCCCTGCGAAAAATTTGCTAATAGCATTTTGATAAAAATTATATTTTATTTCAAAAATAAATGTTAATAATTATTTTATAAAATGAGAAACACCAGTGACAGATTGCTCCATCTTGAGGAAGTCATTTTCGTTATTTATTTATCGTTAAAAGTAGCGGCATTACACTGGTTTGAGTCTTCAGTCTTTTGACTGGTTTTACGCAGCTATCCACAAGCCCCTGTCCTGAGCTAATCGTTTCATCTCTATAAAGCTACCACACCTTACATCCGAGACTATCCGTTTAACATATTCTACAGTTCTTGTCCTCGACCTTTCCTTTTATAAGTACTGTAAGTTTCCTATTCCTGGGTATCTTAGTAAGTGTCCTCCAATCCTATCTCTTTTCTTCATTACAGTAGCAGTGGCCAGAAACATCTCTCGTCGCCCACTCGTCTTAATGTGTTACTCTATCTACCCAGTTACAGTTACCGTACTGAACTTAATCAATAGGAAGCGTGGTGGCTCAGCGGTCAAGCTGTTGGCCTCTCACCAAGGTTGACCGGGTTCGATTCCCGGTCAATGCATGTGAGATTTTCGAAGTGAAATGCCATGTCCTGTGGTTCGGATTCCACGTAAAAAGGAGGCCCCGTGGCTCATGATCGCATGATTAACGGTCACGTAAAACTAAAAGCTTCCTTCCTTTCGAATTTAATTATCAGCGTTGTTACCCCTTCGTTACCATCAAGTACCGGTAATGGCTACTTTCCAACCCTGAAACATGTATGTATGTATGTATGTATGTTATAGCAAAAGTTCAAGTACTTGAGACTTTCTATTCGGTTATTTCATAAGAAACAAGACTGTATTCTATATAGTACAACGTTCTGCAATGAACAGATTAGATTTCGTCGCGCCTGTCAACAGGTTCATTATTGTCTGACTGGCTGGAGGCGCTGGAGCTTAGTTTGCTGTATTCCGCGTGCAGAAGTGGGTGTTTCAAATAATTTGTGATATGCTGGGGGTTTTTTCTTCGTTCTATTTTATGAATTTGTGTTGCGTATAAAATGACTTCCAAACAGACTGGCGTACGAGATAGGAAACGGAAAAGTGAAAGCTTCGGCTGATGCGAGAGCTACGGCTA
This sequence comes from Meconema thalassinum, assembly GCA_946902985.2. Taxonomy (NCBI): domain Eukaryota; kingdom Metazoa; phylum Arthropoda; class Insecta; order Orthoptera; family Tettigoniidae; genus Meconema; species Meconema thalassinum. The sequence continues at coordinate 874,718,017 of OX336389.2, read as the reverse complement.
AACTCATGTCTAACTTTCTTTAAATTACGCGATGATAACAATTTAACGTGAGGTTTTGAAGGTAACACATGTAACATAATTATGTGATACGGCAGGACGGACTGAGCTAGAATAACAACTTTAACTTCGATCATGGGTGTCGCTGGATGGGGTCTTTATATACCGCATTAAAAGTCACTCAATCAATACATAGACCTATGAATTATTTAAATTTAGTGTTTAAGACACCCTAAACCTTGAAGAAGGCGGGGAGACGCAATTTTCATAAGTGGCCCAGTATAAGAAATTCAATTGGGCCGGCCCAGGATATCAAATCATATGTACCGTACTGTATTAGCTAAGCTCAAAAACTGCTCTTGTTTTCTATGCTTATTTCCCACAGATAAAGATAGTTTTATCGAATATATTAGTTCTACGGTATATACAAGCATATGCCGTATAACATTTTTAAGAAAATTGTACATCACTATCTGGTATGCGGCACAAACAATATGATGATAATTTTTGATTGTAAGACTTCAATGGCAGAAAATTCAAATGAGTTTTCTACATGTAGGCTAACTTACTGAAATTATGTAATAATTTATTATACACCAGTTTGTAGATAAATAGCTATTCCTTCAAGGCTCCATTTTTATATTACAAGTATAGGCCAGTAATGAAAACCCTGTGATTATTGCTTAGCTAATGCGAACCAGTGCTCGGCTCTGCATAGTGCGGTACATCAATTTCAATTTCATTTACACATATTTCCAAGACAGAAAATTTATTAGCTGGTGACTGTACGTTTTCATGGTACAGTTTTACATGCATTTTGGCACTGCCTTTTATTTGAAGTTGAGGGTATTATAATTGTAATACCAAGGAGGTACAGATTGCCACTGGGTATGTGTAAATCATCATGCAGAGAATAAGGAAAAGTGGGGCTATTTGCTTTAAAAAGAACAATTCCTATGTGATAATGTTATTCCCATTTATTCTTTCCCTTATGACTTTGCTATCTGCAACATAACATAGCAAAATGAACCCTGGACTGTGAATGACTTGTCATCATCCCCTAGAGGGGAATACCATTGTCATATCCATGATGTTATTAAATGAATCAAAGTGAGCCAGTGTGCTCTGCTGTTGTGATTTAAATGTTCTTGGTTATATAAAACTCATAAACCTGCTAGGATGTCATCATTTTACTGACTGTTAGAATTCATGAGATTTCACCAATGTTAACAGCGGCATCGGTGGCGTAGTTGGTAGCATGCTTAACTGCTGTGGCCAAGATAGCGGGTTCAAACCTGGCCGAAGTAATCGGATTTTTAAGAGCGTTAAAAAGTAAAGCTGTCCCATGTCATAGATTTATGGCATGTAAAAGATCCTTCCACAGACTTAACTTGTGTGAAGCTAAATTGTTTGGTTAGATTTCGTCGGAACGCTCTATCAAACTTCCAACGTTCACCACTAGGTATCATTGATATCTGGTAGCGAAAGTTGGAACTACTTTAAATTGAACGGAACTTTTAGCTCACCCTAAGGGTGTCCGCTGGTAGCAGCTACAGACCCAGGCGAGCCGAACATGTCCTCGGACACTCCCGGCACTAAAAGCCATACGATAAATAAATAAATAAATAAATAAATAAATAACCAATGTCAACATTGGAGCCTCTTCACGGCATACGTGTGACATCCTTATCACTTATAAGTTTATCAGAAAAGAAACTTGTTCCAATGTACTAGTGCTGCATATAGACTATAATCAAAGCAAGATATAAACTTCAATAACTACCATCTTCAGAAGTGAGGCATAGAAGTGGATCACTTGGAGGGCCCATTCCTGCTGCTGTGAAGGCTGATACTCGGATAGTGTAGTTGCAGTGTTTCTTGAGGCTCGTCAGCGCAACTATCTCTCCCTCCACCTCAACACTTGATGGTTCTTCTTCCAGCATTGATAGACCTTTGGAGTATGAGAATACATCATATTGAAACTGATCAGATTTTGTAACTAATATTTTTTTATAAAAGAAATCTAGTAATTTTATACAGTAAAACTTGCTCAAAGCGGAACGTCTATAAAGGGGAAACTTGTCCAATGTGAATGAAAGTTATGGATGTTATTTATGTTGAATAAAGCGGAATATGTTCAACGCGGAAACGGAAAGAAATTATGATTATAATTGTTCAAATCTTACTGTAAAATGCGGAATTTATCCTTAGGTGTGCAATTTATTTAGGCATATCCGGTACTGCAATAACATTGCTACGTACATATCTCGCAAGGGGGATAACCAGGTGTTTACGTACCATATCACGCTGCTCTAATGAGAATCGGGTTTCCAAAATTTCTCGGAAATGGTTTTAAATCTCCACTAATTGCTTGACTCCTGCTATGGGTCGTAGAGATCCTCATCTCGATATACACCTTAGTTAGTTATTGGAGTCTTAAATGACGGATCAGCGAGGTCATCTTCCCCTCGATATACACCTTGAGCCAAATGCTAATGTAATCATTGTAACTTTGTGTCATGTCAGAGAATTTGTGTCAGTTGTGATGGCAAAGAAATATACGTCATTGACACTGCACGAGAAGGTGAAGGTTATTAAAGGGAGTGAAAAGGAAAAGTTCTCTGTGCGTGAAGTTGTCCAGTTTTCAGTGTTTAAGTACACTGAGTACATACCGGTACATAATATGTTGAGTGTGTTATAGTGCAGGCCTATGCGTGAGTAATAAAAAAAATACTTGAATATATTGTGTTACTGAGATATTGCATCGCCAAAACTAGACTAATGGATCAGGGGTAAGTAATTTGTGTATCTTTTTGCATAATTTTGTACAATCCGGAAACTTGTCTAATTCGGATATAAAAGTCAGACCCTTGCAATTCCGTTTTGAGCAACTTTTACTGTATTATGCATTTCCTCCTCACAACTCTCTCTGCTGGTGAAATACGCGATATATTTTTTCATCGAACTTGAGAAGAAGTTCCTTTATATTAATGTCACCTATATCTCTCAATCTGAGTCATCTGTGATTCATTAACTCAATACGATTTGCTCCTGATTTGTTTACTGTATACTGGTACGTGCATGCGCTTTCGATAGTCATCCTTGGTCGCTCACCTGATTTTGCAATGTCTGACCTGATACATACACTTTAGTGGACCTCCAAATACCCTGCCACAAAGAGGTGACATTGAAAGTGTGGCTGGCGATAACTACTGATCCTCCTTGCACGTCGTTTTGCGTGGGCTACTGTTTGTCTCTCCCCCACACTAGCGAGACACCAGTTTTACTCACTCCAACACAAGTGATGATATTCACTTGCTGGAGGCACTCTTGTGGGCACTACTATGCTCACCTTGGTTCTATACATAGGCTACTGTTATTACAGTACCAGTACTGTACAATTATCCTCATTTTGGCATGATGAATAGTGCAGCGCGACGTATATTTTGAAGCCCAGCGCGATTCATAATTTTGAGCTGAGCGAAGTGTAGCTGGGAGATTTCGGTATTTTCCGAGTACCGGCGAGCATGCACGAAGTCAGTGGAACGGAGCACCATCATGGCGACTATTGACCCAGTTTATTGATCGAACAACAGGAGAATATTTTACTAAGAATAAGAAGAAAGGAGAACGGAGCACCATCATGGCGACTATTGACCCAGTTTATTGATCGAACAACAGGAGAATATTTTACTAAGAATAAGAAGAAAGGAGAATAACATGCAAGATTTGCAGTATTATACATGATGTAAGATCATAACATGATATGTATTTTGATATATATACATGTTAATAATTTGTATGAAACGTTTTATGTTACGGATTACATCCACCAATGCGATGGCAGCTTGATCCTTATCGCACCGTGGTGGGGGAAACAAGAGCCTAACTGTAATCATCCCCGCACAGCTGTGGGCAGACAGTTTTTCATATCGCATGAATGCACATCTCGTGAGGAGAACTTAAAACGCGTTTCGTTACATACAGTGCGACGCGATTACTATATCAAACACTTTTGATAGTTCGAGAGAGTAAGTGTCGAAAGACTCTGTTCGTTTTACACAAGATGCAGTCTTGTCAGGAAGCACACGCGAGTGGAACTTGTGTTGTTCACCTACAAAGTCATACGTTCATTATACCGTGTGGACTTTAAAATATACTGCTACAAGGATGAACATTATAAAGAACCTTTACTACAGTACGATAAGCTGTCAGTCACGACAGTGAACTTTCTCTAAAGCAGTGCTATACATACTTGTATATGTTATCTAACACGCAGCAATGTTGGTGGAACTTTGAACATTACTCCTCATTCACGAACGACATATTCTTTAACGAGATGTCGAGAGGAATAATTATAATGCTGTATATTTCATTAATCATGGCAGGTTAATAGCACAGTAGCATGAACACTGTTGAACCGGTAAAGTATCGAAAATTTCAGTGAAGTATTGCCATGAATCCGGTAATGATTAGTGCTCATTGCGGGTCCACTTGTGTCCAGCTGACTAGTGGTTCTCAATGCTGTTAGCAGCGGTAGTCATCCGTGTTCGGTTTAATAACATTTCGGTTCGATATGAATACCGCGATACTACAGGGGAGCAGACGTTGTTCTGGATGGAGTTGGAGCCTTGAAGAAGCGATAACTGACCGTTCATCCAGGATGGGTGATAGCCTGTTAAACCAGGGGGAACATGCGGAGTGGAGAAGGCGTTCCGTGGTTCGATTCCCGACGACCTGGGGAGTCCAAGTTATTGCTACAGTTGAGGAAAGATGTGATATGCGGGGCATATCAATGCTCTCATTGGAACTTCTAGACTCAACAAGGTACAGCACAGTTTGTCTCGTCTTTCGTAGTAGAGTGTAGATATTCCAATGCTAATTTCTGCCATTATTTTTAGTGTATTTTGTTTGGAATAGTATGTCGAACTATAAAATTTAGACATGACGTTCTAATCATGACTGATTTTATAATCGACAGGATTTAGATTCCAATAAGGAATGCAACCATTTTTCACTTTGTATTTAATGATGTTTAATTAGGTTTCACAGTAAATTCAGTAATATTTTTATTGAAGCTTTCTTGGTGTAGTGAAGAGGATTTCGATAGGCACGTTTGTGATTTTGCGTTTTTATCAACGTGCTGAACTCTTATTTATGTCAGTTTTTGACATTTTTCGCATCTGTAGACTATGGTATGAGCTACATTTATCACTGAACTTCTGGAATATTGTACATTCGAGTGATTCGTTTCGGAATGTAATGCAGACTTTGATAGCAAGTTATAAGCTTTGTGAAGCTTTTCTATAGAGGAGTTTGATCCTTCGCTTCTGCTAGGGACCATTCTATGTACTTTTGAAGGATAGAGACTTGTATTTTTTTCTAACCGGTCAATTGGGCTAATTGTTATTATTACCATCTCCGGTGGTGTAGAGACTCTACTTGTTTTTCTGGAATTCATTTGTGCAGGGGTGTACCAAACTTCGGCCAGGTAAACTTCCTCTTCGTTTATTTAATTTGTGATTTTGATTCAAGATAGCCACATGTGTGAAGGCATAGTTGAGATCCATGTTCGATGGAATTTATTATCGTAATTAGTTCTAGTCTGTTGACTAATGAAGATTCTGAAACAACATTTACTTTTTTAACTAGCGTATATCCCAGATTTAATGAATGTATGAGTACGTTTTGATTAAGGAAAAATCATTGTAATTCAGTTTTTGAAAGCATAGGTGTTAATTCTAAAAGGATAATTTGATTATTAAGAGAATCCAATCTACATAATTGAAAAGTAATGTGACACTATGTATAAATTCTAACAACGATGTAATAATAATAATAACAATAAGTCGAAAATGAAATATAAGGATGACATTTGACGTTCACCAGTGACGGTGACCAATATGAGCAATTAAATATGTTTATGACATATAAATCTTGAAGTGAGTGCTCAGGGGAGTACAAATGTATAAGAATAGAGCCGTGTGGAGGCATTAAGAATGAAGTTTATATTCAAGTGAATATTAAGTGGTATTCCATGGAAATTAGTCCATGACGATTGGTATTTAGTAGTCAAGTATAATTTGTCTGACGATCAGATTTAATTCATCGTATCATTACAAGCGTTTTTCCGTTGTGTAGAAGCACGCAAGCCATAATATAAGAGGTTAATACATGTGTTGGAGAATATTAATTTTTAATATTCTGGATTTAATCACTGTGCTAACAAAGGTTTTAAAGTTATCCTGATCAGTTAATTTTGGTGATTACTGCTATCATTAAGGTAATATTAACCTCTACTGAGCTTTATCGCTTGGTCGGAGAGGACCAATTTAAACATATTCACATCTGTGAAAATAATACTACTGAAACTTATTCTAATGGAAGGATGTTGAGTCATTGCTTGCGAAATAGAAGAAAAGACACACTAGGAGTGTGCCACATACTTGTATATTAATGTATATTTCTGTAAATAAGGGTATATTACAATTTGTAGGCTAAAATGACCTACTTAAACGTGGAATTAATTTTAATAATGCTGTTGGAGCATTATTTGTGTCATATTAGGGTGTTGATTTGAATAGATTTCAGTCTAATTTTTGTCTTTAAGGGAATACAGTTCATTTAGTGGTGACAAGAAGCTGTGTTAACTTGACTAGGATTTTTGCTTCCATTTGAAGCAGCATTTGTTTTTCTTGTTGCTTTATTATATCAATCTTTTGCTATAATCCCATTTATGAATAAATCTTGGATAGTTTCATTTTAATTCTTTAAGTGTGATGCTTTATAGACGCGATAAGAGGCCACGTTAAGGAAACCATTGCAGACATTTCAGTGTTTTTCCACGCTTTTGAGATTACGTTCCTATGATGTTCTTGTGTTCTTTCGAGCTAGATTTTTTTTGTTGCCAGGGTCTTTCTTAACGTCTCCTCAGTTAGGTTATCTTTGTGCCCCATTATCCTCGTCACTTGTTGAGTAGAATCTGGGGGTTTTCTAGCCGGGGTTTTTAGGTTCTACAATCCAGTTACCATCGAGGGATCTCAACAAGCTGATGGTAGGTATTTTCGGGTACAGTACCAAACACAACAATTAAGTTAATCTAATAACAGGGAAAATGCCCACTAATGGACAAAATATTGAACCTAATCACACCTTTACATCATCTCTCAAACATGGGGTCACATTGCATATTATAAGACTTGCTTTAGGTACGGTGACATCAACTATGCAATAATGTAATAAGCAAACCATTTTTTGACACTATAATAAAACATTGCGATTTAAAACAATATGTTAGACTGATGTTCAAATAATTGTCTGAGTGCATAATGTTGTAATATTGACAATCAAAATACAATCCTTATTGTATTGATAACTCTGAGACTTCTGCTAGACGGTCAATTTACCATAACCTTTTAGTATGAAACTACTAGGGATCATTATTGTGAACAAAGATAAAGGATTAAAAAATAAAAACTGTTGAAAGCAGTGTCAAAGGAGTTACAAAGTAGCTGTCTATAGAATGCCATTCTATACAAAGGAATTATGATGGCCCATTTGACTGAAGTCCAGCTGTTTTAAACTAGGGAAAAATGTATGAGCCATTACAAATCTTATAACAGATTTATGAGGCATTTATTTTATCCTGTGTTAGTATGTCACACCACTACTGGAGGGTGGATAATTATACACCAATGGCAAATTCAGTGTTGCATTGTACTTTACCAGAGCATCAACCTTTCAAGATGCTTCATTTCTTTTTGTTGCATGTTGATGCAACTTGTTATTCAGTACATATTTGATTTTAATTGAATCTTCATTACGGTAATTAGAACGAATGTCTCAAGTTGTAACTCTTCTTTAACATTTGGCTGATAATTAATACTCGCTCTGTTGCACCATGATTGTTCAGCTGCAATATACTCACCAGAAGAGTGCTAATGAACTGGCTCTGAAGAAGATAATGGAATCCATAATGAAGTAATTCTCAGAGCAAAAAAGTTATTTGTGTGAAATTTCAATTAATTTGTGACACATTTTGGAGTGAATTTACTATACATACCCCAATCTAAGCCTGACTGGTATGGGACACTCTCATATAGAACCTTGTAGCCTTTAATGGGACCGTTGCGAGATGCTGCTGGTGGGGGTGTCCAGCGAACCTTGAGGCTGTCAGGCGATGGTGAAACACAACGTAGTTCTTGAGGTGGGGCATCTGGAGCTAAAATAAGAGTATACTTGTGTCACTCACCACTTTTTCTTTGCAAACCTGTCATGATGAACAACTACAGTAATATCCTAGTGCTTATGGAAAATTACCCTAACTTAGAATCCATGCCACGGATCTGCCTTCACTATTAAACGTTTAGGAATTCCAACATCTACTGTGCAGAAACTATAAACATGTTATATCAAGACACTGTATATGGATAAAACACAATTTTGGTTAGGCTAATGCTTATACTGTACATGCACAATAATAAATTATGAGTAAATGATCTCTTGAGGAAAATATGTTTGGCTCTGTTACTGAGATGTGGTACCGGTATTAGCTTACCAATTGAGAGGTTTTGGGTTCTGGATTTGAAACCACTAGGTGGCTCCTGAGCAACTCAGTTAGCTGTAAAAGTGAGCAACAGAGTGCATAGAGCATAACTAAATCAATTTACTGTTCTGTTAGGACATATGCCTTAAACTTCAAGTACATATTGCAACAGAGATATGCAGGCTATACCAGTAATGTTTCAGATACACATGCACCTGCATACACCATTATGAAATATCCAATGGTTTTAGAGTTTTGCGCAGAAACATGCACCTACAGAGAAGGATTCTGACACCTCCGAGTATCTCGATTTCAAAAGATTTATTATAATACTTGATTTAACCATGTTTCTCTTGTTTTAAATCTTGGATCCTTATTGACTCACAATTCAAAATACAGTTTCTAAACACACACTGTCTTTAACTTCTTCTTATTATTATTCTTCAGCTCAAGGTCCTGTGGGGCTTAATATGTACCTGTACATTGCCAAAGGATGCGGATTCCAAACTACGCAATCTCGGAAACCACGTGTTGGAAATGTCATTAAAAGACTGTGAATAAATTAACTTGCAAGCTGTTTAGTCTAAGTGAGTTCAAAGGCAGTGTCACCAACAGTTTGACCTAGTTATTTTGCCACACTTGTTTGTTATCAACGATCTCGAAAGCTTCAAATTAAGAATTTCAATTCAAGTCTGATGTTTGGCAGCTATATCCATTTTGATTTATATAATTTCCATATGAAATTTGTAGTATTTGCCCTCAAAAAACCTGTATTATGAATCGTAATTGCAGTTTGATATATATTGTTACGTGCCACCCCCTAGTGGCACTTTTGTTAACTGGATTACGGTGGGTAGGAAGCACAACACCATTTACTGCTTAAAGAAATAATTAACTTTATTGTGGCCAGAAAATTACACTAATCAGCAAATACAAGCAATTAGGAGCCTTCTCCAGTTTCCTCAAGTCTCTTCCTTATGCGCTCTTGGCCCCTTTCACTTGCAACAGACCACAGAAGTTAATCCGTCCTAATGAGTCCGGTGGCCTTGGCAGAAGCTACCTGCCCCTCTTCCTCAGGTACAACAAATACAGTTACTTACGAGCACTTGATGTACGCTGATCACAAGCTGGGAGAAACAATGTCACAGGATTTCGTAACTCGCACAGCACTTCGTCACCACACTTCTGTCGCTCACGATAATCGCTCACACTACCTCGTAAAACACAACAACAACAACTGCTTGACGGGTCACTCTTATATAGCCGGCCGGTGACTCAATAAATGCTTCTAGATCCATCCAGAGTCCACGGCTTCTCGAGGTTTCCAGCGCTGGTCCAGTCACGAATGTTCTGGACTATCCCTTTGTCCTAGTAGCCCTGTTGCATAAGGCGCGCGCAATACAGGAGGCAGGGCACAGCCCAGCCCTGGGGCAGTTGTGACTCACGCGGCGACTGATGACACAAACTCACAGCCGTAACACCACCCCCTTCCTAAAAAGGCTGATCGTCCCGATCAATCATTGGTCGGTCTGTGTCCCTCCGTAGGCTGCCAGGCGATCTCGATGCACGATCTTCATCTTCGCCCTCGGGCTCCGCTGGATCCTGTAGACGACATCGTTGATCCGTTTCACGACTCGGTACGGGCCCTCCCAGGACTTCTGCAGTTTGGATGACAGGCCTTTTTTCCGTAATGGGTTGAAGAGCCAGACCAGGTCGTCCTCGTGGAATCCGCCGGCATCCGTCTGCTGGTCGTATCGGGTCTTCATTCGGTCGGTCTCGATCCGCAGTTTCCTCCTCGCGAACGCGTGTACGTCCTCCAGTTGGTCGACCAGTTCTTGACAATACTGGCTTACCGGGATCGGATCATTCCCAGGTCGGCCGAAGGCAAGATCGACAGGTAGGCGGAGCTCCCTCCCAAACATGGCCCGGGCTGGTGTGCACCCGGTGGCTTCATGCACGGCGGCGCGGTAGGCCAGGAGAAATAGTGGAAGATGCTTGTCCCAATCCCTCTGGTGCTCGCTGACGACTATTCGGAGATGGTTCTCGACGGTGCGATTGAATCGCTCTACCATCCCGTCGGACTGAGGGTGTAGCGGCGTTGTCCTTGTCTTCCGGATCCCCAGCAGCTGGCATAGGTTCTGGAACACCTGCGACTCGAAGTTCCTCCCTTGGTCGGAGTGCAGCTCCAGGGGTACTCCGTACCGGCTGACGAATTCCTTCACCAGGGTCTCTGCGATCGTCGCGGCTTCTTGGTTAGGGAGCGCATACGCCTCCGGCCATTTGGTAAAGTAGTCGCTGACGACTAATATGTAGCGGTTCCCTGCCTCGCTTAACGGGAATGGCCCAGCAACATCGATGGCCACTCTCTCCATGGGGCCGCCCACGTTGTAGGTCTTCAGTGGACCCCGTCGTCTTCGTCCTGGGCCCTTGCTGGCTGCGCAATCGTGGCACCTCGCGCAGTGGTTCTCCACGTCTGTTCGGCATCCGATCCAGTAGAACCGCTCTCTCAGCTTCTCCAGGGTCTTCTTTATCCCTAGGTGTCCACCAGATGATCCTCCATGGACTTCCTTCAGGACTTCCTCCGTCATAGCCTTTGGAACGATGACTTGTTCCCGAGATGTCTTCCCGTCGGTGCTCTCCCAGGTACGGCAGATGAGGCCATCCCTTACAATCAGCGAGTCCCACTGTGCCCAGTAGGACTTAAACTTTGGGCTGCAGTCACTCGCAATGTTCCACCCGGGTCTGGAGACACAGGCCCTCTTCCATTCGGCTATCAGTCCCAGGTCATCATCTTCCGCTTGCGCCCTCGTGAAAGATTCGCGGCTCCAGCTCCCTTGAAGTTCCACGGTAGTCCTTCGGCATTGTATCCCGGTGTTCTCCTCCCTTCGGGCACAGAAGGTGCAGTCTTCGGGGCACGGTCTTCGTGACAGGGCGTCGGCGTTAGAATGTAGTTGGCCTTTCCTGTGCTGAATCTCAAAGTTATACTGTTGAAGCCTCTCTAACCACCGCGCGAGTTGACCCTCGGGCTGATTGAAGTTCAGGAGCCACCGCAGGGATGCATGGTCGGTCCTGATGAGAAATTCTTGCCCGTACAGGTACTTGTGGAAGTGTTCAATGGTCTTCACGATGGCGAGCAGCTCCTTCCTGGTGACGCAGTAGTTCCTTTCTGGCTTTGACAAGGCCTTGCTGAAGTAGGCCACTACTCTCTCCTCGCCGTCCACTACCTGCGACAGGATTTCCCCCTATGCCAAAGTCGCTGGCATCGGTATCGACGATGAACCTTGTTCCAGGTCTGGGGTAGGCCAGAATAGGCGCGGTGCACAGAGCCTGCTTGAGTTGTTCGAATGCACTGTGGCATTCTGCTGTCCACGTGAAGAGTTGGTCCTTCTCAGTCAGGCGATGTAAAGGTTTGGCGATGTCGGCGGATCCCCTCACGAAGCGGCGGTAATAAGTGCAGAGTCCCAGGAAGCTTCGTAGTTGGGACTTGTCCTTCGGAACTGGCCACCCCCTCACAGCTGCGGTCTTCTCTGGGTCGGTGCGCACCCCTTCCTCGGAGACGATATGCCCAAGGTACTGGACCTGCTTCTGGAAGAGCTGACACTTCTTGGGGCTCAACTTCAGCTGGGCAGCCCGTAGCTTCAACAAGATCTCCTTCAGGTTGCTGTAGTGCTCCTCGAAGCTTCTCCCCAGAACGATGACGTCGTCTAGGTAGACCAGGCAGGTCTTCCAGTGTAGTCCCCTCAGAATGGACTCCATTAGCCTTTCGAAGGTCGCCGGGGCGTTGCACAGACCGAATGGCATGACGGTGAACTGCCAGAGCCCGCTGCCCACAGAGAACGCCGTTTTCTCGCGGTCCTTAGGGTGGACCTCCACCTGCCAGTAGCCACTCTTCAAATCCAAGGTGGAGAACCATCTTGACCCTGATATGGTGTCCAGCGTGTCGTCGATCCGGGGTAGAGGGTAGCTGTCCTTCTTCGTGACGTCGTCCACCCGCCTGTAGTCCACGCAGAACCTGGTGGAACCGTCCTTCTTCTTCACAAGCACGACCGGAGAACTCCAAGGACTATGTGATGGCTCGATCACCCCTTGCTCCTTCATCTCTTCTACCATCCGGTCGACTTCGGCTTGCTTGGCGGCCGGACACGTCGGAATGGGGCATAGGGGGAATCCTGTCGCAAGTAGTGGACAGCGAGGAGAGAGTAGTGGCCTACTTCAGCAAGGCCTTATCAAAGCCAGAAAGGAACTACTGCGTCACCAGGAAGGAG